>OY787619.1:3221526-3821526 GCA_963678935.1 Umbilicus rupestris
CGGCCATTGAAAAAGCTCAAAATGTCAGATTTATGAGGCTTGAAGAGTTGATGGGGTCTCTCAAACAATTTGAGATGAAGCTGGTTAAAGAAAACATCACTGCTAAGGACAAGGACGTTGGACTAACAGCTGAAGCAGAATCCAAGAAACCAGTTCCAGAAGATCAGCTGAGTATGCTTGTTAAGAACCTTGGAAAGCTCCTGAAGAACATGGAATCCAGAACCGGGAAAAGCTCTTCCTCGCGAAAACAATTCAGAAGAGGTAGTGAAAATAAAAGGAAAGGGAAGGAACCAGCTCAGGATGAAGATGAGAAGAAAGAAATGAAAAAGGGAGTCCAATGCTGGAACTGTGAAGGATATGGACATATTGAGGCTGACTGTCCGAGCAAAACCTTCAAAAATTCAGAGAAAAAGAACAGCAAGTCTCTGACAGCAAAATGGAGTGACTCTGAGGATAGTGATGAAGAAAACTGTGTTGTGCTAACCAGTGTGTCAGATTTCAACCTCAAACAACTAAAGATGGATGAATTTCACTATGGGATTGAAGTATCTGAAAGTGAAGATGAAGAGGGCTCATCTGACAGTCTGATTGAGTATCTGGGGAAGATCCTGAAACAGTGTGAGGCAGCTCTTCAGACAAATCTAGCATTGACTGACAGAGTCAAGGTTCTGGAAGAAGAACGTAGAAAATTTCTCCTCACATCCAACAGTCAAGTAACCATTCTGAAAAGGGAAGGCACAGGAAGACAAGTTATTGACACTAGTTCCTCACCAGCAACAGCCAAGGAAACTGACTCTCAGAAAAATATCTTGGATGAAATTTTGTCTTATCAAAGACTTGGAAAAGGGAGAACGGGGCTTGGGTATACTGGTGAAGAAAGTTCTAGAGGAACAGTTTTCATTAAAGCCTCAGATGCCATGATAGACGAAAAAGTTAATACAGGTGAGCTCCTGAAACCTGCAGGGAAAGTTGGAACTAGACAGGTGAACAAGAGGATGCTGCAGCACCTGGCACATCATCCTTCTAAAACAAAGAAAAAGGGTCAGAATAAAAGGAGTTCTTACACAAGTATTGGGAATCAGAAGACTACCTTCAACCTGAAGCAACAACACAGAACAGCCTCAGTTGAAAAAGGGGGACCAAAATCCAGAATCAACATATGCTGCATAGAAACTCCGCACCCAGTTGCTTCCAGAAAGGCTCATTGCTGGATAGAATCACAGAAAAGGATCTCTAGGACTGCTATACCAGGGCACTGGATTGCTAAAAACAGGAGGAAACCACAGGCTATACAGGTGTGGAAACCTAAACATGACAAACGAAGAGATAGGAGCCTTGAGGGTCGTACGAGGAGGAACTCTAGACAAACTCAGATATGGGTGAAGAAGTCACCATTAGAACCTGTCAAGGATCCGCCAAGCAAAACTGTCTTCCGGAATGAATAGGTGAACTAGCTCGCGTCTGCTATAGCAACCTGGTCTAAATAAGCTTGTTCACATGTTTTGGTTGCTAAAGCTGGGAGAAGGCACATGTGTGGCACATGATCCAGAAGCTTCAAATTGAAAAAGAAGATAACGGGTAAATCAATTTCTAGGGCAAAGGCAAGTTGAAGGCGCTTCCCAGAAATCGTGCTGATCATCCCCACTGTGCGTTCCTCAAACCTTCTACAACCCTGCAACAATGGTGAAGACTCGTGGTTTGAAGAAGAATCTGGCAGCAGACCGACAAGGCAGGTCTGAAAGAAGGACCAAGTCGCGCAATGAAGTCCCTGCTCAGCGACTGGATGTGGTGGTGTGGGAACCAGCACCTCTCCCTATGTCGCACAGCGAGCCCTCTCCACACGAAGGAACTTCGCAGAAGAGGAGGCGCCTGGTACGTGACGGAGAACCTATATCCAGTACCGCTGTGCTGTCTGAAGAGGCTGTGGCTGAGGAAGTCTCTGCAGAAGAACAAGCTACAGAGGATGCTGTAGCACGTTCTGCAGAAGAAAGGTGCAGAACACTTGTAATGTCCCCGGGCATTGTGGGTGAAGGGGAGGAAACAGTAGTTGATTCCCCTGAACAAGAACCTGCTGCAGCACATCCTCCCCCTCCCTCAGACAAAGGAAAAGCTCCTATCCTAATCCCAGTCTCCAGCAGTGAAGAAGAAGAATCAAGTGAAGAAAATGCAGGTGCTTCTGGTGAACCGTCTGTGAGAGGACCTGCATTGGTAGACACAACTGCAACCACAGTGGGAGGTATTTGGTTCAGAAATAGGAGTGCTTCTCAATCCTGGAGTGCTGTTGAGAGGAAGCATATTGTGTAAGAGAAGAGGCTGGACCTGGACAAGTACAGATCAGCAGCAATTATTCAGCTTCTCACCGAGGTAAACCTTCTCAAGTCCCTAACCTTTCCATTCAGATTCAATATAGCTCTGGTTACGGAATTTATTGTGAATATGGAAGAGAAGTTTGGTGAGGAAGGAGCGGATGAGTTTGGAAGAAGTTGGGTACGGGGTAAGACAGTTCTTATTACCCTAGAAAAAATTGATGAATTTCTTGAGATCCATGAGAATGCCAGAGCTCCCACTGATGTTCAGCCAGAGATGCTGGCTAAGGTTCTGACAAGGGGGAGTGTGCCTGTCTTGGGGAGGTCCCAATCTGAGTGCTGCTGAACTAACCTCCAAGAATGCCTTGCTATATCATCTGGGCATTAGAAACTGGATCCCCAGCTCTCACAGGGGGAAGGTTAGCAAAGCCTTTGCTAACCTTCTCTACTCCATTGTGAAGAGGAGGCGAATTAGCCTGGGCAGTGTGATGTTTCCCCAGTTGGCTACTCATGCCGGTAGCGCTTCCTCCAGCAAGCCCATTGTGCTCCCCTCCCTCATCTATGGGATGATGGTCTCACAGCATCCGGAGCTTGGTGAGATTTCTGAAGGATTATCTGAGGAGTTGCAGGTCTTCACAGTAGACCACAAGTTGTTCAAAGGGAAGCATGCAGTGGACATAGCTTATGAGTATCCTCTTCTGGTTGGTGATTCAGCCCCAGCTCCCCTGGAGGATTCTCTTCCCCCTGCTGCAACAATTCAATCAGCCCTCCATGCCAGAATTGTGAGCCATCTCAGGTCTGAGCTGGTCATCCTTGAAGCTGAAGCCAAAAGGAGAGATGCTAGGCGCGGACAGATCCGAAGTCTGCTCAGAGATCTTGAGTTCCCGACAGATGAGGAGCAGGCCCCTTGAGCATCTGTGACAAAAAGGGGGAGTATAGTTGTAGGTTGATGAACTGAGTAGGCTGATGAACTGATTTATTTTTTTGACCCTGCGTGGTCGTGCTACGGCCGAGTGTGGCCACCTCTTACTTTCTTACTCTTTTGTTGAATTTCTTTCATTTAGAGTATTTTCTGGTTCATGGAAGTGTGCATAAGTGTTCTAGGGTTTTGTCAAAATGCCAAGGGGGAGATGGATAATGTAATATGGCAGTGTTTGACAAAACCAACACAAGTGAACAAGGAGCTGCTACAGCACAATTGAACAAGCAGATCAGCACAAGTGAACAAGCAACAGCTGCAGCAGGGGATGCTATAGCAGGAGCTTGTTCAAGTGGCTGCATCATCTGACGAAGAAGCAGCAGCGCCCTTGGCTTGTCCAGAAGGGCTGGGATCGCTACGGAGATCATCAGAAGAATTTCTAAAATGCTGTGGAGAATTTTCCAGTGAGGTTTCCTAGCAAGAGAAGGAGTTTTGCATTGAAGATAAAGATCAAATCTAATCTCCTAGATTTTAGGAGATAATTGTTCTTTTTGGGACATTGCCTAAACCTGGACATTGCTTAAAGCTGGTGCTGCTATTTAAGTGAGAGGAGTTCAGAGCTGAGAGGTTGATCGAAGCTGAGGGATACACGAGTGCATACACAGAATTCAGAGAGAGCAATTTTGGTGTGTGACGGACGAATTCTTCGATCATCACCCGAGAGCAGAGCGTGAGCGCAGAGCTGTGGTGACAGAAGCAGAAGGGAATCAGGACTTGCAGAGTCTGATTCGAGCTTGATCTGGAAGCCAATTCAGAGCAGTGGTGCTTGTTGGTTGATCAAGGGCAGCCGCGGAAGAACTGACGGGTGTGTGGCTCGGTCGAGTGTCTAAGCGGTGGTTCTCGCTAGTGGCAGGTGGTCACTGAGTGAGGGGGAGTATTCCAGAGTGTGCAGCGCTCGTGGAATCGTTCGAACGGCTCGGCAGAAAGCTTCGGAGCGACGCGGCCAGATTGTGCATCAGCTGTGTGTTACAGTAGTTGCTACAGCAACCCTGCTGGGTGAGTGTAGTTTAGAATAGGCTGAGTCTTGAGAAGTCTGTAGCTATTCTAGATTGACATTTGTAGAGGGTGTGCAGACACAAGTCAGAGCCTGTTCTGATTGTGTCAAGTGATCCACACAAGGTTGAGTAGCATAGGTTGCGTGGAGTTGTAACCGGGTGTACTTGGAGACCTTCGTGTTTAGTGGATTGAGGACTGGAGAATAGTCCTCCCCAGACGTAGGCAGTTGGCCGAATTGGGTGAACAAACTTCTGTCTTGTTCATTGTTTGCTGGGACAATTTCCGAGTGAACAAGAGTGTGCTGCAACAACTGCTTGTTCACAAATCTGCCTAATTGAGACGCTGTGAATTTTCAATTTTTAAGCTCTTCCCGTGCATGAAAAAAATGAAGTTAAGTTTAGCGAGCACAAAAATAAAATAAAAATAGTTTTCATACAAAACCTTGTACTTGCTCTTGTTTGCTTTTAGGTGACTTTAGCATTCCTATTTAGCATTTACATTTGTTTAGCTCACACTTCATGCTCCATTATATCTCAGTTAAGCACATTGTCAAGTATTAAGAGTGGGGTCAAATAAAGTGTTTGCAAAAAAAGCGCAAGAAAGAAAAAACTATATTTTTAAGGTTTTACAAATGCCGAGGGTTAGGAAGGTAAGTTCCCCCTTGAAAGCTTTTGTATAAACACAAAAATATTATTTGTTTGTTTTTCGGGTCATGGAAAAGTTTTACAAATGCCGAGGATTAGGAAGGTAAGTACCCCCTTGAGAGCATTTGTATAAATGCAAGAAAAATATTAAACACACTTAATTCTTGACTTTGTGCCTATTCCGCAAATTCTTTCGCATGTGTGTGAGTAAGGCATTTGCATTTTACTTTTAGGAAGCGTCTAACGTATGACCCTCATAATTTATTACTTAAGCATCAAGATTTGTACGAGTGAATTTTAAAATTTTCAATGTCGAAACTCCTCTTCTTTTACGGATTATGACGTATAGTCTAAAACTTGGGAATGAGTTTGTTCATGAGCTTATGGACTTGCAAGCATATGTAATTGACTAGATAAAATTTTTGTGAAAGCAACGCTTTTCTTCATACTACTTACATAAAAAATTGAGCGGTAATTTGAATTTGACAAATGCTAGTCTTGATATCGATTCTATGAATATTATTGTCACAATGAAGTGAATGATCCTTAGAGTTTGCGCGAAGTGAATGATTTGCAAAACATTATTATTATGTGGGTTGATAAAAGAACTACTTGCTTAGCAAACTATATTTGGATTTTGAACTCTTATGGATGATTGCGAGTTGGATTTGTGAGTATTCCTATTCTGAAAACTCTCACGAGACTATAACTCGTCCACTAGGGTAGCCTAGGGGTTTAAAGGCTTGATGCATACGCTAAATGCATCCGTGATTCCTACAACAGTGAGTTAGGAGTAGATTTAAATTTCTTTGTTTAGTTATTTTTAGGTTATGTTACATGAGTAGGGGATGGATGTGTTTTATGTGCGTAAGTTTTGCTACATGCTTTGATATTGTCATATATGATTTAGCATCTTACTATCCGCTTGACTTGTGCATATACTTGTTCGGGACGAACAAGATTTAAGTGTGGGGTGTTTTGATGAGCGGACAAATAACATTATGTTTGTTGGTATTTTCACTTTACTTCTTGTTTGTTCCGTTATTTTATAAAGTCATTTGATGTTTACTTTGTTCATTTCAGGTTTAAAAAGCGTACTACATGATATGAAATGGTGCGAAGAAGTTTCGAGTGAATTCTAGTCGATCGAGAGCAAAATTAAGCAAAAGGCAAATTTGATTCGCCCAGGCTAGTTTGATTCGTCCAGGCTGATTGACCTATTCATCTTCGAAGGCTTGTTGAACACACGATTCTTATCCGATTGAGGCGTGCTATATCTTGTTGGAAAGCTAACTCAAAAGAATACAACTTCATAGTTTACATCAAGACGTAATTCGAAGGTTTAAAGGGTCAAAACAGGTGAGATTCTAGCACTGCAAAGTTGATTCGCCCAAAGAGGAATTCAGCCTAGCCCAAATCACTTTTGATTCGGCCAAAGAAAAGCGATTCGCCCAAGAAGATTACAGCACTGACATTATGATTCGGCTGAATCAAATTATGGGGCTGCCCGAATCACTTGATTCGGGGAGAATTCCGCTTGTTGATCAAATCTGGGCAGACTGATCTGTTCATCATTGAAGGCTTGTCGAGCACGCGATTCTTATCCGTTTGAGGCGTTCCATAGCTTGTTGGAAAGCTAATTCAAATCTCTATAACTTTGTGGTTTACGTCAAGACGTGATTCGAAGGTTTAAAGGGTCAAACAAGCGAGTTTCAAACGCTGCAGAAGTGATTCAGACGAGAAGAAGGATTTCATCTAATGGACCAAGGTTT
This sequence comes from Umbilicus rupestris, assembly GCA_963678935.1. Taxonomy (NCBI): domain Eukaryota; kingdom Viridiplantae; phylum Streptophyta; class Magnoliopsida; order Saxifragales; family Crassulaceae; genus Umbilicus; species Umbilicus rupestris. The sequence goes on from OY787619.1 coordinate 3,228,224, forward strand.
GACCGAATCAAATAAGGGTTGACCGAATCAAAAAGTGATTCGGGCAAGAGAAAGTGATTCGCCCAGCTCAAAACAACACTGAGATAGTGATTCGCCCGAATCACCTGCAGAGTGACATGTTCACCTTCGAAGGCTTGTCGGGCGCATGATTCTTATCCGATTGGGGCGTGCTATAGTTTTTTGTAGTTTACATCAAGACGTAATTTGAATGTTTAAATGGTCAAAAAAGGCAAGAATCTAGCACTGCAAAGTTGATTCGGGCACTGCGGGTGATTTGGTAATTTCCAGAAATGGTATAAATAAAAGAAGAGGAGAAATATGAAGGTGTGCCTTGGGGTGCCTAGGGCTCTTCTCGTGGGACGAAACCCTAATTGGAGAACATGAAGAATTGTCAAGAATTCGGAGAAGACATCATCAGTTGAAGACTCTACATCAACCCTTTACTCATTCTCTAAACCCTACTTCTCTACTTCTTTACTTTCCCTTGTTTAACTATTTCATTAAGTTTTGTTTCAAACTCACCATGAGTGACATATGAGTGAGTAGTTGTTTAGTAGTTTGGATTCTTATCGATCCTTTAGATTTGATTGTAATGCAAGACTTGTCTTTTTATCTATATGAGTGAAGTTTGGTTGAAAATTCTTGTGCTCATACCAATTTTGTGCACACCAAGTGTTTGACGAAATACCTAAGTGAGTATGAATTGATAAAACACCTAGGGATGGAATGAGAGTTGAACTTAGGTTGTTTATAAGATTGAGCATGATTATTTTAGGTTGCGTTTGTGTGCGAGAGTGACATACGCATTCCACTAGGCTATGTATTGAGCGACTTTAGTTAACAATCAATAGACTGAGAGGTTGAGATTAGGAGACTCTTGTTCTACGCGGTCCAATAGAGCGAAAGTTTGAGAACCGTACTATTTAGGTATTATTCCCATTCTAGAGAAGGAGCGAGAGTTGAATTTAGAATGTGTGATATCTTAGCCTAGAACTATCACTCGAATTTATCCATGATTTACACAAGTTTTGTGTTGCTAATCGCATGACCTAGGGGTGAAGTAGGATTCCGACTACGCTTTCTCTATTATTTTATCTTAGACCATATTTCATCTTGTCTTTAGTATTCACTAGAGATACCTCGCATAGAGGAAAAATCCCCCCTTTTATTTAGTAGACTTGCATTTTGCATTACCAGCTAGCTTAGACTAATCTAGACTTTTCTCTTGGGTTCGATTCGAGGTCACTCGGATTATAGATATTGTTTGAACACCGTGATTGGACTAGTATTTATACTACCACAATAACCATACCATTTCAACAAGAGTGTGCTATAGCAACTGCTTGTACACAATCTGCAACTCAGAGATGCTGCGAATTACAATTTGTATCAGAGCGGGAACTCAACACACAGAGTAAAGATCCTGAGTGTCTGCTGGAGAAAGCGAGAAACAATGAAGGAAGGTCAGAGAACAAGCCGTCCACCATTGTTGGAAGAAAGTAACTATGGTTATTGGAAAGCTAGAATGAAAGCATTCCTCAAAGCAATTGATGAATGTGGCTGATGGTCTCCTCCCATAACAATGGATTAGAAGGGAATTACTCGAAAGAAGCCTGAAGAACAATGGAGTGCTGAAGAGGATGCTGCAGCAACTCGTAACTCAAAAGCACTGAATGCTATTTTTATGGCAGTAGATGCTAATAATTTCAGGTTGATCTCCAATTGCGACATTGCAAAACAAGCAGGGAAATCTTGCAAGTAGCTCATGAAGGAACTGACAAAGTAAAGACATCAAGATGCAGATCATTACTTCTCAGTTTGAAAGCCAAAGATACAAGAAGACGACTCGATCACTGAGTTTGATAATGTAGTATGGCAGTGTTTGACAAAACCAGCACAAGTGAACAAGGAGCTGCTACAGCTCAAGTGACCAAGCAGACCAGCAGAAGTGAACTAGCAGCAGCTGCAGCAGGGGATGCTATAGCAGGAGCTTGTTCAACTAGCTAGTGCATCTGTCCGAGAAGCAGCAGCTACCTGGGCTTGTATCGAAGGGCTGGAATCTCTACAGAGAGCATATGAAGAATTTCTAAATTACTATGGAGTATTTTCCAGTGAGGTTTACTAGTCACAGAAGGAGATTTGCATTGAAGATAAAGATCAAATATAATCTCCTAGATTGTAGGAGATAATTGTTCCTTTTGGGATATTGCCTAAACCTGGACATTGCTTAAAGTTGGTGCTCCAATTTAAGCGAGAGATGTTCAGAGCTGAGAGGTTGATCGAAGCTGAGGGATACACGAGTGCATACACGGAATTCAGAGAGAGTATTCTTGGTGTGCGACGGACGAAATCTTCGATCATCACCCGAGAGAAGAGCGTGAGCGCAGAGCTGTGGTGACAGAAGCAGAAGGTGGTCAGGAGTTGCAGAGTCTGATCCAAGCTTGATCTGGAAGCCAATTTAGAGCTGGGTGCTTGTTGGTTGATCAAGGACAGCCGCGGAAGAACTGACGGGTGGTTGGGTCGGTCAAGTGTCGTGCGGCAGTACTCGCTAGTGGCAGGTGGTCACTGAGTGAGGGGGAGTATTCCAGAGTGTGCAGTGCTCGTGGAATCGTTCGAACGGCTCGGCAGAAGGCTTTCGAGCGACGCGGACAAATTGTGCTTCAGCTGTGTGTTAGAGCAGTTGCTACAGCAACCCTGCTGGCTGAGTGTAGTTTAGAAGAGGCTGAGTCTTGAAAAGTCTGTAGCTATTCTAGATTGACTTTTGTAGAGGGTGTGCAGTCACAAGTCAGAGCTTGTTCTGATTGTGTTGAGTGATCCACACAAGGTTGAGTAGCATAGGTTGCGTGAGTTGTAACCGAGTGTTCTTGGAGACCTTTATTTTGAGTGGATTGAGGACTTGAGAAGAGTCCTCCCCAGACGTAGGCAGTTGAACGAACTGGGTGAACAAACTTTGTCTTGTTCATTGTTTGCTGAGACAATTTCCGAGTGAACAAGAGTGTGCTGCAGCAACTACTTGTTCACAAATCTGCCTAATTGAGACACTGTAAAATTTCAATTGGTATCAGAGCGGGAGCTCGACACACAGAGTAAAAGATCCTACAGTGTCTCTGAAGAAGCCAAGACAATGAAGGAAGGACAGAGCACAAGCAGACCTCCATTGTTGGAAGAGAGCAACTACGGATATTGGAAAGCTAGAATGAAAGCCTTTCTCAAGGCTATTGATGAGAAGACATGGAGAGCTGTCTTGGTCCAGTGGTCACCCCCAATCACCATGGATGAGCAAGGAGTCACAAGGATAAAGCCTGAAGAACAATGGACTGCTGAAGAAGGAGCTGCAGCAACTGGTAATTCAAAGTCTCTGAATGCAATTTTTGCTCCAGTGGATGCTAACAACTTCAGGTTGATTTCAAACTGCGACATGGCCAAACAAGCGTGGGAAATTCTGCAAACTGCACATGAAGGAACTGATAGAGTGAAGCTGTCAAGACTCCAGATCATTGCCACACAGTTTGAGAATCTGAGAATGCTGGAAGAGGAGACTGTCACTGAGTTTAATGCTACACTCTGTGATCTTGCAAATGAAGCCCATGCCCTTGGTGAGCCTATTCCTGAAGAAAAGATGATCAGGAAGGTTCTCAGATCACTGCCCACAAAATTTGACATGAAAGTGACGGCCATTGAAGAAGCTCAAAATGTCAGATTCATGAGGTTGGAAGAGTTGATGGGGTCTCTCAAACAATTTGAGATGAAACTGGTTAAAGAAGACACCACGACCAAGGACAAGAATGTTGGACTGAAAGCTGAAACAGAAGATAAGAAGACAGTTCCAGATGATCAGCTGAGTATGCTTGTCAAGAACCTTGGAAAGCTCTGAAGAACATGGACTCAAGAACTGGGAAAAGCTCCTCCTCACGAAAACAATTCAGAAGAGGTGGTGAAAATAAAAGGAAAGGGAAGGAACCAGCTCTGGATGAAGATGAGAAGAAAGAAATGAAAAAGGGAGTTCAATGCTGGAACTGTGAAGGGTATGGACACATTGAGGCTGACTGTCCAAGCAAATCCTTCAAAAATTCAGAGAAAAAGAACAGTAAGTCCATGACAGCAAAATGGAGTGACTCTGATGAAAGTGATGAAGAAAACTGTGTTCTGCTAACCAGTGTATCATATTTAAACCTCAAAGAGCTAAAGAAGGAAGAGTTGCACTATGGGATTGAAGTATCTGAAAGTGAAGAAGAAAAGGACTCATCTGACAGCCTTGTTGACTATCTGGGGAAGATACTCAAACAGTGTGAGGCAGTTCTTCAGACCAATCAAGCCTTGACTGACAGAGTCAATTTCTTGGAAGAAGAACGAAGGAAATGTCTCTTCTCATCCAATAGTCAAGTTACCATACTGAAAAGGGAAGACTCTGGAAGACAGATCCCTGTTGGCTCTTCTCCAGCAACCGCCAAGACAGCCGATTCCCAGAAGAATATCTTGGACGAAATTCTATCTTACCAAAGACTTGGAAAAGGAAGAACAGGGCTTGGGTATACTGGTGAAGAAAGCTCTAGAGGGACAGTTTTCATTAAAGCCTCGGATGCTGTGATAGATGAAAAGAATAATTCAGATGACTCCTCAAAATCTGCAGACAAAGATGGAACTAGACATGTGAACAAGAGGATGCTGCAGCACCGGGCACATCTTTCCTCTAAAACAAAGCAAATGGCTCAGAATAAAAGGGATTCTTGTACAAGTGTTGGGAATCAAAAGATTATCTCCAATCTGAAGAAGCGGCACAAAACCTCCTCAATTGAAATAGGGGGAGCAAAATCCAGAACCAACACATGCTGCATAAAGACTCCGTTTCATGCTGCTACAAGAAAAGCCCTTTGCTGGAAAGAATCACCGAGGAGGATTGCTAAGACTGCTGCACAAGGGCACTGGATTGCTAAAGACAAGGGAAAACCACAGGTTTTACAGGTACGGAAACCCAAACATGACAAACGAAGAGCTAGGAGGCTGGAGAGTCAGAAGAGGAGAACCTCTAGCCTATCCCAGGTGTGGGTGAAGAAATCTCCACCAGAACCTCTTAAGGATTCTCTGAGCAAAGCTGTCGTCTGAAATAAGTAGGTGAACCAGCTCGTATCTGCTATAGCAACCTGGTCAAAATGAGCTTGTTCACATGTTTTGGTTGCTAATGATGGGAGAAGGCACATGTGAGGCACGTGATCTAACAACTTCAAAATGGAAAAGAAAATAACGGGTAAATCATTTTCTAGGGCAAAGACAAGGTGCAAGGTGCTTCCCAAAAATCGTTGCCGATCAGTCTCTGAACGCTCCTCAAACCTTCTGCAATCTAGCTACAATGGTGAAGACGCGCGGGTTGAAGAAGAATCTGGCAGCAGACCGCCAAGGCAGGTCTGAGAGGAGGACCAAGGGGCTCAATGAAGCTCCTGCTCAGCGGCTGGATGTGGTGGTATGGGAACCAGCACCTCTCCCTGTGTCGCACAGCGAGCCCTCTCCTCATGAAGGAACTTCGCAGAAGAGGAGGCGCCTGGTACGTGACGGAGAACCCGTATCCAGTGCCGATGTGCTATCTGAAGAGGCTGTGACTAAGGAAGTCCCTGGAGAAGAACAAGCTACAGAGGATGCTGTAGCAGGTCCTATAGAAGAAAGGTGCAGAACACTGGTTATGTCCCCGGGCATTGTGGGTGAAGGGGAGGAAACAGTAGCTGAGTCCCCTGAACAAGAACCTGCTGCAGCACATCCTCCTCCTCCCTCAGACAAAGGAAAAGCTCCTATCCTTATCCCAGTCTCCAGCAGTGAAGAAGAGGAATCTAGTGAAGAAAATGCAGGTGCTTCTGGTGAACCTTCTGTGAGAGGTCCTGTATTGGTAGACACAGCTGCAACCACAGTGGGAGGTATTTGGTTCAGAAATAGGAGTGCTTCTCAATCCTGGAGTGCGGTTGAGAGGAAGCATATTGTGTCAGAGAAGAGGCTGGACTTAGACAAGTACAGATCAGCAGCAATCATTCAGCTTCTCACAGAGGTAAATCTGCTCAAGTCCCTAACCTTTCCATTCAGATTCAATATAGCTCTGGTTAGGGAATTTATTGTGAATATGGAAGAGAAGTTTGGTGAGGAAGGAGTAGATGAGTATGGAAGAAGTTGGGTACGGGGTAAGACAGTTATTATTACCCCAGAAAAAATTGATGATTTCCTTGGGATCCATGAGAATGCCAGAGCTCCTACTGATGTGCAGCCTGAGATGCTGGCTAAGGTCCTGACAGGGGGATTGTGCCTGTCTTGGGGAGGTCCCAATCTGAGTGCAGCTGAACTGACCTCCAAGAATGCCTTGTTATATCATCTGGGCATCAGAAACTGGATCCCCAGCTCTCACAGGGGGAAGGTTAGTAAAACCTTTGCTAACCTTCTCTACTCCATTGGGAAAAGGAGGCGCATTAGCCTGGGCAGTGTGATGTTTCCCCAGCTAGCTACTCATGCCGGCAGCGCTTCCTCCAGCAAGCCCATTGGGCTCCCCTCCCTCATCTATGGGATGATGGTCTCCCAACATCCGGAGCTTGGTGAGATTACTGAAGGACTATCTGAGGAACTGCAGGTCTTCACAGTTGATCACAAGCTGTTCAAAGGGAAGCATGCAGTGGACATAGCTTATGAAGATCTTCTTCTGGTAGGTGACTCAGCTCCAGCTCCCCTGGAGGATGCTCTTCCCCCTGCTGCAACAATACAATCAGCCCTCCGCGCCAGAATTGTAAGCCATCTCAGATTGGAGCTGGTCATTCTTGAAGCAGAAGCCAAACGGAGGGATGCTAGGCGTGGACAGATCAGAAGCCTCCTCAGAGACCTGGAGTTCCCGGCAGATGAGGAGCAGGCCCCTTGAGCATCTGTGACAAAAAGGGGGAGAGAAGATTATTATGCTACTCCTACTGATGAACCTTGATGAAACTTTTTTTTGCTGACCCTGCGTGGTTGTGCTATGGCCGAGTGTGGCCACACCTACTTACTACTTACTCTCTATTGTTGGACCTTTCTTGTTTAGAGTATTTAGAGTTTTTTTCTGGTTCATGGGAGAGTGCATATGTTCTGAGGTTTTGTCAAAATGCCAAGGGGGAGATTGATAATGTAGTATGGCAGTGTTTGACAAAACCAGCACAAGTGAACAAGGAGCTACTACAGCACAAGTGACCAAGCAGACCAGCAGAAGTGAACTAGCAGCAGCTGCAGCAGGGGATGCTATAGCAGGAGCTTGTTCAACTGGCTAGTGCATCTGTCCGAGAAGCAGCAGCTACCTGGGCTTGTATCGAAGGGCTGGAATCTCTACAGAGGGCATTTGAAGAATTTCTAAATTACTATGGAGTATTTTTCAGTGAGGTTTACTAGTCAGAGAAGGAGATTTGCATTGAAGATAAAGATCAAATCTAATCTCCTAGATTTTAGGAAATAATTGTTCCTTTTGGGATATTGCCTAAACCTGGACATTGCTTAAAGCTAGTGCTCCTATTTAAGCGAGAGATGTTCAGAGCTGAGAGGTTGATCGAAGCTGAGGGATACACGAGTGCATACACGGAATTCAGAGAGAGTATTCTTGGTGTGCGACGGACGAAATCTTCGATCATCACCCGAGAGCAGAGCGTGAGCGCAGAGCTGTGGTGACAAAAGAAGAAGGTGGTCAGGAGTTGCAGAGTCTGATCCAAGCTTGATCTGGAAGCCAATTTAGAGCTGGGTGCTTGTTGGTTGATCAAGGACAGCCGCGGAAGAACTGACGGATGGTTGGGTCGGTCAAGTGTCGTGCGACAGTACTCGCTAGTGGCAGGTGGTCACTGAGTGAGGGGGAGTATTCCAGAGTGTGCAGTGCTCGTGGAATCGTTCGAACCGCTCGGCAGAAGGCTTTGGAGCGACGCGGACAAATTGTGCTTCAGCTGTGTGTTAGAGCAGTTGCTACAGCAACCCTGCTGGCTGAGTGTAGTTTAGAATAGGCTGAGTCTTGAGAAGTCTGTAGCTATTCTAGATTGACATTTGTAGAGGGTGTGCAGTCACAAGTCAGAGCTTGTTCTGATTGTGTTGAGTGATCCAAACAAGGTTGAGTAGCATAGGTTGCGTGAGTTGTAATCGAGTGTTCTTGGAGACCTTTGTTTTGAGTGGATTGAGGACTGGAGAAGAGTCCTCCCCAGACGTAGGCAGTTGGCCGAACTGGGTGAACAAACTTTGTCTTGTTCATTGTTTGCTGAGTCAATTTCCGAGTGAACAAGAGTGTGCTGCAGCAACTGCTTGTTCACAAATCTGCCTAATTGAGACACTGTGAAATTTCAGAGTTCAGTGCCAAGCTGTGTAACTTGTCAAATGAAGCTCATGCTCTTGGAGATCCAATTCCCGAAGAAAAGCTGATAAGGAAAGAGCTTAGATCACTGCCCACCAGATTTGACATGAAGGTGACAGCCATTGAAGAGGCTTACAATGTCAAGCACATGAGACTAGAGGAGCTGATTAGATCCCTCAAACAGTTTGAGATGAAGCTGGTCAAGGAAGACACATCTCCTAAAAGCAAGAGTGTTGGATTAAAAGCAGAAATATGAGAGAAGCTTTGATCTGATGATCAACTGAGTCTGCTGGTGAAAAACCTTGGTAAGCTCTTGAAGAACATGGAAACAAGATCTGGCCAGACCTCATCCTCTCGAAGGAAATCCAGAAGGTGTGGAGGAAATCAGAGAAGAGGGAAGGAACCAACCCAGGATGAAGACGAGAGGAAAAAGAAAGAAAGGGGATTCAATGCTGGAACTGTGAAGGATATGGACACCGAGAAGCTGACTTCACCAACAAACCAATGAAGAGCACCGAGCAAAGAAGTAACAACTCACTGTCAGCAAGCAGGAGTGAAGATGATACCGACCACAGCGAATATGAATGTCACATCGTTAGATCCAGACCCTTCAGACGACTGGACAGTCACTCTGAGAAAAGGAGGTATGTGAACAAGAACTTGCTACAGTAACCACTGTATCAACTTCAGACTGTGGAGAAATGTCCTACACATAGACGCCGAAGATGTTATATAGTGGTCACAGGGGGCACATTAAGAAGAACTCCTTGTCTACTTCAACTTGGCTAAACCTTCCTAAAACCGCCGGGCAACAGAGAAGAGACAGAACCATGCATATTGCCCTAGTCAGCACAGCTAGAACCACACATGAAGAAAGCTGGTACTTTGACTTGGATACTCGGGACATATGACTGGAGTGAGAACCTTCCTAAAAAATTTTATACCCTGCTCAAAACACCAGGTTAAATTTGGAAATGGGCTGAAAGGTAGAGTTCTGGGAAACCGGACTGATCGCGCGTCGTTGTACGCGTCAAATTATTCATTCCTTCTCCACTTAGTACAGCGGCTAAGTCAGGGTCGATCCCACAAGGAGCAAGCAGACTCGTTCTAACCAGTAACCTACAACTTACGAAAATTGGGTTGTGAGTGATTGGGTTGCTCAGGTGCGTGAATAAACAGTAGCGAAAGCAGAATTTGCACTAGACGTGCGCAGGCAGTAGAGATTAAGTACTATGACTATGAAAAGTATCGGTGAAGACAATCCTCTATGAATGTATTCCTTATCATCGACTCTAAACGTCTATAGTTCGATTTACTGAAGTTAGTGTCCGATTAAGGCTTCTTAACATGTGCGCATGTTCCGATCAAAGTTCATGAGCTATTAATTCTTGAAACTAGTCTAAGCAGCTACGAATCCTGTCACAGTAGCAGCTGATTATCCTAGCGCGTTACTCCTAGTTGTCACCATCAAGCTACCAACTAGTTTAACATATAACAAACAAGTAGTAAGAGTAAGATTGCGGTTCAAGGCTTCGCCTACTCATGCAACTAGCTGTCAACCGTGTGCACAGAATTAATACAAGCAAACTAACTATGCATTAAGCACAAGTCTCAAAGGAAATACTCATAGAATCATCCCCGATCGATACAAAGCATTTAGCTAGACATGCTAGTGGTAAACATCAAAGAAATAGTAAATAACAGCTAAAGTATCCAAGGGAACAGTAATAAGCAGGTGCGTGCAGGTTGCTGTCTCTCGGCTCGCGCAGTCGGCTAGCGCAGGTCCTCGCAGCAGCTCGTGTGTTTTTCAGTTCTGGCTCTATCTCCTCCGTCTCTGTGTGTCTCTGTCATTTTTCTTCAAACCCTAGCCTTCCTCTCTTTATATACTGCTCATGAGGCCCAAGGACAGTCTTGGCAACTTCCAAATCCTATGGTGTCAAGATTTGGAAACACCACTATCCTGCGCATGGCGCGCTGCGCACATTGGTTCACGCAGTCGATCTGCGCACCGCACTCCGAATCTGCCACTTCCTATCCTGCTTGCGCTGCTAGCTCCGCAGGCTGTGTGTTGCGCTCCTTAAACGCGCCTATTAGCACGTATCGGACTTAGGCCCTCGTTTTGCCTTGGAATACAAAAACACCGGAAACCAGTAATCTTGTACACAAAATAATGCAAACAAGCATAGTGTTAGGATCTAAATAGCGCGTATAAATAGGCTCTATCAAACCCCCCACACTTGCCCTTGTTCGTCCCGAACAAGCACTCAAGCACGGATACAATTACCTCTCTGGAGTCTAGCGCACAGTCTTGCACTCTGGCGCGATCTGCACTACCATTCACCTTGCGCTGCTCTATCACCTGTGCGCATCTGCCTTCAACAGTTTAATATAACAATTTCAAAATTCGTTACCTCTCAGCTGGGATGGAGATCATTTCGGATGGCTGGGAGATAGCTCTTCATAGGCTCCGGGTTGTCGGTCTTTACTTCGAGGACGGGTATATGGTTAATAGCGCAAGCTTCTTCCGGTGCGTGATTCTTCCGCGCACTTCCTTGGAACTCGAGCCTTTTTGATGATTTTCTTGTGAACTTACGCATGCTGGTACGGAGTTGTGCGCATGCTGGTTTCTTTAGCGCATATCATCCGCTGGTGTTTTTCTTTTTGTACAGCTTAATTTATGGTTCCTGTGTTCCCAGAACGGTTCCAGTCTCGGCCTCCGGATAGCAGCTATGGAACAACGCTCCGCTCTCCCTCCTTGATCTATTTGCGCAGGTCGGCGCCCGCGTTTACACCAGCGCCCGCCTTCCCTCGCTCGATTTCCAGAGGAAAGGTGGTCTGTTTTCCCACCTCGCCACGCTTTGGGTATTCGCCTTTGGCATCTGCGTGGCTGAGGGCGCTCTATTGTTCCGAAGGTCGTGAAGCACCGGCCTCCACTAACGCTCTCGACCATATACCTTACCTTCGAAGCAAAGACGACTAACCGCCTCTCTAGAGCATTTCTGTCAACTCCACATCCCCTGTATATCCCAACTAAAAGGAGCAGAAAAAACGAAAAAAAATATACTAAAACAGTTGATAGCAGCGCATGCAAAATGAATAGCGCAATACAAGCCGAAAAGTGTGCGCAACCCGCACACTAGCGCACCACTGCTACTATTCCCTTCAACTAAACTAAGCTATACTACAAAGCTCAAAAAAACGTGAAATGTAAAAGTAACGCCCCCCCCCACACTTAAACAGAGACGTGTCCCCACGACTCATGCTCAAGCGCAACGGAGAGCGCACACATGCATGCAAGCAAAACAAAGAACATAAGAAAGAAAAACATATAGTCAGCGCAGCAAAGACAAAGTCAGAGGTCACAAAATATTCAGCACAAGATAGTAAAATATCACTGAGCAATAGTTTTCAAAAAAAATAAGAAACCACCCGAAAGAAATGAGCGCCTCGCTGCATCCCTAGATATCCTCGGAGCTGGACTCAGCCACGGATCCGTGTGCTTCCTCATCGGTGGAATCTTTCTCAAATTCGGAACTGAAGGCTGGCGGCACGACAGAAACTGCGACGGGCTGAGTCAAGAGGTCGTCCTCCGGGATGGGGTCCCAAAGTGAATCTGAGCTCGAACCTATGATGGGATCGCCCTCAGAGGACCTCTGTACAGAAGGTTGCGCAGGGGGTGCTGCTGGTGCTGGTGCCGGGTCTACTGCTGGGGTGGTTTCTGCTGAATGGACCGGGGATTGGGCAGGAGGGCTGGCTGGCTTGTGCTGCTCGCTGGGGGACCCTGGAGGCGGCCTACGCAGACTGAGGAGAGGGGGGGATAGAATCTCCAAATTTCCACCCTGATGGTGGACTTACGCTCAGGTCTGCCCCCTCTGGCGCTAAATACTCTAGCACGCGCATGACGTTGAACATCATGCGCTGCTCCTCTGATGCCTCCTCAGGCGCCTCCTCTGCCTCTGTTCTGGGGCGCTTTCCTTGTGCACGCGGGGGAGAATCATCAATGGCTATGGTAACTGGCTCCTCTGCTGCACACTCGCCCGCCGGCGCGCTCCAGTCTGCGCACGAGTCCTCATTCGCCTGACTGGAGGCGCAACTGGCTCTGGGGGCTCTTCCATCTCCCTTTCCTCAGCGGCCTCCTCTGGTTGCGCGCTGCTCTCTGCTCTTTGCCTCGGCGCTCTGGCCGGCTGCAGCTGGTAGCACCATTCCAAGGACCCGTCCTCTCTCGCGGCCATCGCTTTGAGCTGCAGCATATGGGCACGGTCCAGGGGAACGGCTGGCACTACCGTGTGCTCGGGCACTTCCGGCTCTCCATGCAGCGCACGCAGTAGGTGCGTGATCATTCCTCCACAAGTCAGCGGCCCCTTGGTGCTGACCCGACTCCAGTGCACCACCATGTTTGAGACAAACAACACCTTCTTCCCATAGTAGAATCCCTTCAATATGTCCATGTCCAGCAGGCTGATCTTGGGCGCACCATTAAAGCGCCCAATGATTGCATAGGCGACCATGCGCCAGAGGTAGAACATCCACGGGTAGCGCAGCTCGCGTCCTCGGCTGCGCCCCGCGGCAAAAACTTGGCCGGTCGCCATCTCACGCCACGCCTCCTGATTTGTGTGCGTGTCTATATCCTCCTGATAGAGCCTATTTATACGCATTATTTAGATCATAACCCTATGCTTGTTTGCGATATTTTATGTACAAGATTACTGGTTTGAGCATATTCATTCATTAATCGATATTACACCATCCATCTTCGTCAGATCAGAGGAGAAAGCGGCAGAACTGGAAAACACACGAGCTTGTTGAGAGGACCTGCGCTAGCCGACCGCGCCAGCCAAGACTGCAACCTGCACGCACTGTTTGCTATTATTTTCTTGGACACTTTAGTTATTATTTACTATTTCTATGATGTTTATCACTAGCATGTCTAGCTAAACGCTTAGTATCGGTTGGGCATGAATCTATGAGTATTTCCCTTTGAGACTTGCGCTTAATGCATAGCTTGCTTGCTTATATTAATTCTGTGCACATCACTGGCAGCTTGTTACATGAGTAGGGGAAGCCTTGAACCGCAATCTTACTCTTGTTGCTTGTTGTTGTTTGTTAAACTAGTTGAATAGCCTGACGGTGCCAACTAGGAGTAACGCGCTAGGTTAGGCAATTACTACCTTGATCGGATTCGTAGTTGTTTAGTCTAGTTTAAGAATTAATAGCACATGAACTTTGATCGGAACATGCGCACATGTTAGGAAGCCTTGATCGGACACTAACATTAGCAAATCGAGCTATAGACATTTAGAGTCGATGATAAGGAATACACTCATAGAGGATTGTCTGCGCCGATACTTCTCATAAGTCATAGTACTTAATCTCTATTGCCTGCGCACGTCTAGTGCAATTCCTGCGTTACGATACCACTGTTACTTGCGCATCGTGCAACCCAATCACTCACCCCCCAATCTTCGTAAGTGTAGGTCACTGGCTAAAACTGAACTACTTGCTCCCTGTGGAGATCGACCCTTACTTAACCGCTGTACTAGTGGAAGAGGAAGGATTATATTTGACGCGTACAACGACGCGCGATAAAATTTTGGCGTCGTTACCGGGGAGCAACACAGCCAAGTTTTAACTAGTTTACGTTTTTTTCCCTTTTAGTAACTAGTTATTTTCAGTTTGTTTTGTTTTCTCGTTGTTGTTTCTGACAGCGCGCAATCAACATCAGCCTGCGCAACCTTGAAACAGTTGCGCTGCGCAGATTCTAGTTGCGCACTGACGGACGCAGCAGCATTAGTTATCTTTTAATTTCATTTTCTTTGAGATTTAGAACAGGTCATGGAGGATAACAGTGTCGTTGGGGACAACTTAGGGGACAGAACCCCAGAGGAAGCAAGAGCACATAACCGCGCAGCCCTGTTCAGAGAGGAAGTGCAGCGCGAGGTTGAAGCAAGGAGGGCCGCTGAAGTGTATCATGCGCCACCCGTGCAACAGGCCGCGCGACGCAGAACAGCGCGCGAGATGTCAGCCCCACTCACAGTTAACCAGCCATGGTGGATCGTGCTTCCGCCAGGCGGTCATTTTGAACTAAGAAGCTCGCTCATTCATCACATGCCCAAGTTTCACGGGATGAACAATGAAAATCCAGTCAAGCATGTGCGAGAGTTCTTAGTCATTTGCGAGAACATGAAGACCGAAGGGGAAAGCGATGAGGCGCTGAAGATGAAGGCATTCCCATTTTCACTGTGTGACACGGCCAAACATTGGTTGATGAACTTACCAGCCGGATCAATTCACACATGGGAGCAGCTGCAGAAGAAGTTCCTGGACAAATTTTATCCCGCAGCAAAGATCGCGCTACTCAGGAGAGAACTGGCCGCGCCGAGGCAGAGCGCAGGAGAGTCACTGTCAGAGTATTACGAGCGTTTTAGGGAGCTAGAGGCCAACTGCTACAATCATGGCCTGCCCCAGAATGTGCTGATAGAGAACTTCCTGAATGGACTGCTACCCATGGAACTGAGGTTGTTGAACGCATGCGCAGGAGGCGACATTTGCAACATGTATCCAGAAGACGCGTGGCAGCTGATAGAAGACTCTGCTAGTCAGGTAAGACATCAGCTAACACTTGAAAATAGTCGTACTCGTTCTGTGGATCAGGTAGAAACAAGCGCTGAGATCAAGGAAATGAAGGCCATGCTGCAGATGTTGATGAGTGTGCAAAGCGCATAACCAGTTGCGCCAAAGGTATGTGAATTCTGCAGGTCAACCGAACACAAGACTGATGAATGTCCCACACTTTTCGAGGAATCTGGAGATGTCAATGCTCTTGGAGGATGGGATAACAGAGGACCACAGAGGCAGAATCAGCTGCCCTTTGGACTTGCTGCAAATGGGTTTAGATGGAAGGAGGAAAATAATTTCCAGAGGCAGTCCACAGATCAGCGCGCACCACAGCAGACGCAACAAGCTGCGCCCTACAATCCGCCGCATCGCCGCACTGACGCACCAGCGCATAACAACCAGCAACCGAGGCGATCTTTGGAAGATATCGTGGGGCAGCTAGCAGACAGAGTGCGCAAGAATGACGAGAAGTATGACAAGAGGTTCGAGTCCATTGAAAAGCAGCTATCACAGATCGCTACCACGGTATATGAGCTGAAAAAGAGCGATGGCAACCTGCCTTCGCAAGTGATTCAGAACCCCAAAGGAGGAGTCAATGCAGTAACACTAAGGACTGGGCGCACAATAGGAGCAGAGCAGACCACGAAGGCGCCCGCGCAACCAGCTGCGCAAGTCCCGGATCCAGCAGAACAAAATGCGCAACCAGAGCAAGATGCGCAACCAGAAGTGCCAGCCACAAGCCAGCAGGGCGAAGCGCCAGGTATCACACAAATAAACGACAAGGGCACGAATCGTACTAATATACCTACACCTTTTCCTGTGCAGGCACCATCGGCTAGAAAGGAAGCGCTGGACAAAGAGCTGTACGAGTTATTCAGCAAGGTGGAAATCAACATTCCCCTTATCGAAGCAGTTAGGCAGATTCCCAGGTACGCCAAGTTTTTAAAGGAGCTGTGCACAAACAAGAGGAGGAAAGGCGAATGCGCACAGGTAATGCTCAATGCGCAGGCCTCAGCGATCGTGCAACATAAGGTACCACCTAAGTGCAGAGACCCAGGTACGTTCACTATCCCTTGCACTTTAGGTAAAACCACAGTAAGCAATTGCATGATTGATTTAGGCGCATCCATCAATTTGTTACCTTATTCCCTATATGCGACATTGCGCCTTGGACCACTAAAGCCTGCAGGTCTCACTATTCAGCTAGCAGATCGGTCTTGCAAACAACCTGCAGGCATGATAGAGGATGTTCATGTGCGAGTAGGAGAGCTGGTGTTCCCAACAGATTTTTATGTGCTAGAAATGGAGGGTGAATCAAGCACCAGCAGTGCGCAGATCCTACTGGGCAGACCTTTCCTGATGACCGCGCGCACGAAGATAGACGTATGGAGGGGCACGCTCTCCATGGAGGTTGATGGCGAAGAAATCCATTTCAATATATTCAAGGGGATGCAGCACCCACACGAGGACGCCATAGTGCACGCGATGGACAGCATTGACGATTTAGTCTCAGATGCGCAATGTGCAAGCACAACAATAGAACCAGAGCCACTGGCACAGGCAGAGTTAGAGGAGCAGGACGAGGAGCTGAGCAGTGCTGAACCAGAATCCAAACAGGCACCCAAGGTCGAGCTGAAGCAACTTCCAGAACACCTCAAATACATTTTCTTGGGAAATGAGGACACCCTGCCAGTGATCATAAAGAAAGGATTAGAAGAGGAGCAGGAAGTGCGTTTACAGCAGGTGCTGCGCAGGAACCAGCGCGCTATAGGATGGACACTGGCAGATCTGCGTGGAGTGAGCCCAGACGTATGCATGCATAGAATCCTATTGGAAGATGGTGCCAAACCATCCAGGGAGGCTCAGCGCAGATTGAACCCAAATATGATGGAGGTAGTGCAGAAGGAAATTCTAAAGTTGCTTAACGCAGGAGTCATTTACCCCATCTCGGACAGCAAATGGGTAAGTCCAGTGCACGTTGCGCCTAAGAAGAGAGGAATCACAGTGGAAGAGAATGCGCAGGGCGAGCTAGTTCCCAAGCGCATTCAGACTGGATGGCGCATGAGCATTGCGCCAGAGCCGCCACCAGATGCACCAAAGGAAGAACTGGAAACTATTGCTCATCTTTTTTCTCCCTCTTTACCTAACCTCGTTACTTATGATTTATCACATACTATTAACCATGCTGACCACCCGCACGAACCTTTGCGCAGGACCAAGAAGAACATAACACATGCACAAGCGCAGGGTCACTCAGGAGCAAGAGTGGGGGAGGTCGCTGGCACACATTCGGGCACGTAACGAGGTACAGTCGAGCCAACGACGTTAAACAAAGGCACTTGTCGGGAGGTAACCCGACTCGTTTTACTTTTACATGTTTTTCTTTCTTATGTTCTTTGCTCGCATGCATGTGCGCGTTCTCCGTGCGCTTGAGCTTGAGTCGTGGGGACACGTCTCTGTTTAAGTGTGGGGGGGGGGGGAGCGTTACATTTACATTTCACGTTTTTTGAGCTTTTTATTGTAGCTTAGTTTAATTGAAGGAAACAGTAGCAGTAGTGCGCTTGAGTGCGGGTTGCGCGCACTGTTCAGCTTGTTTGCGCTATCCATATTGCGCCGTGCGCTATCAACTGTTTTTAGTTTATTTTTTCGTTTTTCTGCTCCTGTTAGTTGGGATATACAGGGGATGTGGAGTTGACAGAAACGCTCTAGAGAGGCGGTTAGTCGTTCGCGCTTCAGAGGAGAGGTATATGGTCGAGATCGCGAGTGGAGGCTTGTGCTTCGCGACCTTCGGAACAAGAGAGTGCGCTCAGTCACGCAGATGCCGAAGGCAAATACCCAAAAGCGTGGCGAGGTGGGAAAACAGACCACCTTCCCTCTGGAAGTTGAGCCAAGGAAGGCGGGCGCGGGTGTAAACGCATGAGCCGACCTGCGCAGACATACCAAGGAGGGAGAGCGGGGCGGTGTTCCATAGCTGTTATCCGGAGGCCGAGACTGGAACCGTTCTGGAAAAGATAGGAATCATAGACAAAGCTGTACAAAAGAAAAAATACCAGCAGATGATATGCGCTACAAAAGAATCAGCGTGCGCACAAGTACCAGCGAGCGCAAAATCCACAGAAAATCATCAAAAGGCTTGAGTTCCCAGGAAGTGCGCGGAAGAATCACGCGCGGGAAGAAGCTGGCGCTGTTAACCATATACCCATCCTCGAAGTGAGAACTGACAACCTGGCGCCTATAGAGAGCTATCTCCCAGCCATTCGAAATGATTTTCATCCCAGCTGAGAGGTAATGAATTTCGAAATCACTATACTTAAACTGTTGACAGCAGTTGTGCGCAGGTGGTAGAGCAGCGCAAGATGATCAGTAGTGCAGATCGCGCCAGAGTGCAAGACTGTGCGCTAGACTCCAGAGAGGTAGTAGTATCCTTGCTTGAGTGCTTGTTCGAGGACGAACAAGGGGCAAGTGTGGGGGGTTTGATAGAGCCTATTTATACGCATTATTTAGATCATAACCCTATGCTTGTTTGCGATATTTTATGTACAAGATTACTGATTTCCAGTGTTTTTGTATTTCAGAGCAAAACGAAGGCCTAAGTCGGATACGCGCTAACAGGCAGCGTTTAGGACGCGCATCACACAGCCTGCGGAGCTAGCGGCGCAAACAGAAGAATTGGCAGAGTCAACCACGGTGCGCTAACCAATTGCGCTAAGCAGATGCCGTGCGCCAGGCGCAGATGATGGTATTTCCAAATCCTGACATGACCAGATTAGGAAGTTGCCAAGGATGAGCCGCTGAGCAGTATATAAAGAAGAAGAAGGCTAGGGTTTGAGCATATTCATTCATTAATCGATATTACACCATCCATCTTCGTCAGATCAGAGGAGAAAGCGGCAGAACTGGAAAACACACGAGCTTGTTGAGAGGACCTGCGCTAGCCGACCGCGCCAGCCAAGACTGCAACCTGCACGCACTGTTTGCTATTGTTTTCTTGGACACTTTAGTTATTATTTACTATTTCTATGATGTTTATCACTAGCATGTCTAGCTAAACGCTTAGTATCGGTTGGGCATGAATCTATGAGTATTTCCCTTTGAGACTTGCGCTTAATGCATAGCTTGCTTGCTTATATTAATTCTGTGCACATCACTGGCAGCTTGTTACATGAGTAGGGGAAGCCTTGAACCGCAATCTTACTCTTATTGCTTGTTGTTGTTTGTTAAACTAGTTGAATAGCCTGACGGTGCCAACTAGGAGTAACGCGCTAGGTTAGGCAATTACTACCTTGATCGGATTCGTAGTTGTTTAGTCTAGTGTAAGAATTAATAGCACATGAACTTTGATCGGAACATGCGCACATGTTAGGAAGCCTTGATCGGACACTAACATTAGCAAATCGAGCTATAGACATTTAGAGTCGATGATAAGCAATACACTCATAGAGGATTGTCTGCGCCGATACTTCTCATAAGTCATAGTACTTAATCTCTACTGCCTGCGCACGTCTAGTGCAATTCCTGCGTTACGATACCACTGTTACTTGCGCATCGCGCAACCCAATCACTCGCCCCCCAATCTTCGTAAGTGTAGGTCACTGGCTAAAACTGAACTACTTGCTCCCTGTGGAGATCGACCCTTACTTAACCGTTGTACTAGTGGAAGAGGAAGGATTATATTTGACGCGTACAACGACGCGCGATCACCTCCTCACGCACCTCAGCGTGCGCTTCAGCCTCTTGGCCGAGGCTATGTACCAGACCCCTCTGTGCCGGTACCGGATCTCCAAATCGGCCGTCTCTAGCGACGCCAAGAACTCACAGGTATCCTCCTTATCAGCCGCGCTGTTGATCTCCAACAGCGCCTCCCAGCCCGCCAGCACGAGCTTCTCCACAATGAGGTCCTCCATCCCGACCTCGCGCAAGAAGTCCCTGCTGATGTACGGGGTCCCGTACATCTCCAGCCTCATGAAAGCGTCATATTTGCTGGCGATTGACGCTGGGGTCTCTTGATCCTCCGTGGGCCTCATGGTGCGCTGGTGTTCCACTGGTCAACTACGGTCAACGCTCAACAAATGCCCAAAATCCAAACTCCGACTAACGCCCTGAAACTATCACCTATAGGTCGCCTATCCTCCGCTTACAAAACCCACTACCCAGAACTCCAAATGGTGCGGTCGAACTAGGTGCGATTTCAAACCTAGGGCAACTCCTCTATCGCACAAACCCTAACTGAATCGGCTCAAACTGGAGGGAAGGGTTACCTGGTGTGCGTGCGACGGTAAGCTCTTCAAATCTCTCTAATCGGAGGCCTGGTTGATTGCCGGACGGTGAGCGGAGGCTGAGGGCAGGAGCTTTCTTGCAACGGTCGAATGTGAAAATGCTGAAATTTTTCTAAGTCCTGGCCTTTTATACCCCCTGTCTGGCGCATCTGTTCTGCACACTGAATTTGCGCACTGACCTGTGCACTGCTACGCAACTAAAAAAACTTACAAGTCCTAAACTAGCTAAAAGACACTAGAAACTATATAAAGAAAAACGTGTAAAAGGAAAGCGTGTCGGGTTACCTCCCGACAAGTGCCTTTGTTTAACGTCGTTGGCTCGACCGTACCTCGTTACTTGCTTAAAAGTGTGCCAGAGACCCCCCCGCCCACCCTTGCTCCTGAGTGTCCCCGCGCTCGTGTGTGCGTTGCGTTCTTCTTTGTCCTGCGCAAAGGATCGGTAGGGTGGTCAGCATGGTTATTATCATGTAATAAATCATGAGTAACGAGGTTAGTGAAAGAGGGAGAAGAAATATGAGCAATAGTTCCGAGTTCTCCCTCAGGTGCCTCTGGTGGCGACTCTGGCGCAGCAACCTGCGCATCTTCTATTTCTGGCTCTGCCAGGTCAACTTCGCGCGCTGTGCCATCTCAAGGTTCTCCTAAATACTTTTTAACTCTCTGCCCATTGACCTGAAAACGATGCTGGTGCTCGTTTTCTAACTCGATTGTTCCGCAAGGGAAAACCTTGGTAACCGTGTATGGTCCCGTCCATTTGCTGTGCAGCTTCCCAGGCATTAGCTTTAGGCGCGAGGAAAACAATAGGACCTGGTCTCCTGGCTCAAAGGTGCGTCTGAGGATGTGTTTGTCGTGGAATGCTTTTGTGCGCGCCTTGTAGTAGCGCAGCCCCTCATATGCATCTAGGCGCAGCACCTCTAACTCGCTTAGCTCAAATGCGCGCTCCTTACCAGCCTCGTCTAGGTTCAGGTTGCAAACGCGCAATGCCCAGTATGCCTTGTGTTCCAACTCCACTGGCAGGTGGCACCCTTTTCCATAAACCAACCGAAACGGTGAAGTCCCAATCGGTGTGTTATGTGCAGTTCTGTATGCCCATAGCGCATCGTCAAGGCGCTGGCTCCAGTCTTTGTGCGACGGTCTCACAGTTTTCTCCAGGATGCGCTTGATCTCTCGGTTGGAAACCTCGGCCTGGCCATTCGTCTGAGGATGGTAAGCGGTGGACGTCTTGTGGCGCACTCCATAATGCTTGAATACCTGCGCCACTGTCCTATTACAGAAATGCGTCCCCTGGCCGCTTATGACTGCCTTAGGCAGCCCGTACCTGCAAAAAATGTTAGTTCTCAAAAAGTCAGCGACCGTCTTACCATCATCCTTCCGGGTGGCTTTAGCCTCAACCCATTTGGAGACATAATCCACTGCGACCAATATGTACTCATATCCGAAAGATGGAGGGAAATGGCCCCATGAAGTCAATCCCCCAAATATCGAATACTTCATCCACTAGTATGGGCGTCTGCGGCATCTCATTGCGCGCTGATATTCCTCCTGTGCGCTGACACTTGTCACAATTCCTGCAGTGGTTATACGAGTCACTAAACAAGTGTGGCCAATAAAATCCGCAATCCAGGATCTTTCTGCTAGTGCGCTTTGGACCAAAGTGTCCTCCACATGCGTGCGCATGACAAAACATCAAAACAGAGTTAATTTCATGGTCAGGCACGCATCGCCTCAAAATCTGATTAGGTCCTATTCTGAGCATATACGGATCATCCCAAATGTAATACCTGGACTCATGCTTTAATCTCATGCATTGGTGTTAGTAAAATGAGGAGGAAACGTACCTGTGACCAGGTAATTCGCAATGTGCGCATACCATGGTACCTTACCTGTCAGCGCCATCAGATGCTCGTCAGGGAATGTCTCCGTGATCTGCCCTGGCTCCTCTGCTTTCACGATCCTGCTCAAGTGGTCAGTGACTGTGTTCTCCGTGCCCTTCTTATCTTTGATTTCCAAGTCGAACTCCTGAAGTAGAAGTACCCAGCGCATCATGCGCGGCTTAGCTCCTTCTTGGACATCAGGTAACGGATTGCTGCGTGGTCTGTGTAGACGATTACTCTGGCGCCTAGAACATATGTGCGGAACTTCTCCAGTGCGAACACGATTGCCAAAAGTTCCTTTTCTGTGGTGGTATAATTCCTCTGCGCAGCGTCCAATGTGCGCGATGCATAATAGATGGCATGCGGCTTCTTGTCCACGCGCTGTCCCAGGACTGCACCTACTGCATAGTCACTTACGTCACACATCAGTTTAAACGGCAGGCTCCAGTCTGGCGCGCGCATCACTGGCGCACTCGTCAGCGCCTCCTTCAGCTTGTCAAACGCAGCCCTACACTCATCAGTGAATTCGAAACACACATCCTTTTGCAAGAGGTTAGACAGGGGTATACAAATCTTAGAAAAATCTTTTATGAAACGCCTGTAAAATCCTGCATGCCCAAGGAATGATTTCACATCGCGCACGTTAGTGGAATAAGGCAGATTAGAAATAAGATCTATTTTGGCCTTATCTACCTTGATTCCCTCCTGCGAGATAATATGTCCTAGTACTACTCCATGTGATACCATAAAATGACATTTTTCATAATTGAGCACTAGGTTTTTTGAAATGCAGCGCACTAAGACCTTATCAAGATTAATCAAGCATGTGTCAAAGGTACCTCCGTACACAGTAAAATCATCCATGAACACCTCAATGCATATACCAATCATATCAGAAAAGATGCTCATGACTAGACGTTGGATCGTACCTGGCGCGTTACACAGCCCAAATGACATGCGCCGAAACGCAAACGTACCGAATGGGCAGAGAAACGTAGTTTTTTCTTGATCTTCCGCAGCAATGGGTATCTGATTGTACCCTGAGTACCCGTCCAGGAAGCAAAAGTATGGCTTCCCTGCTAATCGATCTAGCATCTGGTCCATGAAGGGCAGTGGAAAATGATCCTTGCGTTAAGCTTTCTGTAGTCGATGCACATGCGCCATCCAGTTTGCGTGCGCTTGGGAACTAGCTCGCCCTGCGCATTCTCCTCCACTGTGATTCCTCCTTTCTTCGGCACAACGTGCACTGGAATCACCCATTTGCTGTCCGAGGTTGGGTAAATGACTCCTGCGTCAAGCAGCTTCAGGATCTCCTTCTGCACCACCTCCATCATATTTGGGTTCAATCTGCGCTGAGGCTCCCTGGATGGTTTAGCACCATCTTCCAATAGAATCCTATGCATGCATACGTCCGGGCTCACTCCGCGCAGGTCAGCAAGTGTCCATCCTATAGCGCGCTGGTTCTTGCGCAGCACCTCCTGTAATCGTGCCTCCTGCTCCTCTTCTAATCCTTTCTTTATGATTACCGGCAGGGTGTCCTCATTTCCCATGAATATGTATTTGAGGTGCTCGGGGAGTTGCTTCAGCTCGACCTTGGGTGCCTGTTCAATAGAGGGCAAGATTTTATTAGTAGTGCAGACATTAACTATATCGTGTACCTGTCTGGATACTGGTTCAGCACTGCTCAGCTCATCCTCATGCGCCTCTATCTCTGCCTGTGTCAGTGGCTCAGGTTCTTCTGCTGCGCTCGCACATTCGCATCTGCAACCAAGTCATCTATGCTATCTAACGCGTGCATTGTGGCGTCCTCATGAAGGTGCTGCATCCCTTTGAATATGTTAAAATGAATTTCCTCGCCATCGACCTCCATTGAGAGAGTACCCCTCCATACGTCTATCTTTGTGCGCACTGTCATCAGAAATGGTCTGCCTAATAGGATCTGCGCACTTCCCTTGCTCGACTCAGCCTCCATCTCTAGGACATAGAAATCTGCTGGAAACACCAGCTCTCCTACTCGGACGAGGACGTCCTCTATCATCCCCATCGGTTGCTTGCACGACCGATCCGCTAGCTGAATGGTGAGACCTGCAGGCTTTAGTGGTCCAAGGTGCAATGATGCATACAAGGAATAGGGAAGCACATTTATAGATGCGCCTAAGTCAATCATGCAGTTGCTTACTGTGGTCTTACCTAAAGTGCATGGGATGGTGAACGTACCTGGATCCTGGCATTTAGGTGGTACCTTATGTTGCACGATTGCTGAAGCCTGCACATTTAGCATTACCTGTGCGCACTCGCGTTTCCTCCTCTTGTTTGTACACAGCTCCTTTAAGAATTTGGCGTACCTGGGGATCTGCCGAACTGCTTCAATAAGGGGAATGTTTATTTTCCACCTTACTGAATAACTCGTAGAGCTCCTTATCAAACGCTTCTTTCCTAGCCAATGGTGCCTGTACAGAAAAAGGTGCAGGTATGCTAGTAAGATTCATGTCTTTTTCTTTTGACTGCGCCATACCTGGCGCCTCGCCCTGCTGGCTTGTGGCTTGCGCTTCTGGTTGTGCATCTTGCTCTGCTGGATCTAGGGCTTGCGCAACTGGTTGCGCGGGCGCCTTTGCGGTCTGCTCTGTTCCTACCATGCACCCAGTCTTCAGTGTCACTGCGTTGACCCCTCCCTTGGGATTCTGGATCACTTGCGAAGGCAGGTTGTCATCGCTCTTTTTCAGCTCATACACCGTGGTAGCGATCTGTGACAGCTTCTTTTCAATGGACTCGAACCTCTTGTCATACTTCTCATCATTCTTGGCACTGTGTCTGCTAGCTGCCCCACGATATCTTCTAAGGATCGCCTCGGCTGCTGGTTGTTTTGCGCTGGTGCGTCAGTGCGGCGATGCGGTGGATTGTAGGGCTCAGCTTGTTGCGTCTGCTGTGGTGCGCGCTGCTCCATGGACTGCCTCTGGAAATTGTTGTCCTCCTTCCATCTGAACCCATTTGCGGCTAGTCCAAAACGCAGCTGATTCTGCCTCTGTGGCCCTCTATTATCCCATTCTCCTAGAGCATTGACATCTCCTGATTCCTTAAAAAGTGTGGGACATGCATCGGTTTTGTGCTCAGTGGACGTACAGAACTCGCATGCCTTTGGCGCAGCTGGTTGCGCCCCCCTGCGCATGCATCAACTTCTGCAGCATGGCCTTCATCTCCTTTATCCTAGCGCTTGTTTCTACCTGATGCACAGAACGAGCACGACTATTTTCAAGTGTTAGCTGATGTCTTACCTGTCTAGCAGAGTCTTCTATCAGCTGCCACGCGTCCTCTGGGTACATGTTGCAAATGTCGCCTCCTGCGCATGCATTCAATAATCTCAGCTCCATGGGTAGCAATCCGTTCAGGAAATTCTCTATCAGCACATTCTAGGGCAGGCCGTGATTGTAGCAATTAGCCTCCAGCTCCCTGAAACGCTCATAATACTCCGATAGTGATTCTCCTGCGCCCTGCCTAGGTGCGGCCAACTCCCTCCTGAGTAGCGCGATCTTGGCTGCAGGATAGAACTTGTCCAAGAACTTCTTCTGCAGCTGCTCCCATGTGTGAATAGATCCTGCTGGTAAGCTCATCAGCCAATGCCTGGTCGTGTCACACAATGAAAAAGGGAACGCCTTCATCTTCAGCGCTTCGTCGCTCTCCCCTTCGGCCTTCATGTTCTCGCAAATGACTAGGAATTCTCGCACATGCTTGACTGGGTTCTCGTTGTTCATCCCGTGGAACTTGGGCATGTGATGAATGAGCGAGCTCCTTAGCTCAAAATGACCGTCTGGTGGAAGCACTATGCACCATGGCTGGTTAACCGTGATTGGAGCTGACATCTCGCGCACTGTCGCGCGGGTGGCGCATTATACACTTCAGCGGCCATCCTTGCTTCAACTTCGCGCTGCACTTCTTCTCTGAACCGAACTGCACGGTTGTCCACCCTTGCATTATCTGGGGTTCTGTCCTCTAAATTATCTCCAACTACACTGTTATCCTCCATGACCTGTTCTAAGACTCAAAGAAAACGAAATTAAAAGACAACTAAGCTATCCCGTCTGTCAGTGCGCTACTGTTTCAAGGTTGCGCAGGCTGATGTTGATTGCGCGCTGTCAGAAACAACAACGAAAATAAAGCAAACAGAAATAACTAACTACTGTAAAAGAAAACTTAAACTAGTTAAAGCTTATCTGTGTTGCTCCCGGCAACGGCGCCAAAATTTGATCGCGCGTCGTTGTACGCGTCAAATTATTCCTTCCTTCTCCACTTAGTACAGCGGCTAAGTCAGGGTCGATCCCACAAGGAGCAAGCAGACTCGTTCTAACCAGTAACCTACAACTTACGAAAATTGGGTTGTGAGTGATTGGATTGCGCAGGTGCGCGAATAAACAGTAGCGAAAGCAGAATTTGCACTAGACGTGCGCAGGCAGTAGAGATTAAGTACTATGACTATGAAAAGTATCGGTGCAGACAATCCTCTATGAATGTATTCCTTATCATCGACTTTAAACGTCTATAGTTCGATTTACTGAAGTTAGTGTCCGATCAAGGCTTCCTAACATGTGCGCATGTTCCGATCAAAGTTCATGAGCTATTAATTCTTGAAACTAGTCTAAGCAGCTACGAATCCTGTCACAGTAGCAGCTGATTATCCTAGCGCGTTACTTCTAGTTGTCACCGTCAAGCTACAAACTAGTTTAACATATAACAAACAAGTAGTAAGAGTAAGATTGCGGTTCAATGCTTCCCCTACTCATGCAACTAGCTGTCAACCGTGTGCACAGAATTAATACAAGCAAACTAACTATGCATTAAGCACAAGTCTCAAAGGAAATACTCATAGAATCATGCCCGACCGATACAAAGCGTTTAGCTAGACATGCTAGTGGTAAACATCATAGAAATAGTAAATAACAGCTAAAGTATCCAAGGGAACAGTAACAAGCAGGTGCGTGCAAGTTGCTGTCTCTCGGCTCGCGCAGTCGGCTAGCGCAGGTCCTCGCAGCTGCTGGTGTATTTTTCAGTTCTGGCTCTCTCTCCTCCGTCTCTGTCATTTTTCTTCAAACCCTAGCCTTCCCCTCTTTATATACTGCTCATGAGGCCCAAGGACAGTCTTGGCAACTTCCAAATCCTATGGTGAGATTTGGAAACACCACTATCTTGCGCATGGCGCACTGCGCACATTGGTTCGCGCAGTCGGTCTGCGCACCGCACTCCGAATCTGCCACTTCCTATCCTGTTTGCGCTGCTAGCTCCGCAGGCTGTGTGTTGCGCTCCTTACACGCGCCTATTAGCACGTATCCGACTTAGGCCCTCGTTTTGCCCTGGAATACAAAAATACCGGAAACCAGTAATCTTGTACACAAAATAATGCAAACAAGCATAGTGTTAGGATCTAAATAGCGCGTATAAATAGGCTCTATCAGGGACCCTGGCTGTAAAAGGTCTACCTACACTGAAAAATGTAATGTCTGTGGATGGATTAAAGGCAAATCTCATAAGCATCAGCCAGCTCTGTGACGGGACATACTAGGTAAAATTCACTCAAAACTGCTATCAGGTCTACAACAATGTGGGAGAATGCATAATGCAGGGAACCAGATCAAAGAACAACTGCTATCTTCTTAAAATTGATGCACCAAACTCTTCACCATCATGCATGCTATCCAACACAGAAGAAATGAATATGTGGCACAGGAGGTTGGGTCACATTAACCTAATAACTCTGAAGAAGATTGCTGCAGAAGGCTTGGTCAAGGGAGTTCCAGAAATCAAAGGAGAAGTAAACACGATTTGTGGAGAATGTCAGATAGGCAAGCAGAAAAAGGCCTCTCACCCCAAAACTACCAACATCAACATTGTCAGACCTCTACGACTTTTACACATGGACCTGATGGGACCGATGGAAGTAGAGAGCCTTGGAAAGACGAGGTACGCATTTGTTTGTGTGGATGATTATTTAAGATTCACTTGGATTGACTTTATCAGGGAAAAATTAGACACTAAAGAGTTATAGCAACTCTGATATCTCGACTAGAAAAAGAGAAGAATCTCAGAATCTCACCTATCAGAAGTGATCATGGAAGGGAATTTGAGAATGAAACAGTGGACAAGTTCTGCACCATTGGGGGATCACGCATCAATACTTCTCACCAATCACCCCTCAGCAAAATGGTGTTGAGGAGCGAAAGAATCGTACAATCCAAGAAATGGCCCTAGTCATGATTCATGCCAAGAAAGTCTCGTTGAGATTTTTAAGCTGAAGCAATGAATACAACATGCTACATCATCAACAGGTGACGGAAATATACCAACCAGACTTGCTACGAACTCTGGAATCAGAAGAAGCCCACGATGAAATACTTCCATATATTTGGAAGTGACTATTACATCCTGAGATATCAAGAATACAGAAAGAAGCTCGACCCCAAAAGTGACCATGGAATATTCTTGGGTTATTCTGTCAACAGCCGTGCATATCGCGTCTACAACGAAAGAACCAAAACAGTGATGGAATCCATCAATGTTGTCATTAATGAGGTTGAAAAAGAAATTCCCACCAATCCAGAGAATGAAGATTCAGGCACAGAAGGTGGTCCCAGTAACCACAACAAGAGTGAACTAGAAGTGGTGCAAGAAGATGCTACAGCATATTCTAAAGTAGTAAGCCTGGATCAACCAATAGACAATCCTATCTCTGAACAAAATGACGAGCATCCTCCCACAACATCTAGAAAACCTCCAAAGAAGATTCAGAGGAATCATCTGTTAACTAACGTAATTGAACATCCTACGGAAGGGAGACGAACAAGAAGTACATCACATTTTAGCTCCTGCGAATCTATATGCAATTCTTGCTTTCTATCTAGTGCAGAGCCAAGGAACTTCAAGGAGGCAATTGGCTGCTGGCAATGCAGGAAGAATTAGCAGAATTTGAAAGACATAATGTGTGGGATCTTGTTGCCAGACCAGAAGGGATAAACATCATTGGAACCAAGTGGATCTTTAAAAACAAAACTGATGAAAAAGGGAATATCACAAGGAATAAGGCCAAACTTGTTGCACAAGGGTACACTCAGATTGAGGGAGTGGACTTTGAAGAAACATTTGCACCAGTTGCTCAATTATAAGCCATCAGACTTCTTCTGGCCTTGTCCTGCCACCTCGGATTCAAACTCTATCAAATGGATGTTAAGAGCACATTCTTGAACGGGGAACTCATGGAGGAAGTGTATGTAGCTCAGCCCAAAGGCTTTGAAGACCCTCATCATCCAGAGCATGTAAACAAACTGAAGAAAGCGCTCTACGGACTTAAGAAGGCTCCCAGAGCTTGGTACGAGCGATTAACCGTCTTTCTGGAGAAACATGGATATGAAAGAGGGGGAGCTGATAAAACTCTCTTTGTGAAAAGAACCAGGTCAGATTTTATCATAGCTCAAATTTATGCGATGACATTGTGTTTGGGTCCAGGTCAGAGCGGTTGGTAAAGCAATTCGTGAACCACATGAAGAATGAATTCAAAATGAGCATGGTTGGTGAACTCTCTTATTTTCTAGGGCTGGAAGTATCTCAAAAGGATGAAGGGATATTCATATCCCAAAGCAAATATAACAAGAATCTGGTAAAGAGGTTCCAGCTAGATAAAGCCAGCCGCCAACGCACACCAGCTGCAACACTTGTCAAAGTGGTCAAAGATGAAGATGGGGTTGAAGTTAATCAAACTACCTACGGCAGCATGATTGGGAGCTTATTGTATCTCACTGCTAGCCGCCCTGACATCCGCTTCTCAGTGGGAGTCTATGCAAGATTCCAAGGCTGTCCAAAGGAGAGCCACATGCAACTAGTAAAGAATCATCCGGTATATTGGGGGAACTGTGAATTATGGCATATGGTACACCAAAGATACAAATGCAATTTTGGTAGGCTACAACGATGCAGATTGGGCTGGGTGCATTGAAGATCGAAAGAGCACCTCTGGAGGATGCTTCTTTTTAAGGAATAATCTCGTATCTTGGTTTAGCAGAAAGGAGAACAACATTTCACTTTCCACGGCTGAGACATAATATATTGTAGCAGGAAGTTGTTGTGCTCGGATGCTCTGGATGAAACAGATGCTAACTGCGTATTGTCCTCCTAGGCGGATATTGTTCCCCCTTTGTCCATTTGTAACAAAAAGGGGGAGATAAGGAGAGGTGGGCCTGCGTCACCTCTCGAACAGGAGAAATAAAGAGCTTTCTCAAAAATGTCAAGGAGGAGATTGATAATGCTGTATGACATTCAATTGACAGAACCAGCACAAGTGAACGAGCCCAGTGCTCAAGCAGCTGCTATAGCAGGTGCTGTAGCAGCAGATCAGCATTCTTCTTGGAGAGCTTTCAAAGGATGTACAAGGAGCAGTAGAGTGACGGGGAGCTTCTAATTATTCAGAGAGAATATCCTAGTGGAGATTCCCATATCCAGGTGAAGATTTGGTTGTGGAAGATTTGTTTCTCCAATCAAATCTAATCTTCTACAAATTAGGAGATATTATTGCTTTAAGGAACTTCCAAAAGTGTAATTCGGTTGCTGATTAGTTGAGTACTTAAGGAGGGCAAGGTCAGTGCAGAAAAGGGTGTGCAAAGAATAGAAAAAGCTTGAGAGCACATTCACAGAGAGTCTACATACCGCAACGAGAGTTGGGGAGTCAAGAAGAGCAGAGTGTGCGCGCATAGCTGAGTGACTGAAGCAAAGGCTGATCGAGACTTGCAGAGTCTGGTCAGAGCTTGATCATAAAACCAATACAGAGCAGAACGAGCTTGTTGGTTGATCAACACGGGCCACAAGGGGATTGTCGAGCTATTCTGAATTAATTCAAGTTAGTAGGTGTGTGTGAAACACAAGTCAGAGGGTGTTCTGATTGTGTGTGATCGACTAGCTAAGGTTGAGTAGCATAGGTTGCGTGGAGTCGAACCGCGTTGTACAACAAACCTTGAAACTAATGAATTGAAAGACTGAGGTTCAGCCTTTCCCAGATGTAGGCACTTGGCCGAACTAGATGAACAAATCGTTGTTCATTGTTTTAGCTTGCTGCAAAAGATTTGTCGGTACAAGAGTGTGCTATAGCAACTGCTTGTACACAATCTGTAACTCAGAGACGCTGCAAATTACAAACTGTTTCACAAAGCTTTAACAGATTAAGTTTTGGTGATTGTTAGTCGCAATGTAAACAGTACGAAGAACAGTAAACGACACCGGATATGTTTATCCTGTTCAGCTCACCGAGCCTACTCAGGGAGGTTACTCGGAACCCCAAGCGAGAATCACTTTACAAGTATTCGATCAAATACAACAGATCTTTAAGTAACTTATCTTCAATAATTACCACTATGTAGATGAACTAATGTGAGTGCGTCTGACTCCCTCAGATGGAGATCTCCTCTTCCCACCTCGATTTGCCTCCTGCAAATCGGTAATTCTCTTCCCGAAAATGTCATACCTGAAACACAGTCTGTTCAACACTGTTCTTCAGCACACGACGATGAAGCTCTTGCTCTGTCGATTTTCCGACTATCTCTGATGATGATCGCAGATCTGCAACTCCGTTCTTTTTCATTCTCTGTTCTAATGGTTTCGATAATCTCTACAATCTTCCTGCTCCACATAAATAGATTAGATCCACTTTTTCGTATCTTT
Organism: Umbilicus rupestris; assembly: GCA_963678935.1. NCBI lineage: Eukaryota > Viridiplantae > Streptophyta > Magnoliopsida > Saxifragales > Crassulaceae > Umbilicus > Umbilicus rupestris. The sequence continues at coordinate 3,259,996 of OY787619.1, forward strand.
GGAAAGGAGATAATATTCGATTATACTTTCCATCTTCTGGAGCGGATCCAATCTTTAGGATGCAGAAGCTAATCTTCGAAGCGAAGAATCCAGGAGAAAATATCTTCGGAATATCTTCTGGATATTGCATTGCCGATACGCTATATTCGCATATCTCGACGATATTATTGTCGTGCCTGTCTGAACAGATACTGTTTCACCTTCTGTCACAGCCGAGATTCTTTGCCTTATTTGTCAAAAATATGTCATTCATGAACTACCTATTTCTAACAACGGTAAGAACAAAATACATCTCATAGAATTGGATGGACAGTGACTTAACAAAACACATCAATCAGGAAATTAGACATCACAAATTTTCAAGTTGCCGATATGCATCTGATTTTTCTTGACTTAATCAATCGAAGTGGTCGAGGATAATAACTACAATCATCAAGGTGTTCAAATAATGCTTGGACGTTTAGCTGACCAACATCCTCTTTCATTCCAACAGCTGACACTTTATCTATAACAGTTTTGTAGATTAGGTATCAAACTTGACCTTCGGAATCAACCAATCTTCTGCCAATGATTGGTAGTGTATATTTTATTTTGGAGTTGTGCTTATTTAGACTTGTTTTTCAGCATTCCAGTGCTTGATAGTTTTTCACAACACTATATAACTCCTTCATTTGAGGCCTCCAAAACTCTTTACCTTCTTCAGATTTTGGGATTTTGTATTGGAGTCAACCAGGGAGATTCTTAGATTTTGATCTTTTCGTGAATCCAGGAATCTATTTCAACTGATAACGTACGAGCGCATATCTAGCAAACTGACTTTTATACCCTATACCTCATATAAATCATGCATTAACATAACTTAGTTTAAAAATTGCAACATGACATATGTATGTTGGCAAATAGTTACGTGCTTATTTCTTCCAACCAAAACATATTTTCTTCACATGCAACCCACAACAACCAGTAAACAACAAAAGACAATCTTTAAATTTGTCATGCCATGAGTCAAGTCATTTGTCATGTCACATGTTTTCTTATTGTAGTCCATCCTTTTGACATAATGAACATTTTACAACACAAGCAGTTTCGGAGCCCGATGCTTACTGAGTAGTTGAATTACTAGGTATGCTCCAAATTCAGATGTTCTTGAACATCTTTCATCATTCATTATTAGTTGCCTTACTTCTCCACAAATAAAGATGAGGCAGGGAAATCAAATGAATTCCAGTATAGTATATATGGAATTTGATTAAACTTTGGGTTCAACATGTTGATGTAGGCAGTCATATATTATTTTGAAGCCAAAGATGTACTAACTCCACGCTGCTCTCTCATGTACTGTTGGATCGTTAGCTAGCGTTCCCTCTTGAATAACTCAGTTTTGGGTTACCCGAGAGGTATTGCAGTGTTAAGGTTTTGGATGAGTTACTCGAGTGGTAATGTAATGAGAGATTCTGTGAATGCAGCGGAAATGAAAAACTTAAAACAAGATGCGAACACTCACAATTTATAGTTGAAACCTCAATGCCAAAGAGCAATGAGTAAAACCACTACCTTCTAGTGTTTGCTGGAAGGATTTGTGAAAGGTAGACTGTTGCTTTATTCAGATTGCTTTGTCGAGTACAGAAAGAACATCTTATTGCTTCCTGCACATATGTTGTTCTTTTGACTCCTCTTGATTCAATTTGCTTGTCAAACAATCCTCCCTTTTTGTCTGAACTTAACGTTCAGAGTCATGTCACTCTTCACCATTTTGATACACTTTACGCAACCTCGGCCTTGGTTACTTAAAAGGGCAGCACGTGATCTTCCGAGTATCTTGGATTAATGCACCTAATTGGTATGCCAGGATCCAAATAAGCCTTAATCCGAATTCCAATCAGATATCTCTTAATTAAATAAAGAATCAAAACTTAATTTGTTTTCTTTATTTAAAGAAGAGATAATCTGGGAGACACAATGTACATCCCATACTATATTGGAAGCATTCGACTATCCCTGATGGATAATCGAATATCTGCTGGATTCTTTCCTTTCTAGGTTATGTTGTCTGTTCTCCTTCATGAGTTCCTCCTAGCCTTCCCTGAAGCGGAACTCAGTTGCCCTTTGGTATTTTCACCTGCACACTTAGTGGTTATTTATTAGATGAGTGTTTGTCATTATCAAAACCCAAGGGTCCAACAATATTCTCCCTTTTTGATGATGACAAACACTCCTTCGATAAGGGCAAAGAAACATCATATTACATCTAAGTGCTATTTCCCCTAAGCTCAGCATTGTTCCCCCAAGAGAAACAAAACAGAGTACACGTGATGACTTCCCCCTCAGGTAACGCAGTCTTCCCTTATCAACCTTCCTCCTTTTGGCATCATAGAAAAGGGCAAAAGACATAAGATCATTAACATGAGCACAGAAATACTTCAAAGTGTAATAAAAAAAAAGGTGCCATAGGTAATAGAACGATATAGTAAAAGCCAGAGTCAGTTAGGCAAGGACAAAATGAAATGCAGTGCAAGGATAAAAAAAAGTTCAATGAAGAAAGGGAGTGATGTGCTAGGAAGTCAAGGCAGGGGCGGAACCATGAGAGCTGCACGGTCAATTAGAGGCGGCGAAGCGGAAGAAGCTCCTTAAGTCGTTCGAGTAGTATGGTACCTACTTACTGGAGCTGTGAGGCCCGTTCCTTTATTCACTCCCGGTCCTCCAAATGGTTTCCCAAGATCCGATCAATTGACTCCACCGACTTCTCTAGATGTTCTTCAATCTTTCCAACCCGAGTTTCCAGAGAGGCAATGTTTTGCTGCAATGGATGTGAGGAGCTCTTCCAGTCTTACTGTGGCAGCCAGGATAGGCGATGGATCAGTTTGGTCCTTCGGGGCTTGACCCTGAGTAATCTTACGGGGACGTTTGGCAGGATGAGGCAGTTAGTCAACTGGCGGTTTCACACTTTCCTTGCTCCAGCCGGACCCCACATCAAAGACCCATCCCATAGCGTTGAAATTTTCCTCCCCGAAGGTTTCCCAGGCAACAACCTCGTTTACTGGTAGACATGACATTTTTCCAAGATGGTCTTGACAATCCTTGGGTAAGGAAGACTCTGGCGCCCGATGGTCCGGATGTGGGCCATATGCGGCATAATGATTTTAAGCAGATTAACTAGATTCCGACGAAGAAGTTGATCCAGAAGCAAGTAGTCAAGAATCTGAATCACATTATGCTTACCTTGGCGGGGAATAACATTGCTGCAAACGACCCTGTGCAGCATCCGGTGTCCCACCCCCATGGTTGTTGTGTCCCCAGTGCTGATGGAAGCCTCAGGATCTTCACTGATTCGAGCAGCGATGAGCTGCGGTGGTTCCTTCAGGGATCCGGGCCACCGACCTTTCGCGTACTCATCATACCCATCATGGGGGACTCCGACCCAACTCCCTAGCTGTTTGCTTGTGAAGACTTGCAGCTCCCCCTGAACAGAGAAGGATCCGATCAAGACACCTGCCTGGGCATCGAGGAATGACCCATAAAACTCCCTAACCAGCACCTCATCCACGGAGGGGCGGTCCTGAAAGAGGGCCGTCCAGCCTTGGGCGTTGAAGGTCTCCGCCACTTCAACCAGTTGATGGTCCACTATGAAGTCAAAATCCAAGAATAGGGTTGGGAGGATGGCACGCCCTGACATGTCCATAGTGTCAATCTCTGCATCCTCAGGAGCCAGTGTGGTATCTTCTTTCTCATCTCCAGATTCCGCCCGTTTTACTTTGCTTAACCGGGAGCTTTTTTGGGAACCAGAGGCAATCGAAGTAGGGGGAGACTTCCTTTTCTTAGAGGAGGTGGCCGAACAGGTTTTCGGCGGGAGGAGGCAGAGAGAAGGACGGGTTTGGCTCCAACGATCTCACAATCGTCTTCTCCTTGGACGAGTGAGAGTTAGACAGTCCTGGAGTGGCGCTGGCTGAGTAGGGCTCCTCATCAGACCCACTTTGAGCTTTTTTCTTTTCAACGGGGGGGGGGGGGGGGATGAGAGCGACAGATGTGAGGAGGAAGCCATAGGTGGGAGTTACGGTTTCAGTTTGGAGGGGAGAGAGAGGCCAAGACTTTGGTGATAAGGCAGTGTCTCTCTCTGGGCTCTTAAATAATAGACTCCTTTTCAAAATTTCGAAAGTTTAGTATAATTGCTGTATCAAATCCCACGAATCTATTAATTCAAATATTTGAGCAAGTCAAGTCCATAGAATCTTTCCACCCCAATATTTCTGCTGGCCAAATCTCACGAATATCTCCAATATTTTGCTTCACCAAATATTACGAAGAGAGAGAGCGGAGGGAACTCAATTAATGCAATTCATCAGTGTAGGTAGCTGGGCCTTCGAGTGGTAATGATGAAGGCTCCCCTTTCGGATCGCCAGTCGTCTCATATCCCGTCCATATCTCATGGTTCGACAAGGTTTTGGTGTGACACGGTGGTTAACCCGAGTGGTTCAAAAGCATCACACAAAAAGTGAGAAAAAGACACATGTTCATAATATGTAAACTAGCACTGTCGTACCTGATGCAAGGTGGTCCCATAATATGACAAAGGCTTGGTAGGAGCACCTAGCATGAGGAGGCTTGGGTTGGCTTTTAGACTGTGCGTTTCCAGCCTCTTCCACCTGTGAGGATGAGTTGTTGGCTTCCTCCGCAGGGTTCTCCCCTGTAACTTCCTCATGTGTTTCGTGATCGTCTCTCCAAGTTAATTGAAGCTCATCCTCCTCCAGAGGGGTTTCTGGGTTTGGTTCCTTTGTCATATCACTTGCTATGGTGCTTTCATCAAAGGATAAATGTATACTCTCCTCTACCTTTCCTAGCCTTGTGTTGTACACCTTGTATGCTTTACTGTGTGTAGAGTATCCAACAAATATCCCCTCATCACTCCTCGGGTCGAACTTTCCCAGGTTGTCTTTTCCATTATTGTGGACGAAGCATCTGCAGCCGAAACCTTTAGATGAGATACATTTGGCTTCCTTCCGAGAAGTAGCTCGTAGGTTGTCTTCCCTAACAGGGGGCGTAGAGACGCTCGGTTTAGGATGTGAGCTGCTGCGTTTCTGGCCTCTGCCCAGAAGTTTTTTTGGAACGGAGCTTGCGATGAGCATTGCCCTTGACATGTTTTCTAGTGTCCTGTTTCGTCTTTCCACAACTCCGTTCTGCTGAGGGGTTCTGGGTGCCGCAAAATTGTTACTTATGCCTTTGTTCCTGCAAAGGGAGATGAATCTCGAGTTCTGAAACTCGGTTCCATTGTCAGTTCTGATCGATGTAGCAGGTTGTTGCAACTTGTTTTCAATTAGCTTTAACCAAGCCACAAATTCATAATAGACTCATCTTTAGATGGTAGAAACAGTGTCCATGTGAATCTAGAATAATCGTCATTAATGACCAAGATGTATTTGTTACCTCCTCTGCTTAGGATATTTACTGGTCCACAGAGATCCATATGGATCTTCTCGAGAGGAGCGGTTGTGTTTACTGTCTGCTTGGCCTTAAGTAGATATTCTTGTTTGCTTTCCTCTTAAGTAGGCCTCGCATACTTGGTCTGTCTCGCTCCCTACTTTGGTTAGACCATCCACCAAGCTATTTTTGTATAGTTTCGACAGCAATTTCAAGCAGACGTGTCCAAATCTCTTGTGCCATAGCAGGATGTCATCTATATAGAGTTCCTCGTCGGGTATGAAGTACGGGTCAACTATATAGAGTTCATTTCGCCGCACATCACGTAGAATGATCTTTCCTGTACTTAGACAACTCAGGGAGCATTCGTCAGAATTGAAAGCGACCTGGTTTTTTCCTTCCAGGCACAATTGAGATACACTCAAAAGGTTATAATGAAGGTTCTCCACTAAGCTAACGTTGTGAATATGAATTCTATCTGAGATGGTTACCTTCCCCGTATCAATTACCTTTCCTTTTCCCTTGTTTCAGAAAAATATGTGTCCTGCGGAAACTTCTTAAAGAGTGATGAATCAAGCCTGGTCCCCTGTCATGCGCCTTGAGCATGCACTGTCTATGTACCACGGCTCAGTTATCGCCCTTACTTGCAAGGGAAATGTTAGTTTTTTCGTACCCAGACAAACTTGGGTTTATTGTGTATGAAGGGAATGGTACGAATATAATAAGCATCAGTCAATTTGATTTTAATTTGTGAGTTGTTTCGTGGTTTCTGCATCCCTTAGTTTAGGTGGCGCTGAGGTTCTACGTGCTTGCGCCGGGTTTCCCTGGGGGTAAATCCACCTTGTCCTCATTCGAGTTCCCTTCGAAAGATTTCTAGCCTCGTTTGGAGCACTTTTGCCATAGGTTCGTCTCACCTTTGCCTCAACCTTCTTCCACTTGGGGCATTCTTTCTTATAATGTCTTTCCATTCCATAGTGCCAGCACACACGATGGCATTTTAGGCCTACATACTTGCTCATGCCTGCCGGTACTGACTTGTTTTCCTTTCGGGCCATCTGATCGACTTTAGGAGGGATCTGACTTATGCTCTGTTTCTTCCAAATATGGTATGTCTTTTTTGCTTTGAAGGGCACCGACTGTTCGGTGGGATACTTTATTTTCTGATGACAACTTTGTCCTATGCAAGGTACCTCTACATGTGTTACGGTTGTAGAATTCAGTGCGGTTTCTTCCTCAGAGTATCCAACTCCTGATCTGACGAATTTTTTGTTAAAGATCCTGCCTTCTTCTTCAACCTTGAGAGCTGCCAGCTCCTTGATCAGTCTTTCTCTTATTGCATGTTCACTGCCTCTTGAGTTCGGTAGGGATTGAAGGAGTTCTCGGTTATCGATTTCAAGTTAGTTCACCTTTTCTCGAAGCATCAGCATTTTGCGGGTGCTGCTCTCGCAGGTGACGCAGTTTTGTGGAGCTTTTTCTTCCTCCAAGTTTCTTCACGTTCTGAGACAGTTCGTGTACCTTCTATTTCTCCTCAGCTATCCTGTTGTCCTTAGATGCGATGGTGTTTTTTAGTTTATCATTGGTCTTTAGCAGTCCCCTTATTACATCTATATAATCAGAGTTAAGAGTATTCAGAATCATCAAGTTCATCAAAATGGTTTACCTCAGAGGTGTCTGAGCTCGCCACCAAGCAGCCTTCCCTCACGGGTGTCTCTTCATCACTGTCTGGATCGGACTCTCCCCAAGAGGTTAGCATGGCTTGTTTGATTTTCTGTGCCGGTGGTTCTCCTCTCTTTTTACTATTGCAGTCAAAGAAGCGATATCCTTTCTTTTGACAGTGATAGCACACCAAGTCCTTGATGTCCGGTTTTCTTCGCCTTTGTTCAAATCTGAACTTGGGGGTGCCTTTGCTCCCTCTGAGGGACGCCATTCTGAACGCTCTGGTCATGAGAGCCGTCTCTTCATCTTCGCCATCATCGTCCGACTGGTCATGTTGAGCTATGTCGAATGCTCTTTCAACTTTTAGCGCAATAGACTTTGAGCGATCAGGTTCACGTCTGGTGATCTTTCTTTCTAAGATTCCCACGTGACTTTGCAGCTTGGCTACCAGTTCCTCGAGGGTGATCCTCTTTATGTTGCTTTGTGCCTGGAGAGCTAGGGTGACGCTATCCCACTTGGAGTTCAGTGCTTGGAGGAATTGGTGTGTGACTTTCCATTCAGGTATTTCTTCCCCCAAAAACTCCATCTGTCCTACATACGTCTGGAAATGGGTGTGGAAATCTTCCAGGGATTCTGTCTTTCCCTGCAGGGCGTTCTCATAGTCTTTTGATGCGGCCAGAATCCTATTTCTCTTGATGTCTTCCTTCCCTCAGTACAAACGGCACAATCCATCCCAAATTTCCTTGGCAGTCTTGTACTTCATGACTTTCTTGAGATCACCCGGAGAGAGAGCTGCATAGAGCACCTTCTTGGCCCGGTTTTTTCTCTCAAAGGCCTTGTAGTTTTCATCTTTGTAATCTTCCTTTTTCTTGTCCTTGGTTGGATCCGTAGTGTCCTTAATAGGTAACGGTCCCTGCTCAATTACTCTCCATAGCTGTCCATCGAGCAAGCAAATGTGTGCCTCAATCTGTTGGGTCCACCCATTCGTATTCTCCAGGGCTGAGCATGGGAGGTTTCCAGAAAGAATCGTTGATTGAATTGCTTGAGGCCATTTCCTGCAAAGCTAACTTCAAAATCTAGAGCGCCTGGCTCTGATACCAATTGTTGGATCGTTAGCTAGCGTTCCCTCTTGAACAACTCAGTTTTGGGTTACCCGAGAGGTTGCAGTGTTAAGGTTTTGGACAAGTTACTCTAGTGGTAATGTAATGAGAGATTCTGTGATTGCAGCGGAAATGAAAAACTTAAAACAAGATGCAAACACACACAATTTATAGTGAAAACCTCAATGCCAAAGAGCAGTGAGGTAAAACCACTACCTTCCAATGTTTTCTGGAAGGATTTGTGAAAGGTGGACTGTTGCTTAATTCAGATTGCTTTGTCGACTACATAAAGAATGAAAGCTATGAGTCTGTTCGACTCCGGCTGTTCAAGATCGCTTGTGAACTGTTTCAGAAAGCTTTAGCAGATTTCGTTTCGGTGATAGTTAGTTCGAGACAGAAACAGTATGCAGAACAGTAAACGACACAGTATATGTCTTCGACTGATCTTATTGCACCGCCTGTCTGAACAGCTATTGTCTCACCTTCAGTTCGAACCGAAGTCTTTTCTTTGTTTGTCAAAAACTATTCCATTCATGATACATGAATTACTTGGATCAACATTTTTTCCCTTGGCACTTTTTTGACAAAACTAGCTCCCGAAAGAATTCGCTCGCAATAATGACAAGGCAATATACATGACCAATCAAAACTAGACGGCGACATTACCTAGCCAGGGGATCCTCACTGGCCTAGACAACCTCAAGGACATCATTGCACCAATCTTGCTCTTCTTCATGACACATTTCCCCTATCTTAGTGGCTGCACTCTTCTTTTTCTTTGTTCTACTGTCCCTCTTTGCTTAGACAGTCATGCTGAACAGAGGACTCCATCATTGCCTCATTCTGATTATCTGTCTCAGCAACTGATCATTTGCCTCTTTGTCTGCTCCACCAGAGATTGTCTCAGCAACAAGTCTTTACTCTCCTTGACAGCGCATCCTTTGAATCTTTCTTCAACCCAAATTCTGCTTCCTTTATCTTCTCATCAGCTTTCTGAGCAAGCAGCTTAGCTAGTCTTTTTCCAACAGACTTCAAACAGTTTCTTCTTTGAAACAAGTCTGTTCCACACTTGTCTGCCAGAGACATTTTGATCGACTTCGCCTTCTGTCGCTAATCGTCTCAGTCCTCTCGGCAGGCAACTCCCCCTGATTGTCAGAGCCTTTGAAACAAGCTCTGTTCAATTGCTGCAGACTTTTGAACAGGAGCTGGCACCTGGATGCTCTGCGAATATAGATAAGGGAAAATTCAAAACGTAAATATCAAAGAACTAGAAACCTCAATCAGAATCTCGGATCTTGCTGATCTCTTCTTTCCAAAACAAATCTTCCTGTAGATATCCATGTTTCAACAACACCTCGTATGGCACAGACACTGTCTCACCCATCCAACTAGATAAACACCAGAACTTCTCTCCCTGAATTTTGTAACCAGTTCAACAAATTCTTGTGAAATGATTAGGAACTGGTCCAGCTTTTGTGGATGTGACTTAAGTGTTGATAACACTGATGATGCTTTATGGCAATGGTTGACAAAACTAGCACAAGTGAACAAGGAGCAGCTACAGCAGGGGATGCTATAGCAGGAGCTTGTTCAAGTTGCTGCAACATCTGTCCGAGAAGCAGCAGCGACCTGGGCTTGGCTAGAAGGCCTGGCAGCTCTACGGAGAACACCAGAAGAATGTTTTAAAGTGCTGTGGAGAATATTCCAGTGGGGTTTCCTAGCTAGAGAAGGAGATTTGTGTTGGAGATCAAAAACAAATCTAATCTCCTAAGTTTTAGGAGATAATTGTTCTTTTTGGGACATTGCTAAATTCTGGTCTTGCTTAAAGCTGGTGCTGCTATTTAAGAGAGAGGAGTTCTGAACAGAGAGGTTGATCAAAGCTGAGGGATACACGAGTGCATACACAGAATTCAGAGAGAGCAATTTTGGTGTGCGACGGACGAGTTCTTCGATCATCACCCGAGAGCAGAGCGTGAGCGCAGAGCTGTGGTGACAGAAGGAGAAGGAGATCAGGACTTGCGTAGTCTGATCTGAGCTTGATCTGGAAGCCAATTCAGAGCAGTGGTGCTTGTTGGTTGATCAAGGGCAGCCGCGGAAGAACTGACGAGTGAGTGGCTCGGTCGAGTGTCTAAGCAGCAGTTCTCGCTAGTGACAGGAGGTCAATGAGTGAGGGGGAGTATTTCAAAGTGTGCAGCGCTCGTGGAATCATTCGATCGGCTCGGCAGAAGGCCTTGGAGCGACGCGGACAATTGTGCATCAGCTGTGTGCTACAGCAACCCTGCAGAGTTGAGTGTAGTTTAGAATAGGCTGAGTTTCAGGGAGACAGTAGCTATTCTAGATTGACATTTGTAGAGGGTGTGCAGACACAAGTCAGAGCTTGTTCTGATTGTGTTGAGTGATCCACACAAGGTTGAGTAGCATAGATTGCGTGGAGTTGTAACCGAGTGTACTTGGAGACCTTTGTGTTTAGTGGATTGAGGATTGGAGAATAGTCCTCCCTAAACGTAGGCAGTTGGCCGAACTGGGTGAACAAACTTCTGTCTTGTTCATTGTTTGCTGAGACAATTTCCGAGTGAACAAGAGAGTGCTGCAGCAACTGCTTGTTCACAAATCTGTCTGACAGAGACGCTGCGAATTTCAATTGGTATCAGAGCGGGAGCTCAACACACAGAGTAAAAGATCCTACAGTGTCTCTGAAGAATCCAAGACAATGAAGGAAGGACAGAGCACAAGCAGACCTCCGTTGTTGGAAGAAAGCAACTATGGATATTGGAAAGCTAGGATGAAAGCTTTTCTCAAGGCCATCGATGAGAAGACCTGGAGAGCTATCGTGGTCCAGTGGTCTCCCCTAATCACCATGGATGAACAGGGAGTCACACGGATAAAGCCTGAAGAACAATGGACTACTGAAGAGGGAGCTACAGCAACTGGTAGTTCAAAGGCTCTGAATGCGATTTTTGCTGCAGTTGATGCTAACAATTTCAGGTTGATATCAAATTGTGACATGGCCAAACAAGCGTGGGAAATTCTACAAACTGCACATGAAGGAACTGATAGAGTAAAGCTGTCAAGACTCCAGATCATTGCCACACAGTTTGAGAATCTGAGAATGCTGGAACAGGAGACTGTCACTGAGTTTAATGCTAAACTCTGTGATCTGGCAAATGAAGCCCATGCTCTTGGTGAACCTATCCCTGAAGAGAAGCTGATCAGGAAGGTCCTCAGATCGTTGCCCACAAGATTTGACATGAAAGTGACGGCCATTGAAGAAGCTCAAAATGTCAGATTCATGAGGCTGGAAGAGTTGATGGGGTCCTTCAAACAATTTGAGATGAAACTGGTTAAAGAAGACCTCACTCCTAAGGACAAGAATATTGGACTGAAGGCTGAAACAGAAGCTAAGAAGCCAGTTCCAGATGATCAGCTGAGTATGCTAGTCAAGAACCTTGGAAAGCTCCTGAAGAACATGGACTCAAGAACTGGGCAAAGCTCATCCTCACGAAAACAATTCAGAAGAGGTGGGGAAAATAAAAGAAGAGGGAAGGAACCTGCTCAGAATGAAGATGAGAAGAAAGAATTAAAAAAGGGTGTCCAATGCTGGAACTATGCAGGGTACGGTCATCGACAAATCAACTGCACCAGCAAACCGATGAAAAAGAGGGCTCTCTCTGCCAGTGGAAGTGAAGATGAGAAAGATCTGAGTGAGGATGAATGCAACTTGGCCAGATATAGATCAGTCAGAAGAGGCAGAAAAACACAAGGAAGAGTGAACCAGCACCTGCTAAAGCAACATCTGTATCACCGTGACAAGAGAGTCTCAAAGTATAAAAGATGTTATAGCTGCGGGCACAAAGGTCACATAAAAAGGAACTGTTCTTCAGCATATACCGAAAAAGGTTCAGCTAGGAAACCAATCAAGCAGAAACATGCGCGGACTCAGCTTCTCGCGCTTGTCAGCACAGCAAGCACCTCGGACAAGATAAGCTGGTATTTCGACAGTGGTTGTTCAGGGCACATGACTGGAGAAAGATCTTTCTTGAAAAACATAACACCCTGCCTGGAACAACGGGTGAAGTTTGGAAACGGCCTGAGAGGAAGAGTTCTAGGAAAGGGAACTTTGGCAGTTGAAGGAATGCCGAATCTGAGCAATGTCTTGCTAGTGGAAGCACTAAAGGCAAAACTCATAAGCATTAGTCAGCTGTGTGATGGAACTAAACAGGTGAAATTTACAAAAGACTCGTGCAAAGTTTTCGACAAATCTGGAAAATGTATAATGGAAGGAGCCAGATCAAAAAGTAACTTTTATCTTCTCAACGTGAGTTCAAACTCACTGGTTTCGAAATGTATGCTGACAAAGGCCGAGGAAATGATTCTATGGCACCGAAGGATGGGGCATGTTAACCTGAAAACTTTGAAGAGAATTGCAACAGAAGGGCTAGTCAGAGGAATACCACTGATAAAAGGTGAGACAAACTCTATCTGTGGAGATTGTCAGATTGGGAAACAAAAGAAGGCTTCACACCCAAGAGTCAAAGATGTAGGTACTACCAGACCTCTACAGTTGATTCACATGGACCTGATGGGACCGATGGAAGTTGAGAGTCTGGGCAGAAAGAGGTATGCTTTTGTCTGTGTTGATGACTACTCCAGATTCACCTGGATTGATTTTATCAGAGAAAAATCAGATATTGTGAAAGTTATAGTGTCACTGGTGTCCCGTCTAGAGCAAGAGAAAAGTCTCAGAATCAGCATCATTCGCAGTGATCATGGTAGGGAATTTGAAAACGAAGCTATGGATGATTTCTGTCGTCAAAGGGGTATCTCACATCAGTACTCTTCTCCCATCACCCCTCAGCAGAATGGTGTAGTGGAACGAAAGAATCAAACAATTCAAGAAATGGCCAGACTCATGATTCATGCTAAGAGGGTTCCCCTGAGATTTTGGGCAGAGGCCATGAACACCGCATGTTACATCAGCAACAGAGTCACCTTACGGAGAGGAACCAACCAGACCTGCTATGAGCTCTGGAATCAGAAGAAGCCCACAGTTACATATTTCCACATCTTTGGAAATGACTGTTTCATTCTGAGAGATCGGGAGTATAGGAAGAAACTTGACCCAAAGAGTGATCCTGGAGTGTTCTTGGGTTATTCGATAAACAGCAGGGCTTATCGAGTCTATAACCAGCGGACAAATACAGTAATGGAATCCATAAATGTAGTAGTCAATGATGCTGAAGAAGTCCCTGCCACTGATGATGAAGACTCTGACCTTGAAGAGGTGCCTGTCAGACAGAACAGAAGTGAACAAGTTGTAGCTCCAGAAGATGCTACAGCAAGTGCTGAAGCAGAAAATCCAGATGAACAATTAGATAGCTGATATGCACGCGTCGTTGTGCGTGTATCAAATTAATTTCTTCCTCTTCCACTTAGTACAGCGGTTAAGTCAGGGTCGAATCCACAGGGAGCAAGTAGATTAGCTTTAACTAGTATCCTGCACTTACGAAAACTGGGGGCGTGAGTGATTGGGTTGCGCAATGCGCGAGTAAACAGTAGTAAAATGAAGGAATTGCACTAGACGTGCGCAGGCAGTAGAGATTAAGTACTATGACTATGAAAAGTATCGGTACAGACAATCCTCTATGAGTGTATTCCTTATCATCGACTCTAAACGTCTATAGTTTGATTTACTGAAGTTAGTGTCCGATCAAGGCTTCCTAACATGTGCGCATGTTCCGATCAAAGTTCATGAGCTATTAATTCTCGAGACTAGTCTAAACAGCTACGAATCCTGTCACAGTAGCAACTGATTATCCTAGCGCGGTACTCCTAGTCATCACGGTCAGGCTACTCAACTAGTTTAACATATAACAAACAAGTAGCAAGAGTAAGATTGCGGTTCAAGGCTTCCCCTACTCATGCAACTAGCTGTCAACAGTGTGCATAGAATTAATATAAGCAAACAAACTAAGCATTAAGCACAAGTCTCAAAGGAAATACTCATAGAATCATGCCCAACCGATACCAAGCGTTTAGCTAGACATGCTAGTAGTAAACATCATAGAAACAGTAAATAATATCTAAAGTATCCAAGAAAACAGCAACTAGCAGGTGCGTGCAGGTTGCAGAGTCTCGGCTGGCGCAGTCGGCTAGCGCAGGTCCTCTCAGCAGGCTCGTGTGTTTTTGATTCTGGCTCTCTCTCCTTGAGATCTTGTGTGTCTCTTCAAACCCTAGCCTTCCTCTCTTTATATACTGCTCATGAGGCCCATCCTTGGCAACTTCCAAATCTGGTGGTGACAGGATTTGGAAACACCACTATCTACGCATGGCGCACGGCACCTTGGTTAGCGCAGTCGGTCTGCGCACCGTAGCTGACTCTGCCAATTCCTCTGTTTGCGCTGCTAGCTCCGCAGGCTGTGTGATGCGCTCCTTAAAAGCTGCGTGTTAGCGCGTATTCGACTTAGGCCCTCGTTTTGCTCTGAAATACAAAAACACTGGAAACCAGTAATCTTGTACACAAAATAATGCAAACAAGCATAGGGTTTGGATCTAAATAATGTGTATAAATAGGCTCTATCAAACCCCCCCACACTTGCCCCTTGTTCGTCCCGAACAAGCACTCAAGCACGGATACCATTACCTCTCTGGAGTCTAGCGCACAGTCTTGCACTCTGGCGCGATCTGCACTACTATTCACCTTGCGCTGCTCTACCACCTGCGCGCATCTACCTTCAACAGTTCTAATATAATAATTTCGCAATTCGTTACCTCTCAGCTGGGATGAAGATCGTTTCGGATGGCTAGGAGATAGCTCTTCATAGGCACCGGGTTATCAGCTCTTACTTCGAGGATGGGTATATGGTTAATAGCGCAAGCTTCTTCCGGTGCGTGATTCTTCCGCGCACTTTCTGGGAACTCAAGCCTTTGATGATTTTCTTGTGAACTTTGCGCAAGCTGGTACGTATTTGTGCGCATGCTGATTCTTTTGTAGCGCATATCATCTGCTGGTATTTTTTCTTTTTGTACAGCTTATTCTAAGGTTTCTATGTTTCCCAGAACGGTTCTAGTCTCGGCCTCCGGATAACAGCGCTATGGAACAACGCTCCGCTCTCCCTCCATGGTCTACTTGCGCAGGTCAGGGCACGCGTTTACTCCCGCGCCCGCCTCCCTTAGCTCGACTTCCAGAGGAAAGGTGGTCTGTTTTCCCACCTCGCCACGCTCTGGGTATTTCGCCTTTGGCATCTGCGTGACTGAGCGCACTCTCTTGTTCCGAAGGTCGCGAAGCACCGGCCTCCACTAGCGCTGTCGACCATATACCTCACCTTTGAAGCTCAAACGACTAACCGCCTCTCTAGAGCGTTTCTGTCAACTCCACATCCCCTGTATATCCCAACTAACAGGAGCAGAAAAAACGAAAAAAAAAATACTAAAACAGTTGATAGCAGCGCATGCAATATGGATAGCGCAATACAAGCTGAACAGCATGCGCAACCCGCACACAAGCGCACTACTGCTGCTATTTTCTTCAACTAAACTAAGCTACACTACAAAGCTCAAAAATGAGAAATGTAAAATGTAACGCTCCCCCCCCCCACACACACTTAAACAGAGACGTGTTCCCACTACTCAAGCTCAAGCGCACGGAGAGGACACACATGCATGCAAGCAAAAGAAAGAACATAAAAACATATAGCCAACGCAGCACAATATAGCAAGGGGGCAAAAAAATATTCAGCACAATATTCAGCAAAACATAGCAAAATATAGCAACAGTGTTCAGCAGAAAGATAGAAATAAGAAAACCACCCGAAAGAAATGCGCGCCCCACTGCAGCCCTAGATGTCCTTGGAGCTAGACTCAGCCGCTGATCCGCGCGCCTCCTCATCTGAAGAATCCGTCACATACTCGGTGCTGGAGGCTGGCGGCACTACAGAATGGCGGCGGGCTGAGCCACGAGGTCGTCCTCTGAGATAGTATCCCATAGTGAATCTGAGCTGGTACTAATGATGGGTTCGGCTTCAGGGGACCTCGGAATGGAAGGCTGTGCAGGGGGTGGTGCAGGTGCTGGTACTGGGTCTGCTGTTGGGGTGGGCTCTGGTGCTGGGGCTGGCGCTGCTGCCGGAGTGGGCTCTGCTGTATGCACTGGGGACTGGGTAGGAGGGCTGGCTGGCTGGTGCGGCTCGCTAGTGGATCCTGAAGGTGGCCTGCGCAAGCTGAGGAGAGGGGGAATAGCATCTCCAAATCTCCACCCTGATGGTGGGCTCATACTCAAATCTGCCCCCTCTGGCGCTAAATATTCGAGCACGCGCATGACGTTGAACATCATGCGCTGCTCCTCGGATACCTCCTCAGGCGCCTCCTCTGCCTCAGTCCTGGGGCGCTTTCCTCGTGCACGTGGGGGAGAATCCTCAATGGCAATGGTAACTGGCTCCCCTTGCGGTGCGCTTGCCCTTCGGCGCGCTCCAGTCTGCGCACGAGTCCTCATGCGCCTGACTGGAGGCGCAACTGGCTCTGAGGCCTCGTCCTCCTCCATCTCCTTCGCAGCCTCTTCTGCTTGGGCGCTGCTCTCCACTCTGGCCGGCTGCAGCCGGTAGCACCACTCCAATGTACCATCCTCTCTCACGGCTACCGCTCTTATCTGCAGCATATGAGCGTGGTCCAGGGGAACAGCCGGCACCACTGTGTGCTCGGGCACCTCTGGCTCTCAATGCAACGCACGCAGTAGGTGCGTTATCATCCCTCCATAAGTCAGCGGGCCCTTGGTGCTCACCCGACTCCAATGAAGCACCATGTTCAAGACAAACAGCACCCTCTTCCCATAATAAAAACCCTTCAAAATCTCCATGTCCAGCAAGCTGATCTTCGGCGCACCGTTAAAATGCCCAATGATCGCATAAGCAACCATGCGCCACAGGTAGAACATCCACGGGTCACGCAGCTCACGTCCGCGGCTGCGCCCCGCGGCAAAAATTGGGCCAGTCGCCATCTCGCGCCACGCCTCCTGATTCGTGTGCGTGTCTATGTCCGCTTCACGTACCTTTGCTCACCTCAGTGTGCGCTTCAGCCTCTTAGCCGAGGCAATGTACCAGACCCCTCGGTGCCGGTACCTTATCTCCATATCAGCCGTCTCCAGTGCCGCCAAAAACTCGCAGGTGTCCTCCTTGTCTGCTGCGCTATTGATCTCCAACAGCGCCTCCCAGCCCGCCAGCGCGAGCTTCTCCATGATGAGGTCCTCCATTCCGACCTCTCGCAGGAACTCCCTGCTGATGTACGGAGTCCCGTACATCTCCAGCCTCAAAAAGGCTTCGTACTTGCTGGCGAAATGAGCTGGGGTCACTTGATCCTCGGCAGGCTGCATGGTGCGCTGGGTCTCGATCAACTACGGTCAACACTCACAAAAGCTCAAAAATCCAAACTCCGCCAAATGCCCTGAAACTTTCACCAAATGGGCGCCTATTGCCCGCCTACAAAACCCACTAACCAAACCTCCAATCGGTGCAGGCTAGCTACGTGCGAATTCAGACCTAGGGCACCCCTCTTATCGCACAAACCCTAACTCAATCGGCTGAAATCGGAGGGGAAGGGTTACCTGGTGAGTGTGCGACTGTGTGCTCCTCAAATCTCTCTAAACGGAAGCTAGGTTGAGCGTCGGATGGTGAGCGGCTGCTGAGGGCGGGAGTTTCTCTTGCAACGGTCGAGTGTGAAAAGTGCTGAAATTTTTCTAAGTACTGCCCTTATATACCCCCCCTGACTGGTCGCAGTTTCTCTTGCACGGACCTGCGCACTGCTGCTCGACTAAAAAAAAACTACAAGTCCTAAACTAGCTAAAAGACACTAGAAAAACTAAAAGAAAAACATGTAAAAGTAAAACGTGTCGGGTTACCTCCCGACAAGTGCGTTTGTTTAACGTCGTTGGCTCGACTGTACCTCGTTACTTTCGTGAAAGTGTACCAGCGACCTCCCCCACTCTTGCTCCTGAGTGACCCCGCGCTCGTGCGTGTGTTGTGTTCTTCTTGGTCCTGCGCAAAGGATCGGAAGGGTGGTCACCATGAGTAAAAGTATGTGATAAATCATAAGTAACGAGGGTAGGTAAAGAGGAAGAAGAAATATGCGCAATAGTTCCCAGTTCTCCTTCTGGCGCGTCTGGTGGTGACTCTGGCGCAGCAACCTGTTCCTCTGCTATCTCAGGCTCCGCCAATTCAACTTCGCGCGCTGTGCCATCCCAAGGTTCTCCTAAATACGGTTTGACTCTCTGCCCATTGACCTGAAAACGATGCCGGTGCTCGTTTTCTAACTCGATTGTTCCGTAGGGGAAAACCTTGGTGACTGTGTACGGTCCCGTCCATTTGCTGCGCAGCTTCCCAGGCATGAGCTTTAGGCGCGAGGAGAATAATAATACCTGGTCTCCTGGCTCAAAAGTGCGTCTGAGGATATGTTTGTCATGAAATGCTTTTGTGCGCGCCTTGTAATCGCGCAGTCCCTCTTATGCATCCAGGCGCAGCCCTTCTAATTCGCTTAGCTCAAATGCGCGCTCCTTACCGGCCTCGTCTAGGTTCAGGTTGCAAATGCGCAATGCCCAGTATGCTTTGTGCTCCAACTCCACTGGCAGGTGGCACGCTTTTCCATAAACCAACCGGAATGGTAAAGTCCCAATTGGCGTCTTATGCGCAGTTCGGTATGCCCATAGCGCATCGTCCAGGCGCTGGCTGCAGTCTTTGCGTGACGGTCTCACAGTTTTTTCCAGGATGCGCTTGATCTCTCTGTTGGAAACCTCGGCCTGTCCATTCGTCTGAGGGTGATAAGCGGTGGACGTCTTGTGGCGCACTCCATAATGCTTGAATACCTGCGCCACTATCCTGTTGCAAAAGTGCGTCCCCTGGTCGCTGATGACTGCCTTAGGCACTCCGTACCTGCAAAATATGTTAGTCCTTAAAAAGTCAGCGACCGTCTTACCATCATCCTTTCGGGTAGCCTTGGCCTCAACCCATTTGGAGACATAATCTACCGCGACCAATATGTACTCATATCCGAAAGATGGAGGAAATGGCCCCATGAAGTCAATCCCCCAAATAGCGAATACTTCATCCACTAGAATTGGCGTCTGCGGCATCTCATTGCGCGCTGATATGCCTCCTGTGCGCTGGCACCTGTCACAGTTCCTGCAGTGGTTATACGCGTCACTAAACAAGCGCGGCCAATAAAATCCGCAGTCCAGGATCTTTCTGCTCGTGCGCTTCGGACCAAAGCGCCCTCCACATGCGTGCGCATGACAAAACATCAAAACAGAGTTAATTTCATGGTCAGGCACGCAGCGCCTTAAAATCTGATCAGGTCCTATTCTGAGCATATACGGATCATCCCAAATGTAATGCTTGGACTCATGCTTTAATCTCATGCATTGGGTTTTAGTGAAATGAGGAGGAAACGCACCTGTGACCAGGTAATTTGCAATGTGCGCATACCATGGTACCTTACCTGTCAGCGCCATCAGATGCTCGTCAGGGAACGTCTCCGTGATTTGCCCTGGCTCCTCTGCTTTCACGATCCTGCTCAGGTGGTCTGCGACTGTGTTCTCTGTGCCCTTCTTATCTTTGATTTCCAAGTCGAATTCCTGAAGTAGGAGCACCCAGCGCATCAGGCGCGGCTTAGTCGCCTTCTTGGACACTAGATAACGGATTGCTGCGTGGTCTGTGTAGACAATGACTCTGGCGCCAAGAACATATGCACGGAACTTCTCCAGCGCAAACACAATTGCCAGAAGTTCCTTCTCCGTGGTAGTGTAGTTCCTCTACGCAGCGTCCAGTGTGCGCGATGCATAATAAATGGCGTGCGGCTTCTTGTCCACGCGCTGTCCCAGGACTGCACCTACTGCATAGTCACTTGCATCGCACATTAGTTCAAAAGGCAGGTTCCAGTCTGGTGCGCGCATCACTGGCGCACTCGTCAGCGCTTCCTTCAGCTTATCAAACGCGGCCCTGCACTCATCAGTAAATTCGAAACACACATCCTTTTGCAAGAGGTTAGACAGGGGTATACAAATCTTAGAAAAATCTTTTATGAACCGCCTGTAAAACCCGGCATGCCCAAGGAATGATTTCACATCGCGCACGCTAGTGGAATAAGGCAGATTAGAAATAAGATCAATTTTGGCCTTATCTACCTTGATCCCCTCCTGCGAGATAATATGTCCTAGTACTACACCATGCGATACCATGAAATGACATTTTTCATAATTGAGCACTAGGTTCTTTGAAATGCAGCGCGCTAAGACCTTATCAAGATGAGTTAAGCATGCGTCAAAGGTACCTCCGTGCACAGTAAAATCATCCGTGAACACTTCTATGCATATACCAATCATATCAGAAAAAATGCTCATGACTAGATGTTGGAACGTACCTGGCGCGTTACACAGCCCAAATGACATGCGCCGAAACACAAACGTACCGAATGGGCAGGTGAACGTGGTCTTCTCTTGATCTTCCGCAGCTATGGGTATCTGATTGTACCCTGAATATCCGTCCAAGAAACAAAAGTAGGGCTTCCCCGCTAATCAATCTAGCATTTGATCCATAAAGGGTAGCTGGAAATGGTCCTTGCGCGTGACTGCGTTAAGCTTCCTGTAGTCGATGCACATGCGCCATCCAGTTTGTATGCGCTTGGGAACTAGCTCGCCTTGCGCATTCTCTTCTACTATGATTCCTCCCTTCTTTGGCACAACGTGCACTGGACTTACCCATTTACTGTCTGAAATAGGGTAAATGACTCCTGCGTCAAGCAACTTCAAGATCTCCTTCTGCACTACCTCCATCATATTCGGGTTCAATCTGCGCTGAGGCTCCCTGGATGGTTTGGCACCATCTTCCAATAGAATCATATGCATGCATACGTCCGGGCTCACTCCGCGCAGATCAGCAAGTGTCCATCCTATAGCGCGCTGGTTCCTGCGCAGCACCTGCTGTAGTTGCGCCTCCTGCTCCTCTTCTAATCCTTTCTTTATGATTACTGGCAGGGTGTCTTCATTTCCCAAGAATATGTATTTGAGGTGCTCTGGAGTTGCTTCAGCTCGACCTTGGGTGCCTGTTCAATAGAGGGCAAGATTTTATTAGCAGCGCAGACAATAATTATATCATGTACCTGTCTGGATACTGGTTCAGCACTGCTCGGCTCATCCTCTTGCGCCTCCACCTCTGCCTGCGCCAGCGTTTCAGGTTCTTCTGTTGCGCTTGCACATTGCGCATCTGCAACCAAGTCACCTATGCTGTCCATCGCGTGCACTGTGGCGTCCTCGTGAGGGTGCTACATCCCTTTGAATATGTTAAAATGAATTTCCTCGCCACCGACCTCCATTGAGAGCGTGCCCCTCCACACGTCTATCTTTGTGCGCGCGGTCATCAGAAATGGTCTGCCCAGTAGGATCTGCGCACTGCCTGTGCTCGACTCACCCTCCATTTCTAGGACATAGAAGTCTGCTGGGAACACCAGCTCTCCTACTCGGACAAGAACATCCTCTCTCATGCCCGTAGGTTGCTTGCACGATTGATCTGCTAGCTGAATGGTGAGACCTGCAGGCTTTAGTGGTCCAAGGCGCAATGACGTATACAGGGAATAGGGAAGTAAATTTATAGATGCGCCTAAGTCAATCATGCAATTGCTCACTGTGGTCTTACCTAAAGTGCATGAGATGGTGAACGTACCTGAGTCTCGGCATTTAGGTGGTACCTTATGTTGCACGATTGCTGAAGCCTGCGCATTTAGCATTACCTGCGCGCACTCGCCCTTCCTCCTTTTGTTTGTGCACAGCTCCTTTAAAAACTTGGCATACCTAGGGATCTGCCGGACTGCTTCAATAAGGGGAATGTTTATTTCCAACTTGCTGAATAACTCGTAGAGCTCCTTGTCAAGTGCTTCCTTCCTAGCCGATGGTGCCTGTACAGGAAAAGGTGCAGGTATGTTAGTACGATTCATGCCCTTGTCTTTTGATTGTGTCATACCTGGCTCTTCGCCCTACTGGCTATTGGCTGGCGCTTCTGGTTGCGCATCTTGCTCTGGTTGCGCGTTTTGTTCTGTTGGGTCCGGGACTTGCGCAACTGGTTGCGCGGTCTCCTTCGTGGTCTGCTCTGTTCCTACCGTGCGCCCAGTCCTCAGTGTCACGGCGTTGACTCCTCCCTTGGGATTCTGGATCACTTGCGAAGGCAGGTTGCCATCGCAATTTTTCAGCTCATACACCGTGGTAGCAATTTGTGATAGCTGCTTCTCAATGGACTCGAACCTCTTGTCATATTTCTCATCATTTTTGCGCACTGTGTCTGCTAGCTACCCCACGATATCTTCTAAGGATCGCCTTGGTTGCTGGTTGTTCTGCGCTGGTGCGTCAGTGCGGCGATGCGGCGGATTGTAGGGCGCAGCTTGTTGCGTCTGCTGTGGCGCGCGCTGATCCATGGACTGCCTCTGGAAATTGTTTTCCTCTTTCCATCTGAACCCATTTGCGGCTAGTCCAAAGCGCGGCTGATTCTGCCTCTGTGGCCCTCTGTTATCCCATCCTCCGAGAGCATTGACATCTCCTGACTCCTCAAAAAGTGTGGGACATGCATCGGTTTTGTGCTCAGTGGAATTGCAGAACTCGCATGCCCTTGGCGCAACTGGTTGTGCGCCTTGCGCACTCATCAGCTTCTGCAGCATGGCCTTCAATTCCTTGATCTCAGCGCTTGTTTCTACCTGATGTCTTACCTGCCCAGCAGAGTCTTCTATCAGCTTCTGCAACGAGCACGACTATTTTCCAAGTGTTAGCTGATGCCTCACCTGCCCAGCAGAGTCTTCTATCAGCTGCCACGCGTCTTCTGGGTACATGTTACAAATGTCGCCTCCTGCGCATGCATTCAATAACCTCAGCTCCATGGGTAGCAATCCATTCAGGAAATTCTCTGTCAGCACATTCTGGGGCAGGCTGTGATTGTAGCAGTTAGCCTCTAGCTCCCTGAAACGCTCGTAATACTCTGATAGCGATTCTCCTACGCTCTGCCTAGGTGCGGCCAGCTCCCTCCTGAGTAGCGCGATCTTGGCTGCGGGATAGAATTTGTCCAGGAACTTCTTCTGCAGCTGCTCCCATGTGTGAATTGATCCTGCTGGTAAGTTCATCAGCTAATGCCTGGCCGCGTCACACAATGAAAATGGGAACGCTTTCATCTTCACCGCTTCGTCGCTCTCCCCTTCGGCCTTCATGTTCTCGCAAATGACTAGGAATTCTCGCACATGTTTGACTGGGTTCTCATTGTTCATTCCGTGGAACTTGGGCATGTGATGAATGAGCGAGCTCCTCAGCTCAAAATGACCGTCTAGTGGAAGCACTATGCACCATGGCTGGTTAACCGTGATTGGCGCTGATATCTCGCGCACTGTTCTGCGTCGCGCGGCCTGTCGCGCGGGTGGCGCGTTATACACTTCAGCGGCCATCCTTGCTTCAACCTCGCGCTGCACTTCCTCTCTGAACAGGGCTGCGCGGTTATGTGCCCTCGCATCCTCTGGGGTTCTGTCCCCCAAGTTGTCTCCAATGACACTGTTATCCTCCATGACCTGTTCTAAATCTTCAAAGAAAAGAAATTAAAAGAAAACTAAGCTGTGGCGTCTGTCAGTGCGCAACTAGAATCTGCGCAGCGCAACTGTTTCAAGGTTGCGCAGGCTGATGTTGATTGCGCGCTGTCAGAAACAACAACGAAAATAAAGCAAACAGAAATAACTAACTATTATAAAAGAAAACTTAAGCTAATTAAAGCTTATCTGTGTTGCTCCCCGGCAACGGCGCCAAAATTTGATGTGCACGCGTCGTTGTGCGTGTATCAAATTAATTCCTTCCTCTTCCACTTAGTACAACGGTTAAGTCAGGGTCGAATCCACAAGGAGCAAGTAGATTAGCTTTAACTAGTATCCTGCACTTACGAAAACTGGGGGTGTGAGTGATTGGGTTGCGCAATGCGCGAGTAAACAGTAGTAAACGCAGGAATTGCACTAGACGTGCGCAGGCAGTAGAGATTAAGTATTATGACTATGAAAAGTATCGGCGCAGACAATCCTCTATGAGTGTATTCCTTATCATCGACTCTAAACGTCTATAGTTTGATTTACTGAAGTTAGTGTCCGGTCAAGGCTTCCTAACATGTGCGCATGTTCCGATCAAAGTTCATGAGCTATTAATTCTCTAGACTAGTCTAAACAGCTACGAATCATGTCACAGTAGCAACTGATTATCCTAGCGCGTTACTCCTAGTCGTCACCGTCAGGCTATTCAACTAGTTTAACATATAACAAACAAGTAGCAAGAGTAAGATTGCGGTTCAAGGCTTCCCCTACTCATGCAACTAGCTGTCAACAATGTGCACAGAATTAATATAAGCAAACAAACTAAGCATTAAACACAAGTCTCAAAGGAAATACTCATAGAATCATGCCCAACCGGTACCAAGCGTTTAGCTAGACATGCTAGTAGTAAACATCATAGAAACAGTAAATAATATCTAAAGTATCCAAAAAAACAGCAACTAGCAGGTGCGTGCAGGTTGCAGAGTCTCGGCTAGCGCAGGTCCTCTCAGCAGGCTCGTGTGTTTTTGATTCTGGCTCTCTGATAGAGGCTATTTGTACGCATTATTTAGATCATAACCCTATGCTTGTTTGCAATATTTTATGAGCAAGATTACTCGTTTCTAGTGTTTTTGTATTACAGGGCAAAACGAGTCTTTGAGTCGGATACGCGCTAACAGGCAGCGTTCTAGGAGTGAAAGATCCGCCTGCGGAGCTAGCAGCACAAACAGGAGAGAAGTTGGCGAGAGTCAGCAGAGGTGCGCTAGCCCATGCCGTGCGCCAAGCGCAAAGTCCAGTACTGCCTAATCTTGACGTGACCAGATTTGGAAGTTGCCAAAAGTGAGCTTCCCAAGCAGTAAATAAACAAGAGGAAGGCTAGGGCAACAAAAAAAAAGAGAAGAGGAAAAAAAGAGACTTTCTGGAGACGCATCAGAGATCACCAAGAGGCACTGCGTAGCAGAACTGGAAAACACACGGACTTGTTGAGAGGATTTGCGCCAGCCGACCGCGCCAGCCGAGAAGACAAGCTGCACGCACTGTTTGCTACTGTTTTCTCAGACACATTAGTCATTATTTACTATTCTATGATGTTTATCACTAGCATGTCTAGCTAAACTCTTAGTGTTGGTTGGGCATGAATCTATGATGTATTTTCTTTGAGACTTGAGCTTAATGCATAGTTTACTTACTTGTATTAATCATGTGCATACGGAGACAGCCAGTTGCATGAGTAGGGGAAGCCTTGAACCGCAATCTTACTTGTGTTGCTTGCTTGTCACATGTTAAACTAGTTGATAGCTTTACGGTGACAACTAGGAGTAACGAGCT
This sequence comes from Umbilicus rupestris, assembly GCA_963678935.1. Lineage (NCBI taxonomy): Eukaryota > Viridiplantae > Streptophyta > Magnoliopsida > Saxifragales > Crassulaceae > Umbilicus > Umbilicus rupestris. The sequence goes on from OY787619.1 coordinate 3,285,564, forward strand.
AGGGTGATCAGTTGCTACTTTGAATGGATTCGCAGCTGTTTTAGTCTATGTTCTAAGGATTAATAGCACATGAACTTTGAACGGAACATGCGCACGTGTTAGAAAGCCTTGACCGGACACTAACCCAAGTAAACCGAAAACTATAGACGTTTAGAGTCGATGATAAGGAATGCACTCATAGAGGATTGTCTGCCCAATGCTTCTCATAATCATAGTATTTAATCTCTACTGCTTGCGCACGTCTAGTGCAAATTTCCTGCGTTACACTAGTTACTGTTCACTTGCGCATCGCGCATTCCAATCACTCACACACCCCCCCCATTTTCGTAAGTGTAGGTTGCTAGCTAAAGACTTACTATTTGCTCCCTGTGGAGATCGACCCTTACTTAACCGCTGTACTAGTGGAAGCGGAAGGAATTATATTTGACGCGCACGACGACGCGCGATCAAATTTTGGCACCGTTGCCGGGGAGCAACACAGCTAAGTTTTAGCTAGCTTACATTTTTTTTTCATTTTTAGTAACTAGTTATTCCAGTTTGTTTTCTCGTTGTTGTTTCTGACAGCGCGCAATCACATCAGCCTGCGCAACCTTGAAACAGTTGCGCTGCGCAGATTCTAGTTGCGCACTGACAGACGCAACAACATTAGTTATCTTTTAATTTCATTTTCTTTGAGATTCAGAACAGGTTATGGAGGATAACAGTGTCGTAGGAGACAACTTGGGGGACAGAACCCCAGAGGAAGCAAGAGCACATAACCGCGCAGCCCTGTTCAGAGAGGAAGTGCAGCGCGAGGTTGAAGCAAGGAGGGCCGCTGAAGTGTATCATGCGCCACCCGTGCAACAAGCCGCGCGATGCAGAACAGTGCGCGAGATGTCAGCCCCTATCACTGTTAACCAGCCATGGTGCATCGTGCTTCCACCAGGTGGTCATTTTGAGCTAAGGAGCTCGCTCATCCATCACATGCCCAAGTTCCACGGGATGAACAATGAAAATCCAGTCAAGCATGTGCGGGAATTCCTAGTCATTTGCGAGAACATGAAGACCGAAGGGGAGAGTGATGAGGCGCTGAAAATGAAGGCGTTCCCATTTTCATTGTGTGATACAGCCAGACATTGGTTGATGAATTTACCCGCAGGATCCATTCACACATGGGAGCAGCTGCAGAAGAAATTCCTAGATAAATTCTATCCAGCAGCAAAGATTGCGCTGCTCAGAAGGGAACTGGCCGCGCCAAGGCAGAGCGCAGGGGAGTCTCTGTCAGAATATTACGAGCGTTTCAGGGAGCTGGAGGCCAATTGTTACAATCACGGCCTGCCCCAGAATGTGCTGATAGAGAACTTCCTGAATGGGCTGCTTCCCATGGAGCTGCGACTATTGAACGCCTGTGCAGGAGGCGACATTTGCAACATGTACCCAGAGGATGCGTGGCAGCTGATAGAAGACTCTGCTGGGCAGGTAAGACATCAACTAACGCTTGAAAATAGTCGTGCTCGCTCTGTGCATCAGGTAGAAGCAAGCGCTGAGATCAAGGAAATGAAGGCCATGCTGCAGAAATTGATGAGTGCGCAGAGCGCACAACCAGTTGCGCCAAAGGTATGTGAATTCTGCAGGTCCACCGAGCACAAGACAGATGAATGCCCAACACTTTTTGAAGAATCTGGAGATGTCAACGCTCTTGGAGGATGGGATAACAGAGGACCGCAGAGGCAGAATCAGCCGCGCTTTGGGCTTGCCGCAAATGGATTCAGGTGGAGGGAAGAGAACAATTTCCAGAGGCAGTCCACTGATCAGCGCGCGCCACAGCAGACGCAACCAGCTGTGCCCTACAATCCACCACATCGCCGCAATGACGCACTAGCGCATAACAACCAGCAACCGAGGCGATCCCTAGAAGATATCGTGGGGCAGCTAGCAGACACAGTGCGCAAAAATGACGAGAAATATGACAAAAGGTTCGAGTCCATCAAAAAGTAGTTATCGCAGATCGCAACCACAGTATATGAGCTAAAAAAGAGCGATGGCAACCTGCCTTCGCAAGTGATTCAGAACCCTAAAGGAGGAGTCAATGCAGTGACACTGAGGACTAGGCGCACAGTAGGAACAGAGCAGACCGCGCAGGCGCCCGCGCAACCTGTTGCGCAAGTCCCGGATCCAGCAGATCAGAATGCGCAACCAAAACAAGATGCGCAACCAGAAGCGCCAGCCACAAACCAGCAGGGCAACACGCCAGGTATGCCTCAGTCCAGAAACAAGGACATAAATTGTACTAACATACCTGCACCTTTCCCTGTGCCGGCACCATTGGCTAGAAAGGAAGCGTTGGACAAGGAGCTTTATAAGTTGTTCAGCAAGGTGGAAATCAATATTCCCCTCATTGAAGCTATTCGGCAGATTCCCAGGTATGCAAAGTTTTTAAAAGAGCTGTGCACAAACAAAAGAAGGAAGGGCGAATGCGCACAGGTAATGCTAAATGCGCAGGCCTCAGCAATCGTGCAACAAAAGGTACCACCTAAGTGCCGAGATCCAGGTACATTTACTATTCCATGCACGCTAGGTAAGACCACAGTGAGTAATTGCATGATCGATTTAGGCGCATCCATCAATTTGCTACCTTATTCCCTATATACGACATTGCGCCTTGGACCACTAAAGCCTGCAGGTCTCACCATTCAGCTAGCAGATAGATCGTGCAAACAACCTGCAGGCATGATAGAAGATGTCCTAGTTCGAGTAGGAGAGCTGGTGTTCCCAGCAGATTTTTATGTGCTCGAAATGGAGGGTGAATCAAGCGCCAGCGGTGCGCAGATCCTCCTAGGCAGACCGTTTCTGATGACCGCGCGCACAAAGATAGACGTGTAGAGGGGCACGCTCTCCATGGAGGTAGATGGCGAAGAAATCCATTTCAACATATTCAAGGGGATGCAGCATCCACATGAGGACGCTACAGTGCACGCAATGGACAGCATTGACGATTTAGTCACAGAAGCGCAATGTGCGAGCGCAACCGTAAGACCAGAGCTACTGACACAGGCAGAGCTGGAGGAGCAAGAGGAAGAGCTGAGCAGTGCGGAACCAGCACCCACACAGGTACGTGATATAGTTCATATTTGCACCGCTAACAAAATCTTGCCCTCTATTGAACAGGCACCCAAGATCGAACTGAAGCAACTCCCAGAGCACCTCAAATACATTTTCTTGGGAGATGAGGACACCCTGCCAGTAATCATAAAGAAAGGATTATAAGAGGAGCAGGAGGCACGCTTACAGCAGGTACTGCGCAAGAACCAGCGCGCCATAGGATGGACACTTGCCGATCTGCGCGGAGTGAGCCCAGACGTGTGCATGCATAGGATTCTATTGGAAGATGGTGCCAAACCATCCAGAGAGGCTCAGCGCAGGTTGAATCCAAATATGATGGAGGTAGTGCAAAAGGAAGTCCTGAAATTGCTTGGCGCAGGGGTCATTTACCCAATCTCGGACAGCAAATGGGTCAGTCCGGTGCATGTTGTGCCAAAGAAAGGAGGAATCACAGTGGAAGAAAATGCGCAGGGCGAGCCAGTTCCCAAGCGCATACAAACTGGCTGGCGCATGTGCATCGACTACAGGAAGCTTAACGCAGTAACGCGCAAGGACCACTTCCCGCTACCCTTCATGGACCAGATGCTGGATCGCTTAGCAGGTAAACCTTATTTTTGTTTCTTGGACGGATATTCAGGGTACAACCAGATACCCATAGCTGCGGAAGATCAAGAGAAGACCACATTCACATGCCCGTTCGGTACGTTTGCGTTTCGGCGCATGTCTTTTGGGCTGTGCAACGCGCCAGGTACGTTCCAACGCCTTGTCATGAGCATTTTCTCTGATATGATTGGTATATGCATAGAAGTGTTCATGGATGATTTTACCGTATATGGAAGTACCTTTGATGCATGCTTAACACATCTAGATAAAGTCTTAGCGCGCTGCATTTCTAAGAACTTAGTGCTAAATTACGAAAAATGTCATTTCATGGTAACGCACGGAGTAGTACTAGGTCATATCATTTCAGAGGAGGGGATCAAGGTAGACAAAGCTAAGATAGATCTTATTTCTAATCTACCTTATGCTACCAACGTGCGCGACGTGAAATCATTCTTAGGGCATGCTGGGTTCTACAGGCGTTTTATTAAAGATTTCTCTAAAATTTGTATACCCCTGTCTAACCTTTTGCAAAAAGATGTGTGCTTCGACTTTACTGATGAGTGCAGGGCTGCGTTTGATAAGCTGAAAGAAGCGCTGACCAATGCGCCAGTATTGCGCGCACCAGACTGGAACCTGCCATTTGAGCTGATGTGCGACGCAAGTGATTATGCAGTAGGTGCAGTCTTGGGGCAGCGCGTAGACAAGAAGCCGCATGCCATTTACTATGCATCGCGCACACTGGACTCTGCGCAGAGGAACTACACCACCACGGAGAAGGAGCTTCTGGCAATTGTATTTGCACTGGAGAAGTTCCGAGCATATGTTCTAGGCGCAAGAGTCATCATCTACACTGACCACGCAGCTATCCGCTACCTCATGTCCAAGAAGGAAACCAAGCCGCGCCTGATGCGCTGGGTGCTCTTACTGCAGGAATTTGACTTGAAGATCAAAGACCAGAAGGGCACGGAGAATACAGTTGCTGATCACCTGAGCAGGATCGTGAAAGAGGAGGAACCAGGACAGATCACGGAAACATTCCCTGACGAGCATCTGATGGCGCTGACAGGTAAGGTACCATGGTATGCGTACATCGCAAATCACCTGGTCACAGGTACGTTTCCTCCGCATTTCAATAAAACTCAGTGCATGCGATTAAAACATGAGTCCAAGCATTACCTTTGGGATGATCCTTACATGCTTAGAGTAGGACCAGATCAGATATTGAGGCGTTGCGTGCCTGACCACGAAATTAATTCTGTTTTGATGTTTTGTCATGCGCACGCATGCGGAGGACACTTCGGTCCCAAGCGCACAAGCAGAAAGGTCCTGGACTGCGGATTCTATTGGCCGCACCTGTTTAGAGACGCCTATAATCACTGCAGGAATTGTGACAGGTGCCAGCGCACAGGAGGAATATCCGCGCGCAATGAGATGCCGCAGACCCCGATTCTGGTGGATGAAGTGTTCGATGTTTGGGGAATCGACTTCATGGGGCCATTTCCTCCATCTGCGGGTTACGAGTACATATTGGTGGCAGTAGACTATGTCTCCAAATGGGTTGAAGCTAAGGCTACGCGGAAGGATGATGGTAAGACTGTCGCTGATTTTCTCAGAACTAACATATTTTGCAGGTACGGAGTGCCTAAGGCAGTAATCAGCGACCAGGGGACACACTTTTGCAACAGGGTCGTGGCGCAAGTTTTCAAGCACTATGGGGTGCGCCACAAGACGTCCACCGCTTACCATCCGCAGACGAATGGACAGGCCGAAGTTTCTAACAGGGAGATCAAGCGCATCTTAGAAAAGACTGTGAGACAATCGCGCAAAGATTGGAGCCAGCGCCTTGATGATGCGCTATGGGCATACCGCACTGCGCATAAGACGCCCATTGGGACCTCACCATTTCGGCTGGTCTATGGGAAAGCATGCCACCTGCCAGTAGAGCTCGAGCACAAGGCATATTGGGCCTTACGCATTTGCAACCTGAACTTGGATGAGGCAGGAAGGGAGCGCGCATTTGAGCTGAACGAACTAGAAGAGATGCGCCTGGACGCCTATGAGGGTCTGCGCGATTACAAGGAGCGCACCAAGGCCTTTCACGACAAGCATATCCTCAGACGCACTTTTAAACCAGGAGACCAGGTATTACTATTCTCATCACGCCTGAAGTTTATGCCTGGAAAGCTGCGCAGCAAATGGACGGGACCATACACGGTCACCAAGGTTTTCCCCTACGGAACAATCGAGTTAGAAGACGGGCACCGGCATCGTTTTCAGGTTAATGGGCAGAGAGTCAAACGGTACTTAGGAGAACCTTGGGATAGCACAGCACGCAACATTGACTTGGCCGAACCAGAGATAATAGATGCGCAAGCTGCTGCGCCAGACACACCACCGGATGTACCAGAGGGAGAACTGGAACCTATTGCTTATATCTCTTCTTCCTCTGCATTTGCCCTCGTTACGGATAATTTATCACATGCTGACTTCCCATCTTACCCTTTGCGCAGGACCAATGAGATCGCAACACACACACTGGCGCAGGAACACTCAGAAGCAAGAGTGGGGGAGGTCGCAGGCACACATTTTGGCACGTAACGAGGTACAGTCGAGCCAACGACGTTAAACAAAGGCACTTGTCGGGAGGTAACCCGACACGTTTTTACTTTTGCATATTTTATTTTCTACTTGTTTTGTTTTTTTTGAGTTTTTTTTAGCTAGTTTAGGACTTGGTAGTTTTTTTAGTCACGCAGTAGTGCGTAGGACCGTGCGCCTAGCAATGCGCAGGCCAGATGCGCTAGCCAGGGGGGTATATAAGGCAGGACTTAGGAAAAATCCAGCACTTTTCACTCGACCGTTGCACACGAGCCCCCGCCTTCAGACCTCTGCCCGTCGATCAGCGCCCAACCCAGCGTCCGTTTAGAGTGATTCGAGGACCACACAGCCGCACTACACCCAGGTAACCTCTCCCCCCGATTTGAGCAGCTTCCGTTAGGGTTTGTACGGAGGAGAAGTTTTCTAGGTTTTGAAATCGCACCGGGGTAGAGTGCGCCGATTGGAGTATTGTTTAGTGCGTTGTGTAGGCGAGCAGTAGGCGCTCCTTCGGTGAGAATTTCAGGGATTTCTGTGCAGTTTGGATTTTTGAAGTTGTTGAGGGTGTTGACCACAGTTGACCGCAGCCCTAGCGCATCATGAGACCTGCCAAGGACCAGGAGACCCCAGCTGCGTTCGCCAGCAAGTATGCGGTGTTTATAAGCCTGGAAATGTACGGGACCCCGTACATCAGCCGAGAGTTCCTGCGCGAGGTTGGACTAGCGGACCTCGTAGCGCAGAGGCTGGCGCTCGCAGGCTGGGAAGCGCTATTAGAACTCAACAGCGCATCTGACCACGAGGACACGTGCGAGTTTTTAGCGTCTCTGGAGGCAGGAGACAAGGAGATCAGGTACAGGCATAGGGGTGTTTGGTTCATAGCCTCGGCAAGGAGGCTGAGGCGCGCGTTCGGGTGCGCCAAGGTGCGTGACGAGGACTTAGACACTCACACTAACCAGGAGGCCTGGCGCGAGATGGCGACTGGGCCAGCATTTTCCGCGGGGCGCAACAGGGGCCGAGAGCTGCGCGACCCGTGGCTGTTCTACTTGTGGCACATGGTCGCCTATGCAGTCATTGGCCGTTTCAACGGCGCACCGAAGATCAGCCTCCTGGATTTGGACATTTTGAATGGGCTGTACTATGGGCGGAAGGTGCTTTTTATCCTGAACATGGTGCACCACTGGAGCCGCGTCAGCATGAAGGGGCCGCTGACTTGCGGAGGAGTCATAACGCACCTGTTGCGGGCATTACATGGAGAGCCCGAGGTGCCAGAGCACACTTTGGTACCGGCTGTCCCTCTCGATCGCGCCCATATGCTGCAAATCAGGGCGGTAGCTCTGAAGGAAGATGGCACGTTGGAATGGTGCTACCGCCTGCAGCCGGCCAGAGTTCCGCGGCCCAGAGCAGAAAGCAGTGCGCAGGGCGCAGCCGCCGCGCAGGACATGGAGGAAGATGAGGCCTCAGAACCAGAGGTGCCTCTGGTCAGGCGCCCAAGGACCCGGGCGCAGACTGGAGCGCACCAGAGGGCCCGTGCACCACAAGGGGAGCCAGTGACCATTTCCATCGAGGATTCTCCCCCTCGTGCACGTGGAAAGCGCCCAAGGACTGAGGCTGAGGAGGCGCCCGAGGCAGCAACCGCCAAGCAGCGCATGATGTTCAACGTCATGCGTGTGCTCGAATACTTAGCGCCAGAGGGGGGCGGATTTAAGTATGAGTCCACCATCCGGGTGGAGATTTGGAGACGCGATTCCCACTCTCCTCAGCCTGCACCGGCCACCTCCAGGTCCCCCTAGCCAGCCAGCCAGCCCTCCTCCCCGAGCCCCAGCAACCTCAGCAGCCCCAGTCCATCCAGCAGAACCCTCTCCAGTACCACCACCAGCACCAGCACCGGCAGCCCCCGCAGCAAAACCCACCCCTGAACCAGAACCGATACCACCACCAGCAGTTTCCCCTGCCCGGCCTTCTGTTCCGGAGTCCCCCATAGCCTATCCCAGCGTAGACTCCGATTCCATTTGGGATTCACTTTCCGAGGACGACCTCGTAGCGCAGCCTGACCCCCTCACCATAGTGCCACCAGCCTCCAGCACCGACTACGTGACGGATTCTTCAGAGGATGAGGCGCTTGGATCAGCAGCTGCGTCTAGCTCGGAGGACTTCTAAGGCCGAGGGGCAGCAGCATTAGTTTTCTTTAGGGTGGTGTCTTTTATTTTGCTGCGTCTTATTGGATATTATGTGCTGAATATTTGTGCCGCATATTTTGTGACCCTGTGCTATCGTTTATGCTGTGTGACTATTTGTTTTTGTTCTTATGTTCTTTATTTTTGCATTACATGCATGTGTGCGCTCTCCATGCGCTTTCGCTTGAGTCGTGGGGACACGTCTCTATTCAAGTGTGGGGGGGGCGTTACATTCACTTTTCACGTTTTTGAGCATTTTAGTGTAGCTTAGTTTAAGTTAAAGAGAATAGTAGCTAGAGTGCAGGATGCGCATGCGCTCTAGCTTGTTTTGCGCTATCCATATTGCGTGCGCTGCTATCTACTATTTTAGTATAATTTTTTCGTTTTTTTGCTCCTGTTAGTTGGGATATGCAGGGGATGTGGAGTTGACAGAAATGCTCCAGAGAGGCGGTTAGTCGCCTTTGCTTCGAAGGCAAGGTATATGGTCGAGAGCGTTAGTGGAGGCCGGTGCTTCGCAGCCTTCGGAACAAAAGAGCGCGCTCAGTCACGCAGATGCCAAAGGCGAAATACCCATAGCGTGGCGAGGTGGGAAAACAGACCACCTTCTCTCTGGAAATTGAGCTAAGGAAGGCAGGCGCGGATGTAAACGTGTGCGCTGACCTGCGCAGACAGACCAAAGGAGAGAGAGCGGGGCGACTTCCATAGCTGCTATCCGAAGGCTGAGACTGGAACTGCTCTGGGAAGGTAAGAAATTAAAGAGAAAGCTGTACAAAAGAAAAATACCAGCAGATGATACGCGCTACAAAAGAATCAGCATGCGCACAAGCATCAACATGCGCAAAGACCATAAGGAAATCATCAGAAAACTCAGGTTCCCAGGAAGTGCGCGGACGAATCACGCACTGGAAGAAGCTGCGTTATCCACCATATACCTATCTTCGGAGTAGGAGCTGGCAGCCTGGAGCCTAAGAAGAGCTATCTCCCAGCCATCCAAAAATCTTCATCCCGGCTGAGAGGTAATGAATTTCGAAATTATTATATTAGAACTGTTGAGTGCAGTTGTGCGCAGGTGATAGAGCAGTGCGAGTTGAGCAATTGTGCATTTGCATCAGAGTGCAAGACTGTGCGCTAAACTCTAGAAGAGGTAATTGTATCCGCGCTTCAGTGCTTGTTCGGGACGAACAAGGGGCAAGTGTGGGGGGTTTGATAGAGGCTATTTGTACGCATTATTTAGATCATAACCCTATGCTTGTTTGCAATATTTTATGAGTAAGATTACTCGTTTCTAGTGTTTTTGTATTACAGGGCAAAACGAGTCTTTGAGTCGGATACGCGCTAACAGGCAGCGTTCTAGGAGTGAAAGATCCGCCTGCGGAGCTAGCAGCACAAACAGGAGAGAAGTTGGCGAGAGTCAGCAGAGGTGCGCTAGCCGATGCCGTGCGCCAAGCGCAAAGTCCAGTACTGCCTTATCTTGACGTGACCAGATTTGGAAGTTGCCAAAAGTGAGCTTCCCAAGCAGTAAATAAACAAGAGGAAGGCTAGGGCAACAAAAAAAGAGAGAAGAGGAAAAAAAGAGACTTTCTGGAGACGCATCAGAGATCACCAAGAGGCACTGCGCAGCAGAACTGGAAAACACACGGACTTGTTGTGAGGATTTGCGCCAGCCGACCGCGCCAGCCGAGAAGACAAGCTGCACGCACTGTTTGCTACTGTTTTCTCAGACACATTAGTCATTATTTACTATTCTATGATGTTTATCACTAGCATGTCTAGCTAAACTCTTAGTGTTGGTTGGGCATGAATCTATGATGTATTTTCTTTGAGACTTGAGCTTAATGCATAGTTTACTTACTTGTATTAATCCTGTGCATACGGAGACAGCCAGTTGCATGAGTAGGGGAAGCCTTGAACCGCAATCTTACTTGTGTTGCTTGCTTGTCACATGTTAAACTAGTTGATAGCTTTACGGTGACAACTAGGAGTAACGAGCTAGGGTGATCAGTTGCTACTTTGAACGGATTCGCAGCTGTTTTAGTCTATGTTCTAAGGATTAATAGCACATGAACTTTGAACGGAACATGCGCACGTGTTAGAAAGCCTTGACCGGACACTAACCCAAGTAAACTGAAAACTATAGACGTTTAGAGTCGATGATAAGGAATGCACTCATAGAGGATTGTCTGCCCAATGCTTCTCATAATCATAGTATTTAATCTCTACTACTTGCGCACGTCTAGTGCAAATTTCCTGCGTTACACTAGTTACTGTTCACTTGCGCATCGCGCATTCCAATCACTCACACACCCCCCCATTTTCGTAAGTGTAGGTTGCTAGCTAAAGACTTACTATTTGCTCCCTGTGGAGATCGACCCTTACTTAACCGTTGTACTAGTGGAAGAGGAAGGAATTATATTTGACGCGCACGACGACGCGCGATCACTCTCTCTCCTTGAGATCTTGTGTGTCTCTTCAAACCCTAGCCTTCCTCTCTTCATATACTGCTCATGTGGCCCATCCTTGGCAACTTCCAAATCTGGTGGTGACAGGATTTGGAAACACCACTATCTGCGCATGGCGCACGGCACCTTGGTTAGCGCAGTCGGTCTGCGCACTGTAGCTGACTCTGCCAATTCCTCTGTTTGCGCTGCTAGCTCCGTAGGCTGTGTGATGCGCTCCTTAAAAGCTGCGTGTTAGCGCGTATCCGACTTAGGCGCTCGTTTTGCCCTGAAATACAAAAACACTGGAAACCAGTAATCTTGTACACAAAATAATGCAAACAAGCATAGGGTTAGGATCTAAATAATGTGTATAAATAGGCTCTATCAATAGCCTGTCTGAAGATCTGAATACTGAGGCTCCTAATCCACCTTCAAGGCAGCCTCCGAAGAAGATTCAGAAGAATCATCCCCTGACAAATGTGATTAGAGACCCGGCAGAAAGAAGAAGAACCAGAAGCCATGCTTACCTCAGTACATGTTTTTTGTCCAGCATTGAACCTAAGAACTTCAAGGAAGCCATGAGTGATGAATTCTGGATGATGGCGATGCAGGAAGAACTGGTAGAGTTCGAAAGACACGATGTTTGGGACCTGGTGGACAGACCCAATGGAGTGAATATTATAGGCACAAAGTGGATCTTCAAAAACAAAATTGATGAAAAGGGAAACATCACAAAAAATAAAGCCAGACTGGTTGCTCAAGGATACTCTCAGATTGAGGGCCTAGATTTTGAAGAAACGTTTGCTCCAGTTGCTCGTCTGGAGGCCATCAGACTCCTTCTAGCCATGTCTTATTTCCTAGGGTTTAAACTATTTCAAATGGATGTCAAAAGTGTGTTCCTGAACGGAGACCTCTCTGAAGAAGTTTATGTTTCTTAGCCAAAAGGCTTTGAAGATCCTATTCACCCAGAGCATGTATATAAGTTGAAGAAAGCCTTATACGGACTGAAACAGGCTCCTCGGGCATGGTATGAGAGGTTGACAGTGTTTTTTTGGAAAAACATGGCTACAAACGAGGGGGAGCTGACAAAACTCTATTTGTAAAAAGAACCAAGTCAGATGTGATCATTGCACAAATCTATGTGGATGATATTGTCTTTGGATCAAAGTCTCAGCACCTGGTGAAGCAGTTTGTGGATCACATGCAGCAGGAATTTCAAATGAGCATGGTCGGAGAACTGTCATATTTTCTTGGTCTAGAGATTACCCAGAAGGAAGATGGCATCTTTATTGCACAAAGCAAATACAGCAAGAATCTTGTGCAGAAATTTCAGCTAGAGAAGGCCAGTCACAAACGAACCCCTGCTGCCACTCATGTCAAAGCCATCAAAGATGAACATGGAGTGGAAGTGAGTCAGACAATCTACAGAAGCATGATTGGGAGCTTGCTGTACCTGACTGCCAGCCGCCCCGACATTTCCTTTGCAGTAGGAGTCTGTGCCAGATTTCAAGCCAGTCCCAAAGATAGTCACTTGCAGTTGGTCAAGCGAATCATTCGGTATGTTGGAGGAACTGTGAGCTATGGCTTATGGTATACTAAGGACACAAATGCTAATCTGGTAGGATACAGTGATGCGGACTGGGAAGGATGCTCAGAGGACAGGAAGAGCACTTCGGGAGGATGCTTCTTTCTAGGAAATAACCTGGTGTCCTGGTTCAGCAGGAAGCAAAACAGCATTTCATTATCAACAGCCGAGGCTGAATACATAGCTGCTGGGAGCTGCTGTGCACAAATGTTGTGGATGAAGCAAATGCTGAGTGAGTATGGTCTTGATCAAGATGAAATGACTCTCTACTATGACAACATGAGTGCCATCAGCATATCTAAGAATCCGGTTCAGCACAGCACAACCAAGCACATTGACATTCGTCATCACTTCATCCGTGATCGAGTAGAAAAGAATATCATTGCGCTACAGCATGTGGTGTCTACCAAACAGCTTGCTGATATCTTCACAAAAGCTCTGGATGCAGTCCGGTTCGAAGACCTGAGAGCCTCTCTGGGACTCTGTGTATTGCCTCCCTAGGGCAGCCAGGAGCACCCCCTTGTCATTTATTCCAAAAAGGGGGAGGAGAAGAAAGGGAGGTTAAGAAAAAATTCTCTGTATTGAAACTGGTTTAGGGTTTTATCAAAATGCAAAGGGGGAGATTGATGATGCTATATGACAATGGTTGACAAAACCAGCACAAGTGAACAAGGAGCAGCTACAGCAGGGGATGCTATAGCAGGAGCTTGTTCAAGTTGCTGCAACATCTGTCCGAGAAGCAGCAGCGACCTGGGTTTGGCTAGAAGGCCTGGCAGCTCTACGGAGAACACCAGAAGAATGTTTTAAAGTGCTGTGGAGAATATTCCAGTGGGGTTTCCTAGCTAGAGAAGGAGATTTGTGTTGAAGATCAAAAACAAATCTAATCTCCTAAATTTTAGGAGATAATTGTTCTTTTTGGGACATTGCTAAATTCTGGTCTTGCTTAAAGCTGGTGCTGCTATTTAAGAGATAGGCGTTCAGAACAGAGAGGTTGATCGAAGCTGAGGGATACACGAGTGCATACACAGAATTCAGAGAGAGCAATTTTGGTGTGCGACGGACGAGTTCTTCGATCATCACCCGAGAGCAGAGCGTGAGCGCAGAGCTATGGTGACAGAAGGAGAAGGAGATCAGGACTTGCGTAGTCTGATCTGAGCTTGATCTGGAAGCAATTCAGAGCAGTGGTGCTTGTTGGTTGATCAAGGGCAGCCGCGGAAGAACAGACGAGTGAGTGGCTCGGTCGAGTGTCTAAGCGGCAGTTCTCGCTAGTGACAGGAGGTCACTGAGTGAGGGGGAGTATTTCAAAGTGTGCAGCGCTCGTGGAATCATTCGATCGGCTCGGCAGAAGGCCTTGGAGCGACGCCGACAATTGTGCATCAGCTGTGTGCTACAGTAGTTGCTACAGCAACCCTGCAGAGTTGAGTGTAGTTTAGAATAGGCTGAGTTTCAGGGAGACAGTAGCTATTCTAGATTGACATTTGTAGAGGGTGTGCAGACACAAGTCAGAGCTTGTTCTGATTGTGTTGAGTGATCCACACAAGGTTGAGTAGCATAGGTTGCGTGGAGTTGTAACCGAGTGTACTTAGAGACCTTTGTGTTTAGTGGATTGAGGACTGGAGAATAGTCCTCCCCAGACGTAGGCAGTTGGCCGAACTGGGTGAACAAACTTCTGTCTTGTTCATTGTTTGCTGAGACAATTTCCAAGTGAACAAGAGTGTGCTGCAGCAACTGCTTGTTCACAAATCTGTCTGACAGAGACGCTGCGAATTTCAAACACATAGACCCAAGGCAAGTCTAAGTGTTTCAAACTGAGTATTGTTCAACGCCTTAGTGAAGATATCTGCTAGCTGTCCATCAGTGGATACATGTTTCAGAGTCAACTCCCCATGTTTCAGACCATACTCTTCGTGCATCTGTTTCATCCAAATCATATGGGCGCAACAGCTTCCTGCAGCTGTATATTCCTCCTAAGCAGTATAGAGTCTGTTCCTGAGATAGAGTAGGCTGTCGATCATGCTTGTACAGGGTCTGTTCCAAGCTGACTCTAGAATAAGTGTGCTTATGACTTGCATTTTCCAACCATAACTTCTTCACCAAGTTCCTGGCATCCTTTTGAACATGCTTCACCCATATCTTTTTGACATGATACACATGATCCCTTCTAATGGCAATAAGGGTTGTGCCTTTCTCTCGTTGCAGTCTCAGAATTCGGTGAATCGCTGCTCGAACAGTGTCTGATATATGTCTTGTCTGTTTTCCTATCTTGCATTCACTACACATAACATCAGTCTTTCCCTTTAATTCTGGTATTCCTCGCACTAGACCTTGTTTAGATGTATGTCTCAATGTCTTGACATTCAAGTGTCTTCGCTGCTTGTGCCACAGAATTAGTTCAGCTTGCTGAGACATAAAATAAGGAGCTGTGACAAGCTCTGTGTTAGAATTCAACAAATAACAGTTATTTGATGAACGAACTTCTCTCAAAACACACTTCCCTTTTCTGTTAACGACCTGACACGAATCTTTGGTCCATCACACAGCTGACTTATACTTAGTACGTTGGCTTGAAGGCCTTTCACAAGGAACACTTTGTCAATTGAGAGCATCCCTTGAACAGATAATGTACCTTGACCAATGACCTTTCGTTTTGTCCCATCACCAAATGTAACCAATCTCCCATCCAGGTTCTGTACATCGGTCAGGTAGCTGGCTTCTCCTCTCATGTGGGCTGAACAGCCATTGTCAAAGTACCACCGGTCCTTCTCAATGTGAGAAGATGAGTTGTATGCGACGTAGCAATGGTTGTCATGAGTTTTTGGGACAGGCACGGATCTTCTCAAGCGATATTTTGCAAGAAATGTGGGGCACTTTCTCTGGATGTGGCCTTGAGCTTTGCAAAAGTAGCAGACACGCTTATCCTCTGTCCAACGCTTATTAAATCTGTGACTTGGATGAACATTGTTAGCACTTAGAATTTTTAGCTTGAACAAACACTGTCTTACCATTTGTCTTTTGATACTCATAGCCCAAACCAAGACTTTCGCTATTCGAACGTTGAGCACCCAAAATCGAATCAAGCTTCTTCGTCCCATTGTTCAACATACTGACATACTTTCTTATTCTTGATAGTTCAGCCACTGTCTCTAAGTGTTCCAGTTTCTCCTTGTCAAGTGCTATTTGCAGTCTCTTAGTTGTTTCAGACAACTCATACTTTTCAGCCTTTAAGCCCATCACTTCCTTGCTGAGTTTGGAATTAACTTTCACAGCCTTCTCCCATTGTTCATATAGCAACTGGTATTTTTTAACAAAGGTTTCCTTGGTGATTTCTGAGTCGCTATCACTGTCACCACAACTGTCAGACTCAGGTTATTCAGGTTCAGTGCTGGCGTGTTCTGTTACGGTTGTAAGAGCCAGATAGTTGGATTCTTCCTCCTCTGTTCCAGACTCCTCTGTCTCAGTACCATCCCATCCAGCCAGAACAGCCTTTTTCTGTTTCTTAAGAGTATTGGCGCATTCTGCTTGGATGTGTCCAAAGCCTTCACATTCTTGACATTGAATTCCTTTGCCTTTTTATCCTTTTTGAGTTTCAGTGGTTCTCACTTTTCTGAACTTCCCGTCTGGTGGATTTCTGAAGTCTGTTCCAGATTTGTTGAACTGTCGCTGGTTCAGCTTTCTCATGAATCTGCCAAAGTTTTTTGCAAGTAATGCCATCTCTCCCTCATCTTCAATCGATTCTAAAGCTTCACTTTTGAGAGCAATTCCACGAGATTTCTTTTCTGGTGCTTCAGATATCAGCTTCATCTCGAATGTCCGAAGAGATCCCATTAGGATGTCCAGCCTCATTCCTTTTACGTCCTGAGCTTCCTCAATATCCGTAACCTTCATAGCATACTTTGGCGGTAGTGACCTCAGAACTTTTCTGACAAGCTTCTCATTGCTGATCTGCTTTCCAAGTGCATGTGCCTCGTTAGCAATGTCCATTAACTTTGCATTAAACTCCGTTATAGATTCTTCCTCCTTCATTTTCAAGTTCTCAAACCTGGTGGTTGTCATCTGTAGCCGACATTGTTTTACTTTATCCGTTCCTTCGAATGCTGTCTCAAGGATATCCCTGGCCTCCTTAGCTGCTTCACAGGTGGAAATTAACCTGAAAATGTCTGGTTCAACGCGTTGAAAATTACATTAAGAGCTTTGGCATTTGTTGCAGCAGCTTTATCCTCATCTGCTGTCCAGTGACTTTCCGGCTTCGGATGGGTTACTCCTGCTCTGTCTACAACTATAGGCACATCATACCTGAAGATTACTGATTTCCATGCTCGATCATCTATTGATTTGATAAAGGCCCTCATGCACGTCTTCTAGTATGGGTAGTTCGAACCATCAAGGAGTGGAGGCCGAGTAATGTTCTGTCCTTCTCGCGTACGCATCTTGAACAACTCTGTTCCAGTCCCGAATCACACTCTGTACAGCGAGTGTCCCGCTCTGATACCAATTGAAAGTTAAGAGTTTGTTCGACTCCGGCTGTTCAAGATCGCTTGTTAACTGTTTCAGAAAGCTTCAGCAGATTTCGTTTCGGTGATAGTTAGTTCGAGACAGAAACAGTATGCAGAACAGTAAACGACACAGCATATGTTTACCCTGTTCGGCTCACCAAGCCTACTCAGGGGGGTTGCTCTTGAACCCCAAGTGAGAATCAATTCACAAATATAAGATAGATTACAATAGTTCTTTAAGTAACTAACCCCCGACCGTTACCACTATGCAACTGACTTGATGTGAGTGCGTCTGACTCCCTCAGACGGAGATCCACCTCTTCTCACCTAAATTTGCCTCCCGCAAACCGGTAATTCTCTTCCCGAGAATATCAGACCTGTAACAGAGTCCGTTCAATACTGTTCTCCAGCTTTCGATGATCAAGCTTTTGCTCTATCGAGTTTCCGGCCAACTCTGATGATGATCGCACGTCAATTGCTCCGATCTGGCTCTGTTTGATTATCTTGGCTTTCTGATCGCTCACTCCAATCTCCCAAGATGCATAAATAGCTTAGATCCACTCCCGCTTCACTTTGGAAGGAAGATCGCGCTTGATCACACTTTCCATACTTTGGGGCGAATCCAATATTTGAGGCGCCAATTCAGCGGAGCATCTTGGAGAGTATATTTTAGTATATCTCCGGAATATCTCCAGAATCTGATCTTCAAATGCACTATATTCGCTGATCTTCGGCTGATCTTATTGCACCGTCTTTCTGAATAGCTACTGTCTCACCTTCTGTTCGAGCGGAAGTCTTTGCCTTGTTTGTCAAAAACTATGTCATTCATGATCCATGAACTACTTGGATCAACAAAGAACATCTTATTGCTTCCTGCACATATGTTGTTCTTTTGACTCCTCTTGATTCAATCTGCCTGTCAAACAATCCTCCCTTCTTGTCTGAACTTAACCGTTCAAAAGCTCCGAAGTCACGTCACTCTTCACCGTTTTGCTACACTTTACGCAACCTCAGCCTTGGTTACTTAAAAGGGAAGCACATGATCTTCCGAATATCTTGGATTAATGCACCTGATTGGTATGCCATCTTCAGGATCCAAATCAGCCTTAATCTGAATTCCAATCAGATATCTCTTAATTAAATAAAGAATCAAAACTTAATTTGTTTCTAATTGACTAGTCATTTACTTGCTTGAATGTATAAGAACTAGGGCGTTAATTGGCAAGTCAAGTCCCCTCTCCCCTAACAATGATATTGAAGCACTCGGACGCATTGTGGTCATACCACACCCTTCTCCTTGTACGCCATTACCCATTCATCAGGGCTAAATGCATCCAACCACGACAAAGAGTCCACATTATCTTTTGAAATTTCGCAGCGCTGCTGAGATGCAGATTGTGTACAAGCAGTTGCTGCAGCACACTCTTGTACCGATGAATCTTGTGCAGCAAAAATAATGAACAAATAATTTGTTCACCCAGTGCGCCCAAGTGCCTACCTCTAGGAAAGACTGAACTCAGTCTTTTAATCCAATAAGCTCAAGGTACGATGTACACACGAGTCGACTCCACGCAACCTATGCTACTCAACCTTAGCTAGTACCTCGACCACAATCAGAACAAGCTCTAACTTGTGTCTCAACTACCTTAACTAGTATCAATTCATAATAGCTACTGACTCGACGAATCTCAGCCTATTCTAATTAACACATAGTCTCTACAGGTTTGCTATAGCACCCGCTGTAGCATATGGCTGGTGCAGAATCTGTCCGCGTCGCTCCAAGCCTTATGTTGAGCCGATCGAACTCTCCACGAGTGTTGCACACTCTAGAATGCTCCCCCTCACTCAGTGACCTCCTGTCACTAGCGAGTCCTAGCCTTCTGCCAATTACACAAATACCTACTCGACAATTGCTCCGCGGCTTCCCTTGATCAACCAACAAGCACTCGCTGCTCTGAATTGTCTTCTCAGATCAAGTACTGATCTAACTCTGCAAGTCTTGATCACGCTTAGTTTCAATTACACAGCTCTACGCGCTTGCGGTGCTCTCGGTGATGGTCGAAGCTCTTCTCGTACTTGAATTCCACTCCGCTGGTATTCTGCGTATACTCTTTCTATATGCTCTTAGCTTCGATCGCCAGACCTTTTGCCCAGCCTCCTTTAAATACTCGCCAAAGCCTCGTACAGATTTCCCCTTTTGGAAGTTCCCTAAAGAAGCATTGTCTCCTAGTTTGTAGGAGATTAGATTTGATTTCTATAATCAAATCTTCCACAAACAAATATTTCACCTGGGCATGGGAATCTTCGCTGGGATATTCTCTGTTGAATATTTAGAAGCTCCCCATAAGCTTTGCTCTTCAACAAGGTCCGTTTGAAAGCAAACTCCGAATGAGAGCTGATATTCATATACAGCTCCATGTGCTTTAGGATCTGCTATAGCAGTAGCTTGTTCACGTGTGCTGGTTTTGTCAATTGAATGTCATCTGCATTATCAATCTCCCCCTTGGCATTTTTGACAAAACCCTTGGCCACAAATGGCGCCTTCCATGGAAAACAAATTTCAAAACTACTTAACACCAGTTCCGGATAAATGTTGTGGCCACACTCAGCCTTAGGTTTAGCATAGCCACGCAGGGCTTCAAGAAAGGAAAAAAAATTCAAGAGTGCATCAGAAGAGTTCATCTGGAGTGGCCTTTGTTTGCTCTCCCCCTTTTTGACATAAATGCTTACGGTTCATTTCTGCTGGGGCATGACCTTGTTCCTCCGGATATTCCAGGTCCTTGAGCAGACTTCTGATTTGGGCTCGTCTGGCATCCCTTCTCTTGGTTTCAGCATCCAGTATGTTCAGCTCTGACTTCAGGTGGCTCACTATCCTTGCTTTGAGAGTTGCTTGGATTGCTGAGGCAGGGGGAAGTGCTTCTTCCAGAGGGGAAGTATCTGTTGGGGTAACCAGAAGCGGGTCCTCTTTGGCAATGTCAACAGCATGTCTTCCTTTGAAGAGCTTGTGATCAACAAGAAAAACTTGCAGCTCTTCAGACATTCCTTCAGAAATCTCCCCCAACTCCGGATGCTGAGAAATCATCATTCCATAAATGAAGGATGGAAGCACAATGGGTTTACTTGAGACTGTACTTCCAGCATGAGAAGCAATTTGGGGAAACATCACACTACCCAAGCTAACTCGCCTTCTTTTCCCAATTGAGTGCAGAAGGTTCGTGAAGGGTTTGCTAACCTTTCCCCTATGAGAGCTGGGAATCCAGTTCCTAATGCCCAAGTTGTATAGCAGGGCATTTTTGGATGTGAGTTCAGCAGCACTGAGATTTGGTCCTCCCCAGGACTTGCAAACACCTCCAGTGAGAACCTTGGCCAGAAGTTCCTTATTTACACTAGATGGCTCCCTAGCATCACTGTCTATTCCTAAAAACGCATTTATCGTTTCTGAGGTAATTACTACCTTCTTACCCCACACCCAACTCTTTCCATATTCAACTCCTTCTTCATCACCAAACTTTTCTTCCATATTGACTACAAATTCCCTAACTAAAGGTATACTGAATCTGTAAGGGTAAGTTAGAGACTTAAGTAGATTTACCTTTGTTAGGAGCTGGATGATCGCTGCAGACTTGTATTTATCAAGGTCCAGTCTCTTCTCTGGAACAATGTGCTTCCTCTCCACAATACACCATGATTCAGAGACAAGCTTGTTTCTGAACCACACCCCACCTACAGTGACTGCATCAGTGTCAGCCAAAACAGGTCTTCTCTCAGAAGGTTCACCAACGTCATCCTCTTCACTAGACTCCTCCTTTTCTTCACTACTTGAATCATGGATGATGATTGGAGCTTTTCCTTTGTCAGATAATGGAGGAAGAGGTGCTGCAGCAGCTTCTAGTTCAGGAAGTTCAGCTCCAACCTCCTCACCCTCTCCTTCTGTGCGGGGGTCGTGACGAGGGTTCTGCAGGTCTCTTCAACCATTTGAGCAGCTGCAGCAACCTCTGTAGCTTGTTTTCCCCTTGAGCCTTCTTCATGAACAGCCTCTTCTAACACCATTGCTACACTGGTCGCAGGCTTCATGTCATGGACCAGTCTTCTCCTTTTCCGCGAGGTTTCGTCTTGTGGAGGAGGAGCATTTTGCGACACAGGGAGTCGTGCGGGCTCCCAGACCACCAAGACTAGTCTTTGAGCAGTCGCTTCACTTCGCGACTTAGACTGCTTTTCCTCTCTGACTTGACGCGGTGCTGCTAGGTTCTTCTTCAGTCCGCGAGTTTTCACCATTATTGGGGATTTGCAGAGAGTAATAAAGAAAGGGGAGAGGATTGATCAACGAATGTTTTGGGGAAAAGCTTCAAACGATTATGCTCTGGAAATTTGATTTACCCGCTGTTTTTCTCCTTTTTCGAGATGCATGTGCCCAGCATGTGACTTCCTCTATTTTTAGCAACCAAAAGATTTGAACAAGCTTTTCAGATCCTGGTTGCTATAGCAGCTAGAGGTTGGTTCCCTATTTCTTGGTGCTACTCCCGTTGTTAGGAGGATCCTTGTTAGGGTCAGATGGTTGTTTCTTCACCCACAGTTAGGTTGATCTCCGTTTCCACTGCTTCTCACACTCATACTTCCTGTCTTTCCATTTGTCACTTTTAGGTCTGGTGTCCCGTGACTTCCTTTTGATCGTTTTCTCCCAGTGAATTGGCTCGTGTTTGTTCCTGACCATTCTTTGCTTTTCTGACCACTGATGATCACTCACTGGACGCATTCTTCCGAAGAACACTTGATGGTGTAACTTGGCCTTTGGTTTCTTTCTCCAAATTTTAACCCTGACAGCCTTTTGTTGTTTCTGGACCTCTTTCATCTTTGGGCATTGATTCTGACTATACCCTTTACAACCGTAGCAGACGCATCTTCTATTCTGGAGCTCTCGTTTTGCTACAGAGGGATGATACAGGGGTTGCTGTAGCAACCTCTTGTTCAGATATCTGGATTTGTCTTCTTCTGTAGGATTTGGGTAAGAAATCGATTTCTCATTGTTATCGATTAGTGTATCAGATGCTTTCACAAAGACTGTTGCTCTAGTGCTCTCTTCACCGGTGTATCCGAGCCCCATTCTTCCTCTTCCAAATCTTTGATATGAGAGAATTTCATCCAAAATATTGTTCTGCGGTTCGGCTGCCTTTACTGACGCTAGAGGGGCACTAGTATCAGTGCTTTTGCTTCCTGGATCTCCTCTCTTTAGTAAGGTGACTTGTCTACTAAATGAAGATATTTTATCAAGTAACTCTTCCCGTTCTTCTTCCAATTGATTGACTTTGTTACTCAATGCTCGATTCACTTGCAAGGCTTCCTCACACTATTTTAGAATATCTCCCAGATTATCTATCAGGTTGTCTGTTGAGTCATCCTCGTCTTCACCTTCTGACACCTCAACCCCATAGTTGAATTCTTTCTTTATTAACTCTTTACGGTCATAATTGGACACACTAATTAGTACAATAAAGTTTTCTTCTTCACGTTTCTCAGAGTCACTCCACTTAGCAGTCAGAGATTAGTTATCCTTCTTCTCGGAGTTTTGGAGAGATTTGCTCGGGCAGTCAGCCTCAAAGTGTCCATACCCTTCACAGTTCCAGCACTGAACACCCTTTCTCTTTTCTTTCTTCTCATCTTCATTCTGAGCAGGTTCCTTTCCTCGCCTCTGATTTCTTCCACTCCTTCCGGATTGCCTTCGGGAAGACGAGTCCTGCTTGGACTTTGATTCCATGTTCTTCAAGAGCTTCCCGAGGTTTTTCACTAGCAGACCCAGTTGATTATCTGGTACGGGCTTCTTGTCCTCGGTTTCTGCTTTTAGTCCTACATTCTTGTCTTTAGGAGAGGGCTCTTCTTTGATCAGCTTCATTTCAAACTGTTCGAGGGAACCAATCAGTTCCTCCAGTCTCATATGTCTGACATTCTGAGCTTCTTCAATGGCTGTCACCTACATGTCGAATCTAGTGGGCAAGGATCTGAGAACTTTCCTAATTAGCTTGTCCTCAGGAAAAGGTTCTCTAAGAGTATGAGCTACATTTGACAGGTCACACAACTTGGCATTGAACTCAGCTTCATCTTGCATCTTCAAATTCTCAAACTGAGTAGCTATGATCTGTAGTCTGGACATTCTCACTTTGTCGGTTCCTTCGTGAGCAACTTGCACCAGGCTTGTTTTGCAATGTCGTAGTTGGAGATCAACCTGAAATTGTCAGCATCTACTGCAGCAAAAATTGCATTCAGTGCCTTTGAATTACCGTTCTGTAGCTTCATCTTCTACAGTCCATTGAACTTCAGGTTTCACTAGAGTAACACCCCTTTCATCCATAGTTATGGGAGGTGACCATTCAGCCACAACCGCTCTCCAGGTTCTTTCATCAATAGCTTTGAGGAATGCCTTCATTCTAGCCTTCCAATAGTCATAGTCACTTTGTTCCAGCAACGGTGGGCGGCTTGTACTCTGACCTTCCTTCATTATTTCTTGCTTCCTTCAGCAGACGCTCGGGATCTTTACTCTGTATGTTGAGTTCCCGCTCTGATACCAATTAAAATTTTACAGCGCTACTGAGATGCAGACTGTGTACAAGCAGTTGCTACAGCACACTCTTGTGCAGCAAGAACAATGAATAAACAATTTGTTCACCGAGTTCGGCCAAGTGCCTACCTCTGGGAAAGACTGAACTCAATCTTTTAATCCACTAAGCTCAAGGTTCGATGTACACACGGCTCGACTCCACGCAACCTATGCTACTCAATCTTAGCTAGTACCTCGACCACAATCAGAACAAGCTCTGACTTGTGTCTCAACTACCTACACTGGTATCAATTCAGAATAGCTACTGACTCGACGAATCTCAGCCTATTCTAATTAACATACAGTCTCTACAGATTTGCTATAGCACCCGCTTAGCACACGGCTGGTGTAGAATTTGTCCGCGTCGCTCCAAGCCTTCTGCTGAGCCGATCAAACCTCTCCACGAGTGCTGCACACTTTGGAATGCTCCCCCTCACTCAGTGACCTCCTGTCACTAGCGAGTCCTAGGCTTCTGCTAAATGCACAAATACCTCCACTCGACAATTGCTCCGTGTCTTCCCTTGTTCAACCAACAAGCACTCGCTGCTCTGAATTGGCTTCCCAGAACCAGTACTAATCTGACTCTGCAAGTCTCGATCACGCTCAGTTTCAATCACACAGCTTTACGCGCCTGCGGTGCTCTCGGTGATGGTCGAAGCTCTTCTCGCACTTAAATTCCACTCTGCTGGTATTCTGCGTATACTCTCTTTGTATGCTCTTAGCTTCGATCGCCAGACCTTCTTCCCAGCCTCCTTTAAATCGCCAAAGCCTCGTACAGATTTCCCCTTTTTGGAAGTTCCCTAAAGAAGCATTATCTCCTAGTTTGTAGGAGATTAGATTCGATTTTGAAAATCAAATCTTCCACAAACAAATATTTCACCTGGGCATGGGAATCTTCGCTGGGATATTCTCTGTTGAATATTTAGAAGCTCCCCGTAAGCTTTGCTCTTCAACAAGGTATGTTTGAAAGCAAACTCCGAATGGGCGCTGATATTCTGCTACAGCTCCATGTGCTCCAGGATCTGCTATAGCAATAGCTTATTCACATGTGCTGGTTTTGTCAATTGAATGCATCTGCATTATCATCTTTCAATGAACTCCAAAAATAACTTGAGGTATTTCTTCTTCCGAGTTCGATGGACTAGAAGTCCAAGATGTGCCTTGAGCTGCTAATTCCCCTCTTTCATATTGAAAATACTAGTAAGATATTGTAAGCATATTGGGTGATATAATTTGGGTGGCACCAAATCAGGA
Source organism: Umbilicus rupestris (assembly GCA_963678935.1). Lineage (NCBI taxonomy): Eukaryota > Viridiplantae > Streptophyta > Magnoliopsida > Saxifragales > Crassulaceae > Umbilicus > Umbilicus rupestris. The sequence goes on from OY787619.1 coordinate 3,310,373, forward strand.
CGTTCATTGCCCAGCCATACACATTAAACAAAATGTTAAGGTATGTGGCATCGTTAACAAACTCCTATAAGGTGCACAAGAATCTGCTACACAAACGTGTGAAGACAGCAGCTTGTACAAATCCAGCCAGAGTGAACAAGCTCAGTGAACAAGTAGTTGCTATAGCAGGAGCTGTAGCAGCAGTATTGGCGCGAAGAACAATCTGCCCAGATATGATGTAGCAGTGCAACGGGAGGCTTCCAAATATTCTCAGAATATCCCCAGTGAAGATTCCGTACCAAAGCTTGAAGATTTGATTGGGAAATCAAATCTTCTACAAATTAGGAGATATGATCTTGTTGAGATCTTAAAGAAGCTTTTAAATATTTAGAAAGAATATCCCAGTGGAGATTCCTGTATCCAGGAGAAGATTTGATTGTGAAAAGATTTGTTTCTCCAAACAAATCTAATCTTCTACGAATTAGAAGATAAGATCTTGTTGAGATCTTTAAGGAATCTTCCTAAATTTGATATTGATAAAGCATGGAGTTCCTATTTAAAGGAGGCTGGGTAGAGCATCAAAGCCATCCATCCGAGACAGAATCCAAGACACAAAGACAGAGCAATATACTGAGAGATATATACAAAGTGCTAGAGCAGAGAGATTGGATCACCACCGAGAGCAGAGCTTGAGCGCAGAGCTGAGTGGTTAGAGCACAGACTGATCGAAGACTTACAGAGTCTGATTAGAGCTTGATCAGAAAAGACCAATTGAGAGCAGGACGTGCTTGTTGGTTGATCAAGGCAGGAGGCGGCAGAGTTGTCCAGTGAAGGACTTCGGACAATCTGCAGCAGGCTAGGTCTCGCTAGTGACAAGAGGTCATTGAGTGAGGGGGAGCGTTCCAGAGTGTGCAGCGCTCAAGGGAGAGTTCGATCGGCTCAGCGGAAGGCTTTGGAGCGACGCGGACAGATTGTGCACCAGCTGTGTGCTACAGCAGGTGCTATAGCAAGCCTACGGGGACTTTGATTTAATTAGAATAGGCTGGGTCTGTGAGATCAGAGGAGTAGCTATTCTGAATTAATTCAAGTGTGTAGGTGTGTGAGACACAAGTCAGAGCCTGTTCTGATTGTGTGATTGACTAGCTAAGGTTGAGTATCATAGGTTGCGTTAAGTCGAACCGTGTTGTACGAGAGACCTTCGAGACTAGTGGATTGAAAACTGGAGTACAGTCCTCCCCAGACGTAGGTAGTTGGCCGAACTGGGTGAACAAATCTTTGTTCATTGTTTCATCTTGTTGCACAAGATCCGAGTGTACAAGAGTCTGCTATAGCAACTGCTTGCACACAATCTGCAACTCAGAGGCGCTGCGAATTATTTCACAAAATCTGATCTTCAAAACACTTGTTGATTAGCTTGTCACTTTATGTAACTCTCCGATCATTTCACCTCTTCACATTCGCACCATTAATCTAATCTTATTGTTCACGTACATGCATGTATGACTTAACAAAGGCATGATGACAACATCAGACATCTAAAGAATTGCATAAGTCCATCCACAACTGTAGAACAGTGGAGCAAATCATGAAGTTTCTATTGAATATATGATGAAGCAGATCATGGCACAAGCTTAGGTTGTTAATATGGTAGGATTATTGTATGTGTTTTAGTATAACAAGAGAAGGAAAAAAAAAACAATATTCGTACATCTCATAACCTCTCTAATGTGTTCATCTTTTAATACTCATGCGTTTTGATCCTGGTTGCACCAACATTTTGTTGGAAATTTTGAATTTCAATGTGTGAAGAAAATGAGTTTGTTTCGTTTTTAAGACAAATTTTGGTGTCGTATATACATCGAATTGAATAGTTAAAGTCTTAATAAAAATCCTTGCAAGGTGTACTATAAGATTGACTATTCGAATGCCTAAATTGATCAAGTATCGAATGAGATATCGGTACTCGAAGTTGCATAGAAAACATGCGAAGTTTGAGTCCATTAGGAATGGATGTCAAGACTTGGTTGAAACCCACATTGGTGGGATGAGGCAAAAAGTGAGACTACGTATATAAACATGTATAAATTGGATGATCACGGGAAGTTCCAGAAGAAGTGGAGGCGTTGGGCAATTGCGGCTGCGATTGGCTCTAAATCGCTATAAAATGAGGGTCGCGTCCTCCTTTGAAAACATCCGAAAAAGAATAATCTCTCGGAAGGGGGGCAATTACGCTTTAAGGAAATTGCCGAGCAAGCTTCAACAAATCTCTATTTGTTATTTCATGTCCAGTAATTTCACTTTTATATACACTATAGTGTAATTGTGGTTACAAAACATGTTCTGTACTTGTGTTTTGAAGTTACTGATCTTGTTTGTTTCTATGTAGAAATGAATATTGAGAATCACACTATGGATGTTGACCAGCATGTTCCAGCCAATGATGCAGTGCTGCAGATGCTCACTAATGTGGCAATTAGAGTGGATCCGGTTAATGGTGCTGCCGAACTGCAGCAACCTATTGGAATAGGTGGAGTGCAGCAAACTTCTGCTTTTGCAGTTACTGGGACTGTACCTCCGGGTCAGTTTCCTACTGATCCAGCAGCGGTTATGTAGGTTTTTAATCCACTGTTGGCTGCGGTCGGGAATGAATCTGCTGGTCTTATTCCAAGCGAGACTGGGGCACGAGTGCCCCTTACAGTAATGCAAGCTGAAAAGCCTGAGAAGTTCAATGCGTTGAACTTCAAAAGGTGGAAGAAGAAGATGCTCTTTTATCTGACCACTCTAGGCTTGGCTCGTTTCCTGACTGAGGATCCTCCTTTTGCCAATGAACATGACACGGATACCCATAAGCGCATGACATTCATGATGTGGAAAGATTCTGACTATATGTGTCGGAATTATGTCATGAATGGCCTGGCTGACGGTCTGTACAATGTGTACACGTCTATGAAGACGGCCAAAGAGTTGTGAGAGTCGTTGGATCACAAGTACTGAAGGGAGGATGCAGGCTCCAAAAAGTACATTGTGGGCCCGTTTGTTGAGTTCTAGATGACCGACTCTAAGACTGTTATGAGTCAGATGCAGGAGTTGCAACTCATACTCCATGAGATTGCTGCTGAGTGAGTCATTCCAAGTTGCTTCTGTGATTGAGAAGCTGCGTCCAGCCTGGAGAGAGTTCAAACACTATCTCAAGCATAAGAGCAAAGAGATGAATCTGGAAGAGATTTATGTTAAGCTTTGGATTGAGGAGGAGAACCGAGGCTCTGACAAGAGGTTGAAGGTGACACCTGAGAGGGCCAATGTGGTGGAGCTTGGTGAAACCTCAAAGAAGAAGAAGAAGTCTTCTAACAAGATGGCTCCGAAGGGTAAATCCTTCAAGAGGAAGCAGCAGCCCAAGTTCCAGGGGATGTGCTTCAATTGTGGCCAAGCTTGTCACAAAGCTGATGAGTGCCCTAAGCCCGAAAGGAAGAAGAAGGAAGTCAATGTAGCTGAGATTGATGATGACTATAGTGTTGTCATTTTAGAGGTAAACCTGGTGGACTCAAATGACACAGACTTGTGGCTAAATACTAATGCAACCCACCACATTTATTCAACTGAAAGTGCCTTCTCCACTTTGGACAAGACTGGCACTGGAGATAAGGTGTACATGGGCAACTCAGACACTTCTGAAGTGAAAGGAAAGGGCATGGTGATCCTGAAGCTCACCGCTGGCAAGAAGTTGCAGCTGAATGATGTTTTGTTCGTGCCAGACATTAAGAAGAATCTAATTTTTGGGACAGTGCTGGATAGCCATGACTTCAAGATGACCTTCCAGTCTCAGAAGGTAGTCCTTGTCAAGAATGACATGTATGTTGGTAGGGGCTATGTGAAAGAAGGCTTGTGGAAGCTGAATGCTATTGATATCAAATCTGATGTAATTGATGTCAATTCCAAAGCTATGAATAAAATTGATTCTTCTGCTTATTTGATTGAATCCTCTAATTTATGGCACGAAAATTTAGGACATGTAAATAATGAGTCCATCAGAAAATTAATGAATTTGGAGAGTATACCCAAAGCTCAAATTAACTTCGAACACAAATGTAAATTAACGAGGACATCCTTTCACAGAGTTGAAAGAAATACTGAGCCCCTCGAATTAATATATAGTGATATATGTGATTTGAATTTCTTGCTAAGTATAGGTGGAAATAAATATTTTGGGACTTTCATTGATGATAGTACAAAGTATTGCTACATATATTTGCTTAAAAGCAAAGATGAAGCTGTTGAAAAATTTGCCACCTACAAATTAGAAGTTGAGACTCAACATAACAAGAAAATAAAAAGAGTGAGAAGTGATCATGGTGATGAATATGTGGAACCGTTCGGGGCGTTTTGCGTACAACAGAGTATTTTTCATTAAATGACCCCACCATACTCACCTCAGTCTAATGGTGTTGCTGAGAGAAAGAACAGACCACTAAAAGAGATGATGAATGCAATGTTGTTAAGCTCTGGATTACCTCAGCTAATGTGGGGGGAAGCCATCTTATCAGCAAATTATCTCTTAAATAGAATACCTCGCAAAAGAAAGGACAAGTCTCCTTATGAACTATTTTTAGGACGTAAGCCCTCTTATAAATACTTGCGAGTGTGGGGATGCCTAGCTAAGATTTTGACACCATGTCCTAAGAAAATGAGAATAGGACCAAAAATTATTGATTGTATTTTCATTGGTTATGCGCATAACAGTAATGCATATCTATTCCTGGTTTATAAATCACAGAATTCAAATATTCATAAGAATGATATTTTGGAATCAAAGAATGTGTGGTTCTTTGAACTTGAATTTCCATACAAAGGTATGGTAAGTAATCTGGATCCTCCTAACCAGAAATCACCTCCTGAAGAAATTGGAGAATCATCTCAAATTCAGGAAGATGAACCTGAGAATGAGATTGATTCAGAAGATCTAAGACGCAGTAAGCGAGTGAGACTCGAAAAGTCTTTTCATCATGATTTCTTAACGTATATTCTTGAGGCAGAACCTCGAACATATAAGGAGGCTGCAAACTCTGTTGAGGGTCCCTTTTGGAAAGAAGCTATAAGAAGTGAAATTGACTCCATTATGCAGAATCATACATGGGAGTTAGTAGACCTTCCTCCTGGAAATAAACCACTGAGTTCTAGGTGGGTATTTACTAGGAAGATGAAGGTGGATGGCACAATAGATAAGTATAAAGCGAGACTTGTAGTCAAAGGGTATAGACAGAAAGAAGGTCTAGATTACTTTGATACATTTTCTCTAGTGACAAGAATCACTTCCATTAGAATGGTAATTGTCATTGCGGCATTGCGCAATTTGGAAATTCATCAAATGGATGTGAAAACTGCATTTCTCAATGGAGAATTGGAGGAAGAAATATATATAGAACAACCTGAGGGTTGTGAGGTTGTGTTGTGATAGTCCAAGAGAGTAAAGTTTGTAAACTTGTTAAAATCTCTCTATGGTCTAAAACAAGCGCCAAAATAGTGGCATGAAAAATTTGACCGTGTGATGCTGTCAAATGGTTTCAAAATTAACGAGTGTGACAAATGTGTATACATTAAGAACACTAATCATGGATATGTGATTTTGTGTTTGTTTGTTGATGATATGCTTATTGTGGGAAACAATGAAGGCATGGTGAAGTCAACAAAAGCAATATTAAATTCTAAGTTTGATATGAAAGATTTGGGACTAGCTGATGTAATTTTGTGAATCAACAGATGGTCTCAAGTTTAGTCAGTCACATTATGTTGATAAAATTATAGACAAGTTTGGGAAAGAGAGTTTCGGTGTGTCTAGAACTCCAACTGATATATCCTGACACTTGTCTAAGAACAGAAAAGAAAGTGTCAATCAATTGGACTATGCCAGGGTGATAGGCAGTCAGATGTACTTAATGAATTGTACAAGACCAGACATAGCTTATACCTTAAGGACACTTGCAAGTATACAAGTAATCCAGGATCAGAACACTGGGAAGCAATCGTGAGAGTACTGAAGTACTTACGATTCACTCGGGAATATGGTTTATACTATACCCGAGATCCGAGAGTCATTGAAGGATTCAGTGATGCCAGTTGGATTTTTAATATAAAAGATTCGAAAGCCACGAGTGGTTATGCATTTACCTTAGCAGGTGCTGCTTTATCTTGAAAATCCTCTAAGCAAATTGTGATAACTAGATCCACAATGGAAGCTGAGTTTGTCGCATTAGATAAATGTGGTGAAGAAGTTGAATGGTTAAGAAACTTTGTGGAGGATATTCCAGAGTGGACAAAACCTGTGCCGGCAATTTGCGTACACTGTGATAATCAGTCAGCTATTGGACGGGCACAAAATGTCCTGTATAATGGTAAGTCTAGACATATTCGTCGACGAAATAATACCATTAGACAGCTACTCTCTATAGGAGTCATTAGTATTAACTATGTGAGGTCCAAAGAGAATATTGCGGATCCGCTAACCAAAGGGCTAAACAAGCACCTAGTAGAGAAGTCAGCTAAAGGAATGACATTGAAGCCCTAATGAAATAAGTGAAGGTAAAAGGAAAAACCCAGCCATGATGACTGGAGATCCTAAAAACTTGGTTCAATGAAACAACCTCTTTGCTGAGACGAACTGAGGTCACTGTGAGGGGTAAACCCTCATACCCATTCCTTTATAATCAGTGATTCCCGTAATAGGTTTAGCTTGAATCTTTTAATGATTCTGTGGATTAGGAATTGGAAATTCCAAAAAGGGTAATGTGGGATTACCATAATAGGAATCACTTATGTGAAGAGAAGTGTGGCCGCTTCGAAGGAGAATTATGTAACTTAATTCTTTAGCAACTCTTCCAGAACCAGGCAGGGCTTTCAGGGTCATAACAAACCCACCCGTGAGAAATGGATGTATATCCAGATAATATCTGTGGAAGATGTGTACTTCATTTACAGAATAAGGCAAACAGTTCAAGGACATCGCGCCTACTAAATAGTCAGTAAAGAATGCATATCTTTCAAGGGAAGGTTCAAAGGTTATGCCCACCTATCCTTTGCAAATATTGGCCCGAGAAACTATCACCACTAATGTCGAGTCATGATTTGTTTTCACTTATCGATTTTCTTCATGTGGGGGATTGTTTGAAATTTTGAGTTTCAATGTGTGAAGAAAATGAGTTTGTCTTATTTTCAAGAGCTAATTTTGGTGTCGTATATACATCAAATTGAATAGTTAAAGTCTTAATAAAAATCCTTTCAAGGTGTACTATAAGATTGACTATTTGAATGCCTAAATTGATCAAGTATCGAATGAGATATCGAAACTCGAAGTTGCATAGAAAACATGCGAAGTTTGAGTTCATTAGGAATGGATGTCAAGACTTGGTTGAAACCCACATCGGTGGGATGAGACAAAATGTGTGACTACTTATATAAACATGATATGGGCATGTATAAGTTGTTATCGAAAGTCATTCTCAAATACCTATGCGGGCGCTCAGGGAGGGGGAAATCACGAGCCGATTTCGTTCGAAACGCAAAGAAACTTGTGTGCGTCTACACGAATGTATCTCCGTCCGAGTTACGAACTGACAGCTTGATTTTGCATTTTTGCTAAGTCACTATGTGATATATGTGACAAGATATCGACCATATAATATGCATTTTCTAAGTCACAAAACTACGCAGTTTTGTATTTGGAGATTAAAAGACTCGGGCTGAGTCTTTGCTTATAAGACGGGTCTCTCCATCTTCTCCATGTTTTGAGAAGTTGGATGATCATGGGAAGTTCCAGAAGAAGTGGAGGCATTGGGCAGTTGCGGCTGCGCTTGGCTCTGCATCACTATAAAAGGAGGGTCGCGTCCTCCTTTGAAAACATCCGAAAAAGAACAATCTCTCTCTCGTGTGTTAGTAGAATAGGCCTCTGTTTTCGGTGATAGTCAGAAGGCATCAATCTCCAGTTCGCTTCAACTGATCAGTGCAATCAGTTCGGAGTCCAGTTGTCGTATCATGGGAAGCAGATTGCCAAACCACACCCAGCCAGCACGGAAGGGGGCAATTAAGGAAATTGCCGAGCAAGCTTCAACAAATCTGTTTTTCTATTTGTTCAATTTCTTGTTCAGTAATTTTACTTTTATATACAAGTTAATTGCAAGTTCTTATTTTCCTATGATTGTACTCCTACACATTTAATAGAGAAGCTACAACTGATGGCGCCTGTAATTGGCGTGAAGGTGGTATGTGAAGATGATATGATGGAGAAGCTATGATGGCGCCAGTTATGATGTGAAGATAATATGACGAGAGGTGGAGTGTCAATTTAGTATCTGATGTTGAACGACACTAACTACGGTCTGTGGGCCATGAATATGAAGACCATCCTACCCTCATTTTGTGTGTGGGTGGCGATCGAAGGCGAAAACTGGTCGAAGAAGGAAAAGATCAGGACGCTCTCGCTGCAATCTTATAGTTTTTATCGGGCATCATGATGATGGCCAATGTGGAGGAGATGCGAGAGAGTCATGTGAGGCCATCAAGGAGATACGTATCAGAGAGGATCGTGCCAATAAGGCGCGGGTATAAGTGTTGAAGAGGCAGTTTGATCAAATGTACATGGAGGACTCCAAATCAATCACTAAATTTTCACAGAAGCTCATTTCAATGGTGGGTGAGATGCGACCCCTTGGAGTCGCGGTGAAGGATAGCACCTCGTGGAGAAGCTGTTCAATGCCGTCCTTGACAAATTCCTACAGATTGTCGACACAATGGGACAACGGGGAGATGTGTTGATAATATTCTTGACGGAGGCCATCGGACACTTACGGGAGTTCGAAGAGAGTTTAAATGGGTGAAGACACGGAAATAAAAAGAGGGATGGAGAACATGAATGCATGACTTCACAAAGTCATGATGACAAAATCAAAGAACTGTACATGTCCAACCACAATTATGGGACACAGCAAATCATGGAGTTTCCATTGAATGCATGAGGGAGGGATCATAGCACAAGTTTAGATTGTTAATATGGTAGGATTATTGTATTTGTTTTAGTATAAAAAGAGAAGAAAGAAACATCATTCGTACATCTCATAACTTCTGTACTGTGTCATCTTTTAATACTCGTGCATTTCGATCTGGGTTGCACCAAAACGCAATACCGATCAGCCCCATTTTCCACTACATTACTGGAATCGCGATGACATACCTTTTGTGCTCCCGTCCTATGTATATGTGTTGTGATTATTGACTACTCAATCTCACAATTCAGAATTAATAGGTGAAGGCAGACTAGCCTAAAATCACTTCTATGCATGCAAACCTAATGCTACTTTGGTTTAATTGATTCAAACAATTAGAACTCAGTAGAGGAACGATTGACACATGATTTATCCCGTAATTATATCCTCGAAGGGTTTAATCCACGTTGAGCTCTGGAATGCTCGGTTGATGCAATATAACGCCTAGAAACCACTGGCCGAAACCACTGAGTGTAGTAGTAGTACACAATAGTGCAAGAGCAGCACCAAAACACACTCAATCTCTCCAAACCTCACTCACAGATCAACTCTTCTCTATCTTATTACAACAAGCCTCAATCCGGGGCTGAATCTTGAACATAATCCATCAAGAAACACAGAGGGCGCAGGCAAGAACGAGATGAGTGCCCAACTGAAGCTTTAAGGAAAAAACCCTAGATCTCAATTTCAGCGAAAAGGAGAGATTTCGCACTTATCTATAGCGAAGATTTTATACTTCTTCTCTCAAATAATCCCAGCCAATCATCATGGATCCCTTCAACGGTAAGAACTCATTCAGGCTGGTTGCTGAGCTGGCCCTTTAAAGCCCATGGATCCCACAAATCTCCACCTGATTCATGGGAAATCCAACTAGAACTTTTCCCGGCAATCCTCAGTTGTTGTACTCCCTTCCAACGCACTATAGAACATCAAACCAGTTATCCTTTCATCACCCTTGTACCTGCAAAAAATTACTCAATCCACAAAAGTTCAAGCAATGCTTGAACTCCATGTTAGTGACCACTTTTGTCCCCATATCTGCTGGATTATCAGCAGTGGGAACTTTGAATAAAAATAAATCACCACCGGCAATAAGTTCTTTCATCTTATGAAACTTAATTCTTACATGTTTAGTTCTTTCATGATACACAGGATTTTTACTCAAGTGAATGGCAGATTAGCTATCAGAAGATTTACAACATTCTTAGTTATCAAACAAGCTTCCTTTAACAGACCTTGTAACCATAGAGCCTCTCTACACGCATCATTTATAGAAATATACCAGATTCAGTAATGGATAATGCAACAAGAGGTTGTAACTGTGATTTCTAAGAAATGCAATTATTTCTTAATGTAAACAAATATGCAGTGTTAGACTTTCTAGTATCCCTATCTCTAGCAAAGTCTGCATCAACATAGCCAATCAATTCAGGTACATGCAATCACTTACAAAAACTTAAGCCAACATTCAAAGTTCCGCAAATATAGGATATCACCCATTTCAGTGCATCAGTGCTCTCTACCAGGATTAAACATGTATCGACTAAGCAAGGAGATAGCATAACATAAATCTGGGCGAGTACATCATACATCAAGGAACCAATGATATTAGCATAAGGTACATTCTCCATTTCAATGATTTCAGACTCAATTTGAGGACACTGAGCCCTACTTAACACAAAATGAGGAGCAACAGGTAGATAAACCAATTACTATGCAAATCACCGTACTTAGAGATAAGTTTTTCAAGATATCGTTTTTGATGCTGCCTTAAAGCATTCTTGCTCCTATTTCTTTCAATGATCGTACTCATAATCTTTTTGGCATGTTCTGAATCTTTCTTATTAAACGCAGAGCTTAATTCCTTTTTCAACTCAATAATCTTAGGCATACTTTTTCTAATAATCAGGATATCATCCACATACAGCAGAATATACACAGAGTTATCATTTACAGAAGAGAAATAGAAGTAAGAATCATAATTACTCTTAGCAAAGCCAATACTCAGCATAAAAGCATCAAATATTTTATACCATTGCCTAGGAAACTCCTTAAGACCATACAAGGATTTTTTTTTTCAACAAACATACATGATCAGGGAACTTTGAGTCAACAAAACTCTCAGGCTGGCGCATATAAATCTCCTCCTCAAGTTCACTGTGAAGAAATGCAGTATTTACATCTAACTGCTCAAGTTCCAAATCATAACTGAAATCTTTGCAGCGTCTCTGAGATGCAGATTTGTGTACAAGCAGTTGCTATAGCACACTCTTGTACAAGCAGATCTTGTGCAGCAAGATAAAACAATGATCAAGAAGTTGATCACCAAGTTCGGCCAAGTGCCTACCTCTGGGAAAGACTGAACCTCAGTCTTTTAATCCACTATGCTCAAGGTCTGTTGTACAACACGGTTCGACTCCATGTAACCTATGCTGCTCAACCTTAGCTAGTACAGCGATCACAATCATAACAAGCTCTGACTTGTGTCTCAACCACCTACACTTGTATCAATTCAGAATAGCTACTGACCCGACTAACTTAGCCTATTCTAATTAACACTGAGTATCCGTAGGGTTGCTACAGCAGACAGCTGATGTAAGTATTGTCAAAGTAGCTCCAAAGCCTTCCGCCGAGCAGTGATAATTCTTCCACGAGCGCCGCACACTCTGGAATGCTCCCTCTCACCTAGTGACCTCCTGTCACTAGGGAAACCAGGTTACGTACGAATTGCCCGAGTTGCTGCACTCGTCAATTTCTCTGCGGCCTGCCTTGATCAACCAACAAGTAATCTCTGCTCTTAATTGGCTTCCCAGATCAAGCACTAATCAGACTCTGCAAGTCTCGATCACACTCACCTTCAATCACTTCAACTATGCGCTCACGCTCTGCTCTTGGTGGTGATCGAAGCTCTGCTCCCTCACAATCTCCCTCCGTTGTGTATGATCTCTGTGTTTGCACTCTCTGATTCGATCACTTTGACGCTCTACCCAGCTTTCTTAATAATAGGAACAACCAGTTCCATCAATATCAGTTTTAAGAATTTCCCCCTAGCAACAATATCTCTTAATTTGTAGGAGATAACATTTGATTTGAAAAACAAATCTTCCACAACCAAATCGTCACCCTGGGAAGGGAATCTTCACTGGATATTCTTTCTGAATATTTAGAAGCGCTTCGTTGATTTGTCAGGCGCCAAACTTTTGCTGTAGAATAGTTGCTACAGCATCCTGAGACAGCTTACGCCATAACAACAGCTTGTTCACTGGGCTTGTTCATGAGTGCTCGTTTTGTCAAATGAATGTCATTTTGCATTATCAATCTCCCCATTGGCATTTTGACAAAACCCTTTTCATAGATGGTTCGATGGATAATTTGATGTTTCGATTGATCCTCCTCCGCTCCTCGGCCCCCCCTGCTCCCCCTCCCATTTTCATCCTCCCCCTTTTTTGTAACATATGCCAAGGGAAAGGGATATGGGATCGGCTTACTGTGCGCATAGACCCAGAGAGGATCTCAGGGCTTCGAATTTGGCTGCATCCAGAGGTTTGGTGAAGATGTGTGCAAGTTGTTTGTCGGACACAATGTGCTGAAGAGCGATGATCTTCTTCTCTACCAGATCTCTGATGAAGTGATGCCGAATATCAATGTATTTGGTTCTGTTGTGCTGAACTGGGTTCTTGGAGATGCTGATAGCACTCATGTTGTCACAGTAGAGGATCATTGATCACGCGTCGTTGTACGCGTCAAATTAATCCTTCCTTCTCCACTTAGTATAGCGGCTAAGTCAGGGTCGATCCCACAAGGAGCAAGCAGACTCGTTCTAGCTAGCAACCTACAACTTACGAAAATTGGGGTTGTGAGTGATTGGGTTGCGCAGGTGCGCAGATGAACAGTAGTTGAAAGCAGAATTTGCACTAGACGTGCGCAGGCAGTAGAGATTTAGTACTATGACAATGAAAGGTATCGGTGCAGACAATCCTCTATGAATGTATTCCTTATCATCGACTCTAAACGTCTATAGTTCGATTTACTGAAGTTAGTGTCCGATCAAGGCTTCCTAACATGTGCGCATGTTCCGATCAAAGTCCATGAGCTATTAATTCTTGAAACTAGTCTAAGCAGCTACGAATCCTGTCACAGTAGCAACTGATTATCCTAGCGCGTTACTCCTAGTTGTCACCATCAAGCTATCAACTAGTTTAACATATAACAACAAGTAGTAGGAGTAAGATTGCAGTTCAAGGCTTCCCCTACTTATACAACTAGCTGTCAACCGTGTGCATAGAATTAATACAAGCAAACAAACTATGCATTAAGCACAAGTCTCAAAGGAAATACTCATAGAATCATGCCCAACCGATACAAAGCGTTTAGCTAGACATGCTAGTAGTAAACATCATAGAAATAGTAAATAAAAGCTAAAGTGTCCAAGGAAACAGTAACAAGCAGGTGCGTGCAGGTTGCTGTGTCTCGGTTCGCGTAGTCGGCTAGCGTAGGTCCTTGCAGCAGCTCGTGTGTTTTTCAGTTCTGGCTCTCTCTCCTTGATAATGTTCAAACCCTAGCCTTCCTCTCTTTATATACTGCTCATGAGGCCCGAAGACAGTCTTGGCAACTTCCAAATCCTAGGAGATTTTGTAGGGATATGGTATTCAAGATTTGGAAATACCGCTACCCTGCGCATGGCTCACTGCGCATGTTGGTTCGCGCAGTTGGTTAGCGCACCGCAGTCTGAATCTGCCACTTCCTATCCTGTTTGCGCTGCTAGCTCCGCAGGCTGTGTGTTGCGCTCCTTAAACGCGCCTATTAGCGCGTATCCTACTTAGGCCCTTGTTTTGTCCTGGAATACAAAAACACCAGAAACCAGTAATCTTGTACACAAAATAATGCAAACAAGCACAGTGTTAAGATCTAAATAGTGCGTATAAATAGGCTCTATCAAACCCCCAACACTTGCCCTTGTTCGTCCCGAACAAGCACTCAAGCACGGATACAATTACCTTTCTGGATTCTAGCGCACAATCTTACACTCTGGCGCGATCTGCACAACCGTTTACCTTGCGTTGCTCTGTCACCTGCGCGCGTCTGCCTTCAACAGTTTAATATAACAATTCTGAAATTCGTTACCTCTCAGCTGGGATGGAGATTATTTCGGATGGCTGGGAGATAGCTCCTCATAGGCTCCGGGTTGTCAGTCTTTACTTCGAGCACGGGTATATGATTAATTGCGCAAGTTTCTTACGGTGCGTGATTCTTTCGCGCACTTCCTGGGAACTCGAGCCTTCTTGATGATTTTCTTGTGAACTTGCGCACGCTGGTACGGAGTTGTGCCCATGCTGGTTTCTTTAGCGCATATCATCTGCTGGTGTTTTTCTTTTTGTACAGCTTTATCTACGGTTCCTATGCTCCTAGAACGGTTCCAGTCTCGGCCTTCGGATAGCAGCTATGGAACAACGCTCCGCTCTCCCTCCTTAATCTATTTGCGCAGGTCAGCGCACGCGTTTACACCCGCGCCCGCCTTCCCTTGCTTGACTTCCAGAGGAAAGGTGGTCTGTTTTCCCACCTCGCCATGCTTTGAGTATTCGCCTTCGGCATCTGCGTGGCTGAGCGCGCTCTAGTGTTCCGAAGGACGCGAAGCATCGGCCTACACTAGCGCTCTCACCCATATACCTGACCTTCAAAGCAAAAACGACTAACCGCCTCTCTAGAGCTTTTCTGTCAACTCCACATCCTCTGTATATCCCAACTAAAAGGAGCAGAAAAAAATCAAAAAAAATATACTTAAACAGTTAATAGCAGCGCATGCAAGATGAATAGGGCAATACAAGTCGAAAAGTGTGCGCAACCCGCACACAAGCGCACCACTGCTACTATTCCGTTCAACTAAACTAAGCTATACTACAAAGCTAAAAAAAACGTGAAATGTAAATGTAACGCTCCCCCCCCACACTTAAACAGAGACGTGTCCCCACGACTCATGCTCAAGCGCAACGGACAGCGCACACATGCATGCAAACAAAACAAAGGACATAAGAAAGAAAAACATATAGTCAACACAGCAAAGACATAGTCAGGAGTTCACGAAATGTTCAGCACAATATAGAAAAATAACAGAGAGCAATAGTTTTCAAAAAGATAAGAAACCACCCGAAAGTAATGAGCGCCCTCCCTGCGTCCTTAGACATCCTCGGAGCTGGACTCAGCCACGGATCCTTGCGCCTCCTCATCTGAGGAATCTATCTCAAATTCTGAACTGGTGGCTGGCGGCACTACGGAAACTGCGGCGGGCTGAGTCACGAGATCGTCCTCCGAGATAGGGTCCCATATCGAGTCGGAGCTCGTTCCTATGATGGGCGTGCCCTGCGCAGGGGGTTCTGCGGGTGCTGGTACCGGGTCTAATACTGGGGTGGGCACTTCTGAATGGACCGGTGATTGGGCAGGAGGGCTGGCTGGCTTGCGCTTTCCCTGTGCACGCGGGGGAGAGTCATCAATGGCTATGGTTACTGGCTCCCCCTGCTGCACATTCGCCCTCCGGCGCACTCCAGTCTGCGCACGAGTCCTCATGCGCCTGACTGGAGGCGCAACTGGCTCTGGGGCCTCTTTGATCTCCCTCTCCCCAGCGGCCTCCTCTGGCTGCGCGCTGCTCTCTGCTCTGTGCCTCGGTGCTCTAGCCGGCTGCAGCTGGTAGCACCATTCCAAGGACCCGTCCTCTCTCGCAGCCACCGCTCGGAGCTGCAGCATATGGGCACGATCCAGGGGGACGGCTGGAACTATTGTGTGCTCGGGCACTTCCGGCTCTCCATGCAGCGCACGTAGCAGGTGCGTGATCATTCCAATGCACCACCATGTTTGATACAAACAGCACCTTCTTCCCGTAGTAGAACCCCTTCAGTATATCCATGTCTAGCAGGCTGATCTTTGGCGCACCATTAAAGCGCCAGAGGTAGAACATCCACGGGTCGCGCAGCTCGCGTCCTCGGCTAAGCCCCGCGGCAAAAACTTGGCTGGTGGCCATCTCACGCCATGCCTCCTGATTTGGGTGCGTGTCCACATCCTCCTCACGCACCTTGGAGCACCTCAGCGTGCGCTTCAGCTTCTTGGCCGAGGCTATATACCACACCCCTCGGTGCCGGTATCTGATCTCCAAGTCGGCAGTCTCCAACGACGCCAAGGACTCGAACGTATCCTCCTTATCAGCTGCACTATTGACCTCCAACAGCGCTTCCCAGCCCGCCAGCACGAGCTTCTCCACAATCAGCTCCTCCATCCCGACTTCGCGCAGGAAGTCCCTGCTGATGTACGGGGTCCCGTACATCTCCAGTCTCATGAAGGCGTCGTATTTGCTGGCGAACGACACTGGGGTCTCCTGATCCTCTGCGGGCCTCATGGTGCGCTGCAATTCCTCTGGTCAACTACGGTCAAAGCTCAACAAACGCCCAAAAATCCAAACTCCGAATTACACCCTTAAACTGTCACCAAAAGGTCGCCTATCCTCCGCCAGCAAAACCCAGTACCCAGAACTTCAAATGGTGCGGACGAACTAGGTGCGATTTCAAACCTAGGGCAACTCCTCTATCGCACAAAACCCTAACTGAATCGGCTCAAACTGATGGGAAGGGTTATCTGGCGTATGTGCGACGGTAAGCTCCTCAAATCTTTCTGAACGGAGGCCTGGTCGACTGTCGGACGGTGAGCGGAGGCTGAGGGCAGGACCTTTCTTGCAATGGTCGAATGTGAAAATGCTGAAATTTTTTTAAGTCCTTGCCTTTTATACCCCCTGTCTGGCGCATCTGTTCTGCGCACTTAATTTGCGCACTGACCTGTGTACTGCTGCGCGACTAAAAAAACTGCAAGTCCTAAACTAGCTAAAAACACTAGAAAAAAACTAAAAAAAAACGTGTAAAAGTAAAACGTGTCGGGTTACCTCCCGACAAGTGCCTTTGTTTAACGTCGTCGGCTCGACCGTACCTCGTTACTTGCTTAAAAGTGCCAGTGACCCCCCCCCCACTCTTGCTCCTGAGTTACCCCGCGCTCGTGTGTGTGTTGCGTTCTTCTTAGTCCTGCGCAAAGGAACGGAAGGGTGGTCAGCGTGGGTAATGTCATGTGACAAATCATAAGTAACGAGGTTAGTTAATGAGGGAGAAGAAATATGAGCAATAGTTCTCTGTTCTCCCTCAGGTGCATCTGGTTGCGACTCTGGCGCAGCAACTTGCGCATCTTCTATTTCTGGCTCTGCCAAGTCAACTTCGCGCGCTGTGTCATCCCAAGGTTCTCCTAAATACTTTTTGACCCTCTGTCCATTGACCTGAAAATGATGCTGGTGCTCGTTTTCTAACTCGATTGTTCCGTAAGGGAAAACCTTGGTAACCGTGTATGGTCCCGTCCATTTGCTGCGCAGCTTCCTAGGCATTAGCTTTAGGCGCGAGGAGAATAATAGTACGTGGTCTCCTGGCTCAAAGGTGCGTCTGAGGATGTGTTTGTCGTGAAATGCCTTTGTGCGCGCCTTGTAGTCGCGCAGCCCCTCATATGCATCCAGGCGCAGCTCCTCTAACTCGCTTAGCTCAAATGTGCGTTCCTTACCAGCCTCGTCTAGGTTCAGATTGCAAACGCGCAATGCCCAGTATGCCTTGTGTTCCAACTCCACTAGCAGGTGGCACGCTTTTCCATAAACCAACCGAAATGGTGAAGTCTCAATCGGTGTCTTATGTGCAGTTCTGTATGCCCATAGCGCATCGTCAAGGCGCTGGCTCCAGTCTTTACGCGACGGTCTCACAGTTTTCTCCAGGATGCGCTTGATCTCTCGGTTAGAAACCTCGGCCTGGCCATTCGTCTGAGGATGGTAAGCGGTGGACGTCTTGTGGCGCACTCCATAATGCTTGAATACCTGCGCCACTATCCTATTGCAAAAGTGTGTCTCCTGGTCGCTTATGATTGATTGCCTTAGGCACCCCGTACCTGCAAAAGATGTTAGTTCTCAAAAAATCAGCGACCGTCTTACCATCATCCTTTCGGGTGGCCTTAGCCTCAATCCATTTGGAGACATAATCCACCGCGACTAATATATACTCATATCCGGAAGATGGAGGAAATGGCTCCATGAAGTCAATCCTCCAAATATCGAATACTTCATCCACAAGTATTGGCGTCTGCGGCATCTCATTGCGCGCTGATATTCCCCTTGTGCGCTGACACCTATCACAATTCCTGCAGTGGTTGTATGAGTCACTAAACAAGTGTGGCCAATAAAATCCGCAATCCCGGATCTTCCTGCTCGTGCGCCTTGGACCAAAGTGTCCTCCACATGCGTGCGCATGACAAAACATTAAAACCGAGTTCATTTCATGGTCAGGCACGCATCGCCTCAAAATCTGATCAGGTCCTATTCCGAGCATATACGGATCATCCCAAATGTAATACCTGGACTCATGCTTTAATCTCATGCATTGGGTTTTAGTGAAATGAGGAGGAAACGTACCTGTGACCAGGTAATTCGCAATGTGCGCATACCATGGTACCTTACCTGTTAGCGCCATCAGATGCTCGTCAGGGAATGTCTCCGTGATCCGCCCTGGCTCCTCTTCTTTCACCATCCTGCTTAGGTGGTCAGCGACTGTGTTCTCCGTTCCCTTCTTATCCTTGATTTCCAAGTCGAACTCCTGAAGTAGGAGCACCCAGCGCATCAGGCGCGGCTTAGTCTCTTTCTTGGACATCAGGTAACGGATTGCTGCATGGTCTGTGTAGATGATGACTCTGGCGCCTAGAACATATGCGCGGAACTTCTCCAGTGCAAACACGATTGCCAGAAGTTCCTTTTCCGTGGTGGTGTAGTTCCTCTGCGCAGCGTCCAGTGTGCGCGATGCATAGTAGATGGCATGCGGCTTCTTGTCCACGCGCTGTCCCAGGACTGCACCTACTGCATAGTCACTTGCGTCGCACATCAGTTCGAACGGCAGGTTCCAGTCTGGCGCGCGCATCACTGGCGCACTCGTCAGCGCCTCCTTCAGCTTGTCAAAAGCAGCCCTGCACACATCAGTGAATTCGAAACACACATCCTTTTGCAAGAGGTTAGACAGGGGTATACAAATCTTAGAAAAATCTTTTATGAAACGCCTGTAAAACCCTGCATGCCCAAGGAATGATTTCATCTCGCGCACGTTAGTGGAATAAGACAGATTTGAAATAAGATCTATTTTGGCCTTATCTACCTTGATCCCCTCCTGCGAGATAATATGTCCTAGTACTACTCCATGTGATACCATAAAATGACATTTTTCATAATTGAGCACTAGATTTTTTGAAATGCAACGCGCTAAGACCTTATCAAGATTAATTAAGCATGCGTCAAAGGTACCTCCGTACACAGTAAAATCATCCATGAACACCTCTATGCATATACCAATCATATCAGAAAAAATGCTTATGACTAGACGTTGGAACGTACCTGGCACGTTACACAGCCCAAATGACATGCGCCGGAACGCAAACGTACCGAATGGGCAGGTAAACGTAGTTTTTTCTTAATCCTCCGCAGCTATAGGTATCTGATTGTATCCTGAGTACCCGTCCAGGAAGCAAAAGTATGGCTTCGCCGCTAATCGATCTAGCATCTGGTCCATGAAGGGCAGCGGAAAATGATCCTTGCGCGTGACTGCGTTAAGCTTTCTGTAGTCGATGCACATGCGCCATCCAGTTTGCATACGCTTGGGAACTAGCTCGCCCTGCGCATTCTCCTCTACTGTGATTCCTCCTTTCTTCGGTACAACGTGCACTGGACTCACCCATTTGCTGTCCGAGATTGGGTAAATGACTCCTGCGTCAAGCAGCTTCAGGATCTCCTTCTGTACCACCTCCATCATATTCGGGTTCAATCTGCGCTGAGGCTCCCTGGATGGTTTGGCACCATCTTCCAATAGAATCCTATGCATGCATACGTCCGGACTCACTCCGCGCAGGTCAGCAAGTGTCCATCCTATAGCGCGCTGGTTCTTGCGCAACACCTCTTGTAATCGCACCTTCTGCTCCTCTTCTAATCCTTTCTTTATGATTACCGGCAGGGTGTCCTCATTCCCTAAGAATATATATTTGAGGTGCTCGGGGAGTTACTTCAGCTCGACCTTGGGTGCCTATTCAGTAGAGGGCAAGACTTTATTAGCAGTGCAGACATTAACTATAACGTGTACCTGTCTGGATACTGGTTTAGCACTGCTCAGCTCATCCTCATGCGCCTCCATTTCTGCCTGTGTCAGCGGCTCAAGTCCTTCTGTTGCGCTCGCACATTGCGCATCTGCAACCAAGTCGTCTATGATGTCCAACGCGTGCACTGTGGCGTCCTCATGAGGGTGCTGCATCCCTTTAAATATGTTAAAGTGAATTTCCTCGCCATCGACTTCCATTGAGAGCGTGCCCCTCCACACGTCAATCTTTGTGCGCGCTGTCATCAGAAATGGTATGCCCAATAGGATCTGCGCACTTCCTTTGCTCGACTCACCCTCCATCTCTAGGACATAGAAATCTGCTGGGAACACCAGCTCTCCTACTCGGACAAGGACGTCCTCTATCATGCCCGTCGGTTGCTTGCACGACCAATATGCTAGTTGAATGGTGAGACCTGCAGGCGTTAGTGGACCAAGACGCAGTGACGCATACAAGGAATAGGGAAGCACATTTATAGATGCGCCTAGGTCAATCATGCAGTTACTTACCGTGGTCTTACCTAAAGTGCATGGGATGGTGAACGTACCTGGATCCCGGCATTTAGGTGGTATCATATGTTGCACGATTGCTGAGGCCTGCGCATTTAGCATTACTTGTGCGCACTCGCCTTTCCTCCTCTTGTTTGTGCACAATTCCTTTAAGAACTTGGCGTACCTAGGGATCAGCCGGACTGCTTCAATAAGGGGAATGTTTATTTCCACCTTACTGAATAACTCATAGAGCTCCTTATCAAGCGCTTCTTTCCTAGCCAATGGTGCCTGCACAGGAAAAGGTGCAGGTATGTTAGTACGATTCATGTCTTTGTCTTTCGATTGCGCCATACCTGGCGCCTCGCCCTGCTGGTTTGTGGCTTGCGCTGCGGGTTGCGCATCCGGCTCTGCTGGCTCTGGAGCTTGCGCAACTGGTTGCGCGGGCGCTTTCGCGGTCTGCTCTGTTCCTACTGTGCGCCCAGTCCTCAGTGTCACTGCGTTGACTCCTCCCTTGGGATTCTGAATCACTTGCGAAGGCAGGTTGCCATCGCTCTTTTTCAGCTCATACACCGTGGTAGCGATCTGTGACAGCTGCTTTTCAATGGACTCGAACCTTTTGTCATACTTCTAATCATTCTTGCGCACTGTGTCTGCTAGCTGGCCCACGATATCTTCTAAGGATCGCCGCGCCTGCTGGTTATTTTACGCTGGCGTGTCAGTGTGGCGATGCGGTGGATTGTAGGGGGCAGCTTGTTGCGTCTGCTGTGGTGCGCGCTGCTCCGCGGACTTCCTCTGGAAATTGTTGTCCTCCTTCCATCTGAACCCATTTGCGGCTAGTCCAAAACGCGGCAGATTCTGCCTCTACGGCCTTCTATTATCCCATCCTCCTAGAGCATTGACATCTCCTGATTCCTCGAAAAGTGTGGGACATGCATCGGTTTTGTGCTCAGTGGACGTACAGAACTTGCATGCTTTTGGCGCAGCTGGTTGCGCCCCTTGCGCATTCATCAACTTCTGCAGCATGGCCTTCATCTCCTTTATCTCAGCGCTTGTTTCTACCTGATGCACAGAACGAGCACGACTATTCTCAAGTGTTAGCTGATGTCTTACCTGTCCAGCAGAGTCTTCTATCAGCTGCCACGCGTCCTCTGGGTACATGTTGCAAACGTCGCCTCCTGCGCATGCATTCAATAATCTCAGCTCCATTGGTAGCAATCCGTTCAGGAAATTCTCTATCAGCACATTCTGGGGTAGGCCGTGATTGTAGCAGTTAACCTCCAGCTCCCTGAAACGCTCATAATACTCCGATAGTGATTCTCCTGCGCCCTGCCTAGGTGCGGCCAACTCCCTCCTGAGTAGCGCGATCTTGGCTGCAGGATAGAACTTGTCCAAGAACTTCTCCAGGAGCTGCTCCCATGTGTGAATAGATCCTGCTGGTAAGCTCATCAGCCAATGCCTGGCCATATCACACAATGAAAAAGGGAACGCCTTCATCTTCAGCGCTTCGTCGCTCTCCCCTTCGGCCTTCATGTTCTCGCAAATAACTAGAAATTCTCGCACATGCTTGACTGGGTTCTCGTTGTTCGTCCCGTGAAACTTGGGCATGTGATGAATGAGCGAGCTCCTTAGCTCAAAATGACCGTCTGGTGGAAGCACTATGCACCATGGCTGGTTAACCGTGATTGGAGCTGACATCTCGCGCACTATTCTGCGTCGCGCGACCTGTCGCGCGGGTGGCGCATTATACATTTCAGCGGCCATCCTTGCTTCAACTTCGCGCTGCACTTCTTCTCTGAACCGAACTGCGCGATTATCTGCTCCGCATTGTCTGGGGTTCTGTCCCCTAAGTTATCTCCAATGACACTGTTATCCTCCATGACCTGTTCTAAATCTCAAAGAAAACGAAATTAAAAGGCAACTAAGTTGTCGCGTCTGTTAGTGCGCAACTATAATCTGCACAGTGCAACTGTTTCAAGGTTGCGCAGGCTGATGTTGATTGCGCGCTGTCAGAAACAAGAACGAGGAAAATAAAGCAAACATAAATAACTAACTACTGTAAAAGAAAACTTAAACTAGTTAAAACTTATCTGTGTTGCTCCCCGGCAATGGCGCCAAAATTTGATCGCGAGTCGTTGTACGTGTCAAATTAATCCTTCCTTCTCCACTTAGTATAGCGGCTAAGTCAGGGTCGATCCCACAAGGAGCAAGCAGACTCGTTCTAGCTAGCAACCTACAACTTACGAAAATTGGGGTTGTGAGTGATTGGGTTGCGCAGGTGCGCAGATGAACAGTAGTTGAAAGCAGAATTTGCACTAGACGTGCGCAGGCAGTACAGATTTAGTACTATGACTATGAAAGGTATCGGTGAAGACAATCCTCTATGAATGTCTTCCTTATCATCGACTCTAAACGTCTATAGTTCGATTTACTGAAGTTAGTGTCCGATAAAGGCTTCCTAACATGTGCGCATGTTCCGATCAAAGTCCATGAGCTATTAATTCTTGAAACTAGTCTAAGCAGCTACGAATCCTGTCACCGTAGCAACTGATTATCCTAGCGCGTTACTCCTAGTTGTCACCGTCAAGCTATCAACTAGTTTAACATATAACAAGTAGTAGGAGTAAGATTGCGGTTCAAGGCTTCCCCTACTCATACAACTAGCTGTCAACCGTGTGCACAGAATTAGTACAAGCAAACAAACTATGCATTAAGCACAAGTCTCAAAGGAAATACTCATAGAATCATGCCCAACCGATACAAAGCGTTTAGCTAGACATGCTAGTAGTAAACATCATAGAAATAGTAAATAAAAGCTAAAGTGTCCATGGAAACAGTAACAAGCAGGTGCGTGCAGGTTGCTGTGTCTCGGTTCGCGTAGTCGGCTAGTGCAGGTCCTCGCAGCAGCTCGTGTGTTTTTCAGTTCTGGCTCTCTCTCCTTGATAATGTTCAAACCCTAGCCTTCCTCTCTTTATATACTGCTCATGAGGCCCGAGGACAGTCTTGGCAACTTCCAAATCCTAGGAGATTTTGTAGGGATATGGTGTTCAAGATTTGGAAATACCGCTACCCTGTGCATGGCTCACTGCGCATGTTGGTTCGCGCAGTTGGTTAGCGCACCGCGGTCTGAATCTGCCACTTCCTATCCTGTTTGCGCTGCTAGCTCCGCAGGCTGTGTGTTGCGCTCCTTAAACGCGCCTATTAATGCGTATCCGACTTAGGCCCTTGTTTTGTCCTGGAATACAAAAACACCGGAAACCAGTAATCTTGTACACAAAATAATGCAAACAAGCACAGTGTTAAGATCTAAATAGTGCGTATAAATAGGCTCTATCAATCATTTCACCTTGATTGAGTCAATACTCAGTCAGCATCTGCTTCATCCAAACCATCTGAGCACAGCAGCTTCCTGCTGCAATGTACTCTGCCTCAGCCGTGGACAGTGATATGTTGTTTTGTCTGCTAAATCAGGATACCAGGTTGTTTCCCAGAAGAAGCAACCTCCAGAGGTGCTCTTTCTATCCTCGGCACAACCTGCCCAGTCTGCGTTACTGTATCCTACCAGATTTGTATTTGTATCCTTAGTATACCACAAGCCATAGTTTACCGTACCCCCATGATAGCGCGTCGTTGTGCGCGTCAAAATAATTCCTTCCTTCTCCACTTAGTATAGCGGCTAAGTCAGGGTCGATTCCACAGGGAGCAAGTAGATTAGCTTTAACTAGTAACCTGCACTTACGAAAACTGAGGGGTGTGATTGGGTTGCGCAAGTGCGCGGATAACAGTAGTGAACGCAGGAATTGCACTAGACGTGCGCAGGCAGTAGAGATTAAGTACTATGACTATGAAAAGTATCGGCGCAGACAATCCTCTATGAGTGTATTCCTTATCATCGACTCTAAACGTCTTTTGTTTGATTTACTGAAGTTAGTGTCCGGTCAAGGCTTCCTAACTTGTGGGCATGTTCGATCAAAGTTCATGAGCTATTAATTCTTGAGACTAGTCTAAACAGCTACGAATCCTGTCACAGTGGCAACTGATTATCCTAGCGCGTGACTCCTAGCTGTCACCGTCAAGCTATTCAACTAGTTTAACATATAACAAACAAGTAGCAAGAGTAAGATTGCGGTTCAAGGCTTCCCCTACTCATGCAACTAGCTGTCAACAGAATTAATATAAGCAAACAAACTATGCATTAAGCACAAGTCTCAAAGGAAATACTCATAGAATCATGCCCAACCGATACCAAGCGTTTAGCTAGACATGCTAGTAGTAAACATCATAGAAACAGTAAATAATATCTAAAGTATCCAAGAAAACAGTAACAAGCAGGTGCGTGCAGGTTGCAGTATCTCGGCTGGCGCAGTCGGCTAGCGCAGGTCCTTGCAGCAGGCTCGTGTGTTTTTCAGTTCTGCCGCTCTCTCGTGTTTTGGTCCTCTCTTGGTGTTATGGTGTGTTGGTGTATGTCTCTTCAAACCCTAGCCTTCCTTTCTTTATATACTGCTCAAGAGGCCCAACCTTGGTAACTTCCAAATCTGGTGGTGTCAAGATTTGGAAACACCACTATTCTGCGCATGGCGCACTGCACATTGGTTAGCGCAATCGGTCTGCGCACCGTAGTCGACTCTGCCACCTCTTATCTGCTAGCTCCGCAGGCTGTGTGATGCGCTCCTTAAACGCTGCCTGTTAGCGCGTATCCGACTTAGGCCCTCGTTTCGCCCTGAAATACAAAAATACTGGAAACCAGTAATCTTGTACACAAAATAATACAAACAAGCATAGGGTTAGGATCTAAATAGTGTGTATAAATAGGCTCTATCAAACCCCCCACACTTGCCCCTTGTTCGTCCCGAACAAGCACTCAAGCACGGATACAATTACCTCTCTGGAGTCTAGCGCACAGTCTTGCACTCTGGCGCAATCTGCACTACCATTCACCTTGCGCTGCTCTATCACCTGCGCGCATCTGCCTTCAGCAGCTGGGATGAAGATCATTTCGGATGGCTGGGAGATAGCTCTTCATAGGCTCCGGGTTGCCAGTTTTTACTTCGAAGATGGGTATATGGTTAATAGCGCAAGCTTCTTCTCGTGCGTGATTCTTCCGCGCACTTCCTGGGAACTCAAAGCCTTCTTGATGATTTTCTTGTGAACGTGCGCACACTGGTACGTATTTGTGCGCATGCCGGTTCTTTTGTAGCGCAATCATCTGCTGGTGTTTTTTTCTTTTTGTACAGCTTTATCTATGGTTCCTATGTTCCCAGAACGGTTCCAGTCTCGGCCTCCTGATAGCAGCTATGGAACAACGCTCCGCTCTCCCTCCTTTGTCTATTTGCGCAGGTCAGCGCACGCGTTTACACCCGCGCCCGCCTTCCCTCGCTCGACTTCCAGAGGAAAGGTGGTCTGTTTTCCCACCTCGCCACGCTTTGGGTATTCGCCTTCGGCATCTGCGTGGCTGAGCGCACTCTCTTGTTCCTAAGGTCGCGAAGCACCGGCCTCCACTAGCGCTTTCGACCATATACCTCACCTTCGAAGCAAAGACGACTAACCGCCTCTCTAGAGCTTTTCTGTCAACTCCACATCCCTGTATATCCCAACTAACAGGAGCAGAAAAAAACGAAAAAATTATACTAAAACAGTTGATAGCAGCGCATGCAAGATGGATAGCGCAATACAAGCTGAACAGTGTGCGCAACCCGCACACAAGCGCACCACTGCTACTATTTCCTTCAACTAAACTAAGCTACACTACAAAGCTTAAAAAAACGTGAAATGTAAGTGTAACGCTCCCCCCCCCCCACACACATAAACAGAGACGTGTCCCCACGACTCACGCTCAAGCGCACGGAGAGCGCACGCGCGCATGCAAGCAAAACAAAGAACATAAGAAAGAAAACATATAGTCAGCGCAGCAACAATATAGCAAGGGGGGTCACAAAATATTCAGCACAATATTCAGCAAAATATAGCAACATTGAGCAATAGTTTTCAAAAAGATAAGAAAAGAAACCACCCGAAAGAAATGCGCGCCCCACTGCAGCCCTAGATGTCCTCGGAGCTGGACTCAGCCGCTGATCCGTGCGCCTCCTCATCTGAAGAATCTGTCTCGTACTCGGTGCTGGAGGCTAGAGGCTGGCGGCACTACAGAAATGGCGGCGGGCTGAGCCACGAGGTCGTCCTCCGAGATAGGATCCCATAGTGAATCTGAGCTGGAACTAATGATGGGATCGGCTTCAGGGGACCTCTGAATAGAAGGCTGTGCAGGGGGTGCTGCAGGTGCTGGTACTGGGTCTGCCGCTGGGGTGGGTTCTGCTGCTTGGGTTGGCTCGGCTGTATGCACCGGGGACTGGGTAAGAGGGCTGGCTGGCTGGCGCGGCTCGCTGGGGGAACCTGGGGGCGGCCTGCGCAGGCTGAGGAGAAGGGGGATAGAATCTCCAAATCTCCACCCTGATGGTGGGCTCATGCTCAAGTCTGCCCCCTCTGGCGCTAAATACTCGAGCACGCGCATGACGTTGAACATCATGCGCCGCTCCTCTGGCACCTCCTCAGGCGCCTCCTCTGCCTCTGTCCTGGGGGGCTTTCCTTGTGCACGCGGGGGAGAATCCTCAATGGCAATGGTAACTAGCTCCCCCTGCAGTGCACTGGCCCTCCGGCGCGCTCCGGTCTACGCACGAGTCCTCATGCGCCTGACTGGAGGCGCAACTGGCTCTGGGGCCTCGTCCCTCTCCATTTCCTTCGCAGCCTCCTCTGCTTGCGCGCTGCTTTCTGCTCTTTGCCTCGGTGCTCTGGCCGGCTGCAGCTGGTAGCACCACTCCAATGTCCCATCCTCTCTCACGGCTACCGCTCTGAGCTGCAGCATATGGACGCGGTCCAAGGGAACAGCCGGCACTACCGTGTGCTCGGGCACCTCAGGCTCTCCATGCAACGCACGCAGCAGGTGCGTTATCATTCCTCCACAAGTCAGCGGCCCCTTCGTGCTGACCCGACTCCAATGGACCACCATGTCCGAGACAAACAGCACCTTCTTCCCATAATAAAATCCCTTCAAAATGTCCAAGTCCAGCAAGCTGATCTTCGGCGCACCATTAAAACACCCAATGATCGCATAGGCGACCATGCGCCAAAGGTAGAACATCCACGGGTCGCGCAGCTCGCGTCCTCGGCTGCGCCCCGCGGCAAAAACTGGGTCGGTCGCCATCGCGCGCCACGCCTCCTGATTCGTGTGCGTGTCTATGTCCGCTTCACGCACCTTTGCGCACCTCAGCGTGCGCTTCAGCCTCTTAGCCGAGGCAATGTACCAGACCCCTCTGTGCCGGTACCTTATCTCCAGATCAGCCGTCTCTAGCGACGCCAAAAACTCGCATGTATCCTCTTTATCTGCTGTGCTGTTGATCTCCAACAGCGCCTCCCAGCCCGCCAGCGCGAGCCTCTCCACAATGAGGTCCTCCATTCCGACCTCTCGCAGGAACTCCCTGCTGATGTACAGAGTGTCGTACATCTCCAGCCTCAGAAAGGCGTCATACTTGCTGGCGAAAGAAGCTGGGGTCGCTTGATCCTGGGCAGGCTGCATGGTGCGCTAGGGTTCCTCCGGTCAACTAAGGTCAACGCTCACAAATGCTCAAAAATTCAAAACTCCGCCAAATGCCCTGAAATTCTCACCAAATGATCGCCTACTGTCCGCTTACAAAACCCCCTAACCAAAACTCCAAATGGTGCACGCTAGCTTGGTGCGATTTCAGACCTAGGGCACCCCTCTTATCGCACAAACCCTAACTCAATCGGCTCAAATCTGAGGGGAAGGGTTACCTGGTGAGTGTGTGACTGTATGCTCCTCAAATCTCTCTAAATGGAAGCTGTGTTGAGTGCCGGACGGTGAGCGGATGCTGAGGGCGGGAGCTTCTTGCAACGGTCGAGTGTGAAAAGTGCTGAAATTTTTCTAAGTACTGCCGTATATACCCCCTGACTGGCGCAGCTGTCCTGCGCACTGAATTTGCGCACTGTCCTGCGCACTGCTGCTCCACTAAAAACTACAAGTCCTAAACTAGCTAAAAGACACTAGAAAAACTAAAAGAAAAACATGTAAAGTAAAACGTGTCGGGTTACCTCCCGACAAGTGCCTTTGTTTAACATCGTTGGCTCGACTTTACCTCGTTACTTGCGTGAAAGTGTGCCAGCGACCTCCCCCACTCTTGCTCCTGAGTGACCCCGCACTCGTGCGTGTGTTGTGTTAACCTTGGTCCTGCACAAAGGATCGGAAGGGTGGTCAACAAGGTTAAAAGTATGTGATAAATCATAAGTAACGAGGTTAGGTAAAGAGGAAGAAGAAATATGAGCAATAGTTCCAAGTTCTCCCTCTGGTGCATCTGGTGGTGACTCTGGCGCAGCAACCTGCGCATCTGCTATCTCTGGCTCTGCCAATTCAACTTCGCGCGCTGTGCCATCTCAAGGTTCTCCTAAATACTTTTTGACTCTCTGCCCATTGACATGAAAACGATGCCGGTGCTCATTTTCTAACTCGATTGTTCCGTAGGGGAAAACCTTGGTAACCGTGTATGGTCCCGTCCATTTGCTGCGCAGCTTCCCAGGCATGAGCTTTAGGCGCGAGGAGAACAATAGTACCTGGTCTCCTGGCTCAAAAGTGCGTCTGAGGACGTTCTTGTCGTGAAATGCCTTTGTGCGCGCTTTGTAATCGCGCAGCCCCTCATATGCATCCAGGCGCAGCTCTTCTAATTCGCTTAGCTCAAATGCGCGCTCCTTACCAACCTCGTCTAGGTTCAGGTTGCAAACGCGCAATGCCCAGTATGCTTTGTGCTCTAACTCTACTGGCATGTGGCACGCTTTTCCATAAACCAACCGAAATGGTGAAGTCCCAATCGGTGTCTTATGTGCTGTTCAGTATGCCCATAGAGCATCGTCAAGGCGCTGGCTCCAGTCTTTGCCCGACGGTCTCACAGTTTTCTCCAGGATGCGCTTGATTTCTCGGTTGGAAACCTCAGCCTGGCCATTCGTCTGAGGGTGGTAAGCGGTGGACGTCTTGTGGCGCACTCCATAATGCTTGATTACCTGCGCCACTATCCTGTTGCAAAAATGCGTCCCCTGGTCACTGATGATTGCCTTAGGCACTCCGTACCTGCAAAATATGTTAGTCCTCAAAAAGTCAGCGACCGTCTTACCATCATCCTTCCTGGTAGCCTTGGCCTCAACCCATTTGGAGACATAATCTACCGCGACCAATATATACTCATATCCGGAAGATGGAGGAAATGGCCCCATGAAGTCAATCTCCCAAATATCGAATATTTCATCCACTAGAATCGGCGTCTGCGGCATCTCATTGCGCGCGGATATGCCTCCTGTGCGCTGGCACCTGTCACAGTTCCTGCAGTAGTTATACGAGTCACTAAACAAGTGCGGCCAATAAAATCCGCAATCCAGGATCTTTCTGCTCGTGCGCTTTGGACCAAAGTGTCCTCCACATGCGTGCGCATGACAAAACATCAAAACAGAGTTAATTTCATGGTCAGGCACGCAGCGCCTCAAAATTTGATCAGGTCCTATTCTGAGCATATACGGATCATCCCAAATGTAATACTTGGACTCATGTTTTAATCTCATGCATTGGGTTTTAGTGAAATGAGGAGGAAACGTACCTGTGACCAGGTAATTTGCAATGTGCGCATACCATGGTACCTTACCTGTCAGCGCCATCAGATGCTCGTCGGGGAATGTCTCCGTGATCC
This sequence comes from Umbilicus rupestris, assembly GCA_963678935.1. NCBI lineage: Eukaryota > Viridiplantae > Streptophyta > Magnoliopsida > Saxifragales > Crassulaceae > Umbilicus > Umbilicus rupestris. Next base: position 3,340,796 of record OY787619.1, read on the forward strand.
GCCCTGGCTCCTCCTCCTTTACAATCCTGCTCAGGTGGTCCGCGATTGTGTTCTCCGTGCCCTTCTTATCTTTGATTTCCAAGTCGAATTCCTGAAGTAGGAGCACCCAGCGCATCAGGCGCGGCTTAGTCTCCTTCTTGGACATTAGGTAACGGATTGCTGCGTGGTCTGTGTAGACGATGACTCTGGCGCCAAGAACATATGCGCGGAACTTCTCCAGTGCAAACACAATTGCCAGAAGTTCCTTCTCCGTGGTGGTGTAGTTCCTCTGCAGAGCGTCCAGTGTGCGCGATGCATAATAAAAGGCGTGCGGCTTCTTGTCCACGCGCTGTCCCAGGACTGCACCTACTGCATAGTCGCTTGCGTCGCACATCAGTTCAAATGGCAGGTTCCAGTCTGGCGCGCGCATCACTGGCGCACTGGTCAGCACCTCCTTCAGCTTATCAAATGCGGCCCTGCACTCATCAGTAAATTCGAAACACACATCCTTTTGCAAGAGGTTAGATAGGGGTATACAAATCTTAGAAAAATCTTTTATGAAGCGTCTGTAAAACCCTGCATGCCCAATGAATGATTTCACATCGCGCACGTTAGTGGAATAAGGCAGATTAGAAATAAGATCAATTTTGGCCTTATCTACCTTGATCCCCTCCTGCGAGATAATATGTCCTAGTACTACACCATGTGATACCATGAAATGACATTTCTCATAATTGAGCACTAGGTTTTTTGAAATGCAGCGCGGTAAGACCTTATCAAGATGAGTTAAACATGCGTCAAAGGTACTTCCGTACACAGTAAAATCATCCATGAACACTTCTATGCATATACCAATCATATCAGAAAAGATGTTCATGACTAAACGTTGGAACGTACCTGGCGCGTTACACAGCCCAAATGACATGCGCCGAAACGCAAACGTACCGAATGGGCAGGTAAACGTGGTTTTCTCTTGATCCTCCACAGCAATGGGTATCTTATTGTACCCTGAATATCCGTCCAAGAAGCAAAAGTAGGGCTTCCCCGCTAATCGATCTAGCATCTGGTCCATAAAAGGTAGCGGGAAATGGTCCTTGCGCGTGACTGCGTTAAGCTTCCTGTAGTCGATGCATATGCGCCATCCAGTTTGCATGCGCTTGGGAACTAGCTCGCCCTGCGCATTCTCCTCTACTGTGATTCCTCCTTTCTTTGGCACAACGTGCACTGGACTTACCCATTTGCTGTCCGAAATTGGGTAAATGACTCCTGCGTCAAGCAGCTTCAGGATCTCCTTCTGCACCACCTCCATCATATTTGGGTTCAATCTGCGCTGAGGCTCCCTGGATGGTTTGGCACCATCTTCCAATAGAATCCTATGCATGCATACGTCCGGGCTTACTCCGCGCAGGTCAGCAAGTGTCCATCCTATAGCGCTCTGGTTCTTGCGCAGCACCTGTTGTAACCGCGCCTCCTGCTCCTCTTCCAATCCTTTCTTTATGATTACTGGCAGGGTGTCCTCATTTCCCAAGAATATGTATTTGAGGTGCTCTGGGAGTTGCTTCAGCTCGACCTTGGATGCCTGTTCAATAGAGGGCAATTATTAGCAGTGCAGACATTAACTATATTGTGTACCTGTCTGGATGCTGGTTCAGCACTGCTCAGCTCATCCTCTTGCGCCTCCAACTCTGCTTGTGCCAGTGTTTCAGGTTCTTCTATTGCGCTCGCACATTGCGCATCTGCAACTAAGTCATCTACGCTGTCCACTGCGTGCACTGTGGCGTCCTCATGAGGGTGCTGCATTCCTTTGAATATGTTAAAATGAATTTCCTCGCCATCGACCTCCATCGAGAGCGTACCCCTCCACACGTCTATCTTGGTGCGCGCTGTCATCAGAAATGGTCTGCCCAGTAGGATTGGCGCACTGCCTTTGCTCGACTCACCCTCCATTTCTAGGACATAGAAATCTGCTGGGAACACCAGCTCTCCTACTCGGACGAGGACGTCCTCTATCATGCCTGTCGGTTGCTTGCACGACCGATCTGCCAGCTGAATGGTGAGACCTGCAGGCTTTAGTTGTCCAAGGCGCAATGACGCATATAGAGAATAGGGTAGCACATTTATAGATCCGCCTAATTCAATCATGCAATTGCTTACTGTGGTCTTACCTAAAGTGCATGGGATGGTGAACGTACCTGGGTCTCGGCATTTAGGTGGTACATTCTGTTGCATGATTGCTGAAGCCTGCGCATTTAGCATTACCTGTGCGCACTCGCCTTTCCTCCTCTTGTTTGTGCACAGCTCCTTTAAAAATTTGGCGTACCAGGGATCTGCCGAACTGCTTCAATAAGGGGAATGTTTATTTCCACCTTACTGAATAACTCGTAGAGCTCCTTATCAAGTGCTTCCTTCCTAGCCGATGGTGCCTGCACAGGGAAAGGTGCAGGTATGTTAGTATGATTCATGCCTTTGTCTTTTGATTGTGTCATACCTGGCGCTTCGCCCTGCTGGCTTGTGGCTGGCACTTCTGGTTGTGCATCTTGCTCTGGTTGCGCATTCTGCTCTGTTGGATCTGGGACTTGCGCAACTGGTTGCGCGGGCACCTTTGCGGACTGCTCTGTTCCTACCGTGCGCCCAGTCCTCAGTGTCACTGCATTGACTCCTCCCTTGGGATTCTGGATCACTTGCGAAGGCAGGTTGCCATCGCTCTTTTTCAGCTCATACACCGTGGTAGCAATCTGTGATAGCTGCTTCTCAATGGACTCGAACCTCTTGTCATACTTCTCATCATTCTTGCGCACTGTGTCTGCTAGCTGCCCCACGATATCTTCTAAGGATCGCCTCGGCTGCTGGTTGTTCTGCGCTGGTGCGTCAGTGCGGCGATGCGGTGGATTGTAAGGCGCAGCTTGTTGCGTCTGCTGTGGTGTGCGCTGGTCCGCGGACTGCCTCTGGAAATTGTTTTCCTCTTTTCATCTGAACCCATTTGCGGCTAGTCCAAAGCGCGGCTGATTCTGCCTCTGTGGCCCTCTGTTATCCCATCCTCCGAGAGCGTTGACATCTCCTGATTCCTCAAAAAGTGTGGGACATGCATCGGTTTTGTGCTCAGTGGAATTGCAGAACTCGCATGCCCTTGGCGCAACTGGTTGTGCGCCTTGCGCACTCATCAGCTTCTGCACCATGGCCTTCATTTCCTTGATCTCAGCGCTTGTTTCTACCTGATGCACAGAACGAGCACGACTATTTTCAAGTGTTAGCTGATGTCGTACCTGCCCAGCAGAGTCTTCTATCAGCTGCCACCCGTCCTCTGGGTACATGTTGCAAATGTCGCCTCCTGCGCATGCATTCAATAATCTCAGCTCCATGGGCAGCAATCCATTCAGGAAATTCTCTATCAGCACATTTTGGGGTAGGCCGTGATTGTAGCAGTTGGCCTCCAGCTCCCTGAAACGCTCATAATACTCCGATAGCGACTCTCCTGCGCCCTGCCTAGGTGCGGCCAACTCCCTCCTGAGTAGCGCGATCTTTGCTGCGGGATAGAATTTGTCCAAGAACTTCTTCTGCAGCTGCTCCCATGTGTGAATTGATCCTGCTGGTAAGTTCATCAGCCAATGCCTGGCCGTGTCACACAATGAAAATGGGAACGCTTTCATCTTCAGCGCTTCATCGCTCTCCCCTTCGGCCTTCATGCTCTCGCAAATGACTAGGAATTCTCGCACATGCTTGACTGGGTTCTCGTTGTTCATCCCGTGGAACTTGGGCATGTGATGAATGAGTGAGCTCCTTAGTTCAAAATGACCGTCTGGTGGAAGCACTATGCACCATGGCTGGTTAACCGTGATTGGGGCTTACATCTCGCGCACTGTTCTGCGTCGCGCGGCTTGTCGCGCGGGTGGCGCATTATACACTTCAGCGGCCATCCTTGCTTCAACCTCGCGCTGCACTTCCTCTCTGAACAGGGCTGCGCGGTTATGTGCCCTCGCATCCTCTGGGGTTCTGTCCCCTAAGTTATCTCCAACGACACTGTTATCCTCCATGACCTGTTCTAAATCTCAAAGAAAACGTAATTAAAAGATAACTAAGCTGTTGCGTCTGTCAGTGCGCAACTAGAATCTGCGCAGCGCAACTGTTTCAAGGCTGCGCAGGCTGATGTTGATTGCGTGCTGTCAGAAACAACAACGAGAATAAAGCAAACAGAAATAACTAACTATTGTACAAGAAAACTTAAGCTAATTAAAGCTTATCTGTGTTGCTCCCCGGCAACGGCGCCAAAATTTGATAGCGCATCAAATTAATTCCTTCCTTCTCCACTTAGTATAGCGGCTAAGTCAGGGTCGATTCCACAGGGAGCAAGTAGATTAGCTTTAACTAGTAACCTGCACTTATTAAAACTGAGGGGTGTGATTGGGTTGCGCAAGTGCGCGGATAACAGTAGTGAACGCAGGAATTGCACTAGACGTGAGCAGGCAGTAGAGATTAAGTACTATGACTATGAAAAGTATCGGCGCAGACAATCCTCTATGAGTGTATTCCTTATCATAGACTCTAAACGTCTATTGTTTGATTTACTGAAGTTAGTGTCCGGTCAAGGCTTCCTAACTTGTGCGCATGTTCCGATCAAAGTTCATGAGCCATTAATTCTTGAGACTAGTCTAAACAGCTACGAATCCTGTCACAGTAGCAACTGATTATCCTAGCGCGTTACTCCTAGCTGTCATCGTCAAGCTATTCAAGTAGTTTAACATATAACAAACAAGTAGCAAGAGTAAGATTGCGGTTCAAGGCTTCCCCTACTCATGCAACTAGTTGTCAACAGTGTGCACAGAATTAATATAAGCAAACAAACTATGCATTAAGCACAAGTCTCAAAGAAAATACTCATAGAATCATGCCCAACCGATACCAAGGGTTTAGCTAGACATGCTAGTAGTAAACATCATAGAAACAGTAAATAATATCTAAAGTATCCAAGAAAATAGTAACAAGCAGGTGCGTGTAGGTTGCAGTGTCTCGGCTGGCGCGGTCGGCTAGCGCAGGTCCTCGCAGCAGGCTCGTGTGTTTTTCAGTTCTGCCGCTCTCTCGTGTGCTGTGGTCATCTCTTGGTGTTATGGTGTGTTGGTGTATGTCTCTTCAAACCCTAGCCTTCCTTTCTTTATATACTGCTCAAGAGGCCCAACCTTGGTAACTTCCAAATCTGGTGGTGTCGAGATTTGGAAACACCACTATTCTGCGCATGGGGCACTGCACATTGGTTAGCGTAATCGGTCTGCGCACCGTAGTCGACTCTACCACCTCTTATCTGTTTGGGCTGCTAGCTCTGCATGCTGTGTGATGCGCTCCTTAAACGCTGCATGTTAGCGCGTATCCGATTTAGGCCCTCGTTTCGCCCTGAAATACAAAAACACTGGAAACCAGTAATCTTGTACACAAAATAATGCAAACAAGCATAGGGTTAGGATCTAAATAGTGTGTATAAATAGGCTTTATCACCCCAACATACCGAATGATCCTTTTAACCAGCTGCATGTGACTCTCTTTTGGACAGGCTTGAAATCTTGCTCATACTCCTACTGCAAAGGAGATGTCGGGACGACTAGTAGTCAGATACATTAAGCTACCAATCATACTTCTGTAGATAGTCTGATTTACTTCCACCCTGGTTTCATCTTTGACAGCTTTGACATGAGTGGCAAATGGTGTTCGTTTGTGACTGGCGTTATCTAGCTGGAATTTCTTCACGAAGTTCTTGCTATATTTGCTCTGTGCTACAAAGATTCCATCCTCTTTCCGGGAAATTTCCAGCTCGAGGAAATATGCCAGCTCCCCTACCATGCTCATTTTGAATTCATTCTGCATGTGATCCACAAACTGTTTCACCAGCTGCTGGGACTTTGTCATCCACATAAATCTGGGCAATGATCACCTCTGACTTCGTTCTTTTACGAAGAGAGTTTTGTCAGCTCCCCCCCCCCCCCTTCATATCCATGATTTTCAAGAAAGACGGTCAATCTCTCATACCATGCTCTTGGAGCCTGTTTAAGCCCATACAGAGCTTTCTTCAGCTTGTACACATGCTCCGGGTGGTGCGGGTCTTCAAACCCTTTTGGCTGAGCTACATATACTTCTTCTGAGAGATCGCCATTTAGAAATGCACTCTTAACATCCATTTGATACAGCTTAAATCCGAGAAAGCATGACATGGCCAGGAGCAGTCTGCTGGCTTCCAACCGAGCAACTGGTGCAAAGGTTTCATCGAAGTCAAGGCCTTCAATTTGGGTGTACCCTTGTGCAACTAGTCTGGCTTTATTCCTTGTGATGTTTCCCTTCTCATCAGTTTTGTTCTTGAAGATCCACTTGGTTATTCCTTTCGGTCTGGCGACTAAGTCTCATACATCGTGTCTCTCAAACTCTGCAAGTTCTTCCTGCATCGCTATCATCTAGTATTCGTCACCCATGGCTTCCTTGAAGTTTTTTGGTTTTGTACAGGACAAAAGCAGGTGTTACAAATAGACAGGCAGGTGCTAAGATGTGAGACACTTCTAGTTCTTCTCCCTTCTGTCGGATCTCCAATCACGTTAGTCAAGGGATGATTCCTCTGAATCTTCTTTAGGGGTCGTCTTGATGTTGTAGGAAGGACCTCACTATCCTGTTCTACATCAGGGGTATCCACATGTTCATCTAGGCTTTTTACATCAGCGTCTGCTGTAGCATCCTCTGGTGTAGGGTCTTGTTCACTCCTATTTTGTCTCACGGGTGCAGCATCAGTGCCTGAGTCCTCGTCATCTAAGCAAGTGGACACTGCTTCTTCAACATCATTGACGACTACATTAATGGATTCCATCACTGTCTTCGTCCTTTCATTGTAAACTCGATATGCCTGGCTATTTACTGAGTAGCCCAAGAACATCCCAGCATCACTCTTGGGGTCAAGCTTCTTTATGTATTCCCAATCCCTTAGAATGTAGCAATCACTCCCAAAGATGTGAAAGTATTTAACCGTGGGCTTCTTCTGGTTCCAGACCTCATAGCAAGTCTGATTCGTTCCTTTCCGCAAGGAAACTCTGTTGATGATGTAGCAGGCTTTGTTCAATGCCTTAGCCCAAAATCTCAGGGGAACCTTCTTCGCATGAATCATGACCCTAGCCATTTCTTGGATTATTCGATTCTTTTGTTCCACGACACCATTTTGCTGAGGAGTGATTGGAGACGAGTACTGATGAGTGATTCCCCTTTTTTCTGCAGAACTCGTCTACTGCTTCATTCTCAAACTCCCGTCCATAATCACTTCGGACGATGGAGATTCTGAGATTCTTTTCTTGCTCCAGTCAGGACACCAGAGAGAAAATTACTCCTACAGTGTCTGATTTCTCCCTGACAAAGTCAATCCACGTGAATCTGGTATTATCAACAACCTTAGACAAATGTGTACCTCTTTCTTCCAATGCTCTCGACCTCCATAGGTCCCATCAAGTCCATGTGTAGCAATTGAAGAGGTCTGATTGTATTAATATTTTTAACTTTTGGGTGTGATGCCTTCTTCTGTTTGCCTATCTGGCATTCTCCACAGATGGTGCTCGGTTCACCTTTGAGTACTGGAACTCCTTTGACTAACCCTTCCATCGCAATTTTCTTCGAGGTTCTCAGGTTGATGTGGCCCATCCTTCTGTGCCAGAGATTCATTTCTTCTGTGTTGGTCAGCATGCATGTTGGTGAAGGGGTTGTTGTACCAACTTTGAGAAGATAACATTTGTTCTTTGATCTAGTCCCCTGCATTATGCATTCTCCTGAGTTGTTGAAGACGCGACACGAATCTTGGGTGAACTTTACTTGCAGCGTTCCATCGCACAACTGACTAATGCTTATGATTTGCCTTTAATCCTTCTATCATCATTACATTCTTCAGCCTGGGCATCCCTTTGACTGTCAATGTTCCTTTCCTCAGAACTCTTCCTTTCAACCAATTTCCAAATTTTACCAGTTTTTCTGAGCATGGAGTTATGTTCTTCAGGAATGCTCCTTCTCCAGTCATATGCCCTGAGCATCCACTATCAAAGTACCAGCTTACTCTGCTTGAAGAACTCGTTGTGCTAACAAGTGCAATATGTAGGGTTCCCTTATGTTTTTGCTGTGTGAGATCTTTGGTTGGAGTTTGCCTGGTGAGGATTGACGGGCAGTGCCTCTTAATGTGTCCCTTGTGTCCACAGGTATAGCATCTTCTGGGATTGTACTTTAGACACTCCTTGGTACTAGAACGATGATACAGGGGTTGCTGCAGCAGACACTTGTTCATCTTTTCTTGTGTCCTTCTCAATGTTCTGATTGGTCTGTATCTGAGTATGTTGCATTCATCTTCACTGTGATCGTATCCTCTTCACTCCAGCTAGCTAAGAGAGAACTGTCACTTCTCTGCTCATATTTCTTCATCGGTTTGCTGGTACACTCGACTTGTCGGTGACATATCCATCACAGTTCCAGCACTGAATGCCCTTTCTTTTTCCTTTCTTCTAGTCTTCATCTGGGGCAGGTTCCTTTCTCCTTCTCTGATTTCCTCCGCCCCTCCTGGTTCGCCTTTGAGAGGATGAGCCTTTCCTAGATTTTGTTTCCATGTTCTTCAAGAGTTTCCCAAGGTTCTTCACTAACAAACTCAGTAGGTCACCAAATGTAGGCTTCTCTTCTTTTGATTCTGCTTTTAGTCCTACACTCTTGCCTTGGGGAGAGGGCTCTTCTTTGACCAGCTTCATTTCGAACTGTTTGAGAGATCCAATCAACTCCTCTAGTCTCATATGTCTGACATTCTGAGCTTCTTCAATGGCTGTCACTTTCATGTCAAATCTGGTGGGCAGAGATCTAAGTACTTTCCTAATCAGTCTTTCCTCTGGAAAGGGTTCTCCAAGAGCATGAGCCTCATTTGATAGATCGCACAACCTGGCGTTGAACTCAGTGATGGAGTCCTCTTCTTCCATCTTTAGACTCTCAAACTGAGAAGCAATGATCTGCAACCTGGACATCTTTACTTTGTCAGTTCCTTCATGGGCTACTTAGAAGATTTCCCAGGCCTGTTTTGCAATGTCACAGTTGGAGATCAACCTGAAATTGTTAGCATCTACAACAGCAAAAATAGCATTCAGTGCCTTTGAATTACCGTTTGTTACAGCTTCCTCTTCTGCAGTCCATTATACTTCAGGTTTCACTCGAGTAACTCCCCTTTCATCCATGGTTAAGGGAGGTGACCATTCAGTCACAACTGCTCTCCAGGTTCTTTCATCAATAGCTTTGAGGAATGCCTTCATTCTTGCCTTCCAATAGCCATAGTTACGTTCTTCCAGCAATGGTGGACGGCTTGTACTCTGACCTTCCTTTATTATTATTATTTTTTTTTGCTTCCTTCAGCAGACGCTCAGAATCTTTACTCTGTATGTTGAGTTCTCGCTCTGATACCAATTGAAATCTTTGCAGCGTCTCTGAGATGCAGATTTGTGTACAAGCAGTTGCTATAGCACACTCTTGTACAGGCAGATCTTGTGCAGCAAGATAAAGCAATGACCAAGAAGTTAATCACCCAGTTCGGCCAAGTGCCTACCTCTGGGAAAGACTGAACTTCAGTCTTTTAATCCACTATGCTCAAGGTCTATTGTACAACACGGTTTGACTCCACGCAACCTATGCTACTCAACCTTAGCTAGTACCTCTATCACAATCAGAACAAGCTCTGACTTGTGTCTCAACCACCTACACTTGTATCAATTCAGAATAGCTACTGACCCGACTAATTGAGCCTATTCTAATTAACGCAGAGTCTCCGTAGGGTTGCCATAGCACCTGCTGTAGCACACAGCTGATGCAGGTATTGTTAGAGAAGCTTCAAAGCCTTCCGCCGAGCAGTGACAATTCTTCCACGAGCGCTGCACACTCTGGAATGCTCCTCCTAACTTAGTGACCTCCTGTCACTAGGGAAACCAAGTTTCCTACGAATTGCCCGAATTCCTCCACTCGTCAATTTCTCTGCGGCCTGCCTTGATCAACCAACAAGCAATCTCTGCTCAGAATTGGCTTCCCAGATCAAGCACTGGTCAGACTCTGCAAGTCTCGATCATACTCAGCTTCAATCACCTCAGCTCTGAGCTCACGCTCTGCTCTTGGTGATGATCGAAGCTCTGCTCGCACACAATCTCCCTCCGTTGATACTCTGTGATTGCTCTCTGTGTTTGCACTCTCTGCTTCGATCATTTTGACGCTCTGCCCAGCTTTCTTTAAATAGGAACAATATCAGTTTTAGAAATTTCCCCCAACCAACAATGTCTCCTAATTTGCAGGAGATAAGATTTGATTTGAAAAACAAATCTTCCACAACCAAATCTTCACCCTGGGAAGGGAATCTTCACTGGGATATTCTTTCTGAATATTTAGAAGCGCTTCGTTGACCTGTCAGGTGCTTTCTAAGAAGAGCCGAACTTTTGTTGTAGCACAGTTGGTACAGCATCCTGAGACAGCTTACGCTATAGCAGCAGCTTATTCACTAGGCTTGACAAGTGCTTGTTTTGTCAAATGAATGTCATTCTGCATTACCAACTAGCAACCAAAGCAAGCATTATTCTTATGGACTTAAACTTGACTACATGAGAGAAGATTTCCTTGTAATCAATGCCCTCCTTCTGAGTGTAACCCTTAGCTACAAGCCTAGCCTTGTACATTGGAGGGTCTTGCTCAGTTAGGCCTTCTTTTATTTTATATAACCATTTACATTCTACAAGCTTATGGTTTTTAGGCTTTTTAACTAATATCCAAGTATTATTTACCTTAAGGGAATTCATTTCAGGATGGCCTCTAGCCACTTAGTTTTATGCCTGGAACTTATAGCTTGATAAGAATTTTCTGGCTCTATAGACTTAATTTCATGAGCAGCCACTAAGGCAGTGAAGACAAGGTCAGCATATGACAGACTAGGTTTGTTTGGGTATTTAAGATTAGGTTTAGATATTCTCTTAACTCTATGCCTAATTGCTCAGTTTGGGAAGGCTCAATCCAAATTTTCAGTTTGGATGCCATGATCTTGATCTTCATTAGGATCCATGCCCTGATCATCAAGATTCCCTACGGACTGACCTTAGTCAGGTGGGGTTTCCTCTACCTGAATCTGCTCATTCTGGTTATTGCCTTCTATCACAGAACTCGCCTCAATTGAGGTACTCACAGTGTCACCTAATGGGGAACTAGCCTGAGAATCACTCTTATTAGTCTTATATGGAAATATCTTCTCATTAAATACCACATCCCTATTGTTTATCATCTTTAAACCAAGTGAATCTTTGTCCCAAAGTCTGTAACCCTTTACCCCAGGCTGATATTCTAAGAATATACATCTAATGGACCTTAGGTCTAATTTTCCTTCTCTTATATGAGCATAGACAGAGCAACCAAATATCCTAAGGTGGGATATCTTATCAGTCATTTCTCTAAAAGGCACTTAAAGTCAAGGTTTCTATTGGGACTTTTATTAACCAAATAGGTGGCTGTGGATAATGCATCTCCCCAGAAGGCCTTAGGCAAACTGAGGTGAAGAGCAAAGCTCTTACTTTTTCTAACAAAGTCCTATTCATCCTCTCAGCAACTCCATTTTGCTGAGGGGTGAATCTTACAGTCTTATGCCTAAGGATACCACAACCAGCACAGAAATTATAAAACTCAGCATTGCAAAATTCCAAGCCATTATTAGTTCTAAACCCTTTAAGTGTCATGCCAGATTGATTCTCTTCTAATAGTTTCCAGTCCTTAAATTTATCAAATGCCTCATCTTTAGTCTTAAGCAGAGATGTCCATGAGAGTAATCATCAACAATACTCAAGAAATATTTCCCACCCCGTGTGATTCATAATATTCTGGCCCTCATAAATCAGCATGCACATACTCAAACATAGTCTTAGAAACATGCTTTCCAGGTGAAAAACTCAGCCTATGTTGCCTGGCTAACACACAGCACTCACAAAATGGAAAATAAGTGACACAAGTCTTACCAAACAGCCCTTTTTTGTTTAGTCATATAAAACCTTTAAGACTTTCTCAAAATCATTTGATGTGTCATAACATCAAATGTCACTTAACTGTCTCATCAAAATCATTAGCAACAACATTATAGCATGCACCATTCAAAACATACAAGCCAACATTTTTGAACCAAACATGAGAAGCTTTTATTATTATAAACATTCATAGATCCATTCACAGCAATACAGAACACAACAAGCATCATCTAAAGCACCAAGAGAATTAAATTTCTCTTCAAACCAAGAATAAAATATGGGTGACAAGCTTCTTGTCACATAATCTCAGATTAACTGAGCCTATTCCTAAGACAGAATAGACATTTTCATTTTCCATATACACTTTCTCATTATTAACATCAGACAAGTCAGAAATTCATGCCCTATTTGGGCTCATGTGAAACGAACAGCCAGAGAAGCACCCATTGATCAGAGACATACTTATCAGATACAACAAGCACCTCAGCTATCTCAGTAGTAGCTAAATTATTTTCGTTATTAAATTCTTGCTTTGCCACTTAATATAATTTTCCTTAAGGTGACCAATTTTCCCACGAAAATAATATTTCCTGGTTTCTTTTTGTCCTATTATCCTTGTGTTGGTCATCTTTACTCTTAGCTGCATTATTGTTATTACCAGAGGATTTTTTTTATTGTTTTGGTTTTTGGTTTTATTTTTCACAAACAGACCAGAATTATTTTTATTCCTCTGGTTTTTCAACTCAAATTTCCATAGGCCTCATAGCAGTACACAGAATATCATATGATGGCAAAGTACCAAAAAGCATTTCTAAGAGGCTGATAAGAGTCGGACATTACATTCATCAAAATCATGACAAAACTATTATCATCCAAGGCATGCTCAGTATCAACTAGTTGAAATCATCTAGATTAGCATCTATATTTTTGGTACTATCCATCCCAAAAGCAAACGCAACAGCCTTAAGATATGCAAAATTTGGAGCTTGTTGATTAGAAAATAGGGAGACTAACCTTTTCCACACACCAAGTGCGGATTTCTCAATACTCACTTTCCTTAGCACTTGGTCAGTTAGGTTCAGGACCAATAAGTTGTAGGCCTCCTCCATTATTTTCTCCTTTCTTTTCTTTTCTTCCTCTGACCACTTATTCTCCTTTTCCTCCAGAGCCATCAGCACCTTATGATGGGATAAAAGAGCTTTTATCTTAATACTCCACATTACGATATCAGTCTTCCCATCACAGAAGTAGACTTCAAGCCTTGTAGACATTTTTCTTCTCAAAAAAATATTTCACAAGGGAATCAGTGTAGAGAATAGTTCTTTTAGTAACCAGATAGCCAAGAATTTAATCCTAACTATCTACAATGTGATCCAGACTCATCAGTACTCTACAACTATGGAGTCGGAGTCGACCGCTGCCTAGATACAATTCTTGACTAAAAGAAAAACACAGATTTAATCAGATCTAGGACTACAGAGTCGGAACTTCTCAATTCTTCTACCCGGAATCAAAAAAAAGCTCTGATACCACTGTTGTGATTCTTGATTACTCAATCTCACAATTCAGAATTAAGAGGTGAAGGCACACTAGCCTAAAATCACTTCGATGCATGCAAACCTAATGCTACTTCGTCTTAATTGATTCAAATAATTAGAACTCAATAGAGGAACGATTGACACCTGATTTATCATGTAGTTTTATATTCGAAGGGTTTAATCACGTTCAGCTCTAGGATGCTCGATTGATGCAATATAACGCCAGAAAACCACTGGCCGGAACCGCTGAGTGTTGTAGCAGTACACAATAGTGCAAGAACAGCATCAAAACACACTCAATCTCTCCAAAACACAACCAGCTTCAATCCAGGGATGAATCTTGAACAATACAGAGCAGAATCCCTCAAGAAACACAGAGGACGCAAGCAAGAATGAGATGAGTGCCCAACTGAAGCTTTTCCTAAAAAACCCTAGATCTGAATTTCAGCGAAAAGGAGAGACTTCGCACTTCTCTATAGTGAAGCTTTTTACTTCTTCTCTGAACTAATCCCAGCCACTCATCATGGATCCCTTCAACGGTAAGAACTCATCCAAGCTGACTGCAGAGCTGGCCCGTTAAAGCCCATGAATCCCACAATATGATATGGTGGTTAACAAGTGCGAGTAAGTGTTAGACATGAAATATGTTTGGTTGGTGGAAAATAGAGAAGATGCATCCATGGAGAAGCAAAAATAGAATGACCATAGAGTTTCCAATTCATATTTGTCTCTAATCTTCATCAAACTGAAACCGATCGTCGTCTGCATAAAAGCCAGATAAGTCACTGCGTTGATGATTGCTGATGGGGCGTACTTATACGACTCGCTAAACCGTTTAACCCCAACCATTTCGGCATGTTTTTATGTGAACAGTTACTTCTTAGTGTTGTTTGCATTTCAGGTGTTCGGAATACATGAAAAGAGACTTGCGACTCGAAACGGTATTTTTAGGGAGAAAATCGACGTTGATTGAAATGGGTGCGCATCGCAGTGAGTTCGGCGCCATTAGACAACATTAGAACCGCGCGCCGCAACTTAATGTCTTCTCCGGGCGCGCGACCTAATGTCTTCTTGGGGCGCGATTAGCTTATGATGACGTCAGCCGGGCCCAAAATTAATTTTTAGAGCCCGATCTCAATTAGGGTTTCGGAGAGAGTGAGACAGCAGCTCGGACGACAGAGGTTTGGAATAGAGACGGACAGACGAAATTTTGGAGTTTCTGCATGAACAGTGTTTCCAGCTTGAACAGTGGATTCCGGCGTGAACAGTAGATTCCGGCGTGAACAGTGATTTTTGAACGGTTTTATTATTCTTTTCAGTTTAATGTATTTTTCAGTATTGACTATGAGTAGCTAAATTTCTGTTTCAGTTTAGGGTTTTCAATTGATGACACACGTTTGAGACTTGGATTTAATGCATGTTTTTATTTAATCGTACCTCTGGATCTTAAATCGCATGAATTGTATTTTGTGGTTAGCGTATACTTTGTCGTGAAACTATCCGCTCATCAATTCTAATTATTAACTCTTGTCGAAACTTTGTCGTGGAAGCAAGTAGTAAAATCCAGGTCTAGTATCACCTTTGTCGGGATACTTTAGGTTATTACCTTTGTCGGAGTGACCAAACGTTTGAATAGGATCGTATCTTTAGAAGTCGATGATAACAGTCACTATTGAATTCCCTGAGTGAATATTTCTCTCGATTGACATTCACACTTTTCTTACATTCTTTTTTGCGACCATTTACTTAAACCCCCTTTAGTTTAGTATTTACAGGAAATCGCTTCACAGTCAGTTCTCTTGGGTTCGACCCTTGCTTGCCGCTACACTGGCTAAAAGCTTGGAGATATAAATACAAGTTTGGCGCGCACAACGACGCGCGTCAAATTTTGGCGCCGTTGCCGGGGAGCTGCTACAGTGAAGAGTTTCTTTTCCTTTTCTTTTTATATTTAGTTTTCGATTATTTTTTGTGTTATTTTTGTGTTGCGGTAAATTGCTCTTTCTAGCATGTCGCCCGCAGGTAGTGTTAATGGTGATGGCCGCCAAAATAACGAACAAAATCAGGTCAACAACAACAACCGTCCTTTACCTCCACCAGGAAATCAGGATGAACAAATTCCACCATTCTACGAAGAGCCTGAATGAGTGTTTAGAGCACGCCAGAGGGAACTTCGTGAAAGAGAACTTATGGCTAGGGATGCAGGGGCACGAGCAGAAGGTTTCAATGAGCCTAACCCACCGCCTTCGCCTCAGCATTATGTGCAGCATCAGCCATACATGTGTGCCTACAGACCGGAACCAACAATGAGACAGCTGTCTGCACCAAACTTCAATGACCAACCATGGTGTATTAATACGGATCCAGAAACTTCGAGATAAAGACCGCTGTGGTACATTACTTACCGAAATTTGGAAGTCTGCCAGGAGAAATGGCCACGAGACATTTACAGGAATTCAATGGGAGATGCCAGACACTGAGGCCATATGCGGCTCCTGAGAATCGGTTTAAATTAAAAGTTTTTCCATTGTCTTTGACCGATCTTGCTAAATCATGGTTTTTGTCTCTTCCCTCAGGTAGTATTCGCACATGGGATCAAATGCAGCGGAAGTTTATAGACAAATACTACCCGCCAGCAAAGGCCACACAAGTGCGCAGAGAGCTCTCCACTATCAAACAAGGGCCCAGTGAGTCGATGTACGACTACTTGGAGCGTGGAACAGAGTTACTGCAATCTTGGGAAGCCAGCAAGGATGGTCGTGGAGTATCTGTTGGATGGACTCAGACCTTTAGAGAGGATGATGCTGGATGCCGCAGCTGGTGGCACAGTTATGAATTTGAATCCAGCAGACGTCCGGGAGCTGATTACAGAAACTCCCGAGAGTGCAAGGTTTAGGGAAGAAACCAGTAAGCGAGAGGATACGAGCAGAGCAAGGAATGTATCACAAGCAGACTCATCTAACAATCAGATGGCTACAAAAATCAAAGAGCTGAAGGACATGATACAGAAGATGATGGTGGGACAAGCTAATGTGGTGAAGCCTTGTGAATTTTGTGGTGCTGTCAGCCACAAGATTGATTCGTGTCCATCCTTGTACGAAGACAATTCAACAGAGGTGAACGCTTTAGGAGGACATCAGAATTTCAACAACAGACCGCCTCAGAGGAAATTTGGATTAGCTGCAAATGGGTACAGTTGGAAGAATGAAGGTGGATTTCCTAGGGAGCAAGTCGCGCCTCTACAGCAGACCCAGTATTATCGACCACCATTTCGTCAGCAGCAAGAGGGTCTCAACAGCGCTGATCAGTACCAACAAAGAAAGAACTATAATCAGCCAAGTCAGAATAACCCGCTAACTATTAATGATTTTGCAGTGAATCTTCAACAATACCAAGCGAAGACGGATGGTGCTATTGCGGAGTTATCAAAGCAAATGTCGCAGTTAATCACGGTCGTCAATGAGTTGAAGAATGACCGGGGAAAATTACCATCTCAAACAGTCCCCAACCCGAAGGGAAATGTTAGTGTTATGACTTTGAGGAGAGGGAAGGTGCTCAAGGATGCAAACGAGGCGAGAGAGTAAACGAAGTCAGGGGATACGGCGCCCGAAGAGGACATTACTCTGGCACGCGACGGTTTAAAGTCTTCTCCGGGCGCGCCATCAAAGTATGAAGAGGACGCGGTCAACACAAGGACCGCGCCACAAGAGAACATTATTGCCGCTCCAGAGGAGAACGTTAACGCTCCCCGCGGCGACATAATGTCTTCTCCCGGTGCGGTACTCCCTGACTTGAATTCCGAATTTGCCGTACTGACCCTCCTTTGCCCTTTCCATTGCAGGTTAAGGCTCCTAGGAAGCAATTGATCGACAAGGAAGTGTGGGATCTCTTCAAAAGGGTTGAAATTAATATTCCCCTACTCGAGGCGATTAAGCAGATTCCACGCTTCGCTAAATTTCTCAAGGAGTTGGGTACCAATCGCCGCCGTTCAACTCAACCTGAGCAGGTAATGGTTAACGCTAATGTTTTTGCAGTTATTAAAAGAAAGATACCTCCTAAGTGTGGAGACCCAGGTATGTTCATCATCCCTTGTGTTATTGGCAACATTAGAATCGAAAATTGCATGCTTGATCTCGGTGCGTCTATAAATGTTTTGCCCTACTCTTTGTATTCGAGATTATGTATTGGACCTTTGAAGCCATCTGGACTAACGATTCAATTGGCTGATAGATCTTGTAAGCGACTTGAATGTATCATAGAAGATGTTTTAGTCCAGGTTGGTGACTTAATCTTTCCAGCTGGCTTCTACATGCTCAGAATGGATGGTAGTGACCCGGCCGATCATCCACCTATTTTACTTGGTCGCCCCTTCTTGAAAACGTCAAAGATGAAGGTTGATTGCGACTCTGGGGTGCTGACCATGGAGGTGGAAGACGAGACGATAAAATTTGATTTATTCAAAGCTATGCAATACCCACCTGAGCACGCGACGGTAAATGCGTTGGATTCGTTAGACGATGTAGTACAAGAGACACAAAGCACCAGTGGCGAAGACCTATTAAGGATAGCATTGGAGAGCGCCATTTTTACACAGGAGCATTCTTATGCTCTCTACGATGATATACATGCCATACTCGCACAACTTGACATTTCTCGTCCTCTGACGCCCAGGTACGAGGTTAATCAAATTCAGTTATTTAAAACTAATTCTTCGTTGCCTTCTTCTATGCAGGCACCGGTTGTAGAACTGAAACCTCTTCCTGAGCATTTGAAGTACACATTTTTGGGCGAAAATGACACTCTCCCAATGATCATCAAGAGCGGACTTGAGGATGAGCAAGAGCAGAAGCTCATAGAGGTACTTAAAACTAACAAATTGGCTATAGGTTGGACGCATGGGGACATACGAGGGATAAGCCCGGTGGTGTGCATGCATAGAATTCTGCTAGAAGATGGGGCTAAGCCTTCGAGAGAGCCGCAGCGTCGCTTGAACCAAGTGATGATGGAGGTAGTGCTCAAAGAGGTAAAAAACTTTTAGATACTGATGTTATTTACCCTATTTCAGATAGCCAGTGGGTAAGTCCCGTACATGTGGTGCCGAAAAAGACGGGCATCACAGTTGAGAAAAATGAAGCCGGCGAGATGGTGACTACACGTGTCAAGAATGGATGGCGTATGTGCATAGACTACATGAAATTGAATGCAGTGACGCGTAAGGATCACTTTCCTCTTCCATTTATTGATCAGATGTTGGACAAGCTGGCAGGTAAGCCCTATTTTTGTTTTCTTGATGGTTTTTCGGGCTATAATCAACTCCCTATCGCACCTGAGGACCAAGATAAAACTACTTTCACATGTCCATTTGGCACATTTGCATTTAGACGTATGTCTTTTGGATTGTGTAATGTGCCTGGAACCTTTCAAAGGTTGGTTACTAGCATATTCTCTGACATGATTGGTAGTTTCATTGAGGTGTTTATGGATGATTTTACTGTGCATGGTGACACTTTTGATGCATGCCTAGATAACTTGAGTAGAGTACTTGAACGGTGTGTGTCTATGAATTTATTGCTGAATTATGAAAAGTGTCATTTCATGGTTACACATGGTATGGTTTTAGGGCATATAGTCTCACGTGAGGGGATTCAGGTTGATAAAGCTAAAATAGATTTGATTTCTAATCTTCCTTACCCTTCCACGGTGCGTGATATTAAATTGTTTCTTGGGCATGCTGGTTTTTACCGTCATTTTATTAAGGATTTTCCAAGAAAGCCCTGCCTTTATCTAACCTGTTGCAGAAACATGTGCCGTTTGAGTTTACAGGTAAGTGCAGGGAGGCATTCGACGAGCTGAAAAATGCGCTAACTAGTGCGCCTATTAATTCGACCACCTGATTGGAGCCAGTCATTCGAGATTATGTGCGATGCTAGCAATTATGCAGTGGGAACAGTGCTTGGACAGAGAGCAGACAGGAAGCCAGCTGTCATTTACTACTCTTCCCGTACCTTGGACGCGGCTTAGAGAAATTATTCCACCACTAAGAAAGAATTACTAGCTGTTGTCTTTTGCTTTAGAAAAATTCAGACCATATTTATTGGGTACTAAAGTAATTATGTTCTCTGATCATGCAGCTATTAGGTACTTGATGACGAAGAAGGAGGCTAAACCGCGGCTGATTCGTTGGATTTTGCTGCTGCAAGAATTCGACCTTGAAATCAAGGACAAGAAGGGAATTGACAACACAGTTGCTGACCACCTGAGTCGATTAGTGAGGGAGGAAGAAGCTGGGCAGATTACTGAGGCATTTCCAGATGAGCACCTCAATGCCATCACAGGTAAAACTCCATGGTACGCTCACATAGTGAACTACCTAGTCGGAGGTAAATGTCCACCTCTTTTCTCTAAAGCTCAATGTTTGAAACTTAAGCATGATGCTAGATACTATGTATGGGATGATCCATTTTTGTGGAAAATAGGCGTAGACCAAATACTTAGGAGATGCATCCCCGATGATGAGATTTCTTCTGTACTTAATTTTTGTCATGAGCATGCATGTGGTGGTCATTTTGGCCCTAAAAGAACAGCTAGGAAAATATTAGACAGTGGATTCTATTGGCCGCATATTTTTAAGGATTCATATGAGCATTGCAAACGATGTGATAGATGTCAAAGAGTAGGAAACATATCCGCTAAAAATGAGATGCCTCAGATGCCTATTGTCATGGATGAAGTGTTTGATATATGGGGCATTGATTTTATGGGTCCATTTCCTGCATAACATGGTTATCTATACATTTTAGTGGCTGTAGATTATGTGTCTAAATGGGTAGAAGCTAAGGCTACTCGGTGTGATGATGCTAAAACTGTTGTGGACTTTCTCCGCACTAACATATTTTGCAGACATGGAGTGCCTAAGGTTATAATCAGTGATCAGGGGACACATTTCTGCAATAGAGTGATGGCTGCCACACTAAAACAATATCATGTTCATCACCGTACATCCACAACCTATCATCCTCAGACAAATGGCCAAGCTGAAATTTCTAACCAAGAGATCAAGGGTATCCTCGAAAAGATGGTCAAGCCTACACTGAAGGACTGGAGTTTGCGCTTAAATGATGCATTGTGGGCATATAGGACTGCCTACAAGACGCTTATCGGAACCTCTCCTTATCGTCTAATGTATGGCAAGGCCTGCCATTTACTGGTAGAATTGGAGCACAGGGCTTACTGGGCACTTAAGCAGTGCAACATGGATTTGGCAAAGTCTGGGATGGAGCGCAAGCTGCAATTGAGTGAACTAGAGGAGTTGCGCCTAGAGGCTTATGAGAGCCAATCAGACTACAAGGTGCGGACTAAGCTCTATCATGACAAGTTCATCCTACGATGGACATTTGAGATTGGCGCCAAAATTTGACGCGCGTTGTTGTGCGCGCCAAACTTGTATTTATATCTCCAAGCTTTTAGCCAGTGTAGCGGCAAGCAAGGGTCGAACCCAAGAGAACTGACTGTGAAGCGATTTCCTGTAAATACTGAACTAAAAGGGGGTTTAAGTAAATGGTCGCAAAAACGAATGTAAGAAAAGTAAATATTCACTCAGGGAATTCAATAGTGACTGTTATCATCGACTTCTAAAGATACGATCCTATTCAAACATTTGGTAACTCCGACAAAGGTAATAACCTAAAGTATCCCGACAAAGATGATACTAGACCTGGATTTTACTACTTGCTTCCACGACAAAGTTTCGACAAGAGTTAATAATTAGAATTGATGAGCGGATAGTTTCACGACAAAGTATACGCTAACCACAAAATACAATTCATGCGATTCAAGATCTAGAGGTACGATTAAATAAAAACATGCATTAAATCCAAGTCTCAAACGTGTATGTCAGCAATTGAAAACCCTAAACTGAAACAGAAATTTAGCTACTCATAGTCAATACTGAAAAATACATTAAACTAAAAAGAATAATAAAACCGTTCGAAATCACTGTTCACGCCGGAATGCGCTGTTCACGCCGGAAACACTGTTTACGCAGAAACTCCAAAATTTCGTCCGTCCGTCTCTGTTCCAAACCTCTGTCGTCCGAGCTGCTGTCTCACTCTCTCCGAAATCCTAATTGAGATCGGGGTCTAAAAATTGATTTCGGGCCGCGGGCCCGATTGCTGACGTCATCATAAGCTGACCGCGCCCCAAGAAGACATTAGGTCGCGCGCCCGGAGAAGACATTAAGTTGCGGCGCGCGGTTCTAATGTTGTCTAATGGCGCCGAACTCACTGCGATGCGCACCCATTTCCGTGAACGTCGATTTTCTCCCTAAAAACAACGTTTCGAGTCGCAAATCTCTTTTCATGTATTTCGAACACCTGAAATGCAAATAACACTAAGAAGTAACTGTTCACATAAAAACATACCGGAATAGTTGGGTTTAAACAATTTAACGAGTCGTATAAATACGCCCCATCAATTACCATCAGAATCAAATCTCTCAACGTCTACGTTTCATTAATTACATACATCTTTCTCAATCTCAGCCTTTCAGGTACCACTTATAAAAACCTATTTATCATTTTCGATATTTATCAATGAATCTAATAGATGATTTCATCACAATCTTTTGCACTGAACCAGTTAGGAGTCTGCGTTGCAAACAATCTCCCAACACCATCCACTGTTTAAGGCCTTCTCCATTGGCCTTCTAATCGACAAACGAAAAACTCCCAGAACTTTCCACCAACTTTTGGCCAAAAAAGGCTCCAAGACAACATTCTAGCTTTCATCCCTCCAGACCAGGAGAAGTTTGATACATTGCCGTTTTTCCTCAAAGATCCATTCTACACCCCACCCCTCATGTCCTCCCTGCAATGACCAACTTAATTCTTTCAACAAAAATCAAACTCTCGTCATGCAGCTTCAATTTTATCCTCCTTCTTCCGGTGCAGGAGCTGAATGCTGAGCCTTTCAATGGGAATAATGTGGCCATGAGGAGGAGTTTGAGGCCCAAAGCGGGAAGGGGTAGGATTGGAAATTTCTCTCTCCATCTGGGCTGGTATTATAACTTTTTTGGTGGCCCTAAAGAGGATTACTTATCTCAGATAACAGTCAAAGCGAGCTGTTCAAATAAAACAACATGGCATGGATAAATGAAAATCACTTTGGGGGTATTTTAGGGTTGATACCAAACTTAGCCCACGCCGCTACCCATTTGGTTATGAGTGGAGCAAAACCCTAATAAAAAGATCAAAATTGGAAGGAAGCATCTTTCAACTCTCCCCAAATGTATCTATGGTATAGGAAACCCCAACAATGCAGTATGGGTATGGCCCCTAAATAAAGCTATAGAGAGGTCAAGGGTCCAGTTTCTTAGATTGCCTAAACATGCTGCTCCCTCTCAAAGTCATCATTTCACATTGACATGTAGTCCTCAAGCCAAATCAGAGAGAGAGAGAGAGAGAGAGAGAGAGAGAGAGAGAGAGAGAGAGAGAGAGAGAGAGAGAGAGAGAGAGAGAGAGAGAGAGAGAGAGAGAGAGAGAGAGAGAGAGAGAGAGAGAGAGAGAGGACTCGCCTGTGTGTTGCTTAACAAATGATGATTTATATGGCCCATCTATACTTGTATTTATTTGGTATATATATCCACAACCAAACCAAGCATTTTATAATGCGTGGCTAAATTCCTTTTTCTTCCTCATTTTGGCCTACGGTCATGTATACATATTTGGTGCTTCAAAAATGTTTAGCTATGCCCTAGCTGTTCCTGTATGGGAGGCCCCATTTTCTAGTATTCATTCCTCAAGATTTTTTTGATTAAAACTTGAATTGAATCAGAATGAAAACTAAAAACTTCGATTTTTTTTGAAGATTTTTTTTCAAATGACACCAATACCTTTCTGGTTTTTTCATAATGCCATCCTCTACTTTTTTTATTTCGATTTGTCACTTTTTCAATAAATCGCTTTTGACATAAGCAGTTTTGTAAAATTTATCCAATCCGCGATCCAGTGACGTCTATGTGACATTTTAAAAAAAAAGTAATTAAAAAAGCGGTTTGTGCAACAAGCTGTCTTTATAAAAGACATTTTATTCTGGAGTTAAACTTCAAACGTGATTCTTCTTCCCCATTCTCTCTTTCCCTCTCCTTCTCCATGCCCCTTCCTCCCTCTGCACCACCTCCCTCGCCTGCAGAATTTCCAGGCAACGACGTCGGTCCTCCCCAATTGCAGGCTGAAGCTTCATACCCCTTCTCTCATTTTGTAGTATGTAATATTTAGGGTTAGGTTTAAGATGTTGAATTATTGAATTAATTTTATATTTAGGGCTCAAATTTTTTTATAGAAGAATGGGAAAATGATTCTCGGGTTGTTGCAGTTTATATCTTCGTTTAATTGTTTCGGTGTATAAGATTTGTAATGTCAATTTCATATTTTGTTTGGATTTATGGTTTATGAAAGATCTTATATTTGTGAATGTTGATTTTAGGATTTAGGTTACAGTTTATATGCAATATTTGTGAAGGTTGAAACTGTTTCATGGTGATTAGTTTGACTAAATATTGTTTATACTATCGTATTTTTGTTTAAAGGTTTGTGTCTTGAAAGCAACTTCAATGAAAACTCATGAATTAGTTTGGATGGTAATGTCAACGTTGGACACGTCCGATGTTCCCATCATAGACAAATATAATCGAGACAACCTTGAGAGGTTAGATGAGTTAAAAATAACATGGTGGATCATTATTATTCGGGTGTCGGGGACAATGCATTCGAACCCTCACCTTCTTGGGATTTTCTAGCATTTAACAATGCATCTGCTTGGATGGAAATTTTTTAATATCGATGAAAATTGGTAATCTTAGTGGGACTAGGATTTCTCTAATCCTTCCAGGGCTGCCAGTATATAAGGGCAGCGCCTCTACGGAAGAAAGGGCACACACGCAAAGACAAACAACTATAGAGAGACACACATAAGCAAAGAGCTGAAGCTAAAGGCTAGAGCGCAGAGTTGTGAGTGCATGAAGTGAGAGAAGATCACGACTAGAGAAGTCTGATCTAAGCTTGATCTAAGAACTTCAACTGGAGCGTAGTCTCATTGAAAGATCAAGTACTTTTTTTGGAGCATAGTTGTGGAGAATAGAATCGGGGACTGTCAGAGATCAAAGTAGAGGTCCTAGATATTGACAAGAGGTCATTGATCAAGGGGGAGCATCACCAGAGTCAAGTAAGCTCGTGAAAGACCGACTGTTCAGCAGGGAGTGCGTGGAGAGTCGTAGACAAAAGCTACAACAACTTGAAAAAGTAAGTTGGTATAGCATCTTCCTGTTGCACATTGTTTAGAAGAGGTTGAGTCTGTGAACTGTAGTTGTCTATTACTGGAGTGTGTAGACAGTGCGAGCAAGTTTGTGGGATTAGACTGTGTAGCTAATCTGTGTGATCAGATTGAGCTTAGATTTCGACTAGGTTAGAAGTATAGGTTAAACTAGGGTTGGCTTAGTTTTGGAAGCCTTTGTACTTGAACCAAGATAGTGAAATCTTGAGGACCGAGTGAAGTCCTCCCCAGACGTAGACAATTGATGAACTGGGTGAACAAAGTGTTTGTGTTTTTTCAGGTTCTGCCTTAGCAAGATCATTCTGCAAAGTGAACTAGAGGTTGCTTTAGCAACTTATTGGAAGCAGCACGTCATAATTTCAGAAGTGATAGATATTACTAACGAAAGGCTCAGACAACATTTCCTATTTGAAATCTTTGAAAGCAATATTAAAGGCGCTAAAGTTATTATTTAAGGATTGGGAAGAGTTCTTCACCAAATTACCGGCTTATATGCAGATGTTGCAGGAGTCTAATCTTGACACACTTGTTTATCAGAACACATATCCTACTGATGGTAAGAATGGAACTACTGATGGATTTATTGGGCGTTTGGACTTGCAATTCAAGCTTCCAAACATTAGCGTCCGGTTATTAGTGTGGATATCAAAGTATAATGGGACATTATTAGTTGTTGTCAACTTAGATGAGAACAATCATCTACTTCCTTTAGCATATGCTATGGTGGAAAGTGAAAATAAAGAAAGTTGGAGTTGGTTCATGGCTTGTATCTGAGCAGGTGTGACACAACGGGTGGAACTTTGTGTGCTTTTTTATCGGCATGTGGGAATTGTGTATGCAATAAGAGAAGAAGAATGACGTCCTCTGAAAGCATACCATCGTATTTGTAGTCGATATTTTGCTAGCAATTTCAACACAAGGGTGAAGGGCATTGCTTTAAAAAAAATTACTTGCAACAACTGCTTATCAGCCATGAGGAAAAAATTTAATGAATAATTTGAAGATTTGAGAGACATATTAGCTAATAATATTTCAGTTTTGAAATGGTTGGATGGTCCTCGTTTGGAGAAGTTAGCTTTGTCCCGCGATGGTGGTGGTAGAAGATGGAGAAGCATACCATTATTTTGGATGAGCCAGAGTTTTTGGATGAGTTGGAGTTGGATGATAATTATCTATCAACCTATTATTCATGGTACTATAAGGTAACTCGTCGGTTCATCCAACCACGTAATGATCATCTTCACCCTTACCGTCCAAATGAAGCAGAGCTTCCCATGTAAGCATTAACTTACTAGTGTTTAGGAACTTTGTTTATCCTAGATTCATCAAACTATGTGCATTATGTTACTCAATTTGCAGGTTATGTGTTTGGTGCGTTCAGTCCAAATGTCCGCTCAAATCTTTTTAAGCTATCCCCCTCATGAAAAAAGAGATTGTCTTTGAATTAATCCATGCGTCTCTACATGATATGATAGATCTTGACGAGGAGAATACATTGGATATCAATCCAACGCTTATGTAGTTTTCTTATGAAGGTAAAATATTGGCTTCACATCAATTTTTAACTCGTGTCATATTCAGGGTATTAACTGCTAAATCTTATTTTATTAAAGGTACAAATATTTATAATAAGAAGAACACTGAGAGTGAATAGTCTGACGACGAACTTTCATCTCGATAACACAAGTGGATGTTCAAGCTGAAGCTTTCCGCAGAATTGACACACACACATAAAGGAAGCCTAACCGGTTGTCATTGAGTTGGTAGACATAAGTTGTTTGAACTTTGATGTTAAGGGACTAAATTTTTATTTTGGTATGACTTTGGATGTGAATTGGATATTGACATGTGTTTCAAATAAAGGTATGGCTTTTGTTTGTTGGGCATGGTATTACATTTTTGGTTGTTTTCTAAATGAAAAATCTGTTGAGATTAATATGAATACAAGTCTGCCTTTCGCAAAGACGGCTTGTAAAAGAAATCGTCTTTCCGAAAAACGGTTTGATTATATTTTTTATTCTGAGACTATCAGTGCGTCTGCGATTTAACTTCAGTGAGACTATCAGTGCGTCTTTGAGAAAGGCGGCTTGTTAAAAATGTCACAGAAGCGTCATTGGATCGCTGACTGGATAAATTTAAAACAAATCGCTTTTGTCAAAACGGTTTGTTGAGAAAGTGGCAAATCGGAAATAAAAAATAGTTGAAGATGGCATTATAAAAACAAGAAATTCATTAGTGACGTTCTTACAAAAATTGCATTTTGAGACAGTGTGAAATGAATTACAGTAAATAAAACTAAACAAGATTGAAATTACAGTCAGAATAATGAGTAATCATGATTAGGGATTTTAACTATTCATCAGGTACAACTTCCAAAATGCGAGGAAGCTTTTCCCAATATCAGTCGCCTCCTCCTTTTGCATGATGACAAACCAATGATATTCTAGATTCAAAATCTCTACGATAATAATTGGCATCTGGAGAAAATGATAGAGTAATAAAATAGTGAAGTTGGTCCAACTAATCTACCAATAAGTTTACTTCTCCAATAAAGTCAAACAATATATGCTTATATATCCTAGTATGCAACTTTTTTCTTTCTATACAAATTGTAACGACCAAGTATATATTAACTCTATTCTATATTAAGACATGACCTCAAGCGTGCCCGGAGGCCCCATACTTTGGAGGGATCAATATAAATTTATGCATAATGTACAAAAACAAATTAACAAAGATTCTACATTTGATTCATTCAGTCAATCTAATGCTTCAAAATATAAAAGGCCCAATCAAAATAATATATTTATCTTAAAAAGGACCCAAATATATTTTTATTTAAGTGGTAATTTTTCTGCGTATTTTGAAAATTACTTTTTATATTCATCTTTTCAAAATATAAACATTTAATTTTTTTAAAAGAACAAACGTTTTGGCACATATGTAACACAACACAATAATTCAACAATAGAGTGGATCTAATATTTGAAAATAGATATGGTCCAAAGTTTAATACTTTCTATGTTTTAAATATAATGGGTTCAAATTTAATATTGTTAACTTGGTAATATTTTCTGCATATCATAATTGTTGAGAATAAATAATTGGAAGAAATGTGTCACATCGCCAAGGAAATGGAAGAATGACTAGCTTATATATAGATGTGAAACCATAACTCTTAAGCTTGAGCTTTTGAGTCATAAAAAACCATATCCGTATATGAGTTAGTGAAAAATTAACAGTAATAACCTCTATTTCTAAAAAAACGAGCGGCCAAAATCATATGTATTCATGTTTTTCTCTTGATTTGTTTTTTTCACTTCGAAATATAATTTGTTTAAAACTTTAAGAATATCCAAGAAACACGGAAGTACACACTTTAAATATCCATATGACTTTAATCATTTTCATTTTATTGTTGTATATAATGCCAAAATTGGAAGTTTAAAATTATAAGATCATTATATGTATTAAAAAAACATCTTATTGAATTGTGTACTTAGTTAATTGTTGGAAGCCTTCACAAAATGGCATATTTAGTTTTAAATAAAGTAAAATACCGTTTGGTAACAACTACGTTTACATGTAGGATCCTGTTTTTCTCTTATCCAAGAAGAACAAAATTAAGTGCTGAAAAGCGCGATTAGGGTTACGATCTAGTCGTGGACAGGCAACAACTTGTGATATTAACTCATATATTCAACATCAACATCTGCTAACCTCTCGCGCCCATGCAAAGCCTTGTTGCAGCCACTACTTTCCCCCGAAAGCAGTGGCGGATCCAGAGATTTGTGAGAGGGGGTCATAAATGAAAGTCATAATATAATTTAAATATCTGTCTTATACAAAAAGATGCTTCTAATTCATTTCATTTTATACAAAAAGAGCCACTAACTCATTATGTCTGACTACAAAAGAAGCCACTGAAACAATCTATTTAGCCACAAGAAAAGTCATTACTAGAACTAAGAATCATTGGATCACTCTATCTTTGACCGTAGTAAAGGAGGTAAGCCTTGTTTGCATGTTTTCATGCTCTGAAAATACCGCATAATAACTTCATTATCAATGCTCTTAAACACATCTCTCTTAATATAGCACACCAAACAAATAGTGAGAAAATCATTTCTAATCTTGTTATGCAAATCTGTCTTGACAATCATCGTTGCAAAGAAGGCTCTTTCCACAATACCGGTCGCAACTGGTAACACCAAATCAACTCAATAACACAATATACTAAGGGAAACATAGTGTTGTTTCCCGCCTCAATCATCTTTTTAGCAACATCTCCAATATCTTATAGCAAAGAAAAGCTATCATTTTCTCTCATCTCATAAATTCAAACCTTGAGTTCTTTTTCAAGCTCCATTAGAGAACTCTTTGACTCAAGTCGAATTATCTTTGACTCATTGAATTTGGAGAATGAGTTGTTAGGATTAAGACATCCAATACAAGTTAGTAATTCTGTGTTTGACTTTGTGAAGGTATGTGGCATCATTGACAAACTCCTACAAAGTGCACTAGAGGCTGCTACAGCAAGTATGTAAAGAAAACAGCTGATGAAGACATTAAGTGGCGAGAGTGAGCAAACTCAGTAAGTGGCGCTCCAGATGAAGACATTAAGTGGCTAATGTCTTCACGAGGAGCGCGACTTAATGTTGCCTTGGGGCGCTCGGAAATCTGAAAGTGATCATGAAGACATCAGCTTGTGCAATCTGGGCAGAGTGACTATCTCATTGCTCAAGCAATGGAGTAAGCAAGTGGTATAGCAACCTCTGGAGCAGAAGTTCAGTTGCAGAAGTATTGCACACCTTCAGACAGCTTGTGCTACAGCAGATGCTGGAGCTAAAATGCTGTAGCAGAAATTCAAAGCCTTCTCGGAGATTGCATTCAAACAACAAATTAGTGGACCGAAGGGCTTCCGGAAAGAGCTGAATATTCAGGAGAATATTTCTGGAGTGTCTCTCAAGAACAAGGGCAGATTTGTTGAGTGAAGATTTGATTGGAAAATCAAAACTCCTAATCTTGTAGAGATCTTGGAGGATCTTCCTTAAAATTGATGGGATTGTTTCCTAAAGCACTTAGGAAATTCCAGCAGATGCAAACAACACCAGCACAAGTGAACAAGGAGTTGCTGCAGCTCAAATTAACAAGCAGGCAGCAGAAGTGAACTAGAAGCAGCTTCAGCAGGGGATGCTGCAGCAGGTGCTTGTTCAAGTGGTTGTTTCAACTGTCCAAGTAGCAGCTGTCTGCTGGACTCGGTTTGAAGGTCTGGCTGCTCTGCGGAGGCTCTTAGAAGAATTTCTAAAATACTGTGGAGTATTTTCCAGCAAGGTTTACTAGTCAGAGAAGGAGATTTGTATTGAAGATAAATATCAAATCTAATCTCCTAGATTTTAGGAGATAATTGATCTTGTTGGGTCAATTGCCTAAACCTGGAAATTGCTTAAAGTGGTACTGCTATTTAAGCAGAAGGTGTTCAGGGCTGAAGAAGTTGATCAAAGCTGAGGGATACACGAGTGCCTACACGGATTTCAGAGTGAAGATCTTTGGTGTGTGGCGGATATATTCTTCGATCATCACCCGTGAGCAGAGCGTTGAGCGCAGAGCTGTGGTGAGTGTTGCATAAGGGAATCAGGACTTGCAGAGTCTGATTCGTGCTTGATCTGGAAGCCAATTCAGAGCTGGGGAGCTTGTTGGTTGATCAAGGGCAGCCCCGGAAGAACTGACGGGTGGAAGGCTCGGTCGAGTGTCGTGCGGGAGTACTCACTAGTGGCAGGTGGTCACTGAGTGAGGGGGAGTTGTCCAGAGTGTGCAGCGCTCTTGGAGAGGTTCGATCGGCTCGGCAGAAGGCCTTGGAGCGACGCGGACATTGTGCTTCAGCTGTGTGTTACAGCTGTTGCTGCAGCAACCCTGCTGAGTAGTGTAATTTAGAATAGGCTGAGTTCTTTGAGAGGATTGTAGCTATTCTAGATTGACATATTGTAGAGGGTGTGCAGACACAAATCAGAGCTTGTTCTGATTGTGTTGAGTGGTCCACACAAGGTTGAGTAGCATAGGTTGCGTGAGTTGTAACCGAGTGTACTTCGAACCTTTGGTTGAGTGGATTGAGGACTGGAGAATAGTCCTCCCCAGACGTAGGCAGATTGGCCGAACTGGGTGAACAAACCTGTGCCTTGTTCATTGCTTGCTGTGACAATATTTAAGTGAACAAGAGTGTGCTGCAACAACTGCTTGTTCACAAAATCTATCTAATTTCAGACGCTGTGAAATTTCAGACTTACTAAAGCTGAAATTGTTGAATTGTAAGGACTTGTCCAACTAGCTGATGGAACAACTTTGTTGAACAAGTGTGCAGAGTGATTGAAATGATGGTCAGTGATGAATCCTATGTACTACGTGCACAAGAATGATAACCCAGTTTGGCTATAACAAGCCTACATCTGGGGGGCTTATCCCAAGCCCGTGGGAACCAATCCACTACGTTAAGAACGAGTACAAGGTAAATTTACATAATAAAAGACTCCCTCCCTCTCTATTCTCCCTTTCACTCGCTCACTGAATATGGTTGGCACTCAGGCTCCCCCTGAGTGTGAGACCTCCTGTCTCTACCCACAGATCTCGTCTCAAGAGTGTGTACGGTGTCAAGTTTTCAAGTGCAGCTCAATGTATTTCTTTTTCAATTTTTTCGATACCCTTTGACAGTGAGCACTTCACTTATATATTTAGCTGGACCTTTTATGTTGGAAATATCCCCACAATCATTTATTCCAAAGTGTTTGATAGGGATGATTTGTTATTCCAAGAGTGTTGTTAGAATCGTAGATCTCTTGATTATGTTTGCCTTATGAATCGTGATCCTTCAAATCTTAGAATATGCTCGGATATATTCTGAAGATGCAATCCAGTATACTCGGATATATTCTAAAGATGCAATCCAGTTTTATCCCGGATTTTGTGGACATGACAGATCCTCCTTCTGTTCTACCCCAGAGGTTGCTGGTACAACATCTTGAACAATTTTTGTGCAGGCATGCCATGAGCATCCACAATCTCCCCATTGGCATTTGCATCAAAAACTTAAGATGTTGAATCTCCGATAATTATGGCAACAAAATCATAATAATTTAACTCCAATCATAAAAAAACATAGAAGTGTAGCAACAACTCAAAAAAAATGTAGCAGCAACTCAAGGAAAACAAATATTGTTGCATCATCAGTCCCAGAAAATAACCAGAAATACCTCTTCCCCCTTTTTAATGGAAATGCTAAGGAAGTCAGTGCTCTGGAGGCGGTGCAGGGTACTTCATGTCCCTTATCAGACTAGTGATTTGTGGCCGTTGAGTTGTGAGCCGCTCGATCTCGGCTGTAAGAAAGTTTGCAGTGACCTCAAACTGGTAAATGGCACGAGCCCAGATAGCCTCTTGTCCGGGGGCAGCAGCTGCTGGAACATCATTAGAGTCCTCCTGGAGATCATTAATGTGACGACCAATAAACAGCTTGTAGTCGGCATGATGGTACAGTGCTGGGTTGGACAACTTATGTTCTGGTGCACGAAGATCAGAGTGAGCCGTGACAAACATGGTACAAAGTAGCAAAGGAAACCCAATGGGATGTTGTTCTCTGACGGAGGTGGCATGACCAACCAGATTATCAACCACTATTTGTCCAAAATTGACTGAGTGGCCCATTCCAAGGGCATAGAGAAATTTTCCAAGGTCCCGATTGACTGATCCCCAATGGAGCTTGGGAAACCAATTGTGATGGCCAATGTGGTATAACAAGGAGTGTTTGGTGGTCAGTTCTGGAGCGGGAATAGTGAGGTCCTGCCAGATAGTTCGAGTCCCCCCGGTTATGGTTCGAGCAATTAGATCCATATTCTCTTCAGCCAGCTCTCCTTCTTCTGCATCGATGTCAAAAAAATCATTGATATGTTATGTAGTAATTTGAAGTGTCTTACCGCGAGCCCTGAGGATCCCCCATTTGGAGCTGGTCACGTCTCCGAACCCTCGAGGTAATTTCGCAATGAGTTCTCGGACAAGAGCCTCTTCATATCTTCTGATGTCAGTGACTGTTCCAAGCATCTGCGTGCGGTGGAGGAGATCAATAATGGCAGGAACAAAATATTTGTTGGGATTAAGTAACTTCTCTGGGATAATCTTCCGTTTTGTGTCTGCCTTCCACCTTTGAGCGCATTGATGATTTGCAAACCAGATTCCATCCACCCAAAAGCCAAAATCAGCCATCTTCGATTTTTTCTTGTCAGGTTTAGCCTGTGTAGAATGCTGCTGGGACACGGGTGCCTTTCGTTTGATAGAAGATACGGCCTCTGGGACTGATGGCGGGACCTAATTGGGATCTGCAATGTCTTCTGCCATGATTACGCCGCCCTTTTTCCTTATTGTTTTCCTTCTAGGTGGCTTTGTTGTAGCAGGAACCGGGTTGAACAACTCTTGAATTGTGGGGGTACGAGCCCGAGATGGTTCACTGTCCATAGTAGCACCTACACCTTCTTTTGGGACAGGAGACTCCATTGTGGGGGAGACAGGTGCAAGGTGGGGTGGAGACTCATCATCCCCTTTGGTATTGCCGGGGCTCGGTTCCCTGATAATGACAACATCACTATTGGATAATGACGGAGCATTAGGAGTACCTGGTTGAGGACTTAGTTGAGCATGAGCTTCCTGAGCCTTTTGAGCCAGGCGAGTCAAGGGGCGACGACAGACTAACTGAGAGAGGGTCACATCATCATCAAGTGAGGAGGTCGACTTACGGGATTGTGACGTAGCTGCTGGTGTTTTGGCGGAGTCTTTGGTTGCTGATTTCCCTCCTCTCGTGCGAGCCATCTTGGTGATTGTAGAGATGTAAGTTTGGGGATTTTCTTTCTAGGGCTTAACGTGTGCGTGAGAGAAAGAGAAGCCTTAGAGTAGCAATAGTTCCCTTTTCTTTGAAACGGTGGAGAGGGCCTCGGGAGACGATGACGAGGGCCTTCTTGGTGTGTTTAATAAATAGTGTTTTGTCTGCTCCTCCTCTAAAATACCCGTGCTGGATTAGAAATTCCGTTAGTTTTTCGTACCATGCTTTTGGAGCTTGTCCATAAAGAGCCTTCTTGAGCCAGTACACATGGTCAGGGTGTGATGGGTCTTCAAAACCTTTAGGCTGAGCGACGTACACTTCTTCAGTTAGGACACCATTCAGGAAGGCACTTTTAATGTCCATCTGTTGTAGCTTGAACTTCATATGGCATGATACAGCCACTAGTAATCTGATTGCCTCTAGTCTCGCCACCGGAGCAAAAGTCTCGTCAAAGTTTATTCCTTCGACTTGGGTGTATCCTTGTGCTTCCAATCTTGCCTTGTTTCGAGTGATGTTTCTCTTTTTATCTATTTTGTTTTTGTACACGCACTTGGTTCCAATGATATTTACTCCTCTTGTTGCTGGAACAAGTCCCCATACGTTGTTTCTTTCAAATTCTCCGAGTTCCTCTTGCATGGCCAAAATCCAATCTTCATCTTGCATATCTTCCTTGATGTTCCTGGGCTCTAAAGTAGATAGAAAGCATGAAGATTTAACATATCATGATAGTTAATCCTGGGATTTCCACGAGTTCTTCGGGATTCTGCTGGATCTCTGATGATATTCGTGATCGAATGATTGGCCTTTATTCTGCTTGTTGATCGAATGCTTGAGAAGCATCTTCTTCTGGATGACTTTCTTATTCAGATACTTCGTCTGTATGTACAGGGTCGTCTGGTTGAACAGTTTCCTGAACATCTTTCTTTGTTGATGTCTGAGCATCCTCCTCATTTTCTGGTTGTTTCTCAGACTCCTCTTGTTCGTCATCTTTGATTACTACATTTGCAGACTCCATTACTATTCCAGTCCTCTTGTTGAATACTCGATATGCCCTGCTGCTTGTGGAGTAACCAAGGAATATTCCTTCGTCGCTTCTTGAATCCAATTAATGCTTATATTCTCGGTCTGCTAGAATGTAACACACGCTCCCGAACACATGAAAGTATTTGACTAACGGCTTGTTCCCCTTCCATAGTTTATAGCTGGTTTTCTCCAGTCCCTTTCTGATCAGTACCCGATTCAGAGTGTAACATGCAGTACTCATCGCTTCTACCCAGAATTGTAATGGAATCTTTTTGGAGTGAAGCATTGCTCTGGTCATCTCTTGAAGTGTTCTGTTCTTCCTCTCTACCACTTCGTTTTGTTGAGGAGTGATTGATGAAGAGAACTGATGTTGGATACCACGATTGATGCAATACGTCGACATCTGATCATTATCAAATTCTCTCACATGATCGCTCTTGATTGCTATCACATATTCTCCTCGACTCCTTCTGGATTGTTCCAACTGAGTAGTGAGTTGAACAACTGCTTGGACAGTTTCTGCCTTTTCCCTGAGGAAGGAGATCCAAGTGTATCTGGTGTAGTCATCTACACATACAAAGACGTACCTTTTCCTTCTGATACTTTTCACTTGCATTGGGCCCATGAGGTCCATGTGTAGTACTTATAGGGGCTTTGATGTGTTTATCAGATCTGTCTTTCGATGTGCCTTCCTTGTTTGCTTGCCTAATTGACAATCTCCACATACAAAGTCTACTTCTCCAGTGAAGGTAGGTATCCCGCGAACTAATCCTTCAGCTACCACTTTTCTAAGCAGTCTTCCATGAATATGTCCCATCCGCTTTTACCAGAGTTGTAGTTGTTAAGTACTGGTTTTGAGGCAGATTGTCCCGTTGCCAGTGTTATGCTCCAGAAGATAGCAGTTGTTAGTCGACCGGTGCCCTTTGAGTAGACACTACCCTCGTTTGTTTCAACCTTGCATGTGCTCTGATCGAACTCCACATGATTTTCTCCGTCACAGAGCTGGCTGATGCTGAGCAAGTTAACCGTTAGCCCTTCTACTAGCAGGACATTGCTGAGGATGGGTAGACCTTGAGTGTTTAAGGTGCCACTTCCAATGACTCTTCCTTTATTTCCATCACCGAAAACTACATACTGGATGTGTGTAGGTCCGATATCTGTCAGATACTCCTTGTTTCCAATCATATGCCCGGAGCACACTACTATCAAAAAATCATGTACTCTTTTCGGTGTGAGTAGACAAGCTGTAGGCGACAAAGCATGATCCTCCCTTTTCTTTAACTCTCCAGATCCACTTATTGTTGAGCCCTGAACTTGAGTTCATTCTCCTTATGCGGCAGTCTCTTCTGATGTGTCCAGGTCTGTGACAATAGTGGCACCTTTTTTTCTCCCTCCATGCTCCTGATTTTTCTGGTAGTTTGGTTTGGTCTGGGCGGAAACCCTCGGATCCTTTGACAAACACCGTCTTGCTCATTGATTTGGATCCAGTGAAGCCAATCCCTCTTATGTCCTTTGATGGTCTTTGTATGGACAGAACATAATCCAGGTTTTTTGTTCCAGTATTGAGCATGCTTTGTGTCTTCCTGAGACATCTTAGTTCTTTAATAGTATTATCGAGTTCCTGTTATAGCTGGTCGATGGTTCCGTGGTACTTGTCTTTTTCCTTGTCCACGAAGTTGTTCCGCAGTTGTAGTTGATGATTCTCTTCTTTCAATTTGCAGATAGTGGTATTGAGTTTTGAGTTTTGAGTTGATGCCAACGACTTCAGTCTATTTTGTGTGTACGAGCGAGAATTTTTGATGATGCACTCGTTAGTTGGCTCTTCATCCTCTCTATCTGACCCTGTCCCCGAAGCAATTGAGGTTAGAGCTACAAACTTCTCCTCAGGTGTGTCATTGATGGGGCGTATTTATACGACTCGCTAAACCGTTTAAACCCAACTATTTCGACATGTTTTTATGTGAACAGTTACTTCTTAGTGTTGTTTGCATTTCAGGTGTTCGGAATACATGAAAAGAGACTTGCGACTCAAAACGGTGTTTTTAGACCGAATGCAAAACTCGATGAAGGAGGTGCAACTCAGCGTGTACCGCGCCTGGAGACAACTTTAGGCTCGCGCGCCAGAGACTAATGTCTCTTGATGGCGCCCTCGCTAATGTCTTCTTTGGGCGCGGTTAGCTTATGATGACTTCGAAGGGTGCGCAACTCAGAGTGTACCGCGCCAGCAGGCAACATTAGCACCGCGCGCTACAACTTAATGTCTTCTCCAGGTGCGCCAGATAATGTCTTCTTGGAGCGCGGTCATCGTATGATGACATCAGCAATTGGGCTCGCGGCTCGAAATCAATTTTTAGAACCCGATTTCAATTAGGGATTCGGGCAGTTTTAACGGCAGACTTTTTAGAACGACAGCAGCCAGGAAGAGACGACCGGACGGAATTTTGGAGTTGGGCGTGAACAGTGTTTCCGGTGTGAACAGTAGATTCCGGCGTGAACAGTGTTTCCGGCGTGAACAGTGATTTTGAACGGTTTTTGTTATTCTTTTCAGATTAATGTATTTTTCAGTTATGACTATGAGTAGCTAAATTTTTGTTTCAGTTTAGGATTTTCAATTGGTGACATATATGTTTGAGACTTGGATTTAATGCATGTTTCTATTCAATCGTAAGTTCTGGATCTTAAATTGCATGAATTGTATTGCACGGTTAGCATATACTTTGTCGTGAAACTATCCGCTCATCAATTCTGATTATTAACTCTTATCGAAGCTTTGTCGTGGAGATAAGTAGTAGAATCTAGGTTAGTATCACCTTTGTCGGGATACTTTAGGTTATTACCTTTGTCTGAGTGACCAAACGTTTGAGTAGGATCATATCTTTAGAAGTCGAAGATAACAGTCATTATTGAATTCCCTGAGCTGAATATTTCTCTCGATTGACATTCACATTTTTATTACATTCGTTCTTGTGACCATTCACTCAAAAACCCCCCCCTTTAGTTCCTTATTTACAGGGAATCGCTTCACAGTCAGTTCTCTTGGGTTCGACCTTTGCTTGCCGCTACACTAGCTAAGCTTGGAGATATAAATACAAGTTTGGCGCGCACAACGACGCGCGTCAGTCATCCTCAGATTCTTTGTCACTCCATGTTACGTTCAGCGATTGTTTGCTTCTCTTGAGCGTGTTCGCACACTCGGCTTGTATATGCCCATATCCTTCGCATTCTCTGCACTGGATACCTTTGGGATGACTGGATCGATTATGTTCCTTCGAGTCAATCTGTCGTCCTCTGGTCTAGGAACTTCCTTTGAATCTGTTCAGCCCATTGTGTTGATTAGATTGTCCTGCCACCTTCTTGTTCAGCTTGTTCATGAATTTTCCGAACTGCTTACTTAGTAGAGTCATTTCTTCAACCATGTCTTCTCCATTGTCAGATGTTTGTGTTTCTGCTTTGAGCCCGATGGTTCTTTCCTTAGAGGCTGGCTGAGAGCTGGCTATCCTCATTTTATAAGTTGTAAGCGAGCTCATTAAGTCATCAAGTCGCATACTCTTCACATCTTGGGCCTCCTCTATTGCGGTGACCTTCATTTCAAACCTAGCTAGC
Source organism: Umbilicus rupestris (assembly GCA_963678935.1). NCBI lineage: Eukaryota > Viridiplantae > Streptophyta > Magnoliopsida > Saxifragales > Crassulaceae > Umbilicus > Umbilicus rupestris. The sequence goes on from OY787619.1 coordinate 3,379,132, forward strand.
AGGGATCGTAGAGCTTTTCGAACCAATTTTTCTTCTGGTATTGGTTCTCCCAGATTGAATGCTTGGTTTGACAAGTCTCCAAGTTTTGCAAAGAACTCCCTTACGGTTTCTCCATCACTCATCCTTAGTTCCTCGAATTGGGTGTTAATCATTTGCATGCGAGATAGTTTTACTTTGTCGGTTCCTTCGTGATGAGTTGTTAGGATGTCCCAAGCTTCTTTGGCTACTTCACACTTCGATATTAGCTTGAAGATCTTCTCATCTACTCCGGCGAAGATGGCGTTCAATGCTTTCGCGTTGCTGATTCTGGCCCATTCTTCATCCTTAGTCCATTTTTCTTCAGCTATATCAATTTCGTTCCCTTCTCCATCTTCTCCCTTCGGTGTGTGCCATGGCATCACGATGGCTCTCCATGCCCTATCGTCAACAGATTGTATGTACGCCTTCATTCTCGCCTTCCAGTAGCCGTAGTTATGATCGTCCAACAGTGGGGGTAGGGTTATGCTCTGACCTTCTTTCATACTCATCTTTCAGCTGTCTTCCCAAGATCTTTTACTCTATGTTTCGAGCACGCCGCTCTGATACCAATTGAAATTGCTGAATTGTAGGGACTTGTCCAACTAGCTGATGGAACAACTTTGTTGAACAAGTGTGCAGAGTGATTGAAATGATGGTCAGTGATGAATCCTATGTACTACGTGCACAAGAATGATTACCCAGTTCGGCTATAACGAGCCTACATGTGGAGGGCTTATCCCAAGCTCGTGGGAACAAATCCACTACGTTGAGAACGAGTACAAGGTAAATTTACAGAATAGAAGACTCCCTCTCTATTCTCCCTTTCACTCACTCACTGAATATGGTTAGCACTCAGGCTCCCCCTGAGTGTGAGACCTCCCGTCTCTACCCACGGATCTCGTCTCAAGAGTGTGTACGGTGTCAAGCTTTCAAGTGCAACTCAATGTATTTCTTTTTCAATTTTCTCGATACCCTTTGACAGTGAGCACTTCACTTATATATTTAGCTGGACCTTTTATGTTGGAAATATCCCCACAATCATTTATTCCAAAGTGTTTGATAGGGATGATTTGTTATTCCAAGAGTGTTGTTAGAATCGTAGATCTCTTGATTATGTTTGCCTTATGAATCGTGATCCTTCAAATCTTAGAATATGCTCGGATATATTCTGAAGATGCAATCCAGTTTTATCCCGGATTTTGTGGACATGACAGATCCTCCTTCTGTTCTACCCCAGAGGTTGCTGGTACAACATCTTGAACAGTTTTTGTGCAAGCATACCATGAGCATCCATAAAAGCGATTCTTCATATCTTGACAATTTGGTCAATCACCTAGAAAAGTAGCTTATCATTAGCATTTTATTAACAAAAAGAAAACCGAAAATTTTTTTTAAGTACCTGATAACATTTATCAACTCTAAAGTGGGAGTCATTTTTTTGTAGCATAACTCAAATGCAAATGGCTTTGAATTTTATCTTCAATGTTAAGAATGCTAATACCATTTTTGGCATAACGATTATTTACACCTTCCAAAAGCTCATCCCATTCATTCTCCCTCAATGCTAGAAACCTTGTTTTGGTGTTATGAATCAAACTTACGGCCTCCATAATGTTTTGATTCCTTTTTTGCAAAAATTGTGACAAAAACATTTGTCAACCCCAATACTAGCTTCATCAAGTGAGCAATGAAATAAATTGAATGAAAACTAATTGGAGTTGGTGAGCAAAACAATGAATGTACATTGCACATGGATTTTCATTCAAGATAAGAGTCTTCGAACCATTAGGTTCACCTCGCATATTAGAAGCTCGATCATATCCTTGACCTCTTAGCTTAGAGAGACACAATCCATACTTACCAAAGAATTCATCAATCTCCTTTTTTAAAGCTAGTGATGTGGTATCAATAACATGGACAACTCCAACGAAACCTTTCATCACTATTCTATGGTTGTTTACATATCAAAAAACAATAGCCATTTGCTCTTTGACCGAATAATCTCGAGCATCATCAACAAAAAATGAAAAGAATTTGTCTCCAATATCACTAATGATGGCTTTTGTTGTCTCGAATCCACATGCCTTTACAATATCTTTTTGAATCGAATGACAAATAAGTTTGTTAGTTCCGGACTTTTTTATTCGTCATCCAACAACAAGGTTTCTTGAACTATACAAATCAAGAATTTCCAAAACATTTCCTCTATTAAGTGAATCATTCATTTCATCATGGCCCCGAAAAGCTAATCCTTGTTGAAGTAACAATCTAACAACATTAACGACTGCAATCCCCGGTTCGGAAGAAAGAAAATGACCAAAAATAAAAGATATAATATTTAATCAATTAATAAAATTTTAGAGAAATAAAGAGAGATCCCGGGACACCCCTTGATCCGCCCCTGCAAAGAGTCTACAATTTCAGTATTCCAGCCTCAACAAGCTACGAATCTTTTAGAAGCTAGTTATTCAAAACATATAATGTGGTTTTACAACCCCAGACAGGTGTAAATGTGGAGAAGATGTGCGAGTGGCCAACAGTTGATAATGCCGCTCAAATTCTACCTAGCACTCTTTGCGGACTATTCTCAATGGCATATTCTCCAGTTACAATCGAAGGAGTAGTTTTTGACTAAGCAAACGTTCGTTGCACAAATACGACATGCAGTGGTCGAGGGGGACGTCAGCGAGAACCTTCTCTGGGAGAAGGTCCTCGCGGACTTCCAAAAAAAATTGTGTATCGCAAAATGTGTTACACGCCCCCCCCCCCCCCCCCAAAAGGTCCTCGCGGACTTCCAAAAAAAATTGTGTATTGCAAAATGTGTTACACGCCCCACCTCCCACCCCCCCCCCCCCCCCCCCCAAACTTTAAACCAAGTGGGTCTAAGAAACCCCCAACGATCTAAAAATGCAAAAAAATCAAAAAAGAAACTCAGTAAATTTTCCCTATAAATATACCCTTCTTTTCACACACCAATTATTTTCTTCTATAACCCATATAATTTCTTCATATATAAATTTTTTTTTTATAAATTTCTACTAATTGGTCTATTTTAGAAGATGTACAATTGTGCGTATCTTACTGTTATCAATCTGTTGATCATATTTCCGGCAACGAATAGAAGGCTGAGAAGTTGCAGGAAAAATTCATTTCAATTAAAAAAACGATTGCTAGGTCTCAAGCCGCACTTGCTTCTCATTTTGCCAGGTTGAAGCCACACTTGATTTATTGAGGTTCTTGTCTTTTCTATGCAAAAAGAAAGAAAGAATTCACAAGTAATTTGTAAGATGATGTACGTATTTCGTTATGTACATTAAATTGAACTATAGACTTTATTTATTAAATTATTTGTTTTCTTGATTAGACATATAGATAAGGAAAATATAAACTATGTATGTTGCAATAAAAGGAGTTCATACTCTTTCAATGTTGGGAAGAAGTTAAGGCGCATCATACCTTTACTCCAACCAAAACTAATACTCCACTGTCCTACACATACGAAGCTAATCCCTCCGTTGATGAAGTATTTACAAGTGAAGTACCTACAAGTGTGAGCTTTGTAGATCAAATATTATACATTTGAAAGTAACCTCGGAAGTTCATCGAGTTCATTAGACCCCCTGTAGTTAGACGGCCAATGACGGAAGGCGAAAAAAAAAACTGCGACTCCAACAAGCAACATGTGAGACAATACTTTGCAAAGCACTGCGAGGAACCAAAAAGGTTATATCGATTGACGAAAAATGCAAGTAGAGTACCCTAAGTAATTCAATATTAAGTGCAAAAGAAGCCTGATCATATGTGACTAAATCGCGTCCCGGACGTCGTGAATCGTTTTAAACCTGAATCGGCTTGTGCTTTACACCCCTACGCACCCTCACGTAGGGAGAACCACCTTGATTAACATCTTACCAAGTGGGTAGAATGAGTTTCCATATAAACTTACATTTATCCACTTTCCAAGCAATGTGAGATACTTGCACATTGTTTTCATTTGTACTCCACAATGTTGAGTGTTTTATTCTTAATCCACTCACATTTCTAATATTTTAGATAACTCTTTGAACATCAAAATCTCATTCAATTTAGCTTGGATTTTCATTTATGAATAATCGATTATATACCTCTCGTCTCAATGTATTTAAATACGATTAATTCAATTCAATCTGAGGTCTAACCCCCTCTCAAATTTGTCCCATAAAATGGGATCCCTTCTTTCATTGTCATCCGCGAAAAATCAAACATACTACCGAAGATCAAATATCAACACATTCTCGCCTTTCCTTGACCCCTTTTTATCCAACCATGAACCCCATACCGCCTCCTCAACGCCCTCACATTCTAAACGCAGCAATCAGCTCATTGATGATCCTCATCACATTCGGTCCAACAGTCACTCTAGAATCTTTAGTCGCCTATCGCTGCGAATTGTTGAAATAAGCAGGCACAACGATCACCATATTTTTCACAGATTCACCCAAATAAGAATCCGATCTCTCCCTCATCTTCACCAACACCATAGACGATTGGAGCCGGGAAATCACTCACTGACATTTGAATTCATCTATTCCCATAGTCATTATTGCCAAAAGCATTTTTCACTAAAAGCCATGATCGGTTGATTTACTTACCGATTATTCATCCACTCGATGATGAATTTCGCTTCTCTCCCGAACTTTCAATATGTTTTTACCACTCAACTCTTATTTCAGGTCAAATCATACTACATTGCAGCTCTGTAGTCCATTTAAAGCAAAATAAAGAAAATTATAAAATTCCGACGAATACGGACCAAAGAATTAGGGCCGGCCCAATCGTGAGGTCCATGAGGCAGCCGCCTCGGGCCTCGCGGTTGGGAAGATCACACAAAAAAAAATTGCTTCTCTACTCTCTCTCATGTCTTCTCTCCCGACTTCTGCTTCAACGACAACGGCACTGGGCACTCCATCTCTGAATCAGATACCCCCCAATCAGCTCTTATCTCTGATCTCCCCATTTCATACCATCCCGATAGGTGACATTCCCACCGTCCCTACAGCCTACCCTCCTTTCCGCTATCGCTGCAATTGCAAGACTTGCTCGGCTGGCACCTGGCGGCTGCAGGTTTCTCCTCCGTAGTCCGCCCTCAACGGCTCAACCCCTATGGCCCTACTCCCACGTGGCCGCGTCGAGTCGTCGATTTCGCTGCCACCTGCCATAATCTAGAATCTGGATATGCCAGGTTCTTTTGTTTCATTTATCATATTTGTGTTGTTGGCTATTTTTTTGGTGATTTTGTGATAGGATTGTTTAACAATTAGATCATTTGGGTAATCATTTAATAATTGGTTGAATATTTGTGCATAGTGTCAAATCGTAAACATGAATCCGGCTTTTCAAAAGTCTTAAAAAAAGAAAGATTAATGCTTAAAAAAAGTCACAACAAGGAGCTCTTGATAAGTTTATAGCTAAGGGTCCTTTAAAAATATAACGATTGTTTAGACATAGATGGTTTATATTTATTTGTAGAGTGAAAATTTTTAAGAGAAATTATACAAGTGGAGAACAATGCTCCTATTTGTATACTTGATCAAATAAAAAGAATGGATTCTTTTCCAAATGCTTTCGTTGCTTATAGAATAATGTTAACGGTGCCAATCACGGTTGATTCGGGGGAAAGAAGTTTTTCAAAATTAAAATTGATAAAGTCCTATTTGAGATCCACCATGACTCAATAAAGATTGAATGGATTGACTTTTCTTTCTATTAAAAATAAGATGCTTCAAGAAATTGACTACGAAGATCTAATAAGTAATTTTGCTTCGCAAAAAGCTAGAAAAAAAAAATTTGCATAGTTATTTATTGCATATGGTGGTTCTTCAAGTCTTTTGTCAATTGAAGGATGAAGGCAAGGTATGGATGTCACCAAACTTTACTTTTGGATATCTTATAAAATATATTTGGTTTTTTATTTTGAATTGTAGATATTATCATCTCTCGAATGATTGAAGTCGTCATCCAAAAGACCTCTTTTGTGTTTCGCCTCAGGCCACCAAAAGTGTTGAGCCACCCCTGCAAAGAATGGGATGGTTTACCTTTCCGTCGTCAAAAGCTCGTCGAGAACATGATTCTTGTCCGATTGAGGCGTGACATATCTTGCTAAAACGCTAACACGAAGGGCTACAATTCAATATTTTACACCAAGACTAAATTTGAAGGTTTAGAGGACAAACTAGCGGTCCAATTCAGAACCACAGTGCTGAGTGAACAGTAGCCCGGTTCGGGATAAACTGCCAGTTCAAGGCATAACTGCCGGTTTCGACCGAACCGTTGCCTCGGGTGTGAACCAGGCAAAAAAATAGTTTTTCGAGACACTCTGAGATGGCCCGGTCGTGACCGAACAGGCGATTCATCAATTAAACCTGTGGTTTGATCATAGAACCACCGGTTGGATCTGAACGGTGCCGGAACCTGATTTCTAAAAATCAACCCAATTAACTTTTTAGTATAAATACAAACCTAGAACTCATGCAAAGGGGTGGAACTCTTGGAAAACCTAGATTTCGAGTAGAAGCTGAGATTTGATGAACGAAGCACATCAATCAACAATACGGTTCCCTCATTCTCTCTTTTCTCTAATCTGGTAATCGTTGAAACACCATGAGTAGCCAGTCTTAATTCTGGGATCTTACGGATCTCATGCCTGTAATCAACAACTCATGTTATCTTATTAAAACCTTTCAATTGTGTTAATGGAGTTCTTTATTTTTACTATTTTTGATTCATCGTTCCTGCATGTCTGCCATTGATTGTGATGCTTTCTTGCTAGAACGAATTAGGTTAAGAACCAAAAAGATGACTGTGTCTGAGGTAATTAACCAGATTAAGTAGAATTAATATCGAAGCATGGTAGCTATATGGTTAGTACACGAATTGATAGGAAAGTTGACATTATTTGTCTGAAACCCGTAGGCTTAATAAATCGAAATTATTGATTATCCGTGATTGGGCGGCATTCAACAGTCTAAATTAATTCAGGCAATGATCTGTGATTGGGCAGCTTGCCTAATGTTATTAGGTTATTTCCACGTTAGAATTATTGCATGATTTGTGTGTTAGCCATGTGTGAAGTTTTGATCCTAGAACTCCTTTTCTGATTAAATCAACCGTTTACTTTCAGCGACATTAGGATAATTAGCATAACTTTTCTCGATTTATATTAGGGGTAGCTAAACACATTATTTGCTAGCTAGTATATACACATGCTTGTTCCTTGGATCGACCTTGGCTTGCCTTTGACTGCAACTTGACCCCTGAAACGTATACTTAACAACTATAAATGGTTAAAAAAACGTTTGTCAAGCTGCTTTTGGCATGAGCAGTTTTCTGAAAATTATCACATATGAATCAATTAAGCGCTGACTGGCAAGAAATTCATACTTTTTGGAAATGCGCTCTTGACAAAGTTGATTTTCCAAAAAATATGACATATTACCAAGAAAATTTGGAGTCATGACAGATTGTAAAACGAAACTTTGGAAAATGGCAGTTGAAATTGTTTTCAATAATTTGTTCATTCATTGATGTGTCTACTATTTACACGAGAGAACTCTGGGGACTCTTAAACAGACACATAATGTATGGCATTCTGATCGAGTAATTAATTCATTATAGTCAATGTGATTCTTGAGTATGTAACTTATGATCTTTCAACTCTTGAGGAGACTCACATAGCTTATGACTTTCTCTATGTGAAGTTAACAAAGGATTTTTATAATTTTTCTTATGTTGATTTCCAAATTGAACTTTGTTTTATTAACTTTATTGTTCAATTTCTCTCCCTGACTTACCACAATGCATTAAGAAAATGTTATTAACATTTATCGTCCTTCATTAGATGATAATTAAGGCGTGTTTCTTTTTTCATACTCTCCACACCCCTAAGAAGACATACTTTTCTCAGAATTTTCAACAATACTAATTTTCTGCCCTTAACATTTTGTCTCTAGCATCTAATACAATTAATATATGTATATTGTTCAAATCCAACATTTCACTCAAAATTGCCATCTTTGGTTAGCTTTCTTCCTATTTTGCCATGACTCTTAAAAATATTTCTCGTATATCACTCTTATCACAAATTGCCACTGGTAATGGCGGTTCGTGCTGACGTGATGCTTTGTTAGTATCCGAATTATATTTTAGATCAAATTGCTCTTCAAAAAGCAATTTATGTGTTTGCATTTATCTCACGGATTCAAACAATTCATCATGTCAGAAAAAAGAACATCAATTTTAAAAAGAATGAGAAATGGAGAAGATAGTTTTGGGTGGATAGCAAAGGAGGGAATTTTTCCATTAAATATATTTTTGGCAGAGTGATGAGGCTTCAAATATTTCATGGTCCATCTCGTTTGGGAGCCCCAATTCCACTCCGTCACGCTCCTCAACGTTAATTATTGTGCTTTTATCAATCAATCAACCACACCACTCTATATTTTTTCCTAAAAGATAAAAAAAAGGAATAAACACATAAAAAATGAAATATGTCTTGCGCATACATTGCTTGAAGTAGAGTGTTGGCTAGGACAGTCCAGCTGTACAATTTTCCTACAAAATATAGTTGTCAGTGTTTGATGATGTCATGGCATGAGTATATACATTTTCCCCACATTATTGTAAAAAATAGAGAAAGATCCATAATATGTCTAGTCCTCTGGTTGGGGTTGTGTAAATAGACCATAATGGCAATGTAAAATGTTAGGCAACCAAAAAAAAAAGACACGATTATTATTATTATTATTATTAAACAATTTACAAGATATATTTGTTGTTGAACTGGAACAGAGCTTTTCAAAATTCAAACTACTGAAAGCGCTTTGAATTAGAGATAAATAATTAATATTACAATTGCAGCTGTGCCTGTCCGTGTGCCACAGTCCTCATTTCATTTCCCAATCCTCTCTGCTCTGCCGCTTCCAACTTTCTCTCTCTTCAACCAGCAGAATAATGACGACACTGGTGGTAGCTTGCTACCCTTCTTTTTCTACTTCTTTCATCCCTCTCCATTAATCCTAATCGCTCGCTCAATCGGTGGGTTTGCTGTCTCACGATCCCCAAAGCTATTTCGGGAGGTGCCTGATTTTATTATTAATTACGGTGCCGTGGACTGCTGAATTCCGAGCAACACACTTCAATGCCTCTGCTTCGATCGCAGCGGGCTTCTCTGCTAAAGTTTCCCTATCTGCTTGCTTATTGCTGCTGGTTGACATAGAGATGGAGTCTAGAGGTCGAAAATGCTGCAAGCAGAATGCCTTTCGAGCTCAGCTTCCTGGATTCGGTCTTCTTCTCTTGTTGGAGGTGAGCTTTCCGCATCCCTCTTGGTTCTCTTTGTTTGAATTCTATTCTTCCCACTGCGCGCATGTGGTCGGATTCAATTGGATTGTGTGCCATCGGGCGAATTTGGGTCACTCTCAGTTCGGAGGTCACTGATCTATTTTTCATTTGTTGTTTTGGGTGTTGGGATCTGCTGACGACGTTTTGTGTGCTGGAGAAGTGAATTTAGGGTTTTTAGTTGACTGAGGTCCTTGATTTTACTGTCGTTGGAGTTGGCTTCGTTTCTCGTAGATCTACATCGAGGACCCTTTTTTTGGTTTTTTGACCCTCTACTTTGAATTACTGTTTCTGTCGGTTGCTCTTCAAATTGTGGTACAATCAAATTCGTTTTTAAGGTTTATGATATTGAAATTACCAGATTTTCCTGAATCTAGGGCTATAGATCAATCAGAAGCACCAGGTTTAAGTGTCTGAATGAAATTGAAAAATTAGGGTTTATGGCTCGACTTTGAATATGGAATGCAGGTGTAGCTGGTAAGTTTTTGCGTCTTTATGAGCTGGGAGTTAGCTCAAGCAACTTCATTTGGAATCTCATGATCCCCGAGCTTTTGTGTCCTTGACAGATATGCATTCATGATCAGTGTTTGTGATCTTATTCTTTTATTTTCTTTGCAGGCTCTACTCATTTTGGTGCTGCTAGATGTTGGTCAAACAGAATCTGCTGAACCTACTAAATTACAACTGCAAGATGACAAGGGAAATGATAATGTTATCTCACATTCCTGCATACATGATCAGATACTTGAGCACAGAAAGCGACCTGGACGCAAGGTGTACTCCGTTACGCCGCAGATGTATGAGGACTCGTCACTTTTGGGGAACCATCGCTGGAAATCAAGAGCTTTGCTAGAAATGCCAGAGCAGACGGATATGAAGAAGCCCATCAGAATCTTTTTAAATTACGATGCCGTTGGTCACTCAACTGATAGAGATTGTAAAGCAGTTGGTGATATAGTGAAGGTTAGATGTCTATTACCGTTATTTGTGGGCGACTAACGGCTCACATTTGTAAAATTTCTAACATCTGCTAACTCTGTTAGACTCTTTTTGTCTTCATCAGCTTGGTGAGCCTCCATCCAGATTACTATATGGAGTCCCAATGTGTAATCCTCAAGCAGAGCCTCCCATTTCTGGGGACTGCTGGTACAACTGCACGTTTGATGATATATCGGGAGAGGACAAAAAACATCGTCTTCGACAGGTTTAACCAGTAAACATTGTTAATAGTAGAATAATGATGGCTACATCTACATATAATTTAGATAGAAGTTCGTGGTTCATAACCCTCATGCAGGCATTTACAAGAAAATGCGTAGTCGACATGATTGTTGAACAAGAATTGCTAAACGTGATAATATTAGATTTTTCAAGTCATTTTTTTGGCGTGCACTGGCCAGTGGCCACGTGTTCAACCAATGCCGTACATGATAGTACAACTTCGTAGATTTTTTTTTGCAAGGAAACTTATATTGGGGATAGTATTAGATTTCTAGATTCTATGAATCTCTCAATATATTTACTTTTACCAGATTTGTGGAACTCGAGAAAAAAATGAGATGTCATTAACCTAGACTTATGTTCTGCAGGCCCTAGGTCAAACGGCTAATTGGTTCCGGTCAGCCCTAGCAGTTGAGCCTGTAAAAGGTAAATTGCGGCTAAGTGGGTACTCAGCATGTGGACAAGATGGAGGCGTACAGCTTCCACATGAATATGTTGAAGGTTACATTCAGCAACCTGAAAATGAATTCTTACCGACTTTCACATTCTGTCTTTTAGCGGCGACATGTTTTCAGTTTGAGATAATAAACTGACTTTGCACTCTCTCTAGATGGTGTTGCTGACGCAGACTTGGTTCTCTTAGTAACAACAAGGCCTACTACAGGAAATACTCTAGCATGGGCCGTGGCATGCGAACGCGATCAATGGGGCCGTGCTATTGCTGGTAATTTGTTTTTCATTCTTAAGCAGTGCCATAGTTGACAGGACGGGGAAGATAAATTTAAATACGAACCATCTTACTATTTCGTTTTTTCAGGACATGTGAACGTTGCTCCTCGCCATTTGACTGCTGAAGCAGAAAGTTTACTTTCTGCCACTCTGATACATGAGGTAGGATATTACAGAAATGGATGGAGGTTTCTTCAGTGTGATTCTATATGTCTCTGTTGTCCAGGTTATGCATGTTCTTGGGTTTGATCCCCATGCCTTCACACATTTCCGAGATGAGCACAGAAGGAGGCGTAGCAAGGTAGATTTAATTGATATTTGAGATTTTGATTTGATTACTTATGGTATCCATACATTGCAATTAACATATCTCATGCAAACAATTTATGCCACGGCTCATCATTTGTTGGATATCTAATAGAGACTTGTTTTTTTGTAACTGAAAAATATTTAATGCATGTCTATTAGCCTAGTATAGGCCTGTAAATAAATCACATTTTTGAATACATGTTAATAAATCTTCTATACATGTCTTGTAGATTTTTACTGCCACAATGCTAACCCTACAGCTTCAGTTATCTGTTAGACCTGGCACAATTCACTTTACAAATATTTATTTATTTTTACTAATAAAAATGCACCAAATTAGCATTGCAATTTAATGATCTTAGGACCTCATTTTATAGTCTGACTGCGGTCTCCTGTGAACAACCATTTCTTGTGTTCTAATCTTGCATTCCATGTATGGGTGTTTCACAAAAAGCATAGATGCATCACTTTTTTTTTTTTTTTTTATCTTTCTCCTGTACTGTTACTTTGTAAGATATGATGTTAATGACGTACTATGCTCGAACACTTTGACACACTATTTCACTTATATATGCAGGTCACTGAACAGAAAATGGATGAAAAACTTGGAAGGATGGTGACGCGGGTTGTTCTTCCTCGTGTTGTTATGCACTCTCGTTATCATTATGGGGTGAGTAACTAACATAATGCAGTCTTCCTTCTATAATTGTTCAAGCATGTGGAGTATTCTATTGTGTTGGACCCCGTCACGTGTTTGCTGAATGTTTGTTGTAGTGTATGTGTATGGTAAATGATATTTGATTTTTCTGATAGGCATTCTCTGAAAACTTTACTGGCTTAGAGCTAGAAGATGGAGGAGGACGTGGTACATCAGGTGCTTTTACAATCAGTCTTAGATATTGTTTCTGGAAACTTGTGGTGTTCGTAATAATGAAAACATCATATGCAACATCAAGAAATATTTGTTTAAGCTAATACTCAAAGTTACTCAAATAGAACTTCACTGAAGAAGCAATAAGAGACTAATCTTTAGTTGAGTTTTAACTTTTTTGAGTGATAGTTATACAGCACCTTTGGTGGAATTGTTTTGATGATCTTTTCAAACACTCATCTCTAATTCTTTTGTTGGCAGGATCTCATTGGGAGAAAAGGCTTCTAATGAACGAGATCATGACAGGGTCTGTTGACACAAGATCTGTAGTTTCCAAAATGACATTGGCTTTGCTTGAGGATAGTGGATGGTATGAGGCTAATTATAGCGTTGCTGACCATCTTGATTGGGGATACAACCAAGGATTTGATTTTGCTACCTCTCCTTGCAATCTTTGGAAGGGTGCATACCATTGCAATACAACACAGATTTCAGGTTGTACTTATAATAGGGAGGCTGAAGGCTACTGTCCCATTGTAAATTATTCAACAGACCTTCCCCCATGGGCGCAGTATTTTCCTCAAGCTAATAAAGGTGTGATTGCGTCCCTTTGATGTTACTATTTTTGACAAATTTATCACTAGTCTTTCAACTTGATTCAAAGCAAGTTGAAGTTAATAATGCTGCTCTCACCTCTAGCATAACATGAATTTTTGAGACTGCAGCAATTATATATTCACTGTTATCTTACAGGTGGGCAGTCATTGTTAGCCGATTACTGTACCTATTTCGTGGCTTATTCAGATGGATCATGCACAGATAAAAACACTGCACGAACGCCCGATAGAATGTTGGGTGAGGTTCGGGGGAGTGGTTCAAGGTAACTTATCCACGGAAGTATTTATAGCAGCGCTAAGTTTGATAAGAAAATTTATTTCAGGCGGCTTGGTCCTTATAAATGTTACGCATACAGTTAAAGAGCTCAAAAATAATTTACATTTTAAATTATGTACTTGCAGATGTATGGCCTCGTCGTTAGTACGTTCTGGGTTTGTGAGGGGATCAATAATGCAAGGAAATGGTTGTTATCAGCATAGATGTGCAAACAATACGCTTGAGGTATACAGTTTTCTTATTCTTGTTCCTTATGAATCAACGATAGAGTTAAATCCAAGAGCTCGAACTCCTCTGTAGTTGGATTTTCATAAACCTCACCAAATTATTTTCCAGGTTGCTGTGGATGGTACTTGGAAAATATGTCCTGACGGTGGTGGGCCTATACAATTTCCTGGTTTCAATGGTATTTTACCTTTCATTATATTTTCTCTAAGTTTTTACAGACTCCCTCATACATATAAACACGATGAGCATCTTTCAGGTGAATTAATCTGCCCAGCATACCATGAGCTCTGCAGACAAGAAGATCCCATGGTTGGGTCTCCAAAGTGTCCTAATTCATGTAGCTTTAATGGAGTTTGTGTCAACGATAAATGCCAATGCTTTCCAGGGTTCCTTGGCCAAGACTGTAACAGACGTCAGTGCACTTATTTCTCTTCTTTTACTGTGTAAATTAAGACGTGAAACTATAGGTAGGCATGTATAACTGCCGAACAATGCCAGGAGCCTGACTCGATTAATGAGTTATTTTGTAGGCTATTGCCCCAACAATTGTAATGGACATGGAAGGTGTCTTCCAAATGGGTTCTGCGAGTGTGGTGATGGTTACACTGGCGTAGACTGCTCCACTGGTAAGGGGTTGGTTAACCTCATGCAACTACCATTGTGAATTTTTTCTGTAATTTTACACTTGATTTTGGTGATGAATATAACATTAGCTGAATGATTTTGGCTATCCACTTGTAGTAATTTGTGATCCATCTATTCCTTTTTGAATGGAACTTGGCATGCAGCTACCTGTAATGAGGAGTGCAGCCACCATGGAGGAGTCTGTGACAATGGACGATGCGAGTTCCGCTGCTCAGATTATGCTGGCTATACTTGCCAAAACAGCTCCAACCTTGCGCAAAGTTTAGGCTTTTGTCAGAATGTCCTGAAAGAGGATATATCTGGTAAACATTGCGCTCCCAGTGAAATCAACGCGTTGCAGCAGCTGGAAGATGCTGTAGTCATGGCAAACTATAACAGACTTTTTCCCAGACTTACAAGGCCTCTGAAGAATTTCTTTGACAATGGGTACTGTGACGCAGCGGCTAAGCAGCTTGCATGCTGGGTGAGTAATTCCTTTTGTCATCATGAAGTTGTTTCTGCTTGCCCGACTGATCATGAAAAGTATGTATTTGTGTCCGCATACTTTGGTATTTTCTAACTTGTACTTGGAAAAAACAGATCTCAATCCAAAAGTGTGATAAAGACGGTGATAATAGGCTGCGGGTTTGCTATTCAGCTTGTATAGCGTACAATGATGCATGCGGGGCACTTCTTGATTGTTCGGACCAGACCCTGTTCAACAATGATGGACACAAGGGACAATGCACAGGTGGTGAGAGTAAGAAGAGACAGTCATGGATAGGTCGCCTAGTGAACACATTCTGATGTATAGGTCTAATGTAGTAGGGTTCACCGGTTTCCATCCCCTCTGCTTGTAAGTTGTAGGGCATGTGGTAGGTAAAAGGTAATGAGAGCGCAGCCATTAATATAGAAGAGCCTTGGTCCAAAGATCACAGGGTCAGGTGCAATGCCTAACTTTATAACAGGCAGGAATGGTCATCTGTATGTAAAGGGAAAGTTCCTTCCTAGGATGTTGTAATCTTGAAAAGATTGCCCAAATGCTGTTTCAGCCGAAGGCTATCCAGTGAAATGAATCAGCTTTTCTTGGTACCGTTTCCACCACATTTCGGGTTTGCATGAGATTACACAACTGATAGAGAAGCCAGTAAAATGAATATGATACAACATGAACTCGTAATAATATATTGAATTGAATAGCTCAGTGACACACAGGACCAGGAAATGAACAACATTTTTTTGTTTTATGTTCAACAGTCTTTTTTACTTGGTGAAAGGTTGTTCTTTGCAATATCTGTAACAGGACTTGGTCTGAAGTTAAAGTAAGTGGCGGCCCACAGGTATGTACAAGATAAACCTACGTACACCTTGAACCATATGGAGGAGAAAAATGTTAGGTATACGAACAACCCTGTTAAACATATTACCGCTAGGAGGTTAGCCAGGCAGCTGGTCAAGGAAAGTTCTCCATCAGATCCCTCATTGGGGAAATGACCTTGAGCAACAAAGTCAGATAGCAACTGGTCTTTGAGCTTAAAGGTTTCCATCAACCAAGCAGTGGCCTCGATCTCAAGACTTGGCATATCCTTAGTAAGAATCCGTCGAATATGAATGTGAACCTCTGAAGGGTCCACACCGAACACATTGTCTGATAAAGTTGGACATCTGTGCTTGTATGCTATTGTTATGTCATAAACTGAAATCAAACGAGTAAAACTTTATTGGCTTCATTGACATGGAGCTATATGGTGTTTCATCCCTAAGGTAGTGCAAGTTCATAATTTGAACAAAAGTGTTGCCTGCTTCAACTCCCTTACATTAGTGTAATAATCAAGCATCCAGAGCAAGCATGATAACATTAACTACAACATATTGATCCATTTATGAAATTATTGGACACCCTCTAGATAACATCTATTTTATTGCAGGCATGCTTGTAGAATAAGCTATTACACAAATGAAAAGAACTTTATTATATCATCAACAGAACATGTACGTGTTTAGATCAAACTAGAAATGTTTCAAACTCCAGGATATATTGATAGCAACTAAGTACATGTCATCAATGTTTTTCCCCTGCTCAACCTGCTTGATTTATTACATGCACAAGAATCCTATTAGTTCATTTAACTCATTAATAGATGAATGGCTACTATAGTTCTAACATTACCTTGATGTCCAGGGATTAAGTTACAGTATATCAGGTATTTGTAATTTTTTTTTTTTTTTGTTTCTGAAGAAGAAACCCTCTCAATTCATGCTCGAGAATAATGATAGTCCTGGGACTGAATGATAGTTGAATAAAACAAATAAAGTAACAGAACAAATACATACCTGCATCTAAGGAGTCCATTAACATTTCCAGGCATGCATGGAACCCCTTCGACTTCGGAAGAAGCACATATTTTAGTATTGGCAACCCATTCTCAGCGGCAAATTGTTGGCTCCTTTTACACTTCTGCTCTCTGCGTGATATGAAAAATTATTAGTGTGATGCATACGTCATAATGCTAACCATACAAAACAAAGCATGATAAATTTTTTTATTTTGCCTACAGTGTATTTTCTTCATGTGAATTTCATTGTTTCTATTACAAATAAGGATAGCTGAACATAAAACATGCAAGAGTTTAACCCTAAAGATACGAGTCTCTTATACTACTTACCTTTTCATGTACATGAATAGCTAAACTGCTCTTTTGTAAGTAAATTTCCCACCTTGGCTTTTTACTTAATTTTCACTCTCTTCAATCCATTTACATTAGTTCCATTATCTCTAACACAGCTAAAACAAATAAGAGGAAAAATCGACACAGCAAGGTATTACGTGAAGTCAGTTCCTTCTGGGAAGACAGCCAGCCATAATGGGTCTTGACGATCAGTAAAAGTGGAAAGCATTTTGCGCAAAACTGGTTCATCGATTTCCCACTTCCTCTCAACTGAAATGAACTCAAAGATATGGAAGGCCCAACCAAAAATAGGTAGCTTCATCAAACTACTTTTTAGCACATATTTGATGCTACCAAGGGACCCCTTACGCATCGCAAGATCCCACAAATACATCCAATCAACTTCAGTCCTGTGGTTTGCGATTATTAAAACACGTTCCTTTGAGGGAACCGTATCACCAGAGAAGATAACCTTAGTCTTGTTTATCTTTTCGAAGAGAAAAGGCCATAAAGCCAACCAGATGCCAAACAAGAAGGATGTGACTTTTCTGCTGAGATGTATGTTAAAAACCCGTAAAATGCAAGCAGCCACCGGGGCCAAAAACACTAGAAAAAGAAATGCAGTCGAAAGAAGAACCACCAAGCACAATACACCCCTCAACATCCTTAAGGGAGAAAGAGAGCGCTGCTTATACTCAGCACCATTACCCTGGGCCCTTGAGACTTCCATCTTCTTTCTAGAATACTTGACTTCAACTGCCTCCAAAGTGCAGCTGAAATAAATATGATCAAAGTTTAATAATCTCGTATCCTAAAGAACAATTAACTAGCAAGAACAACAAACAATATGTTCACGCCCACTGTCAAATGCACATAAGCAAGGAAGGGGTCAGTGATGTGAGCCACCATATGAAATGTTAAATGATGACAGCTCATCATCCCAATCACAATTCCAAGGAATCATCTGAGTCTAAGATTTCATATTTTGACATGGAGCCAAAGGTTCCCCAATAGTAAGTGGGTAATAATATTTCAAAAGTCAAAATGAAAATGCTGACTAGTTGTCAACATATTTGCAACCTATTGATAGGACAGCCAATGAATAAAATGCCATGATTATTAACAAAGCTGCTAACATTGCAGGGTTTGTCATTACAGAATAATTCTCATCAACTTAGCCAAGAACATCACATGTATACAGAACCATAACAGAACATAGTTTAATACTTTAAAGGTCCATTTAACCCTTTTACCACACACCTAATCCCAATCCAAATTAGACTACACAACTTTTCTCGCCCCAATCTCAGCATGTAATTTGTCACCCAAAGCCAATAAGCACACCACATCTGTTATCAACAATCTCTATCATCCAACAAAAGATGAATACAAACGCGAAGCCTTTAGAATACAACAGTAGACAGATACGACAAAATTCCAGATACACAAATTCGGCTGGGAATCAGATCTTTGAATCGATGCAAAGACAAGCAGAGATCCATGAAACCGATGGCACGTACCACCTTGTGGTCGATGGCGAGCGAAGATCTGAGCTCTTCACTTCTTCTCCGAAAACCAAAGTATAGATTTTTATCCAAAATTCGGTTGTTTAAGACTGGAGGGGGCTGGTATCAAGTGTGGGTGAGGTGTACGGTAAGGTTTTGGCAGTGGTGGATTTGATTGGCGGGTGGTAGCGACGGCTCAGGGGATTTCTAATCGATTTATGGTTCGTTGATTGTGTGGTTTGATGCGATTGTCGGCAACTTCAATAATGAACATTTCTCCATCTCTAAATTCATTTTGATTTCAATAATCAACATTTCTGAATGCATTTAAAGATGACTTTAAGTCATATTTTATTAGTCGATTCAAAATAGATGTCTTTAAACATTCATTAATATTTTCCTTTTTTATTTTCATTCAATCCACATGTATCACATATTATTTTTTTAGATTTATAGAGCATTTAAACATATATGTAGCAATGCATTTTGAAACATTTGAAAGTCATATGATACTTTTTTTATGAATAATATCAATGAACTTTCTTTACAACACGATGCCCTTTGCTTATTATTCAGAAGAAATCAAAACAGCCATGGACACACAAAAACTTTAACATAATATACAATATGTGTTGCACTATAATAAAATGGTATTCACTATATTAGCAAAAGAGTAAATTAAAGTGGATAGTGGTGACTATATTGTCCTTTGCCAAAACATACTTGTTTGCTTTAAATGCATTGTCACTTTAAAGCAATGAATAACTAACTTAATGCCCATGATAGCAGCCTCCCAAATATATGCAGTAAAAGATACATTTTACCTTTTGATAAATCTGTGTTTTTTACTTCCCCCATTTCATATTTTTTTCAACTTTTTCTAATCCCATTTTTCGTTAAAGATATTCTATGGGATATTCAATCATATTATAGTCCCATATATGTCATCCCCTATATAGCCGCATATTAATAATAAGCCTCTTTTCATAACATGATATCGAGAGGTGAGGTTTTGAGTTTTGCTACCTAAGCCTCCATTATTTTTTTGATCGTTTATTTAGGGGTTTCTTTAACCGATTCAATCTATTCTCAACCGCAACCGTCGCCGCACTCCGAATTGATGTCCGAGCAATTGCTTGAGCCCTCTGCCAACAGCCAACCACGGATCGCGCTTTTCGCCGGTGCTCAATCAGGAGCTCCCGCCGAGCCGCCCGAGTCAACAAGTTAACCTTGCTCTAATAAAAAAAATAAGTAACCCGCTCTGGCATAACCTATGTTTCTTCAACCCCATGCTTGTTCACCCACCATGATTTTGCCTCAAGGGGAGTTGAGAAATATCTTGTATGATATACAAGATATTCAATACAGATATTCAACACAAATTCTTACATATTGTATTCCCATACATGTCCTCCATGCCTATATAATGGGCTCTTATCAATAATAAGGTTCTATTTATAACACTTTTATTTGTCGACTTCTAATTTACCCAGCCAAATCACCCAGGATCTGAAAACCAACCCAAATAAGCTAACAATTCCATTCCCCTTTTCACTCATATGAAGTCACATCCCCAAGTCTATCAATGAAAAATACAAATATGTATATTTTATTTCACATCGCTAAGCCGATGAATAAGTTGTTACTTTTAATTAAATAGTACAAGTCAGGATTAAGGAAGGAATCAAGTTGAACTAACAAAATTCAACACGGTAATTGGAACCCATAGTGTGAACTGAGTAGAGTATGAGAGGTGTGGGATAAACTACCTAGTACCAATGGCAAGAGTTTAGATAACCTGAATGAGTTCACAAAAGTATGAAAGAGTTGGTTAGGCCAATCTGATTCGTTAAGCAACAAAGTTCGATGGATTGTACTCCAACGGAGGATGGAGTATGGAGAGCGACAAAGGTGTACCTATCTAGAAGTTGGGAAGATGTTCGAGAGAGAGCATGTGTAATTTGTCCAAGTGAATGAGAGATTGTTATGAACAAACAATTGATGAATCTGTCCATCATTCTAGCTTGTATTAGATAGTAGAACTATAATTTAGAGTATAAATTTTTTAAGTTCATTTAGAGATAAGAAACTACTACTAAAAGGAATGCAAGAGTGGTCGTTCTCATATATTATATTCTCATCACACGGTTGCTTCCACCATTTCTTTGTCCTTTTTTAGCGAGCTACAAAAATAATTTATGCACAAGAAATTTAAAAAATTATACTCTTCGTATATTGAATATGATCAAAACTTTACTTGATGTACAAATTCTCTCATTTGTGACTCATACTCTGAATTATGATATTCGTTTGCACTAATGTTTTGAGAGAATATGGAGATAAATCAAATTGGCTTCTATAGTTTAACTTGGGTATTAATATGATATTGGATGTGTCTTTTTATAGAATAACTTCTTCAAGAGTCGCCCTTCAATAATAAATAATTGAGAAGTATTTAAGCAACAAATGTATCAATTAAATTGGTAGTGGATGTATTAAAAAAAGATGCCGAGATATCAATCTTAGAATGAACGAAGAGAAAATATATTCGTAATTCGTAAGGATGATAGGCCATGTCTTAGATCCGTACTTTAGATGGTTGGACGACGTCTAAACTGGTATCTAGTGCCACGGGTGACGTCTGACCCGAGTGGCTAGAATCTGGAATGAGTGGATGTGCGTGATCCCCACTCGAGCCTTTGTGAGCTTGGGCTCTCCCCACCAACACATCGTCTGGCGTCTGAACTTCAACACGACGTCTAACATAAGTGTGTTGGGTGTTGGACGACATTCAAGTTGGGTTAATATAGGCATACGAAGCTAACTTGCCTTGTTTCTACCCAAATTCAGTCTGAAATGGGGCCTTTGGGATGAATGGATTTTACTATATTTTTTTAGGCTCTATTTCCTATAGATTTCAGCTCATTCCTAAGCCATGTATGTTGATTCATGTCTTCTTTTTTAATTTTCAGGATATTTGCACTTCAAAGAAAGTTTGAGGACCAAAACAGGGAATTGAGGCAAAAAGGATAAAAAAGAAGCTGAAACGGAGCCTGCAGAGTTCAGGCATTGCCTCACTGATCTCGGGGACGCCTGAACAATATGGAAAGTGATAAGTTGGTGCCTCACTTTTCCAGGCTAAGACTGGCCAACTTTGAAGGTTTTCAGGAGACGCTTCACTTTTCCAGGCCACACCTGACCAATATAGAAGATTTTTAGGCAACACTTCACTTTTCCAAGCGATGCTTCACTATGTTAGGCAATTCCTGACCAATATAGAAGGTTTTTAGGTCATGCCTCGCTTCTCCCAGGCAGCACTTTAAACTCAGGCGATGCTTCACTATGTTAGGCAATTCCTGACCAATATAGAAGGTTTTTAGGTCATGCCCCGCTTCTCCCAGGCAGCACTTTAAACTCAGGCGATGCTTGAGAAGTGCTATAAAAGGAAACTTCATGTACTTAGATTTGTATTCGAGTTTGACACCTCGGATCCAGTTCGCAGAGTCTAGAGAAGAACAGAGAAGCCGAAACCTCAACAAAGAAGTCCCGAGATCACACGGAGGAACGACCGACACTAATAAGAAACTCTTCAATCGTGTCAAAATTAGTTCTTCCCTTATTTGATGTTGTCGTTGTTTCTTTTGTACTTGCTATCATTTGTCGAATGATTTTAATTTATCTTTATTCACTAAGTTTGTATATTCTGTATTAATACTTTTACTCTCAGCTATAGCCTAAGTTTAGTAATCTAAGCCAAAAAAACTACTTTCTCAAGTATTTAGCGATTTGTTCACATAATAGGTTGTGTGCATCTTACCTTCACTGAGTTGAGTAACTTTTCATTATTGATTTTGGATTCCGAACTGTCTAGCCACACATAGAACCCTATCGTTTATGATATATTATGAAATGTTTATTCATAATTAGTATGTGTGGGACCTCAAATCCTTTGGACCACTCTATGTACGTACTTAGATTTACCAGTATTGTTTGACTGTAGCGTACCCTCAAAATATAAACTCTTTGATTTCTATAGAGGTTAAAAATAATGTTGATCAAAATGACGCCGTCCACGAGGATTTGAGTTGGTGCATGCCATTGAATTTGAATTATATGAACTGAGCATATAACATGACTACTCGTGATTAATGTTTTTTATTTATGATCTTTGATAACATGTTTACTCTCACTTACACTCATTATCATCATATGTTTCAGTCTTATGTGTGGAGTAATACCGAATTGAGGAGGATCGTCAAAAGAGGGCACAAAATGACCCCCACAAAAATAAAAACATATGTATTTGAAAAAATAAGATAAAAAAAGTTTAGTTGATGAAGGTAAGTTTCATAATAAACACCACACTTAAGACTTGTCGCATCCCGCCATCATTTGTGAATGAGCTATGAAAATGCTGAATGCTCGATGGTAGGAACTTGTCTAACACGTTGGTCGTACAACTTTTTGAATGAGCTACGCAGTATGATGAAACTACAGAAAGTAATGAATCCTACTTGCTAAGTGCACAAGAGTGATTACCCAGTTCGACTGTAAACTAGCTAACGTCTGTGGGGCTTATCCCAAGCCCGTGAGAACCAATTCACTATATCTAGATGGAGTACAAGGACATTACAGAACAGCAGACTCCCTCTCTATTCTAACCTTCATTCATCTAAAGCGATTGGCACTCAGGCTCCCCCTAAATGTGAGACCTCCCGTCTCTACCCACCGTTCTCGTCTAGGACACGTTTTGTGCTCTCAATCTCACAAGAACAGCTCCCAGTGTTTCTTCTTTTCTCACAATCATCAATACTTCATCAGCTGCGTGTTCCTCATATTTATATCCTGAAATGTTGATCATATCCCCCAGTTTGTTGAGATCGTATATTCCAAATAGTTTGTTGAAGATGATCTCTTTGCCATTGTTGCTTTGATAGTTTGTTGCGATCCGTTGTTACTTGATATATACTCAACGTTATCTTTAAGAGTCAACATTATCTTTAGACCATATTTTTGGAATTTGTCACGGATTTCGCGCTCGTGTAGTGAGCTTATATTGAGCTGATCTGCTTACGAAGTTCTACAGCATCGGTCGCCCTGTACAACATCTTGTACAATTTTTGTGCAAGCATGCAATATGCATCAAAATCTCTCCCTAGGCATTTGCATCGAAACATCATCTGACTCTGGGGACTCCATCTTGGACATTCCATCAAAGAACCAATATAACTATCCTACTATAAAATAGTTCAGAGCCACATATCTATGGCAGTAGAGTAAAAAAAAAAAAAAGTCAAGCGCACACAGTCACAAAGGAGGTGTCCAAGCCCATCTCTCCCTTTTTGATGAAAATGCCAAGGCTATTAAACTTTGGGAGGAGGCTGTGCTGGGCACGTCATGTCTCGGATCAAATTTGTAATCTGCGCCCTTTGTACCGTGAGCCTCTTGATCTCGGCAGTGAGGAAATTGGCGGTGGTTTCCAGCTGATAAATCGCCCTAGCTCAGATGGCTTCTGGTCCTTGTGCAGCTGCCGCTGGAACGTCATCTGAGACATCTTCAGGATCCCCACGGAGATCATTGACATGGCGCTCGATGAACAGCTTGTAGTCGGCATTATGGTACAGGGCCGGATTAGAGAGTTGATGCTCTCGAGCACGCAAATCGGGATGTGCTGAAGTGAACAAGGTGTAAAGTAGGGACGGAAAACCTATAGGGTGCTGCTCGCGAACCGAAGTTGCATGTCCCACGAAATTGTTGAACACCAACTGCCCAAAGTTGACAGAGTGTGCCAACCTTAGAGCAAAGAGAAACTTCCCTAGGTCTTTGCTGACTGTACCACGATGATGAGTAGGGAACCAGTTGTGTTGACCGACATGGTACAGCAGGGAATGTTTGGTGGAAAGCTCCGCGGACGGTATGGTGAAATCAGTCCAGCTCAGGCGGGTGCCTCCAGTAAGGGTGCGGGCAATAAGGTCCAAATCATCCTCAGCCAATTCACATTCTTCCACATCAATATCAAAATAGTCATCTATGTGCTTTGACGTAATGTGGAGAGACTTACCACGGGCCCTGAGCACTCCCCATTTAGGACTGGACGTATCTCCAAAACGTTAGGGCAGATTTGCAATAAGCTCTCGGACCAAAGCTTTGTCATACCTTCTGGCGAAGGTAACAGTTTCGTACATCTGGGTCTTGTGGAGAAGAGCAACGATAGCAGGAGCGGCATACTGGGTGGGGTTGAGCAATTTTTCGGGAATTATCTTCCTCTTGGAGACAGCCTTCCACCATTGGGCGCATTTTCTGTTTGCAAACCAGGTGCCATCGACCCAAAACCCAGTGTCTGCAAGTTTGTATTTCTTCTTTGCTTGGGTTGTGGCCGAGCTGTGTCGGGTCATGGGGGCTTTCCGCTTTACAGGCTGAGCAACTGCTGGAGCTCTTGGAGGTGCAGTGATAGGGGCTGACTCAGTGTGGGAGGCTAAACTAGGATTCATGTCTTCGGGAAGAACAACTCCTCCCTTCTTGCCCACCGTCTTCCGTCTGGAAGGCTTGGTCGCTGGAGGCACAATACTAAATAGTTCTTGAACCGTGGGAGTTGGTTCTTGTACAGCGGGAGCAGGATCTTGAGATGGAATATTGTCATCAGCGGTGACTATACCCTCGTTTGGGATAGAACGGGTCATGTTAGCAGAAACCGATACGGGGTCAAGATGAAGGATTGTACGGACTTCTTCGTCGGAGACGCCTTTGTTATCGGCTAAGTCCGGGATCTTCACTCCGGCTTCATCCTTGTCTCCCGAGTTGCTGGATGGTCTGATTCGTTTGATGATGAAGACATCACTGTTTGAGGATGATGAATCAGACGGATTACCTGAGCTAGGACTCGATTTCACTTGAGGATCCTAGGCATTTTGAGAGAGCCTCGTCCGCGGTAGTCGGGCAGCCAGCTGTGAGAGTGGGACGTCGTCATCCAGCGACGGTGGAATCAGGTCAGGCTATGATGTCGCCGCCGTTTCTTATCGCATCGGATCAGAGTTTTGATCGGTTGGATTCGCGACCGATTCTCGCTTGTGTTTATTGGTTGTGTTCGTTCATTTTTGGAATATTATGACCATTATGCACTCTCTCCTTCTTGTTTCAGGGCCAATCTGCTCAGGCCCCATGGGGAGTAAAGTTAGAGGCAACTGCATGCAAAAGAGTCGAGGAATATGTCAAATTGCCCGTATCTCCTGTACTGCTCGTATTGGTACGTTCGGCACGGTCGATACGACCGTGTCGATTGTTCGATTTCACAGCTGAAGTCTTATCGACCGTAGCGAGTGGATATGATCGTATCGGTCGTATCGACCGTATTGATACGACCGATACGGACAGCTCAACATATTTTCATAGGATTTGAAGGGAACCGGAAGAAGAAAGGAGGGCAGACTGGATTGGACGCGAGAGACGAGCTGGGAGGTGAAAAAAGGGCACGAAGGAGAGAAGAAAAGGAGGAAGAAAAGAGGTGTTTCGATCCTTGATTACTCGAGTGCATGGTTGTAATCTATTTGATAATACAAGTGTGGCAGATTTGACAAAACCAGCATATGTGAACAAGGGGCTGCTGCAGCTCAAACAATCAAGCAGACCAGCAGAAGTAAACCAGCAGCAGATGCAGCAGGGGATGCTGCAGCAAGTGCTGGTTCAAGTGCTGGTTCAACTGTCCGAGTAGCAGTTTTGTGCTGGGTGCATTTTGAAGGTATAGCAGCTTTGTGAAAGTGCTTAGAAGAATTTCTAAAATACCGTTGAGCATATTCCAGCAAGGTTTGCTAGTCAGAGTGGGAGATTTGCATTGAAGATATTAATCAAATCTAATCTCCTAGATTTTAGGAGATAATTGATCTTGTGGGACTATGGCCTAAACCTGGAAATTGCTTAAAGTGGTGAGGGTATTTAAGCAGAAGGTTTGAGGGCTGTAGAGTGTGATCGAAGCTGAGTGATACACGAGAGTAGACACAGATTTCAGAGAGAGGATTTTTCTGGGTGTGCTACGAGAGTTGTTCTTCGATCAACACACACGGGCAGAGCGTTGAGCGCAGAGCTGTGGTGCGTATTGCAGAAGAGAATCAGGTCTTGCAGAGACTGATTCGAGCGTTGATCTGGAAGCCAATTTAGAGCTGTGGAGCTTGTTGGTTGATCAAAGGCAGCCGCGGGAGAACTGACGGGTGGAAGGCTCGGTCGAGGTTCGTGCGGAAGAACTCACTAGTGGCAGGTGGTCACTGAGTGAGGGGGAGTTACTCAGAGTGTGCAGCGCTCTTGGAGTGGTTCGATCGGCTTGGCAGGAGGCCTTGGAGCGACGCGGACAGAGTGCTTCAGCTGGTGTTACAGCTGTTGCTGCAGCAACCCTGCTGAGTAGTGTAGTATAGAATAGGCTGAGTTCTTTGAGAGGATTGTAGCTATTCTAGACTGACATATTGTAGAGGGTGTGCTGACACAAATCAGAGCTTGTTCTGATTGTGTTGAGTAGTCCACACGGGGTTAAAGTAGCATAGGTTGCGTGCGTTGTAACCGAGTGTGCTTTGAACCTTTGGTTGAGTGGATTGAGGACTGGAGAATAGTCCTCCCCAAACGTAGGCAGATTGGCCGAACTGGGTGAACAAATCTGTGTCTTATTCATTGTCTGCTGTGCCTGCATTTAAGTGAACAAGAGTGTGCTGCAGCAACTGCTAGTTCACAAATCTGCATAAGTAGAGACACTTGAAATTTCACTATTGTTTTCATTAGAGAATCGGATTTGTGACTCGTTCTTTATCTATGAAAGTAATGAAATCATTTTCCATGTATTGTGAGTAATCTCCCTAATTCCAAGGTTTGATGAATCTTGTCTAGTGTGTTTGAAATATTGTGATGATGTTGTAAACGAAAGTTTAGGTGGATGATTGATGGATTACGGTTTTCACTCAAGTATGTCAAATTATGCATGCTAGATGTTTGAAAGAATGCCAGCATGAAATCCGTTTTAACTTGAGTACGTTATTGAGAGATACATACTTAGGAAAGACGAGAGTAAAACCGACTTTGATTTTATTGACATACGAAAGTAGCATAAAGAGATAAGTTAGAGGTTAGGTTAGCTTCATCCGAACTCTTTTACTGATCATCATAGCGACGGTTTGTGATTAGTGGAGGAAGTTAGAGCGAATCAATATATTGAGAGATTGAGATTCGATTTCCGTAATAGGTTAATAATCAAAATTGAGCTAAAGCTAGTTTAGAAGATTGATCTATTCATAACCTCTATAGTCTTCAATCATCCATTCATCTTTGTCACTTTATTAGAAAACACTAGGCAAGTGAAATCAACCTTGAAATTTTCTTGAAATTTGGCAATTTAACCTTAGCTTGCTTGTCTTAATCCAATTCATTACAGAAAATCAATTCACAGCTCGAGTTAGCTAAACAAAACTAGATTTTGCGTAGTGCATAAGCTTAGTTTACTCCTTGGACGACCCGAAATACTTCGGTTTATAAATTGTTTTTGACCTGCATTGGAATTTCATATTCACTGAATTTGGAGTACAAATATATTACACGTCAAAATGGCGCCGTTGCCGGGAGAGTAACGAGTTAGCTTGTCATTAGATTAAATTTAGCGAACTGTTTAGACTACTCATTTTAAATTTTAGTACTTTTATTTTCCCTATCCCACTTGTGCTTTCATGGTTGTTTTTGTTTGTGATTCATTTCAGGGTTTTCTATTTTTTGGATGCAAACCTGGTCTAAGAGCGGAATCAACAAGAAAAAGAATCCAGATTTGAGTCACTCAACTCCTCTTGCAGCAACCAGTAGCAAGAGTAAATCAAAGAAAGCCGTCACGCCTAGGGAGAATAAGACACCAGAAATGGAACCACAAAGGAACAATGCAAATGATCCTCCTCGAGAAGAACTTATTCCAAGGGTGCCGGACTTACCTGATCAAGATCGATATCAGCGATGAGCGGTACAGGGAGAGCCAAGAGCCATGAGGGATTACACATTCCCAACCATGACCACATTGCAATCACCAATCACATACCCGGCAGTGACCGCCAACAATTATGACATCAAACCGGCGCCGCTGGCCTTGGCTTCCAACTCGCCTTTCTCGGGACTTCCGAATGAAAACCCAAGCGCCCACTTGAATTCATTTCTTCAGTTGCTGAATACATTCAGGATCAATGGAGTTTCTAGAGATGCAGTTTGTTTCAGAGTTTTCCCGTTCTCACTAGCAGGAAAAGCAAAGGAATGGTTATGGATCCATAATCCCGGAACTTTCAGTACTTGGGATGACTTGGCACAGGCGTTTTTGACTCAGTATTTTCCGCCTGGGAAAACAGCGCAATACAGAACCAACATCAGCAACTTTGGACAAAAGCAAGGTGAGACATTGTATGAAGCTTGGGAACGCTTCAAGGGTCTGTTGAGAGCTTGCCCACATCATGGTCTGCCCAAGTGGCTTGTCGTTCAATCATTTTATAATGGGTTGGATTATGATGTGCGAGCTACTGTGGATCAAGGAGCTGGAGGATCTCTTATGGATCACACACCAGAGGATGGTGAAAGAATTATTGAGAAGATGTCCAGCAACGCTCACAGATGGACAAGTGAGAGATCCAACCCTCGGAAACATTCCAACACTCAGTCAACCTATGCTGTGGACACAAATGACGCTATTGGAGCATTGTCAAAGAAGTTTGATGCCTTGATCACTACTATCGGTAACTTTAATGCAAATCAGGTCGGTAGTTCTTTGTCAGCAGGAGGGTGTGAGATTTGCGCATCACTAGACCATGATTCAACCTATTGTCCACTCACAATGCCCCTTGAAGGTGGAATCAACAACGAGGATGTTAACTTCATGGGTAGACAAAATGTAGGTGCTTATGGATCAAGTGCAAATCCCGCTTATCATCCTAGCAATCGAAACCATCCGAACTTCTCCTACAAAACCCAAGAACCTACCCCTCCTGGATTTCAACCTAGACAGTACCAAAGCAACCAGAGATTTCAAACAAATCAAGGAAGTCAAAATTTTGCTCGGAACAATCAGCAGGGGAAAGGAAACTATAGTAGAAGCCAAGTACTGGTGCAATACTCGAACAACTATCAAAACCAACCTTCTCAAGGGCACCAAGCACAAGCACCGCCTCAGGCTTCTTCGAGCAGCTCTAATCCCACCATGGAGGCCATCCTTGCTCAACTTGTCGCGGGTCAAGAGAAGTTTAATGCAAGAATCGATGAACTTGCCATTCACAACAAACACTTGGAGACACAAATTGCACAACAGGCAGCTTCTTCGTCAAGGTCACATGGTAAGTGATAGAGCCTAGTTATATGCGCTATTTAGATCTCAATACTGTGCTTGTTTGCATTATTTTATGTACAAGATTACTGGTTTTTGGTATTTTTGTATTACAGGATAAAGCAGGAGCATAAGTCAGATGTGCGCTAACGGACGTTTTTTAGAGCGCAATGCATGACCTGCAGAGCTAGCAACGCAAAAGGAGATAGCTGTTTCGGACTACAGTGCGCAAATCGACTGCGCGAAGCAAGTAGCGCAATCAACGTGCGCAGAATGGCAGAGTTTCTAAATATTGATCTCCTAGATTTGGGAAGTTGCTAAAAGTCTCTCGGGCCAAATCTAAGCATTCCTTGGGCTTCAAGACCACTATATAAGAGGAGGGAAGCTAGGGTTAGAGAGAGAGAGAGAACAGATAGAGAGAAGGACGCTCAGCAGCAAAACACACGAGCTACTTCAGCCAGAATCTGCGCGAACCACCTGCGCCAGCCGAGAACAGCAACGCGCAATTGCGCCAACTTGCTACGTTTTCTCTTACTGCCTTAGTTTTATTTATTATTGCTATGATGTTTGTTTTTAGCATGTCTAGCTAAACACTTTGTATCGGTTGGGCATGATTCTATGAAGTATTTCCTTTGAGACTTGTGCTTAATGCTTGGTACATCTACTTATATTAATTCTATGCATATGGGTGATAATTAGTTGTGTGAATAAGGGAAGCCTTGAACCGCAATCTTATTCTAATTGCTAGTTATTGTATGTTAAACTAGTTGATAGCTTGACGGTGATAACTAGGAGTAACACACTAGGATAATCAGCTGCTACTGTGATAGGATTCGTGGCTGCTTAGACTAGTTTCAGGAATTAATAGCTCATGGACTTTGATCGGAACATGCGCGCACGTTAGGAAGCCTTGATCGGACACTAACTTAAGTAGAACTGCACTATAGAAGTTTAGAGTCGATGATAAGGGATACATTCATAGAGGATTGTCTGTACCGATACTCTTCATAGTCCTAGTACTTAAAATCTACTGCCTGCGCACGTATCGTGCAACTCTGCTTTCACTACTGTTCATTCACGCACCTGCGCAACGCAATCACTCACAACCCCAATTTCGTAAGTTGTAGGTTGCTAGCTAAGACGAGTCTGCACGCTCCTTGTGGGATCGACCCTGACTTAGCCGCTATACTAAGTGGAGAAGGAAGGATTAATTTGACGCGTACAACGACGCGCGATCAGTAAGCTTCCTTCAAAGCCAGACATGGGTAATAATGAATCTTGTAGCGCCATCACTACAAGAAATGGTATAGTGATAGACCCTGCTAACGCTAGAACGCGTGCCTCCAAGCTAAGGGTGGTCTTGGATGAGAAATCAGAGAAGGAGACGGATACAGCTGAAGAACCTGATGTAGAAGAGGTTGAACCCACACCGGTTGAGAGAGATGTAGCTGTCGAGGTACCGGTATATAAGCCTAAAGTGCCATTTCCACAGCGGCTAGCTAAGAGCAACAAGGAATCTCACTTCAAGAGGTTCTCGGATATGCTAACAAAGCTTCAGGTAATGCTGCCCTTCACGGAGGTAATCTCTCAAGTCCCTACTTACGCAAAGTTTTTAAAAGATATCATTTCTCAAAAGCGTAGGATTGATGTGCATGAAACTGTTGCATTGAATGAGATATGTAGTGCCGTAGTTCAAAATGCATTACCTAAGAAGTTAGGAGATCCGGGTAGTTTTGCCATCCCTATCAATATTGGTAATGTTATCATCGAGCGTGCACTGTGTGATCTAGGAGCTAGCATTTCTCTTATGCCTTATTCACTTTGCAAAAAGCTAGATCTTGGTGAACTTACTCCCACATCTATTTGTTTGAGATTGGCGGATCGCTCTTCAAGATTTCCTAAAGGAGTTCTTAAAGACATTCCCATTAGAGTAGGGAATTTCTACATTCCCGTTGACTTTATTGTTTTAGAGATGGAGGAGGATAAGGAAGTACCGATCAGTTTAGGTAGACCATTTCTAGCTACCGCTGGAGCCGTAATTGATGTTAGACATGGCTCACTTGTGTTGCATATTGGTGAAGAAGAGATTGCATTTAGTCTATAAAAGTCATGCAAGACACCATGCTCATCATTTGATTGCAATCGTATTAGCTCATGTGATTTGATAGATCATTGTGTATTATCTTCATCTAACCTTTTGAGTTTTGACGATACTAATGAGCACAGCATGAGGGCTATTGATTTGGGAGAAGGCAGCACGGAAAAGGATAAGGGGAGCAAGATCTCGAAGATGGTCCAAGAAGGTAAGGAGTCTTGCAAGGTAGAGCTCAAAGCTCTACCGGCAAGCCTAAGGTATGAATTCCTTGAGTAAGATTCAGCGTATCCGGTGATTGTGAATTCTGCTTTGAATGGGGATGAGACTTCTAGGTTGTTGTATGTTCTTAGGAAGTATAAGAAGGCTTTGGGGGTACTCAATTGACGATCTTACTGGTATTAGTCCTAGTATTTGCATGCATAGGATTCAGTTAGAAGATGAGGCTAGATCATCCAAGGAACATCAACGTAGGTTGAATCCCAATTTGAGTGTGGTAGGGAAGAAGGAGATTATGAAACTATTAGATGCTGGCATTATCTTTTCTATTCCTGATTCAAACTGGGTTAGCCCAATCAATGTTGTCCCGAAGAAGGGAGGATTTACTGTTGTGGCTAATAAGCGGAATGAATTGATACCTACACGAACCGTTACTGGTTGGCGTATGTGCATCGATTACCGTAAGTTGAATAAGGCCACAAGAAAAGATCACTTCCCTCTTCCGTTTATTGATAAAATGCTAGAGAGATTAGCCAATCATAGCTTCTTCTGTTATCTTGACGGATACAGTGGGTTTTTCCAGATACCTATTTGACGTTGGCGTTTTAGGCAAGCAAAATGAAGTGTTATTCTAGTCACGTAAATATCAAACAATATTTATAACCGAGTGACCTCGGGTCGAACCCAAGGGAAAAGCTTAGACTAATTGACAATTAATCAATGCTACTATTGTAAGTCTACGGTTTTTTTTGGGGGGGGGGGTTTGTCCTCCTATAGAGGTATCTCTAGCAAGCACTAAAGATAAATGATATTTTTGGGTTTTGCTTAATGAATAAAAAGGGTGATTAGGGATTCAACTTCTCTCCTAAGATATGAGGAAAATGAAATAACTCACTAATACATGCATGAACTACATTTGGTTGATAAAAGCAAGGCTAATGCATTGTCCGCTCTAGGTTCAACTCTCGCTCCTTCCCTAGAATGGAGAGGATACATAAATGACATGGTTCTCAAACTCTCATTCTATTGAACCGTGTAGAATTTGAGTCCCATAACCGCACCCTCTCGGTCTATTGGCCGGTTACTTAAATCCGCTTAAAACTTAGCCTAATGTCAAGAATGCATGTCGCTCTCACGCACAAACACTCCATCTATGATCATACAATAGCTATGAAACATCCTAAGTTCAACTCTCGCTCCTTCCTTAGGGGTTTTAACCAAGCATACTCACTTAAGCATTTCGTCAAACACTTGGTGTGCATACAATGAATACATAGCTAAGGCACAATATAATCAAACCAAACTTCATTCAATGCAATAAATTAGAGTTCTACATCATATCCAATCCTAGGGGATCCATTTAATCCCCAACCACAAGAACAACTACTCACTCATAATGAGTGTGCACAAATACATGAAAACTAAGGGAAACATCAATGTAAATACAAAGCTAGGGTTTAAGAGAGGTTGATGTAGAATCTTCAATCCAAACTTCAATCTTCAATCAAGCTTCATCTTCTTCGAGTTCCAGTCGCCTAGGGTTGCAAAAAGTATGGAAGCTCTCTTTCTTCACTTCCATCTCATTCTATTTATACATTTTGAAGATTTCCAAAAAGTGCCCGAAGTGCCCGAATCAGGTGATTCGGTCACTGTCCATGTGATTCGCTCGAATCTTTTATTCAGTGCTGTTTTGAGTTTGGGCGAATCACTTATCCCGGCCGAATCACTTTTTGATTCGGTCACACCCTTGTGTTGATACGGTCAAACGTCTTATGGAGCTCAACTGATTCTGGCACCTCATGGGCGAATCACTTCTGATTTGGCCGAATCATCTGTTCAGTGCTGATCTCGGACGGGGGAATCACTTTTCTTGGTCGAATCACTTTTGATTCGGTCACACCCTTTATGTGATTCGGTCAAATCTTCAAGACTTTCCCCGGATCAGGTCAATTCGCACAACTGAGAGTGATTCGGTCAGGCTGGTGGGCGAATCACCTATGATTCGGTGAATCACTTCTGCAGTTTGCTCAGTCTTCCTGCTTTTGATCTCCATCGACCGGAATTCGTCTATATTTTCTTCGGGCCACTTCGTATCGTGAGATTCATATTTTTAACCTGAAATGGACGAAGAAATCATCAAATGGCTTTATAGAATTGCGGAATAAACAAGAAGTAAGGGGAAAAATGGGGACAAATAAAAGGTTATTTGTCCGCTCATCAAAACACCCCACACTTAAGTCTTGTTCGTCCCGAACAAGTATGTGCATAAGTCAAGCGAGAGTTTTCAGAAAAGGAATACTCACAAATCCCATTTGCAATCATCCGTGAGAATTCAAAATCCAAATATAGTTAGCTAAGCAAGT
Source organism: Umbilicus rupestris (assembly GCA_963678935.1). NCBI lineage: Eukaryota > Viridiplantae > Streptophyta > Magnoliopsida > Saxifragales > Crassulaceae > Umbilicus > Umbilicus rupestris. The sequence continues at coordinate 3,413,563 of OY787619.1, forward strand.
AGTTCACTATCACCTCAAATTGTAATAGAGTTGTGCAAATTATTCACTTCACGCAAACTCTAAGGATCATTCACTTCAATGTGATAATAAATACTCGTAGAATTGATGTCAACCTAGCATTCGTCAAATTCAAATTTCCGCTCAAAATTTCCTATGCAACTAGTATGAAGAAAAGCGTCGCTAGCACAAAAATTTTGTCAAATCAATCACATATGCTTGCTAAGGGCAAGTCCATAAGCTCAAGACAATAAACTCGTTCTCAAGTATTAGGCTATACGTGATAAACCGTAAGAGAAGAGGAGTTTTGACAATGAACAATTTAGAATTTCCTCGTACAAATCTGGATGCTTAAGTAATAAATTACGAGGGTCATACCTTAGACGCTTCCTAAAAACCCAATGCAAAAGCCTTGCTCACACCTATGCGAAAGAACTTGCAGAAAAGGCACAAAGTCAAGAATTAAGTGTGCCTATTTTTTTTGCGTTTATACAAATGCTTTCGAGGGGAAAATTACCTTCCTAACCCTCGACAAATGTAAAACCTTCAAAATATGATAATTCTTTTTTTTTTTTCCTTTCTTGTGCCTTTTTTTTTTCTTGTGCCTTTTTTTTTTCTTTCCCAATCACTTCGAAACACCCCACACTTAATACTTGACAATGTGCCTAAATGTTATATGATGGAGCATGAAGTGTGAGCAAAGCAAATGCAAAGGCTAAATAGGGACGCTAAAATCACCTAAAAGCAACCAAGAGCAAGTACAAGGTTTTTGTATGAAAACATTTTTTTTATTTTTGTGCTCGCTAAACTTAACTTCATTTTTCATGCATGGAAAGAGCTTAAAAATAAATCGAACTAAGCTAGTCGAACATTGAATCATGTGAATAAAATCATCACAAAGAGGATCAATCGACTTAAAGATGCGATTCATGAATTTAAGGCACAACTCAATCCAAATTTTTTTTTGATACTACTTAATTGCTTAGCAAACATAACTTCGTGTGATCAATACTTAAAGCTTGGATGACAGCAATTATGCGAGTATAATGTGTTCAAAGTGAGTGTGTAGCATTGAATCAAATTGTAGAAAATCAAAGCAAAAGCGCAAAACACCCCACACTTAGAATTTTGCTTAGTCCCTAAGCAATATAAAGAACAAAGGATTGTAAAGAGAAAGTTGCGAAGGAACTTCTCTCGTGTGGAGGTAGCCTAATGCACATCCGTCCGTGTCCGTGAATGATGCTCTTGGCAGTTGCAATAAATCCAAGGCAGTGCTGCTGAAGAGTGCCCGAATCAGGTGATTCGGTGACGGCAAATATGTGATTCGGTGACCCCTGGTCGAATCAATTTAGTTCGGATAAGATTGGGTTGGCCGAATCAGGTGATTTGGACAAGGCAAAAAGGGTTGATTCGGCCAAGGTGTCCGAATCACTTTAGCTTGGATAGAGGTTTACCCGAATCACACTTGATTCGGACAAGGCCAAAAGAGGTGATTCGGCCAGGGTGTCCGAATCATTTTACCTGGGCAGTTCAAAATAGTGTTTAAAAGAAAAATCTGCCAAACCAGAGAAACATTCAAGTGCCACAACCATTTGTCATACAAAAAATATCGCGGCGAAGCGCGTCAAATACAAATGGATAAGTCAAGCCAAATACATGTCAATTAAAGCATCACAAGTCATGACAAAATATTGTAGCAAACTAAACCTCATTCCCTTGATCTCCACTGCCGACTCCGGGAGCTCCTTCAACATTACCTCCATCCACTCTTCCTTCAAACATAGCTGAAACGGAGTCACTCGCAGCTGTGGTAGGCACAGTCGGCTGAGGTGGTGGCTGAGAGAAGGGTGCTGGAGGCGGTGGAAGGTCTGAAATACCCATGCTTGCTGCCATATGCACCATGACATTTCCTTGCCATGCGACAAAATCGTGGACAAGGGTGGATAATACCTCATGAGAGCGAATGAGCGTCGTGTGAGAATCTGAAAGTGAGTCCAAGCGTGCGCTCATCAATGTCAGGCCTTCGTGTGCAATGGGCTCAGGCTCGACTGGAGGAATGGCAGTGGGAGAGGGTCTGAAATCTGGTATAGGTGCTGAGGTGTGGGCTGGATCGGCTGCTGCTGACAGGGGTGGCTCGCTGGCCTGCCTGGGTGGTGTCTCTATACTAGGGAGTCCATGCTCCTTTCGCTTCCTCTCTATTCTCTTCTCCAAGTGCTGTGGCACATCGGCTCGAATAATCCAACGGTGCGTCTTAGCCTCTATCATGTGCATCTTACGGAGACTTTCCAGGTTGAGTATTTTCTTGGGCAAGGCCGTGCAGCGGTCGAAAGAAAATCCCAGCCGCTTCGTGAGAAGCGTAATAAATGTCCCGCCACCTAGAGCTCGCCCTTTGTACTCTAATCTCTGATATGACTCAAACTGGACCGTCAATGCACTTACAATGTTTACCGATTTGCCGCGAAAAATGAGGAGCATCAAGTCCAAGTCCGATGTATTAACGTACCTGCCCCCATCCTTGCGGCTGTGAATGGATGTAGCTATGATACGGCGAATAAGCCGCCAAACTGGGGAGGTAATCATTGTGGCTGGCTGAGGGGACGTGAAGAATATGTCTTTCGCGGCGAGGTCTACCCAGAAATGGTACCGATCGCTCTCTCTGAAACGCGGGGACTCACCAAGCTCAGTACACCCAAATGCTGTGCAGATATCAAGTGCGGGCAAGGTAAAGTCTGTCCGCCTAAACGGAAGGTCCAAGAACTTACATTTTGGTCCCTCTTGCCATTATACCTTCGACTACCCTATACATCTTCCCACGTCTCAGAAAATGATGCCATAAATTCTTTCACCAGCCTCGGGTAAGTACCCGGATCATCCATCAAAATATAATGCATATCACTGGCACGTAGATAATCACTGATCTTATCCATAACCTTAAGCTTGCTCAGTGCGGCATGATCAGGATAAGTGGGAGCTAGTACCTCATAGTTCTCGTGCTGTGTCAACAAAGCTTTCATCTAGGCGTCCGCAGCAAGGATTTCTTCAGTAAGAGGGGCGGGGGGGGGGGGGGGGGTCGCCTTGTCTCTGCTGCTCCAGCATGTGGGATAACTGCCAACCTGGCTTGTGTGCGGGACGACTCTCCCACGAGTCTAAAATCATCGGAAGATGATGATGATGATGCACTGACTGGAGACGGCGGGGGAGAGGAGCGGATTATGATACCACCAGCAGCTCGCCTCGGCTTCGGTTTGGTTTTGGCTGGAGCTTTAGGTTTAGCAATACCCTTACCCTTTTTAGCTGCGGACAGCTTTTTGGCAGGCGGTGGTCGTGGTTTCCCTGTAGTTGTCAAGTTTGTCTTGGCCATCTAAAGCTGGGCGAAGGAGAAGAGTGACTCGGGGACTTGCGGCTGATTCGGGCGAAGAGAACTTCGGAGGAAGCTGGGTTGAATGGGGGTCGTGGTCTAGGGTTAGCTAGGAAGGGGAGGGCTCGGACGGACGAGGGTTTGGTTGGGATGGTCGGACGGACGAGGGTTTAGGACTTGTGGTAGTCGGACGGAAGCTGCTCGAGCGGAAAAGGATTTAGGGCTCGCGGTGAATGAGCGGTAAAGCAGAGTTCGCACGAATAAATCTTAAGCCTCGAACGAATTTGATTCGGGGTGATGCCCGAATCACCAGTGATTCGCGCGAATCTTTTGTTCAGTGCTGAGTTAAGTAGTTTCCATCTGCACGAATCAACTGATTCGAGCAAAGGCTTGGCCGAATCAATCCTGGTTAGCTGCTTGACCGAATCAAGTGATTCGGGGAGACCATCAATGATTCGCCCGAACCTTTTGTTCAGTGCTGATTTATACATTTTCGGGTGCACGAATCAACTAATTCGGTCACTCCTGAAAACTGATTCGGGCGAACCAACTGGTGTGTGTTAGCCACTCTGCACAAAATTTTTCACTCAATTGCACCACATTCCTCAATCACTTAAAGACATCTAATATTCACTCAAAACACCCCACACTCAAATATTTTCACACATGAATAATCAAACCAAAAGGGGTAATTTGAGTGCACTCTACCACAAAAAACCTTAAAACCTCTAACTTGATATTGGCATGACGCACACAAAGTCAAAAATGATTCTACACTACAAACAAGTAGAAGCAAAAGCACAAATACTCACCAGCCTAGTTTAAAGTCGTGGCTAAGACGTAGCCGATTCCCTTCTTCATAAGAAACACACTTGAGAAGTCCTTTGCGAGGATCCCTTCTCAAATGGCATGCAATAATTTGGGAATTAGGTAGAATCATCAAGCTTGAAGTCTCCAAGCTCCAAGCTTTGCACGTCTCCATGGTACGCTTTAATTCGATGGCCATTCACTTTGAAAGTTTCACCTTCTTTGTTTATCAATTCGAAGTGGCCATCTTCATACACTTTTTCAACTTTGAAGGGCCCCGACCATCTTGATTTCAGCTTTCCCGGGAATATTCTAAGTCTAGAGTTGAAAAGCAATACGCTATCGCCCTTTGAGAAAGTCCTCCTCCGAATTTTCTTGTCATGCCACAATGTGGTTTTCTCCTTATAAATTCTTGAACTCTCATAAGAGTCGAGTCTAATCTCATCTAGTTCGTGGAGTTGGAGAACCCTCTTCTCCATCGCCGTCTTCAAGTCAAAATTTAACTTCTTGATTGCCCACATGGCCCTGTACTCCATTTCGACGGGGAGATGGCATGGTTTTCCATAGACTAGGCGATATGGTGACATGCCAATCGGGGTCTTGAAAGCGGTGCGATATGCCCATAAAGCTTCTTCGAGCTTTGAAGACCAATCCTTCCTTGAGTTCCCCACTGTTTTTTCGAGAATAGCTTTTATCTCCCTATTAGAAACTTCAACTTGTCCACTAGTTTGAGGGTGATAAGGCGTCGCAATTTTATGATAAACTCCATATTTTCGAAGCATCGCTTCGAATTGCCTTTCTTTGAAATGAGTACCATTATCACTAATTACGGTCCTAGGGGCTCCAAATCTTGGAAAGATGACTGATAGAGGCTATTTGTACGCATTATTTAGATCATAACCCTATGCTTGTTTGCAATATTTTATGAGCAGGACTACTCGTTTCTAGTGTTTTTGTATTACAGGGCAAAACGAGTCCTTGAGTCGGATGCGCGCTAACAGGCAGCGTCCTAGGAGTGAGAGATCCGCCTGCGGAGATAGCAGCACAAGCAGAAGAGAAGTTGGTGAGAGTCGGTAGCGGTGCGCTAGCCGATGCGCTAGCCGAATGCCATGCGCCAGGCGCAAAAATCCAGTGACCAGATTTGGAAGTTGCCAAAGGAGAACTTCCTGGGCAATATATAAACAAAGTAAGTCTAGGGTTTCAAGAGAGAGACATCACAGCCGTCATTGGACAACGCACATCAGAGAGAGCGGCAACACTGGAAAACACACGGACTTGTTGAGAGGATTTGCGCCAGCCAACTGCGCCAGCCGAGAAGACAATCTGCACGCACTGTTGCTACTGTGTTTCTCAGACATATTAGACCTTATTTACTATTCTATGATGTTTATTACTAGCATGTCTAGCTAAACTCTTAGTGTTGGTCGGGCATGAATCTATGAAGTATTACCTTTGAGACTTGAGCTTAATGCATAGTTTATTTACTTGTATTAATTCTGTGCACACTAAGACAGTTAGTTGCATAAGTAGGGGAAGCCTTGAACCGCAATCTTACTTGTGTTGCTTGCTTGTCGTATGTTAAACTAGTTGCATGAGTAGGGGAAGCCTTGAACCGCAATCTTACGGTGACGACTAGGAGTAACGAGCTAGGGTAAGCAGTTGCTACTGTGACAGGATTCGCAGCTGTTTTAGTCTAGTTCTAGGATTAATAGCACATGAACTTTGAACGGAACATGCGCACGTGTTAGGAAGCCTTTACCGGACACTAACCCGAGTAAAACACAAACTATAGACGTTTAGAGTCGATGATAAGGAATACACGCATAGAGGATTGTCTGCCCAATACTTCTCATAGTCATAGTATCTAATCTCTACTGCTTGCGCACGTCTAGTGCAATTTCCTGCGTTACGCTAGCTACTGTTCATTTGCGCATCGCGCATCCCAATCTCACACAACCCCCATTTTTAGTGTAGACGACAGGATTGAAGACTGAACTACTTGCTCCCTGTGGAGATCGACCCTTACTTAACCGCTGTACTGGTGGAAGAGGAAGGATTATATTTGACGCGCACAACGACGCGCGATCAAATTTTGGCGCCGTTGCCGGGGAGCAACACAGCTAAGTCTTTAGTCTGAGTTTTTTTTATATAGTAATTCTTTCAGTTTGTTTTGTTTTCGTTGTTGTTTCTGACAGCGCGCATTCACATCAGCCTGCGCAACCTTGAAACAGTTGCGCTGCGCAGATTCTAGTTGCGCACTGACAGCCGCAACAACATTAGTTATCTTTTAATTTCATTTTTCTTGAGATTCGGAACAGGTTATGGAGGATAACAGTGTCGTAGGAGACAACTTGGGGGACAGAACCCCAGAGGAAGCAAGGGCACATAACCGCGCAGCCCTGTTCAGAGAGGAAGTGCAGCGCGAGGTTGAAGCAAGGAGGGCCGCTGAAGTGTATCATGCGCCACCCGTGCAACAAGCCGCGCGACGCAGAACGGTGCGCGAGATGTCGGCCCCTATCCTTGTTAACCAGCCATGGTGCATCGTGCTTCCACCAGGCGGTCACTTTGAGCTAAGGAGCTCGCTCATCCATCACATGCCCAAGTTCCACGGGATGAACAATGAAAATCCAGTCAAGCATGTGCGAGAGTTCCTAGTCATTTGCGAGAACATGAAGACCGAAGGGGAGAGTGATGAGGCGCTGAAAATGAAGGCATTCCCATTTTCATTATGTGATACAACTAAACACTGGCTAATGAGTTTACCTGCAGGATCTATTCACACATGGGAGCAGCTGCAGAAGAAATTCCTAGATAAATTCTATCCAGCAGCAAAGATTGCGCTGCTCAGAAGGGAACTGGCCGCGCCAAGGCAGAGCGCAGGGGAGTCTCTGTCAGAATACTATGAACGTTTCAGGGAGCTAGAAGCCAACTGCTACAATCACGGGCTTCCCCAGAATGTGCTGATAGAGAACTTTCTAAATGGACTGCTGCCCATGGAGCTGCGACTACTGAATGCATGCGCAGGAGGGGACATTTGCAACATGTACCCAGAAGATGCGTGGCAGCTGATAGAAGATTCTGCTGGGCAGGTAAGACATCAATTGACGCTTGAAAGTAGCCGTAATCGTTCTATGCATCAGGTAGAAACAAGCGCTGAGATCAAGGAAATGAAGGCCATGCTACAGAAGCTGATGAGTGCGCAGAGCGCACAACCAGTTGCACCAAAGATATGTGAATTCTGCAGGTCCACTGAGCACAAGACAGACGAATGCCCAACACTTTTCGAAGAGACTGGAGATGTCAATGCTCTTGGAGGATGGGACAGCAGAGGACCGCAGAGGCAGAATCAGCCGCGCTTTGGGCTTGCCGCAAATGGATTCAGATGGAAGGAAGAGAACAATTTCCAGAGGCAGCCCACAGATCAGCGCGCACCACAGCAGACGCAACAAGCTGCGCCCTACAATCCGCCGCACCGCCGAAATGACGCACCAGCGCAGAGCAACCAACAGCCGCGGCGTTCCTTGGAAGACATCATGGGGCAGCTAGCAGATACAGTGCGCAAAAATGACGAAAAATATGACAAAAGGTTCGAGTCCATAGAAAAGCAGCTATCACAAATAGCAACCACGGTGTATGAGCTGAAAAAGAGCGATGGCAACCTGCCTTCGCAAGTGATTCAGAACCCTAAAGGAGGAGTCAATGCAGTGACACTGAGGACTGGGCGCACAGTAGGAACAGAGCAGACCGCACAGGCGCCCGCGCAACCAGTTGCGCAAATCCCGGATCCAGCAGATCAGAATGCGCAACCAGAGCAAGATGCGCAACCGGAAGCGCCAGCCACAGACCAGCAGGGCAAAGCGCAAGGTATGTCTCACTCGAAAAACAGGGACAAAAATTGTACTAACATACCTGCTCCGTTCCCTGTGCAGGCACCACTGGCGAGAAAAGAAGCGCTGGACAAGGAATTATATGAGCTATTCAGCAAGGTAGAAATCAACATACCTCTCATAGAAGCTATTCGACAGATCCCCAGGTATGCGAAGTTTTTAAAAGAGCTGTGCACAAACAAGCGAAGGAAAGGTGAATGCGCACAGGTAATGCTAAATGCGCAGGCCTCAGCGATCGTGCAACAAAAGGTACCACCCAAGTGCCGAGATCCAGGTACATTTACTATCCCATGCACGCTAGGTAAGACCACAGTGAGTAATTGCATGATCGATTTAGGCGCATCCATCAATTTGCTACCTTATTCTCTATATACGACATTGCGCCTTGGACCACTTAAGCCTGCAGGTCTCACCATTCAGCTAGCAGACAGATCGTGCAAACAACCTGCAGGCATGATAGAAGATGTCCTAGTTCGCATAGGAGAGCTGGTCTTCCCAGCAGATTTTTATGTGCTCGAAATGGAGGGTGAATCAAGCGCCAGCAGTGCGCAAATCCTCCTAGGCAGACCATTTCTGATGACCGCGCGCACGAAGATAGACGTATGGAGGGGCACGCTCTCCATGGAGGTAGATGGCGAAGAAATCCATTTCAACATATTCAAGGGGATGCAGCACCCACATGAGGACGCTACCGTGCACGCAATGGACAGCATTGACGATTTAGTCACAGAAGCGCAGTGTGCGAGCACAACCATAGGACCAGAGCTACTGACACAGGCAGAGCTGGAGGAGCAAGAGGAGGAGCTAAGCAGTGCTGAACCAGCACCCACACAGGTACTTGATATAGTTCATATTTGCACCGCTAACAAAATCTTGCCCTCTATTGAACAGGCACCCAAGATCGAACTGAAGCAACTCCCAGAGCACCTCAAGTACATTTTCTTGGGCGATGAGGACACCCTGCCAGTGATCATCAAGAAGGGATTAGAAGAAGAGCAGGAGGCGCGCTTACAACAGGTACTGCGCAGGAACCAGCGCGCTATGGGATGGACTCTTGCTGATCTGCGCGGAGTGAGCCCAGACGTGTGCATGCACAGAATTCTGTTGGAAGATGGTGCCAAACCATCCAGGGAGGCTCAGCGCAGGTTGAATCCAAACATGATGGAGGTAGTGCAAAAGGAAGTCCTGAAATTGCTTAGCGCAGGGGTCATCTACCCAATTTCGGACAGCAAATGGGTCAGCCCGGTGCATGTTGTGCCAAAGAAAGGAGGAATCACAGTGGAAGATGATAATGCAAGTGTGGCAGTTTTGCCAAAACCAACATATGTCATTTGTGAACAAGGAGCTGCTGCAGCTCAAGCAATCAAGCAGAACAGCTAGCAACAGATGCAGCAGGGGATGCTGCAGCAGGTGCTGGTTCAAGAGCTAGTTCAACTGTCCGAATAACAGTTTTGTGCTGGGTGCGTTTTGAAGTTTTGGCAGCCTTGTGAAAGTGCTTAGAAGAATTTCTAAAATGCTGCTGAGCATATTTCAGCAAGGATTATCAGTCAGAGAAGGAGAGATGCTTCAAGATATTAATCAAATCTAATCTCCTAGATTTTAGGAGATAATTGATCTTGTGGGTCAATGGCCTAAACCTGGAAATTGCTTAAAGTGGTGAGGGTATTTAAGCAGAAGGTTCGAGGGCTGAAGAGGCTGATCGAAGCTGAGTGATACACGAGAGTAGACACGAAATTCAGAGAGAGGATTTTTTTCTGGGTGTGCTACGGAAGTTGTTCTTCGATCAACATACACGGCAGAGCGTTGAGCGCAGAGCTGTGGTGCGTATTGCAGAAGAGAGTCAGGTCTTGCAGAGACTGATTCGTGCTTTGATCTGGAAGCCAATTTAGAGCTGTGGAGCTTGTTGGTTGATCAAAGGCAGCCGCGGGAGAGCTGACGGGTGGAAGGCTCGGTCGAGGTTCGTGCGGAAGAACTCACTAGTGGCAGGTGGTCACTGAGTGAGGGGGAGTTACTCAGAGTGTGCAGCGCTCTTGGAGTGGTTCGATCGGCTCGGCAGGAGGCCTTGGAGCGACGCGGACAGAGTGCTTCAGCTGGTGTTACAGCTGTTGCTGCAGCAACCCTGCTGAGTAGTGTAGGCTAGAATAGGCTGAGTTCTTGAAGAGGATTGTAGCTATTCTAGACTGACATATTGTAGAGGGTGTGCTGGCACAAATCAGAGCTTGTTCTGATTGTGTTGAGTAGTCCACACGGGGTTAAAGTAGCATAGGTTGCGTGCGTTGTAACCTAGTGTGATCTGAACCTTTGGTTGAGTGGATTGAGGACTGGAGAATAGTCCTCCCCAGACGTAGGCAGATTGGCCGAACTGGGTGAACAAATCTGTGTCCTATTCATTGTCTGCTGTGCCTACATTTAAGTGAACAAGAGTGTGCTGCAGCAACTGCTAGTTCACAAATCTGCATAAGTAGAGACACTTGAAATTTCAATTGGTATCAGAGCAGGAACTCGACACACAGAGTTTAAAAGGTCCTACAGTGTCTCCGAAGTAGACAAGACAATGAAGGAAGGACAGAGCACGAGTAGACCTCCACTTCTGGAAGAGAGCAACTATGGTTATTGGAAAGCTAGGATGAAGGCCTTTCTCAGGGCCATTGACGAGAAGACATGGAGAGCTGTTGTGATTCAGTGGTCTCCCCCAATCACCATAGATGAGCAAGGAGTGACAAGAATAAAACCTGAAGAGCAGTGGACTGTTGAAGAAGGTGCTGCAGCAACTGGTAATTCAAAGGCTTTGAATGCAATTTTTGCTGCAGTTGATGCTAATAACTTCAGGTTGATCTCAAACTGTGACATGGCCAAGCAAGCATGGGAGATTCTGCAAACTGCCCATGAGGGAACTGATAGAGTGAAGCTGTCAAGACTCCAGATAATTGCCACACAATTTGAGAATCTGAGGATGCTGGATGAAGAAACAGTCACTGAGTTTAATGCTAAACTCTGTGATCTTGCAAATGAAGCTCATGCCCTTGGTGAGCCCATCCCAGAAGAAAAGCTTATCAGAAAGGTGCTCAGATCGCTGCCTACAAAATTTGACATGAAAGTAAGAGCCATTGAAGAAGCACAAAATGTCAGATTCATGAGGTTGGAAGAGCTGATGGGGTCTCTCAAACAATTTGAGATGAAACTGGTCAAAGGAGACACCACCTCCCAGGATAAGAATGTTGGGTTGAAGGCAGAAGCGGAAAGCAAGCAGACAGATCCAGATGATCAGATAAACATGCTGGTTAAGAACCTCGGAAAGCTCCTGAAAAACATGGAATCCAGAACTGAGAAAAGATCTTCTTCGCGAAAACAATTCAGGAGGGGCGGTGAAAACAAAAGGAAAGGTAAGGAACCAGCTCAGAGTGAAGAAGAAAAGAACGAAGTGAAGAAAGGAGTCCAATGCTGGAATTGTGCAGGCTACGGCCATCGACAGATCAACTGCACCAGCAAACGGATGAAGAAGAAAGCCCTTTCTGCCAGTGAAAGTGAAGATCTGAGTGAAGATGAATGCAACATGGCCAGATACAGGTCAGCAAGAAGAGGCACAAAAACACAAAAAGGAGTGAACCAGGACTTGCTGCAGCAATGTCTATTTCACCGTAACAAGAGAGCTTTGAATTTTAAGAAATGTTACAGCTGTGGTCGCAGAGGACATATTCAAAGAAACTGCTCCTCAGCTCATGCCAGAATTACATCGCCCAGGAAATCTGCCAAGCAGAAACATGCGCAGACTCAGCTCCTCGCCCTAGTCAGCACAGCTAGCACCTCAGACAAGATAAGCTGGTACTTTGACAGTGGCTGTTCAGGCCATATGACAGGAGAAAGATCCTTTCTGAAGAATATTACTCCCTGTCTGGAACAAAATGTGAAGTTTGGTAATGGTCTGAAAGGAAGGGTGCTGGGAAGAGGAACTTTGGCTGTAGAAGGAATGCCAAATCTGAGCAATGTTCTTCTGGTGGAAGGATTAAAGGCTAATCTTATCAGCATCAGCCAGTTGTGTGATGGAACTAAACAAGTTAAGTTTACAAGAGACTCATGCCAAGTTCTCGATAAATCTGGAAAGTGCATAATGGAAGGAGCCAGATCCAAGAGCAATTGCTACCTTCTCAATGTGAGTTCAAACTCACGGATTCAGAAATGTATGCTGACAAAGGCCGAGGAAATGACCTTATGGCACAAAAGGATGGGACATGTTAACCTGAGAACTCTAAAGAGAATTGCCACAGAAGGGCTGGTCAGAGGAATTCCACTGCTGAAAGGAGAGACAGACTCCATCTGTGGAGACTGTCAGATTGGGAAACAAAAGAGGGCTTCACATCCTCGGGTCAAAGATATTGGTACCATCAGGCCTCTTCAGCTGATCCATATGGATCTGATGGGACCAATGGAAGTGGAGAGCCTAGGCAAGAAAAGGTATGCATTTGTCTGTGTTGATGACTATTCTAGATTCACTTGGATTGAATTTATCAGAGAAAAATCAGACACTGTGAGTGTCATTGTGTCTCTGGTGTCTCGGCTAGAGCAAGAAAAGAATCTTAGAATCAGCAGCATTCGCAGTGATCATGGCAGAGAATTTGAAAACAAAGACATGGATGAGTTCTGTCAACAAAGGGGTATAACACATCAGTTCTCGTCTCCTATTACTCCTCAGCAAAATGGTGTGGTGGAACGGAAGAACCGAACAATTCAAGAAATGGCCAGGGTAATGATTCATGCTAAGAGGATTCCTCTGAAATTCTGGGCAGAGGCCATGAATACCGCCTGCTACATCATCAATAGACTTACCTTGCGAAGAGGTACCATGCAGACCTGCTATGAGCTCTGGAATCAGAAAAAGCCCACTGTTAAGTACTTTCACATCTTTGGAAGTGACTGCTTCATTCTGAGAGACCGGGAGTATCGAAAGAAACTCGATCCAAAGAGTGATCCTGGAATATTCTTGGGATATTCAACAAACAGCAGGGCATATCGTGTGTTCAACCAGCGAACAAAGACTGTCATGGAATCAATAAATGTGGTTGTCAAAGATGTAGATGAAGCACCTAACTCTGAGTCTGACACTGGTGAAGAAGACTCTGATCCTGAAGAAATGTCTGATAGACAGACCAGAAGTGAACAAGCTGCGGCTCCAGCAGATGCTACAGCAAGTGCTGAAGCAGAGATTCCAGATGACCAAGCAGAGAGTCTGTCTGAGGATTTTCACACTGAAGCTCCTGATCCACCTTCAAGGCAGCCCCCAAAGAAGATACAGAAGGATCATCCCTTGACAAATGTGATTGGGAATCCCTCAGATAGAAGAAGAACCAGAGGCCATGCCTACCTCAATACATGCTTCATGTCCAGTCTTGAACTAAAGAACTTCAAGGAGGCCATGAGTGATGAATTCTGGATTATGGCTATGCAAGAGGAGTTGGCAGAGTTTGAAAGGCACGATGTCTGGGATTTGGTAGACAGACCTAAAGGGGTAAACATCATCGGCACAAAATGGGTGTTCAAAAATAAAACTGACGAAAAGGGCAACATTACAAGAAATAAAGCCAGACTGGTTGCCCAGGGATATTCTCAGATTGAAGGTCTTGACTTTGAAGAAACATTCGCTCCAGTAGCTCGCCTGGAGGCCATCAGACTGCTTCTTGCAATGTCTTGCTGCCTGGGATTCAAATTATATCAAATGGATGTTAAAAGTGCGTTCTTGAACGGAGATCTCTCTGAAGAAGTCTATGTCTCTCAACCAAAAGGTTTTGAAGATCCTCATCATCCAGAACAGGTGTATAAATTGAAGAAAGCTTTATATGGGCTGAAACAGGCTCCTCGGGCTTGGTATGAGCGATTGACAATCTTCCTGGAAAATCATGGCTACAACCGAGGGGGAGCTGACAAAACCTTGTTTGTCAAAAGAACTCGGTCTGATGTGATCATTGCTCAAATATATGTGGATGACATTGTCTTTGGATCAAAGTCCCAGCACCTGGTGAAGCAGTTTGTGCAACACATGCAGCAAGAATTTCAGATGAGCATGGTAGGAGAACTTTCCTATTTTCTTGGTTTGGAGATTACTCAGAAAATGGACGGGATCTTTATTGCTCAAAGCAAATACAGTAAGGCCCTTGTGAAGAAATTTCAGCTCGACTCAGCCAGTCACAAGCGTACTCCTGCTGCTACTCATGTGAAAGCCATTAAAGATGAGCAAGGTTTGGAAGTAAGTCAGACTGTCTACAGAAGCATGATTGGGAGCCTTCTTTACCTGACTGCCAGCCGTCCTGACATTTCCTATGCAGTAGGAGTCTGTGCCAGATTCCAAGCCAGTCCAAGAGACAGCCATATGCAGTTGGTCAAGCGCATTATTCGGTATGTCGGGGGAACTGTGGGCTATGGCCTATGGTATACTAAAGACACAAAGGCTAATCTGGTTGGATTCAGTGATGCAGACTGGGCAGGGTGCTCAGAAGACAGGAAGAGCACCTCGGGAGGATGTTTCTTCTTGGGGAATAACCTGGTCTCTTGGTTCAGCAGAAAACAGAATAGCATTTCTCTATCCACTGCCGAGGCTGAGTACATTGCTGCTGGGAGCTGCTGTGCACAAATGTTGTGGATGAAGCAAATGCTGAGTGAGTATGGGGTTGCTCAAGATGCCATGACTCTCTACTGTGACAATATGAGTGCCATCAGCATATCCAAGAACCCTGTCCAGCACAGTAGAACCAAGCACATTGACATCCGTCATCACTTCATCCGTGACCTTGTTGAACAGAAAGTCATCTCGCTCCAGCATGTTGTGTCTGCCAAACAACTTGCTGATATCTTCACCAAAGCTCTGGATGCAGTTCGGTTTGAAGACCTGAGAGCCTCTCTCGGGCTCTGTGTATTGCCATCATAAGTGCTCCCGGCAGAGACACCCCCTCGTCATTTGTTCCAAAAAGGGGGAGAAGAAAGAGCAGGCTGAGAAGTGGAGTTATGAAGTGGTTTTGTCAAAATGCCAAGGGGGAGATTGATAATGCAAGTGTGGCAGTTTTGCCAAAACCAACATATGTCATTTGTGAACAAGGAGCTGCTGCAGCTCAAGCAATCAAGCAGAACAGCTAGCAACAGATGCAGCAGGGGATGCTGCAGCAGGTGCTGGTTCAAGAGCTAGTTCAACTGTCCGAATAACAGTTTTGTGCTGGGTGCGTTTTGAAGTTTTGGCAGCCTTGTGAAAGTGCTTAGAAGAATTTCTAAAATGCTGCTGAGCATATTTCAGCAAGGATTATCAGTCAGAGAAGGAGAGATGCTTCAAGATATTAATCAAATCTAATCTCCTAGATTTTAGGAGATAATTGATCTTGTGGGTCAATGGCCTAAACCTGGAAATTGCTTAAAGTGGTGAGGGTATTTAAGCAGAAGGTTCGAGGGCTGAAGAGGCTGATCGAAGCTGAGTGATACACGAGAGTAGACACGAAATTCAGAGAGAGGATTTTTTTCTGGGTGTGCTACGGAAGTTGTTCTTCGATCAACATACACGGCAGAGCGTTGAGCGCAGAGCTGTGGTGCGTATTGCAGAAGAGAGTCAGGTCTTGCAGAGACTGATTCGTGCTTTGATCTGGAAGCCAATTTAGAGTTGTGGAGCTTGTTGGTTGATCAAAGGCAGCCGCGGGAGAGCTGACGGGTGGAAGGCTCGGTCGAGGTTCGTGCGGAAGAACTCACTAGTGGCAGGTGGTCACTGAGTGAGGGGGAGTTACTCAGAGTGTGCAGCGCTCTTGGAGTGGTTCGATCGGCTCGGCAGGAGGCCTTGGAGCGACGCGGACAGAGTGCTTCAGCTGGTGTTACAGCTGTTGCTGCAGCAACCCTGCTGAGTAGTGTAGGCTAGAATAGGCTGAGTTCTTGAAGAGGATTGTAGCTATTCTAGACTGACATATTGTAGAGGGTGTGCTGGCACAAATCAGAGCTTGTTCTGATTGTGTTGAGTAGTCCACACGGGGTTAAAGTAGCATAGGTTGCGTGCGTTGTAACCTAGTGTGATCTGAACCTTTGGTTGAGTGGATTGAGGACTGGAGAATAGTCCTCCCCAGACGTAGGCAGATTGGCCGAACTGGGTGAACAAATCTGTGTCCTATTCATTGTCTGCTGTGCCTACATTTAAGTGAACAAGAGTGTGCTGCAGCAACTGCTAGTTCACAAATCTGCATAAGTAGAGACACTTGAAATTTCAGAAGAGAATGCGCAGGGCGAACTAGTTCCCAAGCGCATTCAAACTGGCTGGCGCATGTGCATCGACTACAGGAAGCTGAACGCTGTCACGCGCAAGGACCACTTCCCGTTACCCTTTATGGACCAGATGCTGGATCGCTTAGCAGGTAAGCCTTATTTTTGTTTTCTGGATGGATATTCAGGGTACAACCAGATACCCATAGCTGCGGAGGATCAAGAGAAGACCACATTCACATGCCCGTTCGGTACGTTTGCGTTTCGGCGCATGTCTTTTGGGCTGTGCAACGCGCCAGGTACATTCCAACGCTTAGTCATGAGCATTTTTTCTGATATGATTGGTATATGCATAGAAGTGTTCATGGATTATTTCACTGTATATGGGAGTACCTTTGATGCATGTTTAACTCATCTAGATAAAGTTTTAGCGCACTGCATCTCTATGAATTTAGTGCTCAATTACGAAAAATGTCATTTCATGGTCACACACGGAGTAGTACTAGGACATATCATTTCAGAGGAGGGTATTAAGGTAGACAAGGCTAAAATAGATCTCATTTCTAATCTGCCTTATGCCACCAACGTGCGCGACGTGAAATCATTCTTAGGGCATGCTGGGTTTTACAGGCGTTTTATTAAGGATTTCTCTAAAATTTGTATACCCCTGTCTAACCTGTTGCAAAAAGATGTGTGTTTCGATTTTACTGGTGAGTGCAGGGCGGCGTTCGATAAGCTGAAGGAAGCGCTGACCAGTGCGCCAGTGATGCGCGCACCAGACTGGAACCTGCCATTTGAGCTGATGTGTGACGCAAGCGATTACGCAGTGGGTGCAGTGTTGGGGCAGCGCGTGGACAAGAAGCCGCACGCCATTTACTATGCATCGCGCACGCTGGACTCTGCGCAGAGGAACTACACCACCACGGAAAAGGAGTTTCTGGCAATTGTATTTGCGCTGGAGAAGTTCCGAGCTTATGTCCTAGGCGCAAGAGTCATCATCTACACTGACCACGCAGCTATCCGCTACCTCATGTCCAAGAAGGAGACCAAGCCGCGCCTGATGCGCTGGGTGCTCCTGCTTCAGGAATTCGACTTGGAGATCAAAGATAAGAAGGGCACGGAAAATACAGTCGCTGATCACCTGAGCAGGATCGTCAAGGAGGAGGAGCCAGGTCAGATCAAGGAGACATTCCCTGACGAGCACCTGATGGCGCTGACAGGTAAGGTACCATGGTATGCGCATATCGCAAATTACCTGGTCACAGGTGCGTTTCCTCCGCATTTCAATAAAACTCAGTGCATGCGATTGAAACATGAGTCCAAGCATTACCTTTGGGATGATCCTTACATGCTTAGAATAGGTCCAGATCAGATATTAAGGCGTTGCGTTCTTGACCATGAGATTAACTCTGTTTTGATGTTTTGTCATGCGCACGCATGTGGAGGGCACTTTGGTCCCAAGCGCACGAGCAGGAAAATCTTGGACTGCGGATTTTACTGGCCGCACCTATTCAGAGACGCATATGACCATTGCAGAAATTGCGACAGGTGCCAGCGCACAGGAGGAATATCCGCGCGCAACGAGATGCCGCAGACCCCGATTCTGGTGGATGAAGTGTTCGATGTTTGGGGAATCGACTTCATGGGTCCATTTCCCCCATCTGCCGGCTACGAGTACATACTGGTGGCCGTGGATTACGTATCCAAATGGGTCGAAGCTAAGGCCACGCGCAAGGATGATGGTAAGACTGTCGCTGACTTTCTCCGTACTAACATATTTTGCAGGTATGGTGTACCTAAGGCAGTCATCAGCGACCAGGGGACGCACTTCTGCAACAGGATTGTGGCGCAAGTTTTCAAGCACTATGGGGTGCGCCACAAGACGTCCACCGCTCACCATCCACAAACGAATGGGCAGGCCGAAGTGTCTAACAGAGAAATCAAGCGCATCTTGGAAAAGACTGTGAGGCCATCGCGCAAAGATTGGAGCCAGCGCCTGGATGATGCGCTATGGGCATACCGCACTGCGCATAAGACGCCCATTGGGACTTCACCATTTCGGCTGGTCTATGGGAAGGCATGCCACCTGCCAGTAGAGCTCGAGCACAAGGCATATTGGGCCTTGCGTATTTGCAACCTGAACTTGGATGAGGCAGGAAAAGAACGCGCATTTGAGCTGAGCGAACTAGAAGAGCTGCGCCTGGACGCCTATGAGGGACTGCGCGATTACAAGGCGCGCACCAAAGCGTATCAGGACAAGCATATCCTCCGGCGCACATTTGAACCAGGAGACCAGGTATTGTTATTTTCATCACGCCTGAAGCTCATGCCTGGAAAGTTGCGCAGCAAGTGGACGGGACCATACACCGTCACCAAGGTTTTCCCCTACGGAACAATCGAGTTAGAAGACGGGCACCGGCATCATTTTCAGGTTAATGGGCAGAGAGTCAAACGGTACTTAGGAGAACCTTGGGATAACACAGCGCGCGACATTGAGCTGGCAGAACCAGAGATAATCGATGCGCCAGCTGACGCGCCAGAGGCACCACCAGATGCACCAGAGGGAGAACCAAAGATCATAGCTCACATTTCTTCTCCCTCTGCGTCTACCTTCGTTACGCATAATTTATCACATACTGACCTTCCATTTTACCCTTTGCGCAGGACCAATGAGATCGCGACACACACGCTGGCGCAGGAACACTCAGGAGCAAGTGTGGGGGAGGTTGCAGACACACGTTTTGGCACGTAACGAGGTACAGTCGAGCCAACGACGTTAAACAAAGGCCCTTGTCGGGAGGTAACCCGACACGTTTTATTTCCGCCTATTTTATTTTTCTGTTTGTTTTGTGTTTTTTTTGAGTTTTTGGCTAGTTTAGAACTTGGTAGTTTTTTGAGTCACACAGTAGTGCGCGGGACCGTGCGCCTAATGCGCAGGTCAGAAGCGCCAGCCAGGGGGGTATATAAGGCAGGACTTAAAAAAAAAAATTCCAACACTTTTTCACTCGACCGTTCCACACGAGCTCCCGCCGTCAGACTTCTGCCGTCGATCAGCGCCCAACCCAGCGTCCGTTTGGAGTGATTCACGGACCGCACAACCGCACAACACCCAGGTAACCTTCCCTCCCCGATTTGAGCAGTTCCGGTTAGGGTTTGCGCTGTGGAGGCAGTTTTTAGGGTTTTGCAATCGCACGAGGGTAGAGTGCGCGGATCAGAGCGGTGTTTAGTGCGTTGTGTCGGCGCGTAGTAGGCGTTCGTTCGGTACAAGTTTCGGAGATTTCTGGGCAGTTTCGATTTTGAAAGTTTTTAAGGAGCGTTGACCACAGTGGACCAGAAAACCAGCACAAGATGAGACCTGCCACAGACCAGGAGACCCCAGTTGCGTTCAGCAACAAATATGCCGCGTTTATAAGCCTGGAGATGTACGGAACCCCGTACATCAGCAGAGAGTTCCTGCGCGAGGTAGGACTGGAGGACCTTGTGGCGCAGAGGCTGGCGATCGCAGGCTGGGAGGCGCTGTTGGACCTCAACAGCGCATCTGACCAGGAAGATACGTGTGAGTTTTTGGCATCTCTGGAGGCAGGAGACAGGGAGATCAGGTACAGACACAGGGGTGTCTGGTTCATAGCTTCAGAGAGGAGGCTGAGGCGCGCATTCGGGTGCGCCAAGGTGCGTGAAGCGGAGTTAGACACGCACACTAACAAGGAGGCCTGGAGCGAGATGGCGACTGGGCCAGCATTTGCCGCGGGGCGCAGCAGGGGTCGAGAGCTGCGCGACCCGTGGCTGTTCTACTTGTGGCGCATAGTCGCCTATGCAGTCATTGGCCGTTTCAACGGCGCACCAAAGATCAGCCTCCTGGATTTGGACATTCTGAAGGGGCTGTACTATGGACGGAAGGTGCTATTTATCCTGAACATGGTGCACCACTGGAGCCGCGTCAGCATGAAGGGGCCGCTGACTTGCGGAGGAGTCATAACGCACCTGCTGCGGGCATTACATGGAGAGCCCGAGGTGCCAGAGCACACTTTGGTACAGGCTGTCCCTCTAGACCGCGCCCACATGCTGCAGATTAGGGCGGTAGCTCTGAAGGAAGATGGCACACTAGAGTGGTGCTACCGCCTGCAGCCGGCCAGAGCGCCGCGCCCCAGAGCAGAGAGCAGTGCACAGGGCGCAGCAGCAGCCGCGCAAGCCATGAAGGAGGATGAAGAACCAGAAGTGCCTCTGGTCAGGCGCCCAAGGACCCGGGCGCAGACTGGAGCGCACCAGAGGGCCCGTGCACCACAAGGGGAGCCAGTGACCATTTCTATCGAGGATTCTCCCCCTCGTGCACGTGCCAAGCGCCCAAGGACTGAGGCTGAGGAGGCGCCCGAGGAAGCAACCGCCGAGCAGCGCATGTTGTTCAACGTCATGCGCGTGCTTGAGTACTTGGCACCCGAGGGGCCAGATTTGAATATGAGCCCATCATCAGGGTGGAAATTTGGAGACCCTATTCCCCCTCTCCTCAGCCTGCACCATCCACCTCCTACCCGAACCCCAGCAGCCTCGGCAGCCCCAGTCCATCCAGCAGCACCTTCTCCCGAGCCAGCACAAGAACCAGCAGCCCCCGCAGCAAAGCCCACCCCTGCACCAGCACCGATACCACCACCAGTAGCTTCCCCTGCCCGGCCTTCTGTTCCGGAGTCCCCCATAGCCTATCCCAGCGTAGACTCCGATTCCATTTGGGATTCTCTTTCCGAGGACGAGCAGCCTGACCCCCTCGCCATAGTGCCACCAGCATCCAGCAACGACTGCGTGACTGATTCTTCAGAGGATGAGGCGCTCGGCTCAGCAGCTGCGTCTAGCTCGGGGACCTTCTAAGGCCGCGGGGCAGCCGCATTAGTTTTCTTTAGGGTGGTGTCTTTTATTTTTGCTGCGTCTTATTGGATATTATGTGCTGAATATTTGTGCCGCATATTTTTGTGACCCTGTGCTAATGTTTGTGCTGTGTGACTATTTGTTTTTGTTCTCAGGTTCTTTATTTTTTTTGCATTACCTGCATGTGTGCGCTCTCCGTGCGCTTGCGCTTGAGTCGTGGGGACACGTCTCTGTTCAAGTGTGGGGGGGGGGGGGGCGTTACACTTACATTTCACGTTTTTGAGCATTTTTAGTAGACCTTAGTTTAAACTGAAGAGAATAGTAGCAGCAGTGCGCTAGAGTGCAGGATGCACATGCGCTCCAGCTTGTTTTGCGCTATCCATATTGCGTGCGCTGCTATCTACTGTTTTAGTATAATTTTTTCGTTTTTTGCTCCTGTTAGTTGGGATATGCAGGGGATGTGAAGTTGACAGAAATGCTCCAGAGAGGCGGTTAGTCGCTTTTGCTTCGAAGGCAAGGTATATGGTCGAGAGCGTTAGTGGAGGCCGGTGCCTCGCAGCCTTCGGGACAAAAGCGCGCTCAGTCACGCAGATGCCAAAGGCAAAACACCCAATGCGTGGCGAGGTGGGAAAACAGACCGCCTTCTCTCTGGAAATCGAGCTAAGGAAGGCGAGCGCGGGTGTAAACGCGTGCGCTGACCGGGCCAGACCAAAGGAGAGAGAGCGGGGCGAGTTCCATAGCTGCTATCCGAAGGCTGAGACTGGAACTGCTCTGGGAATATAAGAAATTAAAGATGAAGCTGCACAAAAGAAAAATACCAGCAGATGATACACGCTACAAAAGAATCAGCATGCGCACAAACATCAAAATGCGCAAAGACCATAAGGAAATCATCAGAGAGCTCAGGTTCCCAGGAAGTGCGCGGGCAAATCACGCACTGGAAGAAGCTGCGTTATCCACCATATACCTATCTTCGGAGTAGGAGCTGGCAGCCAGGAGCCTAAGAAGAGCTATCTCCCAGCCATCCAAAAATCTTCATCCCGGCTGAGAGGTAATGAATTTCGAAATTATTATATTAGAACTGTTGAAAGTAGTTGTGCGCAGGTGATAGAGCAGTGCGAGTTGAGCAAATTGCGCATTCGCATCAGAGTGCAAGACTGTGCGCTAGACTCCAGAAGAGGTAATTGTATCCGCGCTTCAGTGCTTGTTCGGGACGAACAAGGGGCAAGTGTGGGGGGTTTGATAGAGGCTATTTGTACGCATTATTTAGATCATAACCCTATGCTTGTTTGCAATATTTTATGAGCAGGACTACTCGTTTCTAGTGTTTTTGTATTACAGGGCAAAACGAGTCCTTGAGTCGGATACGCGCTAACAGGCAGCGTCCTAGGAGTGAGAGATCCGCCTGCGGAGATAGCAGCACAAGCAGAAGAGAAGTTGGTGAGAGTCGGTAGCGGTGCGCTAGCCGAATGCCATGCGCCAGGCGCAAAAATCCAGTGACCAGATTTGGAAGTTGCCAAAGGAGAACTTCCTGGGCAATATATAAACAAAGTAAGTCTAGGGTTTCAAGAGAGAGACATCACAGCCGTCATTGGACAACGCACATCAGAGAGAGCGGCAACACTGGAAAACACACGGACTTGTTGAGAGGATTTGCGCCAGCCAACTGCGCCAGAAGACAATCTGCACGCACTGTTGCTACTGTGTTTCTCAGACATATTAGACCTTATTTACTATTCTATGATGTTTATTACTAGCATGTCTAGCTAAACTCTTAGTGTTGGTCGGGCATGAATCTATGAAGTATTACCTTTGAGACTTGAGCTTAATGCATAGTTTATTTACTTGTATTAATTCTGTGCACACTGAGACAGTTAGTTGCATAAGTAGGGGAAGCCTTGAACCGCAATCTTACTTGTGTTGCTTGCTTGTCGTATGTTAAACTAGTTGCATGAGTAGGGGAAGCCTTGAACTGCAATCTTACGGTGACGACTAGGAGTAACGAGCTAGGGTAAGCAGTTGCTACTGTGACAGGATTCGCAGCTGTTTTAGTCTAGTTCTAGGATTAATAGCACATGAACTTTGAACGGAACATGCGCACGTGTTAGGAATACACGCATAGAGGATTGTCTGCCCAATACTTCTCATAGTCATAGTATCTAATCTCTATTGCTTGCGCACGTCTAGTGCAATTTCCTGCGTTACGCTAGCTACTGTTCATTTGCGCATCGCGCATCCCAATCTCACACAACCCCCATTTTTAGTGTAGACGACAGGATTGAAGACTGAACTACTTGCTCCCTGTGGAGATCGACCCTTACTTAACCGCTGTACTGGTGGAAGAGGAAGGATTATATTTGACGCGCACAACGACGCGCGATCAAATTTTGGCGCCGTTGCCGGGGAGCAACACAGCTTAGTCTTTAGTCTGAGTTTTTTTTATATAGTAATTCTTTCAGTTTGTTTTGTTTTCGTTGTTGTTTCTGACAGCGCGCATTCACATCAGCATGCGCAACCTTGAAACAGTTGCGCTGCGCAGATTCTAGTTGCGCACTGACAGCCGCAACAACATTAGTTATCTTTTAATTTCATTTTTCTTGAGATTCGGAACAGGTTATGGAGGATAACAGTGTCGTAGGAGACAACTTGGGGGACAGAACCCCAGAGGAAGCAAGGGCACATAACCGCGCAGCCCTGTTCAGAGAGGAAGTGCAGCGCGAGGTTGAAGCAAGGAGGGCCGCTGAAGTGTATCATGCGCCACCCGTGCAACAAGCCGCGCGACGCAGAACGGTGCGCGAGATGTCGGCCCCTATCCTTGTTAACCAGCCATGGTGCATCGTGCTTCCACCAGGCGGTCACTTTGAGCTAAGGAGCTCGCTCATCCATCACATGCCCAAGTTCCACGGGATGAACAATGAAAATCCAGTCAAGCATGTGCGAGAGTTCCTAGTCATTTGCGAGAACATGAAGACCGAAGGGGAGAGTGATGAGGCGCTGAAAATGAAGGCATTCCCATTTTCATTATGTGATACAGCTAAACACTGGCTAATGAATTTACCTGCAGGATCTATTCACACATGGGAGCAGCTGCAGAAGAAATTCCTAGATAAATTCTATCCAGCAGCAAAGATTGCGCTGCTCAGAAGGGAACTGGCCGCGCCAAGGCAGAGCGCAGGGGAGTCTCTGTCAGAATACTATGAACGTTTCAGGGAGCTAGAAGCCAACTGCTACAATCACGGGCTTCCCCAGAATGTGCTGATAGAGAACTTTCTAAATGGACTGCTGCCCATGGAGCTGCGACTACTGAATGCATGCGCAGGAGGGGACATTTGCAACATGTACCCAGAAGATGCGTGGCAGCTGATAGAAGATTCTGCTGGGCAGGTAAGACATCAATTGACGCTTGAAAGTAGCCGTAATCGTTCTGTGCATCAGGTAGAAACAAGCGCTGAGATCAAGGAAATGAAGGCCATGCTACAGAAGCTGATGAGTGCGCAGAGCGCACAACCAGTTGCACCAAAGATATGTGAATTCTGCAGGTCCACTGAGCACAAGACAGACGAATGCCCAACACTTTTCGAAGAGACTGGAGATGTCAATGCTCTTGGAGGATGGGACAGCAGAGGACCGCAGAGGCAGAATCAGCCGCGCTTTGGGCTTGCCGCAAATGGATTCAGATGGAAGGAGGAGAACAATTTCCAGAGGCAGCCATAAAATATACTTATTCCCATAAGAAGATGGGAATGGTCCCATGAAGTCGATCCCCCATACGTCGAATATCTCAACCTCTAGAATACCCTTTTGAGGCATTTCATCTCTCTTAGAAATATTTCCGGTTCTTTGACACGCATCACAAGACTTCACGAACTCATATGCATCTTTGAACAAACTCGGCCAATAAAATCCGCTTTGAAGAACCTTTGCGGCAGTTTTGGAACTTGAGCCGTGCCCGCCATAAGGAGAAGAGTGACATCCTTCAAGAATACCTTGTTGGTCGCATTCCGCGACACATGATCTATAAAGTCCATCCGTGCAAAGCCTATATAGATAAGGCTCGTCCCAATAGTACCGGTTGATATCATGAAGGAATTTCTTCCTTTGATTGTAATTTGCTCCCTCCGGTAGAATTCCACAAGCTAGGAAATTCACGAAGTCCGCATACCATGGACCTTGCGCGGTCTCGATGCTCATCATGTATTCCCCAATGAATGTGTCATTTACGGGAATCGTTATTGAATCTTCTTCTTTGGTTAGTTCGAGTCTTGATAAGTGATCCGTCACTACATTCTCTACTCCTTTCTTGTCCTTAATCTCTATATCAAATTCTTGCAATAGGAGTACCCAACGGATAAGTCTAGGCTTTGCTTCCTTCTTAGAAACCAAATACTTGATGGCGACTTGATCCTTGTAGACTATTGTTTAAGAACCAATCAAGTATTGCCTAAATTTTTCAAAGGCATAGACAATGGCTAGCATTTCTTTCTCCGTTGTTGAGTAGTTTCCTTGGGTAGTGTCAAGGGCCTTACTAATGTAATAGATTACGTGGAGGCGCTTATCGATTCGTTGACCCAAGACGGCTCCAATGGCGTTATCACTTGCATCACACATCATTTCGAATGGTAAATCCCAATTCGGTGCTTGAATAATAGGTGCGGTCACCAAAGCTTGCTTCAATACTTCAAACGCCTCAAGACAAGGCTCATCAAAAGTAAATTCCACCTCATTGCGTAGAAGATTTGTGAGGGGCTTTGCTATCTTTGAAAAATCCTTAATGAACCTTCGATAAAAGCCCGCATGCCCGAGAAAACTTTTAATTCCTTTAACATCCCTTGGAGGTGGCAACTTTTCAATCACGTCGATTTTAGCTCTATCGACTTCGATCCCTCTTTTCGACACACGATGTCCCAAAACTATGCCTTCTTTCACCATGAAATGGCATTTCTCCCAATTGAGGACTAAGTCCATCTCAATGCACCTAGCCAAAACACGTGAAAGATTTGTAAGACAATCATCAAAAGAATATCCATGCACCGAAAAATCATCCACAAACACTTCCATGGAATTTTCAAGAAATTCGAAAAATATGGACATCATGCATCTTTGAAAAGTACCCGGCGCATTACAAAGACCAAAAGGCATTCTTCTATATGCAAAAGTGCCATAGGGGCAAGTAAATGTTGTCTTTTCTTGGTCATCGGGGTGGATGGGAATTTGGAAAAAACCACTATAACCATCTAGAAAGCAAAAATATTCATGTCCCGCTAATCTTTCTAACATTTGATCAATAAAAGGAATTGGGAAATGATCTTTCTTGGTGGCTTTGTTTAATTTCCTATAGTCTATGCACATCCTCCACCCCGTGACCGTGCGCGTAAGGATCAATTCATTCTTATCATTCTCCACAACGGTGAGCCCGCCTTTCTTAGGCACCACATGAACTGGGCTCACCCATTCGGAGTCGGGGATCGAGTAAATTATTCCCGCATCTCTTAACTTAGTCACTTCCTTTAACACAACCTCACCTAGCTTAGGATTTAATCGCTTAAGAAATTCGCGGCTAGGTTTCACATTCTCCTCAAGTCTTATCCTATGCATGCAAACCTTGGGGCTAATCCCTTTCAAATCATCAATGGAATGCCCAATAGCACCCTTATACAATTGCAACACATGCATAAGCTTAGAGGTCTCACATTCATCAAGAGATGCTTTGATAATTACGGGTAGTGAGTTGTTTGGTCCAAGGAATTCATACCTTAGATTCGGTGGAAGGGGTTTCAATCCCTCACCGTATTCCTTACCTTTTCGTGTATCTTCTTCAATGGTGTCCTCATCGAGAGTGTTACCGTCCTCAAGATTCATCAACGAGGCGAAAGATGGACTATCACTATCTTGGGTGAGCAACTCGTACTCAAAATTTGTCAACTCATCATGAGCATCATAAACATCACAAGCATCATTTATTTCAAGCAAATGACAATCCATAGAACTACTAGCAGCATTTAAAACCTTTTTCAAGTAAAATTTAATTTTGTCGGTTCCCAAGTTAAGTTCTATAACTCCTTCTCCACAATTAATAACAGCTTTTACCGTATTCAAGAAAGGCCTTCCAAGTATGATAGGAATTTCACGATCCTCATCCATTTCAAGCACATAAAAGTCAACGGGAACATAAAATTTCCCTACTCTAATTGGAACATCCTCTAAAATACCCTTAGGTAACCTAGATGATCTATCTGCCAATCTAAGATTTATGGATGTAGGAGTGAGTTCACCCATGTCAAGTTTTTGTAACAAGGAAAATGGCATCAAAGAAATACTAGCTCCCAAATCACACAATGCGCTATCTATGCAAAAATCGCCAATAGCAATAGGGATAGAGAATTAACCATGATCATTTAGCTTCCTAGGCATGTTATGTTGAATAATAGCGCTACAATTAGCATTCAAAGCTACGTGATCAATTTCATGCATTTCTCTCCTATGCGATATAATATCTTTAAGAAATTTTGCATAAGTGGGCATTTGAGTTAGTACCTCCGTGAAGGGGAGAGTCACTTGGAGTTTACTCAAGATATCCGCAAAGCGTTTGAAATGTGTGTCCTCCTTCTTCTTCTTTAATCTTTGCGGAAATGGAATGGGAGGCACATATGGAGCGGGTTCTTGAGCTTTTTCTTTTCCTCTCTTCTCAACCTTCTCTTGAGATGAAGACTCTTCTTTATCAACCTCAACGGTTGTGTTGGCAACTTTGGTCTTCGCTTGGGGTTCTTCTAAGACTCTTCCGCTCTTTAGGGTGATGGCATTTATGGTTTCGGAAGAGTTCACATCCGGTTGAGAAGGCAATTTCCCTTGATATTTTGAGGAAGAACTCGCTTGTTGAGCAATTTGTGTCTCAAGCATTTTGTTATGTGCTTGCAATTGGTCGAGTCTTTGAAGGATGAGTTGGTTATCCTTTTGTTGTTGAGCTTGAGTTGCGGCCAATTGCGCGACAATGGATAATAGGGATGGTTCCTCTTGGCTAGGCCTCTCCTCATTTCTTTGGTAAGGAGCTTGCCCTTGTTTCCTTGGTGGGAATCCCGGAGGTGTAGGCTTTGGCTCATTGTTGATGGGCGCTCTCCTCAAAAAGTTTGGGTCTTCATGGAACCTTACATGTTGAGGAGGGTTCCTTGGTTGGTAGGGAGGATTTCTTGGTTGATACCCACTTGATTGAGGTGGCACATAAGCTCTCTCTTGGTTCCTCACAAGATAGCTAACATCTTCAAATTCATCCGCATGTTTGGCGGTGCAAGAGTCTTCATCATGCGACGGGTTAGCGCATATGCTACAAGCTTGCGGATGTTCTCTTCTCTTGCTACTTGGACAGTTGATACAGCACTTGAACCAGCACCTGCTGCAGCATCCCCTGCTGTAGCTGCTGCTAGTTCACTTCTGCTGCCAGCTTGATTGTTTGAGCTGCAACAACTCCTTGTTCACTTGTGCTGTAGCTGTTTGTTGCTGCTGGAATTTCCTCAATGCATTAGAAAACAATCCCATCAATTCTAAGGAAGATCCTCCTTGTTGAATGAATGCAATCTTCGAGAAAGCTTTGAATTTGTGCTACCACATTTTAGCTCCAGCATCTACTACTGAACATCTGCTCCAGAGATTGCTGTAGCACTTGCTTACTCCACTTTAGCTCCAGAGATAGTCACTCTGCCCAGATTGCACAAGCTGATGTCTTCATGCTCTCTTTCAGAATTTCGAGCTCCCCAAGGCAACATTAGGTCGCGCTCCTCGTGAAGACATTAGCCACTTAATGTCTTCATCTGGAGCGCCACTTAATGTCTTCAGCTGGAGCGCCACTTACTGAGTTTGCTCACTCTGGAATGCTCTTCATCAGCTGTTTTCCTTCCATACTTGCTGTAGCAGGCTCTAGTTCACTTTGTAGGAGTTTGTCAATGATGCCACATACCTTCACAGACTACCTCTGGAAATTGTTTTCCTCCTTCCATCTGAACCCATTTGCGGCTAGTCCAAAACGCGGCTGATTTTGCCTCTGTGGCCCTCTGTTATCCCATCCTCCATGAGCATTGACATCTCCAGATTCCTCAAACAGCGTGGGACATGCATCGGTTTTGTGCTCGGTGGAATTGCAGAATTCGCATACCTTTGGCGCAACTGGTTGTGCGCCTTGCGCACTCATTAACTTCTGCAGCATGGCCTTCATTTCCTTGATCTCAGCGCTTGTTTCTACCTGATGCACAGAACGAGTACGACTATTTTCAAGTGTTAGCTGATGTCTTATCTGTCCAGCAGAGTCCTCTATGAGCTGCCACGCGTCTTCTGGGTACATGTTGCAAATGTCGCCTCCTGCGCATGCGTTCAATAATCTCAGCTCCATGGGCAGCAATCCATTCAGGAACTTCTCTATCAGCACATTTTGGGGCAGGCCGTGATTGTAGCAGTTGGCCTCTAGCTCCCTGAAACGCTCGTAATACTCTAACAGCGACTCTCCTGCGCTCTGCCTAGGTGCGGCCAGCTCTCTCCTGAGTAGCGCGATCTTTGCTGCTGGGTAGAACTTGTCCAGGAACTTCATCTGCAGCTGCTCCCATGTGTGAATTGATCCTGCTGGTAAGTTCATTAGCCAATGCCTGGCCGTGTCACACAATGAAAATGGGAACGCTTTCATCTTCATCGCTCTCCCCTTCGGCCTTCATGTTCTCACAAATGACTAGGAACTCACGCACATGCTTGACTGGATTCTCGTTGTTCATCCCGTGGAACTTGGGCATGTGATGAATGAGCGAGCTCCTTAGCTCAAAATGACCGTCTGGTGGAAGCACTATGCACCATGCCTGGTTAACCGTGAGTGGGGCTGACATCTTGCGCACCGTCCTGCGTCGCTTCAACCTCGCGCATTATACAGTTCAGCGGCCATCCTTGCTTCAACCTCGCGCTGCACTTCCTCTCTGAACAGGGCTGCGTGGTTATGTGCTCTCGCTTCCTCTAGGGTTCTGTCCCCTAAGTTGTCCCCAACGACACTGTTATCCTCCATGACCTGTTCTGAATCTCAAAGAAAACGAAATTAAAAGAAAACTAAGCTATTGCGTCTGTCAGTGCGCAACTAGAATCTGCGCAGCGCAACTGTTTCAAGGTTGCACATGCTGATGTTGATTGCGTGCTGTCAGAAACAACAACGAAAACAAAACAAACCGAAATGACTAATTATTATAAAAGAAATCTTAAGCTAATTAAAGCTTATCTGTGTTGCTCCCCGGCAACGGCGCCAAAATTTGATGCGTGCGTCGTTGTGTGCGTTCAAATTAATTCCTTCCTCTTCCACTTAGTACAGCGGTTAAGTCGGGGTCGAATCCACAGGGAGCAAGTAGATTACCTTTAACTAGTGACCTGCACTTACGAAAACTGGAGGTGTGAGTGATTGGGGTTGCGCAATGCGCGAGTAAACAGTGGTAAGCGCAGGAATTGCACTAGACGTGCGCAGGCAGTAGAGATTAAGTACTGTGACTATGAGAAGTATCGGCGCAGACAATCCTCTATGACTGTATTCCTTATCATCGACTCTAAATGTCTATAGCTTGGTTTACTAAAGTTAGTGTCCGGTCAAGGCTTCCTAACTTGTGCGCATGTTCCGATCAAAGTTCATGAGCTATTAATTCTTAGGTCTAGTCTAAGCAGCTACGAATCCTGTCACAGTAGCAGTTGATTATCCTAGCACGTTACTCCTAGTCGTCACCGTCAGGCTATTCAACTAGTTTAACATATAACAAACAAGCAACAAGAGTAAGATTGCGGTTCAAGGCTTCCCCTACTCATGCAACTAGCTGTCAACAGTGTGCACATAATTAATATAAGCAAACAAGCTATGCATTAAGCGCAAGTCTCAAAGGAAATACTCATAGATTCATGCCCCACCGATACTAAGCGTTTAGCTAGACATGCTAGTAGTAAACCTCATAGAAACAGTAAATAATATCTAAAGTATCCAAGAAAATAATAGCAAACAGTGCGTGCAGGTTGCAGTGTCGGCTGGCGCAGTCGGCTAGCGCAGGTCCTCTCAGCAAGCTCGTGTCTTTTTCTGCTTCGCTGCTCTCTCGTGTGCTGTGATGATGATGGATGCTATCAATGTCTCATATATCTCTCTCAAACCCTAGCCTTCCTCTCTTTATATACTGCTCAAGAGGCCCATCCTTGGCAACTTCCAAATCTGGTCGTGTCAGGATTTGGAAACACCACTATCTGCGCATGGCGCACGGCACACTGACTAGCGCAATCGGTAAGCGCATCGTTGTCGACTCTGCCAATTTCTCTGTTTGCGCCGCTAGCTCCGCAGGTTGCGTGACGCGCGTCCTAAACGCTGCCTGTTAGCGCGTATCCGACTTAGGCCCTCGTTTCGCCCTGAAATACAAAAACACTGGAAACCAGTAATCTTGTACACAAAATAATGCAAACAAGCATAGGGTTAGGATCTAAATAATGTGTATAAATATGCTCTATCAGGCATGCTGGGTTTTACAGGCGCTTCATAAAAGATTTTTCTAAGATTTGTATACCCCTGTCTAACCTCTTGCAAAAGGATGTGTGTTTCGAATTTACTAATGAGTGCAGGGCCGCGTTTGATAAGCTGAAGGAGGCGCTGACAAGTGCGCCAGTGATGCGCGCGCCAGATTGGGACCTGCCATTTGAACTGATGTGCGACGCAAGTGACTATGCAGTAGGTGCAGTCCTGGGACAGCGAGTGGACAAGAAGCCGCACGCCATTTATTATGCATCGCGCACACTGGACGCTGCGCAGAGGAACTACACCACCACGGAAAAGGAACTTCTGGCAATTGTGTTTGCGCTGGAGAAGTTCCGCGCATATGTTCTAGGCGCCAGAGTCATCGTCTACACAGACCACGCAGCAATACGCTACCTAATGTCCAAGAAGGAGACTAAGCCGCGCCTGATGAGCTGGGTGCTCCTACTTCAGGAATTCGACTTGGAAATCAAGGATAAGAAGGGCACGAAGAACACAGTCGCGGATCACCTGAGCAGGATCGTGAAAGCGGAGGAGCCAGGGCGAATCACGGAGACATTCCCTGACGAGCATCTGATGGCGTTGACAGGTAAGGTACCATGGTATGCGCACATTGCGAATTACCTGGTCACAGGTACGTTTCCTCCTCATTTTACTAAAACCCAATGCATGAGATTAAAGCATGAGTCCAAGCATTACATTTGGGATGATCCGTATATGCTCAGAATAGGACCTGATCAAATTTTGAGGCGATGCGTGCCTGACCATGAAATTAACTCGGTTTTGATGTTTTGTCATGCGCACGCATGTGGAGCACACTTTGGTCCAAAGCGCACGAGCAGAAAGATCCTGGATTGCGGATTTTATTGGCCGCACTTGTTTAGTGACTCGTATAACCACTGCAGGAACTGTGACAGGTGCCAGCGCACAGGAGGCATATCAGCGCGCAATGAGATGCGGCAGACGCCAATTCTAGTAGATGAAGTATTCGACATTTGGGGGATTGACTTCATGGGGCCATTTCCTCCATCTTCCGGATATGAGTATATATTGGTCACGGTAGATTATGTCTCCAAATGGGTTGAGGCCAAGGCTACCCGGAAGGATGATGGTAAGACGGTCGCTGAATTTTTGCAAACTAACATATTTTGCAGATACGGAGTGCCTAAGGCAGTCATAAGCGACCAAGGGACGCATTTTTGCAATAGGATAGTGGCGCAGGTGTTCAAGCATTATGGAGTGCGCCATAAGACGTCCACCGCTTACCACCCTCAAACGAATGGACAGGCCGAGGTTTCCAACAGAGAGATCAAGCGCATCCTGGAGAAAACTGTGAGACCGTCGCACAAAGACTGCAGCCATCGCCTTGACGATGCGCTGTGGGCATACCGAACAGCACACAAGAAACCAATTGGGACTTCACCGTTTCAGTTGGTTTATGGAAAAGCGTGCCACTCGCCAGTGGAGTTAGAGCACAAGGCATACTGGGCATTGCGCGTTTGCAACCTGAACCTAGACGAGGCTGGTAAGGAGCGCGCATTTGAGCTGAGCGAATTAGAAGAGCTGCGCCTGGATGCATATGAGGGACTGCGCGACTACAAGGCGCGCACAAAGGCATTTCATGACAAAAATATCCTCAGACGCACTTTTGAGCCAGAAGACCAGGTACTATTGTTCTCCTCGCGCCTAAAGCTCATGCCTGGGAAGCTACGCAGCAAATGGACGGGACCATACACGGTTACCAAAGTTTTCCCCTACGGAACAATCGAGTTAGAAAACCAGCACCGGCATCGTTTTCAGGTCAATGGGCAGAGAGTCAAAAAGTATTTAGGAGAACCTTGGGATGGCACAGCGCGTGAAGTTGAATTGGCAGAGCCAGAGATAGCAGATGCGCAGGTTGCCGCGCCAGAGTCGCCACCAGACGCACCAGAGGGAGAACTGGGAACTATTGCTCATATTTCTTCTTCCTCTTTACCTAACCTGGTTACTTATGATTTATCACATCCTATTAACCATGCTGACCACCCTTCCGATCCTTTGCGCAGGAACAAGAAGAACGCAACACACGCACAAGCGAAGGGTCACTCAGGAGCAAGAGTGGGGGAGGTCGCTGGTACACTTTCACGCGAGTAACGAGGTACAGTCGAGCCAACGACGTTAAACAAAGGCACTTGTCGGGAGGTAACCCGACACGTGTTACTTTTATACGTTTTTCTTTTAGTTTTTTCTAGTGTCTTTTAGCTAGTTTAGGACTTGTCGTTTTTTAGTCGCGCAGCAGTGCGCAGTCAGTGCGCAATTCAGTGCGCAGAGCAGCTGCGCCAGGCAGAGGGGGTATATAAGGGTAGTACTTAGAAAAATTTCAGCACTTTTCACACTCTACCGTTGCAAGAAGCTCCCGCCCTCAGCAACCGCTCACCGTCCGGCACTCAACTCAGCTTCCGTTTAGAGAGATTTGAGGAGCATACAGTCGCACGCTCACCAAGTAACCCTTCCCCTCAGATTTGAGCCGATTGAGTTAGGGTTGTGCGATAAGAGGAGTGCCCTAGGTCTGAAATCGCACCAAGCTAGCGTGCACCATTTGGAGTTTTGGTTAGAGGGTTTTGTAGGCGGACAGTAGGCGCCCATTTGGTGAAAGTTTCAGGGTATTTGGCGGAGTTTGGTTTTTGTGAACATTTGTGAGCGTTGACCTTAGTTGACCCGAGGAAACCTAGCACACCATGCAGCCTGCCGAGGATCAAGCGACCCCAGCTTCTTTCGCCAGCAAGTATGAAGCGTTCATGAGGCTGGAGCTGTACGAGACTCCGTACATCAGCAGGGAGTTAAGGTGCGCAAAGGTGCGTGAGGCGGATATAGACACGCACACGAATCAGGAGGCGTGGCGCGAGATGGCGACCGGCCCAGTTTTTGCCGTGGGGCGCAGCCGAGGAAGCGAGTTGCGCGACCCGTGGATGTTCTACCTATGGAGCATGGTTGCCTATGCCATCATCGGGCGCTTTAATGGTGCGCCCAAGATCAGCTTACTGGACATGGAGATTTTGTAGGGTTTTTACTATGGGAAGAAGGTGCTGTTTGTCTTGAACATGGTGGCCCATTGGAGTCGGGTCAGCACGAAGGGGCCGCTGACTTGTGGAGGAATTATCACGCACCTACTGCGTGCGTTGCATGGAGAGCCTGAGGTGCCCGAGCACACAGTAGTGCCTGCTGTTCCCCTGGACCGCGCCCATACGCTGCAGCTAAGAGCGGTAGCCGTGAGAGAGGATGGTACATTGGAGTGGTGCTACCGACTGCAGCCGGCCAAAGCGCCGAGACAAAGAGCAGAAAGCAGCGCGCAACCAGAGGAGGCTGCGGAGGAAATGGAGAGGGACGAGGCCCCAGAGCCCGTTGCGCCTCCAGTCAGGCGCATGAGGACTCGTGCGCAGACTGGAGCGCGCCGGAGGGCCAGTGCTCCGCAGGGGGAGCCAGTTACCATTGCCATTGAGGACTCTCCCCCGCGTGCACGAGGAAAGCGCCCCAGGACAGAGGCAGAGGAGGCGCCTGAGGAAGAATCCGAGGAGCAGCGCATGATGTTCAACGTCATGCGCGTGCTCGAGTCTTTAGCGCCCGAGGGGGCAGATTTGAGCATGAGCCCACCATCAGGGTGGAGATTTGGAGATGCTATTCCCCCTCTCCTCAGCCTGCGTAGGCCCCCCCTAGGTTCCCCCAGCGAGCCGCACCAGCCAGTCAGCCCTCCTACCCAGTCCCCAGTGCATACAGCAGCGCCAGCCCCAGCAGCAGAGCCCACCCCAGCGGCAGACCCAGCGCCAGCACCTGCAGAACCCCCTGCATAGCCTTCTATTCAGAGGTCCCGAGAAACTGATCCCATCATAAGTTCCAGCTCAGATTCACTATGGGATCCTATCTCAGAGGACGACCTCGTGGCTCAGCCCGCCGCCATTTCTGTGGTGCCGTCAGCCTCCAGTACCGAGTATGTGACTATTCTTCAGATGAGGAGGCGCACGGATCAGCGGCTGAGTCCAGCTCTGAGGATATCTAGAGCTGCAGTGGGGGCGCGCATTTCTTTCGGGTGGTTTCTTTTTCTTATCTTTTTTTGAAAACTGTCGCTATATGTTGCTATACTTTGCTGACTATTGTGCTGAATATTTTGTGACTCCCTTGCTATATTGTGCTGCGCTGACTATATGTTCTTCTTTCTTATATTCTTTGTTTTGCTTGCATGCATGTGTGTGCTCTCCGTGCGCTTGAGCTTGAGTCGTGGGGACACGTCTCTGTTTAAGTGTGGGGGGGGGGGGAGAGTTACATTTACATTTCACGTTTGTAGTGTAGCTTAGTTTAGTTGAAAAGAAAATAGTAGCAGTGGTGCGCTTGTGTGCGGGTTGCGCACACTGTTCAGCTTGTATTGCGCTATTCATATTGCATGCGCTGCTATCAACTATTTTGGTATATTTTTTCGTTTTTTCTGCTCCTGTTAGTTGGGATATACAGGGGATGTGGAGTTGACAGAAACGCTCTTGAGAGGCGGTTAGTCGTTTTTGCTTCGAAGGTGAGGTATGTGGTCGAGAGCGCTAGTGGAGACCGGTTCTTCGCGACCTTCGGAACAAGAGAGCGCGCTCAGCCACGCAGATGCCGAAGGCGAATACCAATAGCGTGGCGAGGTGGGAAAATAGACCACCTTTCCTCTGGTAGTCGAGCCATCCGAAATGATCTTCATCCCAGCTGAGAGGTAACGAAATTCGAAAATTATTATATTAAAACTGTTGAAGGCAGATGCGCGCAGGTGATAGAGCAGCGCAAGGTGAATGGTAGTGCAGATCGCGCTAGAGTGCAAGACTGTGCGCTAGACTCCAGAGAGGTAATTGTATCCATGCTTGAGTGCTTGTTCGGGACGAACAAGGGGCAAGTGTGGGGGGTTTGATAGAGCCTATTTATACACACTATTTAGATCCTAACCCTATGCTTGTTTGCATTATTTTGTGTACAAGATTACTGGTTTCCGGTGTTTTTGTATTTCAGGGCAAAACGAGGGCTTAAGTCGGATACGCGCTAACAGGCAGCGTTTAAGGAGCGCAACACACAGCCTGCAGAGCTAGCAGCGCAAACAGATAGGAAGTGGCAGAGTCGACTACGGTGCGCAGACCGATTGCGCTAACCAGTGTGCCGTGCGCCATGCGCAGAAGAATGGTGTTTCCAAATCTTGACACCACCAGATTTGGAAGTTGCCAAGGTTAGGCCTCATGAGCAGTATATAAAGAGAGGAAGGCTAGGGTTTGAAAAAATATCAAAGAGCATCAATAGCACCAAGAGAGGACCACAGCACACGAGAGAGCGGCAGAACAGAAAAACACACGAGCCTGCTGAGAGGACCTGCGCTAGCCGACTGCGCCAGCGGAGACACTGCAACCTGCACGCACCAGCTCGTTGCTGTTTTCTTGGATACTTTAGATATTATTTACTGTTTCTATGATGTTTACTACTAGCATGTCTAGCTAAAGGCTGGGTATCGGTTAGGCATGATTCTATGAGTATTTCCTTTGAGACTTGAGCTTAATGCGTAGTTTGTTTGCTTATATTAATTCTGTGCACACGGTTGACAGCTAGTTGCATGAGTAGGGGAAGCCTTGAACCGTAATCTTACTCTTGTTACTTGTTTGTTATATGTTAAACTAGTTGAATAGCTTGACGATGACAACTAGGAGTAACACGCTAGGATAATCAGTTGCTACTGTGACAGGATTCATAGCTGCTTAGACTAGTCTTAAGAACTAATAGCTCATGAACTTTGATCGGAACATGCGCACAAGTTAGGAAGCCTTGACCGGACACTAACTTTAGTAAATCAAACTATAGACATTTAGAGTCGATGATAAGGAATACACTCATAGAGGATTGTCTGCGCCGATACTTTTCATAGTCATAGTACTTAATCTCTACTGCCTGCGCACGTCTAGTGCAATTCCTGCGTTAACTATTGTTACTCGCGCACTGCGCAACCCAATCACTCACACCCCCAGTTTTCGTAAGTGCAGGTTACTAGTTAAAGCTAATCTACTTGCTCCCTGTGGATTCGACCCTGACTTATCCGCTATACTAAGTGGAGAAGGAAGGAATAAATTTGGCGCGCACAACGACGCGCTATCAATGCGCCACGCCGCCGACGTGCCCCCCGGACTAGAGTGCCACAGCCTGAACCTGTGGAGGACGCGCCGCCTGTCCCCTTCGATGAGACCTCTGAGCACCCACGCCCTTCGCAGAACCACCAGCCAAACAGCTCGGATGAGTTACTCGGGAGGCTCACTCGTATTGAGTCGACTCTCACAGCTGAGCGAGACTACCGTCGGGCCTCCCATAGATGGATCCATGGTGCCTGATAGAGCCTATTTATACACATCATTTAGATCCTAACCCTATGCTTGTTTGCATTATTTTGTGTACAAGATTACTGGTTTCTAGTGTTTTTGTATTTCAGGGCGAAACGAGAGCCTAAGTCGGATACGCGCTAACAGGCAGCGTTTAGGACGCGCATCACACAGCCTGCGGAGCTAGCGGCGCAAACAGAGAGTTGGCAGAGTCGAAAACGGTGCGCTAACCGATTGCGCTAACCAGGAGCAGTGCGCTATGCGCAGATAGTGATGTTTCCAAATCCTGACACCACCAGATTTGGAAGTTGCCAAGGATGGGCCTCATGAGCAGTATATAAAGAGGGGAAGGCTAGGGTTTGAAGAGACACACAAGATATCGAGGAGAGAGAGCCAGGATCAAAAACACACGAAGCTTGCTGCGAGGACCTGCGCTAGCCGACTGCGCCAGCCGAGACATTGCAACCTGCACGCACCTGCTAGTTGCTGTTTCTTTGATACTTTAGATATTATTTACTGTTTCTATGATGTTTACTACTAGCATGTCTAGCTAAACGCTTAGTATCGGTAGGGCATGAATCTATGAGTATTTCCTTTGAGACTTGCGCTTAATGCATAGCTTGTTTGCTTATATTAATTCTGTCCACACTATTGACAGCTAGTTGCATGAGTAGGGGAAGCCTTGAACCGCAATCTTACTCTTGTTGCTTGTTTGTTATATGTTAAACTAGTTGAATAGCCTGACAGTGACGACTAGGAGTAACGCACTAGGATAATCAGTTGCTACTGTGACAAGATTCGTAGCTGGTTTGACTAGTCTTAAGAATTAATAGGTCATGAACTTTGATCGGAACATGCGCACATATTAGGAAGCCTTGACCGGACACTAACATTAGCAAACCAAACTGTAGACATTTAGAGTCGATGATAAGGAATACACGCAAAGAGGATTGTCTGCTCCGATACTTCTCATAGTCATAGTAATTAATCCCTACTGCCTACGCACGTCTAGTGCAATTCCTGCGTTTACTACTGTTTACTCGCGCATTGCGCAACCCAATCACTCACACCCCCAGTTTTCGTAAGTGCAGGTCACTAGTTAAAGCTAATCTACTTGCTCCCTGTGGATTCGACCCCGACTTAACCGCTGTACTAAGTGGAAGAGGAAGGAATTAATTTGAACGCGCACAATGACGCGCGCATCAGTGCCCTTCAGACCTTATTACATGCCGGCCCTCATTCATATCCAGACCCTCCAGCCCCCCCATACCTCGCCGAAGACGCCGGCCCATCTCACACCGATCCCACTGATCCGCCTGGTCCTTCCGGGGCGGCCCTGGAGAGTGACCTTATTGCGGCCGAGCACACAGACTCTTAGTTGCACTCTTGTCTGTTTTACTTCTCTATTTTGGATGTTGTTCTGTCACTGATCATTGTTCATGTACTTTCGCCGATTATTTAGTGATCATGGATATTATTGCATGTCGTTCCTTACTTATGATATTTACTTTTGACATGATTCCATACATGTGATGTGCAATGTTCCTGTTATTCCTTTCCCTTCGATTTTTATACAGATTCAAGCGCCTTCTATGTATGCCCCTTATTTTCGCAAATGGCGTTACCACTTATGCAGTCCGTACGCTCCATCAGGGAAGTTCCTATGCACTATCATATTTTCTACTTACCTCGCGTCGCTTAGGGACTAAGCTCAGTTTTAAGTGTGGAGTGGGTTAGTGCATCATCATTTTCAACCATGTCATGACATGTCACGTACTTGAACTTTTGTTAGATATTGCATCTTAGCTGTAGTCGTTTAGAACCAGTCATGTTGCTCATGCCTTTGTCTCGCGTTGCGTTATGCTCATTTCTCTATCAGTCTTGGCTGTCGATATCTCAAGTCACTTGATGAAGAATTTAGAACCTAATGTTGTTTCCTTGAATGTGTGTTCCTATGAACTCAGTGCCTCCTCTATCTTATGTCTGTCACGCATTATAAATGACCTCACAAGCATGCTAGAGCAGGATTTTTAGTAGGCACCGGTTCATAATGTTCAAAAACCTAGACTAGCTTTGTGATTCAAGGTGACTTTTGCAATCTTACGGACTTCTCGTGCTTGTTGTTATTCACACACACCCGCCTCCACCATTAATACAATTTGTCAGGTTTTAAGTGTGGAGTCCCTCAATTGAGAGGACAAAAAGAAAAGTCAAAAGAGGGCGCAAAATAGTCCCCAACGAAAAAAGAAAAAAAGAAAATGAGATGCAAAGGAAAGGAAGTAAAGTTCCCCTTAAGCATGACAAGGCTGAAGGCCATTATATACCCCGCTTAAGCTTGACATTGTGTATTATACCCTTGTTTATTGTGTGTGATTGCATCTTGTATTAGAGGTCCTGTAAGATGAGTTAAGGAACGACCCTTGTGCTTGCACCGAATCATTAAGAGAGTCTTCACATCTTTCAAAAAAATTCCCTAAGCCAGGCTCCTCTTCTTTTACAGGTCACTAGCTTAGACTTTGGCACTTGAGAATGAGCTTTGCGCCAGAAGCCTGAGGACTATCCCTAGAATAGCATAGGTAAATGGCGAACATGTTTTGTGTAACTATAATCTTGGTTTCGATGCATTGCAGGAAGGTTGAGAAGAGTGAATGATTAGATATTTAATAGTCTCGTGTACTGATTTTCGTTTGAATGCATGATTCTTGTAAACTACGATGGCTCGAAAGTTTTTCTGACAGTGTTTTGAACTATAGACTACGCAAGCATGAGTTTGAGAATACGCAGAGTCGGCACACTTGAGCAGCGCTTAATTCATGCATTCATATAGATTTAGTTGCATTTGGAATTTGTAGGTGCTCCCTATTCTGAAAACCTTCACGAGAGTATAACTCGTCCACTAGGGTAGCCTAGGGGTTTAAAGGCTTGATGCATACGCTAAATGCATCCGTGATTCCTACGACAGTGAGTTAGGATTTTCATATTCTAGTTAGTGTACGTTGCATGATCTTAAGGATTACTTACATTATGCTGCTCCGCTATTCATTATGTGGTTTATGTTTGTTCGGGACAAACAAATTCTTGTGTGAAGTGTTTTGATCGGTTGATTTCTCACCGATTATTCGCTTCGTTCGATGATGAATTTCACTTCTCTCCCGAACATTTTCTTTGTTTTTTTTTACCACTTCACTCTCATTTCAGGACAAATCATACTAAACTACAGCTTTGTAGCCCAGTCAGAGCAAAGTGAAGGAAATCGCAAGATTCGGACGAATATGATCAAGGAATGTGCAGATTTACCTATCCGAAGTCTTGGGCGTGCCGAGTACTCATCTCTTATCTAAATGAGGCATGCTATATATTGTTGGAAAGCTGACTTGAAGGGCTACAACTTTGTAGTTTGCACAGAGACGTGATTCGAAGGTTTTGGAGGTCAAAAACGCAAGCAAAGCAAGAATCGAACCCCGAGTGGACAAGCAGCCCGGTTCTGTGTCGAACCGGCAGTCCATGATATGAACCACCGGTTTGGAAATAAAACCGCCGATTTTGGTCCTGAACCGGCCTCGAAGGCAAAATATCGAGATTCTTTGAAAGGGGTCAGTTTCAAAGGAAACGGCGGTTCTCACAATGGAATCGCCGGTTTATAACCAAACCGGGCCGCAAATCAATTTTGAAAATCAGCCCAATTGATTTTCATATAAATAGAAATCGAAGGCTCGTTCAGAGAGGTTGGACGATTTTGGAGAACGAAGGCAAGAGAGAAGAGGATAGCAGGGAGTGAAGATCGTCGTCACGGGTTCTTCGTTCTTTATTCTCTTCATTATGGTATTGTTAGTAATCCCGATGAGTATCTAGTAGTCTATTT
Organism: Umbilicus rupestris; assembly: GCA_963678935.1. Classification (NCBI taxonomy): domain Eukaryota; kingdom Viridiplantae; phylum Streptophyta; class Magnoliopsida; order Saxifragales; family Crassulaceae; genus Umbilicus; species Umbilicus rupestris. The sequence continues at coordinate 3,455,411 of OY787619.1, forward strand.
TGTTATGGGATCCTACGGATCCCATGCCTGTAACCTGATTTCATGTGATTTGTACAAACATCAGTTTTAGTCTAATGCAAGTTTATGTTTTCAATTCCATTATGCTTCATTTTATCGTTTTACCATTGTTGATCATTTATTGGAATGACTGCATGTTAGAACGAAACTAGGTTAGATGCCAAAAAGATGAATGGGTCTGAGGCAGTTAACTGGAACAAATAGGATCGATGTCGAGACATGGTAGCTATATTGTTAGTACATGAATCGATAGGAGAGTTGACATATTTTGTCTGAAAACCTTTGTGTTTGAAAATTGAAACTGTTGATTATCCGTGATTGGGCGGCGTTCAATAGTGTAGATTAATTCAGGTGATGATCCGTGAATGGGCTGCTCATCTGATGTCAATTTAGGTTATTTCCAAAGCTATTTTGCATGACTATATGGTGTGACTGATTGCATGAATCGTGTTGCGAGCATGGGTAAAGTTCGATCTTGGAATTATTTTCTCTGATCGAATAACCGTTAGTATTTAGGATAGTTAGGAGAATTAGGAATATTTAGAACTAAACTCAGAATTTCTATTAGGAGTAGCTGAACATATTGTTCGCTAGCTAGTATATACACGCGCCTTTTCCGAGGATCGACCCTTGGCTTACCAAGGTCTATAAATTGTTTTTGACTATAATTTGACCCCTGAAAGTTATATCGGACACCTATAAAGGGTTAAGAATACGCATTGTCAAAATGGGAATCAAGGGCTAGTTCACAAGAGTTGGACGATTTTGGAGAACGAACGCAAGAGAGAAGAGGATAGCTTTGAGTGAAGATCGTCGTCACGGGTTCTTCGTTCTTTATTCTCTTCATTCTTGTATTGGTAGTAATCCCGATGAGTAGCGAGTAGTTTATTTAGTTCTGGGATCCTACGGATCCCATGCCTATAACCAGATTTCATGTGATTTGTACAAACATCAGTTTTAGTCTAATGCAAGTTTATCTTTTCAATTCAATTATGCTTCATTCTATCGTTTTACCATCATTGATCATTGATTGGGATGACTGCATGTTAGAACAAAACTAGGTTAGATGCCAAAGAGATGAATGGGTCTGAGGAAGTTACCTGGAACAAATAGGATTGATGTCGAGATATGGTAGCTATATTATTAGTATATGAATCGATAGGAGAGTTGACATATTTTGTCTGGAAACCTTTGTGTCTAATAAATCGAAACTGTTGATAATCCGTGATTGGGCGGCGTTCAATAGTGTAGATTAATTCAGATGATGATCCGTGAATGGGCTGCTCATCTGATGTCAATTTAGGTTATTTCCAAAGCTATTTTGCATGACTATATGGTGTGACTGATTGCATGAATCGTGTTGCGAGCATGGGTAAAGTTCGATCTTGGAATTATTTTCTCTGATCGAATAACCGTTAGTATTTAGGATAGTTAGGAGAATTAGGAATATTTAGAACTAAACTCAGAATTTCTATTAGGAGTAGCTGAACATATTGTTCGCTAGCTAGTATATACACGCGCCTTTTCCGAGAATCGACCCTTGGCTTACCAAGGTCTATAAATTGTTTTTGACTATAATTTGACCCCTGAAAGTTATATCGGACAACTATAAAGGGTTAAGAATACGCATTGTCAAAATGGCGCCGTTGCCGGGGAATAGCGTCTAAGTGTGTTATTAGGTTTTAGCATACATAGTTCAGGACTATTCCATTTTTTATTTTAATTTTATCCTTCACTAATCATATGTTTATCTTGAATTGCGAGGATGGATTCATACAACCAACATGTATTCGAGTGGAGAAAGTTCATGGGACGAGCAACACTTTTCAACACCTCATTATGCTCTATCTTGGAACAATGATCGACAATGGATTCAATGTTATGAGCAAAATTGGGAAAGCAACCATCATCCACTGTTGAGAGAGCACTACTATGAAGACGCACAATATCAGCAGACCCAACCTCAGAACATTGGGACATCAAGAGTGGAGTCCATGCTCGCTGATTTTTTTGGCACATCAGAGCAAGCATCATCAAGAAATTGACACAAAACTTGCCAACTTGACAAAGTCAGTGGAGCAGCTTGCTATTAAGAACCGAATGGTGGAAAATCAGATTGCACAACAAGAAAGCTTAGCAGCAAGAGAATCGGGGGCAACCAAGGAATTCATAGACAATGACGTCGAGATGGAAGTGGCCACCAATCAAGAAGTTCATGTTAATGAAGCATTTGCCCCTTCACCCTTATTTTCCAATGATGTGAATGAACATGGTGATGTAGTGGAAGAGATGGAGCACTTTGAGCCACCACAAATTCAAAATTATGAGGATTTCGTTGATATATATCAGAATTTGACTACAGAAGATCCTCGCATACATATAGATGTGATAGTGAAGGAAAGTCATGAGACATTGGCATCTGAGTTACTAACTGAAGAACTCATAGGAAGCATGCCAATTGGATATGGAGCATGTAGTGAAGATGTATATCTTCTTGCACCACTGCCGGACAAGTTTCTAAAGTTCTTGCCATATTTTTTGAAACTGCCGAGAAGAAGCTCCTACAATCCCTTGGTTCTCAAGGGACTAATATTTATAAAGGGATTGGACTGCCAATTCAACGTCCATATAGCACTTGATGGACGTAAATTCAAATGGGATTTGAAGGTGGATTGACACCTTTGAGCATTGAAGGCCCCGCGAGAAGGCATTCTAGCAAAGGACTTCTCGCGAATGATTTCTATTCGGCGCTTTGCTGAGTCTTGCCAAGACGTTAAACTAGGCCTTGACGGGAAGTAACCCGGTTTGTAAGTTTTTATATTTGTTTTGTTTAGCTAAATTTTTGCATTACATGACATGATGAGTGATTTATGTGCTCTCTCAACTTAAGTGTTTAGTTCTTTTTCTGGTTGATTTATATTTCTATTTTTATCGCTTAGGGACTAAGCTTGCTCTTAAGTGTGGAGTGTTTAGAGCGCTTAATCACTCTTGCCATGTATTGCATTTTAGTTAGCTTGATAGGCATGTTAGTTTAAGAACACTTGCAAGCTCAAATTATATATGGCATGTTGTTAAATTTCTCACGCTTTATGAGCTACGCCGGTTATCTGTTCATCCTATTTGAGTTTGTGTTTAGAATCTGAAATAGTTCGTTCGAGTGTGTATTCTTTGGAGTTAATATTATTACTATCTTTTGTCTATCATATGTCCCATACACTTTTGAAAGCATGCTTCGAACTTGATACTTGTAGGCACCGGTCTTAAATTAATCTTTTTTGAAAACTTAAGCATTGTTTGTGATTCCCAGTGACTTTAGTTCTCTTATTATGTATTCTCGTGTATGTTGTTACTCACACACACCCGCCTTCATTTTTTATGCTTTGTCAAGCTTTAAGTGTGGAGTCCCTCGAATGAGAGGGACAAAAAGAACGTCAAAAGAGGGCACAAAATAGGCCCCAACAAAAAATATCTATGAAAAAAAAACGGAGAAATAAAATGCAAAGGAATGGAAGAAAAGTTCCTCCTTGAGCATAATAAGGCCGAAGGCCATTAGACACTCCACCTTAAGCTTGACATTGTGTATTATATCACTTGTTTATTGTGTGTGATTGCATCATGTATTAGAAGTCATATAAGATGAGTTCAGGAACGACCCTTGTGATTGCACGGAATCATAGACTTGCTTATGCGATTTTCGTATAATGCCAAGCCAAGCTCCTCTTCTCTTATGACTTATAAAGTCTGGACTTTAAGACTTGAGAATGAGCTTTGCGCCAAGAGCCTGTGGACTATCCCTAGATAGCATAGGTGAATGGCGGGCATGTTTTGTGTAAACTGGATTTATGTTTCGGATGCATAGCTTGAAAAGGATGTTAAGACACGTGGTTAGTCATTTGATGGTTTTCATACCGACTTGTTTGAGTGCAACATCTTGTTTGAACTATGAAGGTTTGAAAACTCATTTAAAGATAGTTTGACTTGGATGTTGGCTTAGCGCATTAGTTTGAGATTGTTGCAATAATGCTGTCACTTTTGAGCTCCCATTTCATGCATTCGTATAAGGCACCTGCATTAGGGATTTGTAGGTATTCCCTCTTCTGAAAACCTTCACGAGAATAAAACTCGTCCACTAGGGTACCCTAGGGGTTTAAAGGCTTGATGCATATGCTAAATGCATCCGTGATTCCTACGAAAGAGAGTTAGGACTTGCATATCTTAGGATATTAGTTTAGTTAGTGTAGATCGTATGAACTTGATTGGTACTTGCACTGAGTTTCTGTGCTATCATTGTACATTTTATATTTGTTCGTGACGAACAAATTCTAAATGTGGAGTGTTTTGATCGGTTGATTTCTTACCAATTATTCGCTTCATTCGATGATGAATTTCACTTCTCTTCCGAACTTTTCATTGTGTTTTCACCAATCTACTCTCATTTCAGGTCAAGTTATATTAAATTGAGGATTTGTAGTTCATTTGGAGCAAAATACGGCAAAAAACAAAGATTCAAACGAATACAGACAAAATCTGGGCAGATTGACCTATTCATCATCATAGGCTTGCCGAGAACATGATTCTTATCCGATTCAGGCGTGCTATATCTTGTTGGAACGCTAACTCAAAGACCTACAATATTGTAGTTTACAGCAAGACGTAATTCGAAGGTTTAGATGCTCACAAACGCAAGACAAGTCAGATTTACAGTGCTGAGTGAACAGTAGCTCGGTTCAAGTAGGAACCGCTGATTCACTTTTCAAACCGCCGGTTCACTGGTCCAACCGGCGGTTTACTGGTCAAACCAGCCCCAAAGGCAAAATTTCATGATTTTCTGAGTAGGGCTAGTTCAACGTAGAACCGGCGGTTTGAACATTGAAACCGCCGGTTTGGCACCAAACCAGGCCGCAAATCAATTTTGAAAATCAGCCCAATTGATTTTCATATAAATAGAAATCGAAGGCTCGTTCAGAGAGGTTGGACGATTTTGGAGAACGAAGGCTAGAGAGAAGAGGATAGCTGGGAGTGAAGATCGTCGTCACGGGTTCTTCGTTCTTTATTCTCTTCATTATTGTATTGTTAGTAATCCCGATGAGTATCTAGTAGTCTATTTTGTTATGGGATCCTACGGATCCCATGCCTGTAACCTGATTTCATGTGATTTGTACAAACATCAGTTTTAGTCTAATGCAAGTTTATGTTTTCAATTCCATTATGCTTCATTTTATCGTTTTACCATTGTTGATCATTTATTGGAATGACTGCATGTTAGAACGAAACTAGGTTAGAAGCCAAAAAGATGAATGAGTCTGAGGCAGTTAACTGGAACAAATAGGATCGATGTCGAGACATGGTAGCTATATTGTTAGTACATGAATCGATAGGAGAGTTGACATATTTTGTCTGAAAACCTTTGTGTTTAATAAATTGAAACTGTTGATTATCCGTGATTGGGCTGCTCATCTGATGTCAATTTAGGTTATTTTCAAAGCTATTTTTCATGACTATATGGTGTGACTAATTGCATGAATCGTGTTGCGAGCATGGGTGAAGTTCGGTCTTGGAATTATTTTCTCTGATCGAATAACCGTTAGTATTTAAGATAGTTAGGAGAATTAGGAATATTTAGAACTAAACTCAGAGTTTCCATTAGGAGTAGCTGAACATATTGTTTGCTAGCTAGTATATACACGCGCCTGTTCCTAGGATCGACCCTTGGCTTACCAAGGTCTATAAATTGTTTTGGACTATAATTTGACCCCAGAAACTTATATCTAACCACTATAAAAGGTTAAAAATACGCATTGTCAAAATGGCGCCGTTGCCGGGGATCCTAAATTCAACGTCCATATAGCACTTGATGAACGTAAATTCAAATGGGATTTGAAGGTGGATGGACACCTTTGAGCATTGAAGGCCCCGCGAGAAGGGATTCTAGCAAAGGACTTCTCGCGACTGATTTCTACTGGGCGCTTTGCTGAGTCTTGCCAAGACGTTAAACTAGGCCTTGACGGGAAGTAACCCGGTTTGTAAGTTTTTATATTTGTTTTGGTTAGCTAAATTTGTGCATTACATGACATGATGCGGGATTTATGTGCTCTCAATTTAAGTGTTCAGTTCTTTTTGTGGTTGATTTATATTTCTATTTTTATCGCTTAGGGACTAAGCTTGCTCTTAAGTGTGGAGTGTTTAGAGCGCTTAATCACTCTTGCCATGTATTGCATTTTAGTTAGCTTGATAGGCATGTTAGTTTAAGAACACTTGCACGCTCAAATTATCTATGGCTTGTTTTTAACTTTCTCACGCTTTATGAGCTACGCCGGTTATCTGTTCATCCTATTTGAGTTTGTGTTTAGAATCTGAAATAGTTCGTTCGAGTGTGTATTCTTTGGAGTTAATATTATTACTATCTTTTATCTATCGTATGTCCCATACACTTTTGAAAGCATGCTTCGAACTTGATACTTGTAGGCACCGGTCTTAAATTAATCTTTTTTGAAAACTTAAGCATTGTTTGTGATTCCCAGTGACTTTAGTTCTCTTATTATGTATTCTCGTGTATGTTGTTACTCACACACACCCGCCTTCATTTTTTATGCTTTGTCAAGCTTTAAGTGTGGAGTCCCTCGAATGAGAGGGACAAAAAGAACGTCAAAAGAGGGCACAAAATAGGCCCCAACAAAAAATATCTAAGAAAAAAAAGGAGAAATAAAATGCAAAGGAATGGAAGAAAAGTTCCTCCTTGAGCGTAATAAGGCCGAAGGTCATTAGACACTCCACCTTACGCTTGACATTGTGTATTATACCACTTGTTTATTGTGTGTATTGCATCATGTATTGGAAGTCATATAAGATGAGTTAAGGAACGACCCTTGTGATTGCATGGAATCATTGACTTGCTTATGCAATTTTCGTAAAATGCCAAGCCAAGCTCCTCTTCTCTTATGAGTTATAAAGTCTGGACTTTAAGACTTGAGAATGAGCTTTGCGCCAAGAGCATGTGGACTATCCCTAGATAGCATAGGTGAATGGCGGGCATGTTTTGTGTAACCTGGATTTATGTTTCGGATGCATAGCTTGAAAAGGATGTTAAGACATGTGGTTAGTCATTTGATGGTTTTGATACCGACTTGTTTGAGTGCAACATCTTGTTTGAACTATGAAGGTTTGAAAACTCAATTTAAAAATAGTTTGACTTGGATGTTGGCTTAGCGCATTAGTTTGAGGTTGTTGCAATAATGCTGTCACTTTTGAGCACCCAATTCATGCATTCATATAGGGCACCTGCATTAGGGATTTGTAGGTATTCCCTCTTCTGAAAACCTTCACGCGACTAAAACTCATCCACGGGTGGCGTCAATAGAATCCAAAATCTCCCCTTCATTCTGAGATATCTTTTCTGAGGTACACATGGGTGTTGTCATAGGTTTGCAATGCTCCATATTTACTCTTTTGAGTAATTCAAGGGTATACCTTTTTTGAGAAAGCATGAGGGTCGAAGGTGTACGTGCTACTTCGATGCCCAAGAAAAAATTTAAATCACCAAGATTCTTAACAGCAAAGTCCATCCGAAGTTGCTGAAGTGTGTCACTTACAAATGATGTCGAAGAGCTAGCAAGGATGATATCATCAACATAGATTAACATATATGCCATGATACCTTGCTTATTGTAGATGAATAGAGAAGTATCAGCTTTGGAAGGCAAGAAACCTAACTCATGCAGCTTAGTATTTAGTCTTGAGTACCAAGCTCGAGGAGCTTGTTTTAGGCCATATATGGCCTTCACCAACTTGCAAACATGTTGAGGGTATTTTTCATGCACATATCCTGGAGGTTGTTTCATGTAAACCTCTTCTTCAAGAAAGCCGTGTAGGAAGGCATTTTGTACATCAAGTTGTGTCAAACTCCATCCGCGAGAAACCGCAATTGACAATACAAGTCGTATAGTTGCTGGCTTCACAACCGAACTAAAAGTATCTTCATAATCAATACCGTATTGTTGTTTAAAACCTTTCGCGACAAGCCGTGCTTTATATCGATCAATAGAACCATCAGCTTTTCTTTTTATCTTAAACACCCAACGACAATCAATAACATTTTGTTGTTGATGTGAAGGCACAAGGTGCCATGTATTATTACGGATCAATGCATTATATTCCTCATCCATCGCTTGACGCCAATTCTCATCTCTGAGTGCTTCAGTGAAAGATTGTGGTTCAACTATACCACTAAGAGCACGTCGTCCATCACGAGAGTAAGTGATAGTGCCATCCGTTCGCTGTTTAGATTGTCTGAGATTGCTTTGGCTTCGGGTTCGCATATGATGATTTGTGGCAGTTGCTGGACCAACAATAACCGAAGGTGGATCATCACTGGGTGCATGCGATGTTGTTGGAGCATGAGGAACATTAATTGTCACATGTAAATCATTGTCACCGCTTTCCTGCAAAGGAGTGTCATGCAAAATAATGGCCTCATTTACATGATCATCTTGGTTTTGAGTCAATGGCCTCACATCATGATTAGGAGTAGCTTCACCCTCTGTTCGTGTGGAAATACTTTGTTGAAAATGTAAAAGTGGTAGTGCAGTAGGTTTTTCCAATACATCAGAAATGGGTTTTGAGGTTTCATCTTCCTGAGTAAATGGGAAGATAGACTCATCAAATACAATGTCTCTTGAAATATATATACGGCTGGTGGGGACATGTAGACACTTATATCCTTTGTGTATAGAGCTATAGCCGATAAATTCACACTTTTTCGATCGAAAAGCAAGCTTGTGTTTATTAAGTGGACGCAAATTTGGCCAGCACGCACAACCGAAGACTTTAAGAAAATTGTAATCAGGTTGCAGTCCCAGGAGTCGAGTGAGTGGAGGAATCGAGGTGGTTACTTTACTAGGAGTCCGATTTATAAGAAAACATGATGTAAGAAATGCCTCGTCCCAAAATTTGATAGGCATGGATGCTTGAGCAAGGAGAGACAATCCAACCTCTACAATATGTCTATGCTTACGCTCGGCTGCCCCATTTTGTTGATGAGCGTAGGGACAAGAAACATGGTGAGCAATTCCAACCCTTCGAAAAAATGAGTTTAATTTTTGATACTCGCCTCCCCAATCAGATTGTACACAAAGACTGCGTCTTTGTAGTAGTCGTTCAACTAGAGATTGAAATTGTTGAAAAATAGCAAATACCTCAGACTTTGCTTTCATGAGATAAATCCATGTAAATTTGCTGAAATCGTCTATAAAGCTAACATAGTACTTAAAACCTCCAACTGATTTTGGAGCTGGCCCCCAAACATCAATAAATATAAGTTCCAATGGAAATGAAGAGGTTTTATTTGATTTTGAATACAGAAGTTGATGGTGCTTCCCTTGTTGGCATCCATCACATACTGACAACTTATTTGAATTTAATAAACATGGAAGTTGAAAGTCTCGAAGGACTTGTTGAACAACTGGAATAGAAGGGTGACCCAACCGGCGGTGCCACTGGTCTTGTGTTGGTGTCGCAACAAAAGCTGATTTGGGTGTTGTCTTATTTGTCGCACCAACAGGATATAAGCCATTCTCACATTTCACGTGTAGAAGAATTTTCTTCTTTGCTCGATCCTTTACCAAGAAAAATGTTGGATGAAACTCAAAAAATACATTGTTATCTTTAGTGAACTTGTGAACAGATAAAAGATTTTTTGAAGCAGATGGAACATGAAGAATGTTACTGAGTGCAAGAGTACGAATCGGGGTAAATAATTTTGAATGACCAATGTGATGGATGGACATACCTTCACCATTTGCTGCCTGTACCTTGTCATTTCCATGATACTTATTTTTTATAGTCAAGCGATCTAACTCGCTAGTAATATGATCTGTAGCACCGGTATCAGTGTACCAATTGGAATCAACAGAATAAAACTGAGTGAGGTTTGCCGCTGCCGCCATTCTTGGATCATTAGCTTGATATGAATGATCAAACCGGTTGTAGCACTTCAGTGCTACATGTCCAACCTTGCCACAAATCTGACATATAGGCCGATCACCATCATTACTCTTATATGCACCTTTGGGGTTATTGCCAATATGTCCACCTCGATGATATGCATTGTTATTGCGGGAATTGGTACGTTGTATTCCTTGGCGATGGTTTGAGGCAACACTTGAATTTGAGGGGGAGTTGTACTTCTTACTATTTTGAAACCGAGCACCATTATTGTTGCGAGAAACAACATTTGCCATAGCACCTTGGATCTGAATTGGAGTTTCATTTAATTCAAGGCGCATATCATATGACTGCAGATGGGCAAACACATCGTTGAGGGAGACGGGCTCAATTATTGTTGTCAATGAAGTCACCAGCGGATCATAGTCCGATTCTAGTCCAGTAAATAAATAGGATACGATTTCATCATCGCTCATAGGTTTTCCAATTGTGGCAAGGGTATCAGCGTATCCTTTCACAGTATTGAAGTATTTTGAAGCACTCATATTTCCCTTTTCTATAGTTGCTAACTGTTGACGTACTTGCATAATCTGTGCTCTAGAACATGATGAATACATACGCTCCAGAGCACTCCATACCTCTGCAGCAGAAGTCATCAACATGACTTGAGGTAGTACCTCTTGTGAGAGAGATGAGAAAAGTGTGCTTAAGACACACTGATCTTTTTGCAGCTAAGTGACATACTCAGGGTTAGGAATCTTGACCACTTGAGATTCAACAGTGGTCGTGATCATGTCGGCGGGTGCAACAATTGATCCATCGACAAAACCTAACAATTGGTGGCTTCGCAAATATGGAAGGAATTGTGCCTTCCATAATATGTAATTTTCACGATCTAACTTCACGATGATTAACGAAGTGAAGGATGGGGAAGAAAAAATGCTAGCACATGACATTGCGGAAGACGGACCGGTAGCGTCTGATACCATGTTATAGATAAAAGAAGAGTAGGAGGCAATGTATGATGATAATCCCGTGAAGCATCAGCAGCTTGTTAGGGTGTTTATATAGGTAGTAAACTAGGCTTACAATGGTAAGGCGGGATTATAGGAGGGAATATACATGAATTATATACAATCCTAATTATAGACAATTTGTAATTAAAAGAGTTATTTGATGAGCGTTGATTGTTTCAATCAATCTGACAGGTTCAACGTCAAATCGGCGGTTTATAAGTTAAACCAGCGATTTGAACATTGAAACCGCCGGTTTGGCACCAAACCGGGCCGCATATCAATTTTGAAAATCAGCCCAATTGATTTTCATATAAATAGAAATCGAGGGCTCGTTCAGAGAGGTGGGACGATTTTGGAGAACGAAGGCAAGAGAGAAGAGGGTAGCTTGGAGTGAAGATCGTCGTCACGGGTTCTTCGTTCTTTATTCTCTTCATTATTGTATTGTTAGTAATCCCGATGAGTATCGAGTAGCCTATTTAGTTCTGGGATCGTACGGATCCCATGCCTGTAACCTGATTTCATGTGATTTGTACAAACATCAGTTTTATTCTAGTGCAAGTTTATGTTTTCAATTTCATTATGCTTCATTCTATCGTTTTACCATTGTTGATCATTGATTGGGATAATTGCATGTTAGAACGAAACTAGGTTAGATGCCAAAAAGATTAATGGGTCTGAGGCAGTTAACTAGAACAAATAGGATTGATGTCGAGACATGGTAGCTATATTGTTAGTACATGAATCGATAGGAGAGTTGACATATTTTGTCTGGAAACCTTTGTGTCTAATAAATCGAAACTGTTGATAATCGGTGATTGGGCGGCGTTCAATAGTGTAGATTAATTCAGGTGATGATCCGTGAATGGGCGGCTCATCTGATGTCAATTTAGGTTATTTCCAAAGCTATTTTGCATGACTATATGGTGTGACTGATTGCATGAATCGTGTTGCGAGCATGGGTGAAGTTCGATCTTGGAATTATTTTGTCTGATCGAATAACCGTTAGTTATATTAATTAGGATAATTAGAACAAACCCAGAATTTTTATTAGGAGTAGCTGAACATAATGAGTGCTAGCTAATATATACACGCGTCTGTTCCAAGGATCGACCCTTGGCTTACCAAAGTCTATAAATTGTTTTTGACTACCATTTGACCCTTGAAACTTATATCTGACAACTATAAAGGGTTAAAAATACGCATTGTCAAAATAGCGCCGTTGCCTGGGAACAGCGTCCAAGTATGTTATTATTTTTTAGCATACATAGTTTAGGACTATTCCATTTTTTATTTTTATTTTATCCTTCACTAATCATATGTTTATCTTGAATTGCGAGGATGTATTCATACAATCAACAAGGCATGTACGCAAGTGGAGGAAACTCATGGGACGAGCAACGCTTTTTAGCGCCTCAATATACTCCATCTTGGAGCAATGATCGAGATAAGTTTCTGGATGAACCGAATTATTATTGTGAAGAGCATGATTACAGGATACAATTTTATGAGCAAAATTGGGAAATCAACCGTCATCCACCGATGGGAGAGCACTTCTATGAAGACACACACTATCATCAGATCCAACCTCAGAACATTGGGACATCAATAGTGGAGTCCATGCTCGCTGACTTTCTGGCACAATAGAGCAAGCATTGTCAAGAAATTGACGCAAAACTTACCAACTTGACAAAGTCAGCGGAGCAGCTCGCTATTAAGAACCTCTTGCTGGAAACTCAAATTGCGCAACAAGCAAACTTAGCAGTCATTGATTGCACGGAGTTATTGACTTGCTTATGCAATTTTCGTAAAATGCCAAGCCAAGCTCCTCTTCTCTTATGACTTATAAAGTCTGGACTTTAAGACTTGAGAATGAGCTTTGCGCCAAGAGCCTGTGGACTATCCCTAGATAGCATAGGTGAATGGCGGGCATGTTTTGTGTAACCTGGATTTATGTTTCGGATGCATAGCTTGAAAAGGATGTTAAGATACGTGGTTAGTCATTTGATGGCTTTGATACCGACTTGTTTGAGTGCAACATCTTGTTTGAACTATGAAGGTTTGAAAACTCATTTAAAGATAGTTTGACTTGGATGTTGGCTTAGCGCATTAGTTTGAGATTGTTGCAATAATGATGTCACTTTTGAGCACCCATTTCATGCATTCATATAGGGCACCTGCATTAGGGATTTGTAGGTATTCCCTCATCTAAAAACTGAAATTCGCAGTTGCTACAACACACTCTTGTTCACAGTAAACTGCTTCAGCAGGAAAGATCAAGGACACAAGTTTGTTCACCCAGTTCAGCCAAATTGCCTACGTCTGGGTAGGACTCTTCTCAGTCCTCAATCCACTATTCTCAAGGTTTCCAAGTACCCATGGTTACAACCCACGCAACCTATACTACTCAACCTTAGATGGATCCTCGCACACAATCAGAACAGGCTCTGACTTGTGTCTGCACACCCTCTACTGATATCTATCTAGAATAGCTACTGTCTCCTTGAAACTCAGCCTATTCTAAACAATACTCAAGTTCTGCAGGGTTGCTATAGCATCTGATGTAGCACACAGCTGATGCACAAATTGTCCGCGTCGCTACGAAGCCTTTCGCTGAGCCGTTCGAACGATTCCACGAGTGCTGCACATTCTGGAATACTCCCCCTCACTCAGTGACCTTCTGTCACTAACAAGCACTGCCGTCCAGACACTCGACTGAGTCACTCACCCGTCAGTTCTTCCGCGGCTGCCCTTGATCAACCAACAAGCACCACTGCTCTGAATTGGCTTCCAGACCAAGCTTGGATCAGAGTACGCAAGTTCTGATCACCTTCTGCTTCTGTCACCATAGCTCTGCTTTCACGCTCTGCTCTCGGTGATAATCGAAGATCTCGTTCGCACACCAAAATTACTCTCTCGGAAATCTGTGTGTGTTCTCGCTCTCTGCCCTCTTCTTCGATCACCTTCATCTCTCTGAAGGGTCTCTCTTATATATGCGCGTCCACTGCTATCATTATTAGATTATAGCAGTTCCCCTAGCAACATCAATATCTCCTAATTTCTAGGAGATTAGATTTGATTTGAGATTCAAACCACAACTCCTACTTCAGCTAGGAATCTCCACTCTGGAATATTCTCTGCAGCAACTCTGAACCTCCTATGATGCTCTTCGAAGGACTGCCACACCTTCTTTCAAAAAAAACAGATTGCTGCTGCACGGATAGACGCTACAGCTCTTCTGAACAAGCTTCTGCTAAAGCTTCTTCCTGCTATAGCTGCTCCTTGTTCACTAGCTTGTTCACTTGTGCTAAACTTTGACTGTAGCTGCATCTTGTTCACTTGCTTGTTCACTTGTGCTGGTTTTGTCAAACACTGCCATACTGCATCATCAATCTCCCCCTTGGCATTTTGACAAAACCCCTGGCCACTGATGCACACTTCCATGAACAGGCAAGAAAAACTTACCAAAAAAAATATTTTTACAACAAGAGTAATGGCCACAATCGGCCTTAGCAAAGCCACGCAAGGCCAAAGGCAATAAGAGTTCAAAGATCCAACAGTGGGTGTCCATCAGAGGCAGCAGCTTCTTACTTCCTCTCCCCCTTTTTGTCATAGATGCTCAAGGGGCCTGTCCTCCATCCTCCAAAAATTCCAAGTCTCTAAGTAGACTTCTGATTTGACCGCGTATAGCATCCCTTCTCTTTCCTTCTGCTTCCAAAGCGAGCAGCTCAGATCTTAGGTGGCTGACAATTCTAGCACGGCAGGGGGAAGTGGTTCCTCCAGAGAGAATGGAGCTGAAGAACCAACCCGGAGAGGATCCTCATGGGCTATGTCCACTACATGCTTTCCTTTGAAGAGTTTGTGATCCACTGTAAATACCTACTGCTCCTCGGACAACCCCTCAGTAATCTCACCTAGTTCTGGATGCTGAGAGACCATCATTATATAAATGAGTGACAGTAAAAAAATGGGCTTGCTGGAGGAGGCACTGCCAGCATGAGCAGCACCAGGGGAAACATCACACTACCCAGGCTAATTTTTCTTCGTTTCCCAATGGAGTGTAGAAGGTTAGCAAAGGACCTGCTAACCTTTCCCCTGTGGGAGCTGGGAATCCAGTTTCTAATTCCCAGGTTGTACAACAGGGCATTTTTGGAGGTGAGCAGCAGCACTGAGATTTGGTCCACCCCAAGACAAGCACACTCCTCCCGTGAGGACTCTAGCCAACACCTCTTGTTTGACATTTGTGGGCTCTCTAGCATCACTGTCTATCTCAAGAAATTCATCTATTTTCTCAGGGGTGATTACTACTTTCTTACCCCGCACCCAGCTCTATCCAAAAACATCCCCTTCTTCCTCACCAAATTTCTCTTCCATGTTGACTATAAATTCCCTGACTAGTGACGTATTGAATCTGTACAGGTAAGTGAGGGACTTGAGTAAATTTACCTCTGCAAGGAGCTGGACAATGGATGCAGATTTGTATTTGTCCAGGTCCAGTCTCTTCTCTGTCACAATGTGCTTCCTCTCTACTGAGCTCCAGGATTGAGAGGCGTTCTTGTTTCTGAACCATATTCCTCCGATAGTGACTGCAACAATGTCATCTTCTTCACAGGGCTTCAGAACCACAGGTCTTCTCTCGGAAGGTTCTCCTGTAGCATCCTCACTAGACTCCTCTTCTTTACTGGACTCCTCTTCGTCACTACTGGAATCAGGAATGATGATTGGAGCTTTTCCTTTGTCCGAGGGAGGAGGAGGATGTGCTGCAGCAGATTCTTGTTCAAGCCCTTCAGCTTCCATCTCCTCCCCTTCTCCTTCTATCCCTGGGGATTTGACAGGTGATCTGTAGCTCTCTTCAGTGTGGCCTGTCACAGCAACCTCTGCAGCTTGTACTTCTCTTGAGGCTTCTTCAAATAATTCCTCTTCATCCACTGTTGCTGCACTAGAGGTAGGCTCCCCATCACGGACTCGACGCCTCCTTTTCAGCGAGGTTCCATCCTGAGGAGAAGGAGCGTTGTGAGACACAGGCAGAGGTGCGGGCTCCCAGACCAGCAAGTCTAACCGCTGAGAAGGGGCTTCATTGCGGAGCTTGGACCTCCTTTCCGTCCTGCCAAATTGCCTACGTCTGGGGAGGACTCTTCTTAGTCCTCAATCCACTATTCTCAAGGTTTCCAAGTACCCACGGTTACAACCCACGCAACCTATGCTACTCAACCTTAGATGGATCCTCGCACACAATCAGAACAGGCTCTGACTTGTGTCTGCACACCCTCTACTGATATCTATCTAGAATAGCTACTGTCTCCTTCTATATCTACCTTCTTCAGGGGATAAATTTTTGTAAGAAAAGGTGTCCCAAGTATAACCTGGTTAGTAATAATCTTTGCTAATAAGAAACTTGTTTGAATACAAACCCCATCAATACATACTTTTGCTCTTGGGAGCTTATAGCTAATGTCTAGCTTATCTCCTCCTGCATGCGAGACAGTATGGGTAGTCTTATAAAAATATCTAGTAGGTATCAATCCTTCCTGAATAACATTCAAGTCTGCACCACTATCAACAAGGGCAATCAAATCTTGGGAATAATATTCTTCAATTAGAAGTTTGATCTGGATATGCCATTTCTGAGTGATAAACATTTCCATTGTCGAAAGAAAATTCCTTCTAGACGAGATGGAGTCTAGTTCTAAAAGAGGATCTGTAATAACAATTTCTTTTCCTTTCTCAATTCTGGAAATCCTCTAATCAAGTTTTCTATTCTCTATTTTCGAATCTGCAATTTCTTTTTTAAGATTATCAATCTCCACAGTCAAGTCATAACTTGTAGTAGGGCTCTCTATATGCTTTTTATCACTAATCCTTTTATAAACTTCAGACATCATATAAGGCTCATTTGTTCTAACCATGTCAAAATTCTGCTTTGAAGATGTCGAAGATTCTACAGCATCTTCAATCTGATCAATGATCTGCGACCTAACAATAGGATCTTTAATAATTTTCAAGAGCTCCAATGCAGTAGCATTATCCAAGACATTAATTTCCAAATCCTGGAACTGCGATTGAATTCTATATAACTGTTCATTATCAGAATCCTTATCTGCATTCTTTTTAGGACAAGATTGACCTAAAAGACAAGGTTCACAAACAGAATAATGCTTGAATATTCCTACTCAAGGATGATTCTCCTTCTGAGTAATCATCAGAATTATACTCCGATTCAGAAGTATCCGAGTTCAATAATACCTTGGCAAATATGGCTTTCAACTTATCATCTTCTTCGAGACTATTAATTTTTTTCTTGACCCAACAAGTTCGGGCGAAATATCCAACTTTTCCACGTTGGTGGCAAACAATATCCTTAAATCTTCCTCTCTTCTTGATTTCTCTTGCATATTTGCATTGTCTTTTATCTTCCAATTTTTTCTCTGAATATCTTCGCCTTTTCCTCTTATAATCCTGAATAGCTTGAGGCTTTTGGGCACTCTCACGAACTCTCCTACTCTCTCTTTACATCTGTGTAATATTTTGGAGTTTGAATAATATCTGGTTTTCTATTTTAAAGAATCATCAGAGAACCTGTAAGTTTTATTTATTTATGTTTTTAATCTCTGTGTGTGTTTGCATGGCTAGCCTTATAGGCTAGAAATCTGTGGTGTGTGAAGACTTTGAATTGATAATCGTAAGAAGCTATAATATTGTGTTTCTTGTTGTAATGATCCTGTAAGGTGCTGGTAGCTCGTGATCCATGATACTTTGTTGTTTAGTATTGGGTGTGATTTGTTACCCCGATAATTCATGAAAAGGACGAATGCTTAGAATTTTGGGTTAATTGGTTTTAGGACAGGCCTAGACATAAGATGAATTTAGGACTGGATTCTCCGCTATTTGTTGCCTGTCTGAGCCGAGGTTGGCGTTTTAGGGTGTTTTCGTGCGGGTTGGTCTCAATTCCTTTAGGAGTCTTATGGTTTTAGTGACAGTCTAACGGACCAAGGTAATTGCTGACACTTTAGTCGCCCCCATATTTGTTCTGAACGTGCTTCTATTTGAGAGATTCTCAGCGGGACACCTCAGCCTTAGGATTAGACAGCCTAGGTGCTTGGATACCAAAATACGGCACGGGCAGATTGGTCTAAAGTCCATTGTTTCGGAAACTCAATTTCTTCCCAATTTATTTTTCTTCTCGTAGCTATATTCGTTTTGGTAAAATTAGTTTCAATTATAATTGTTTCATTCAGAGGTTTATCAACTCTTCTACACATTGGGGTAAGGATATATAAAGGTTTATAATAAATTTTATAGCATATAGCCATAACTTCAGATCCTAGTTTATAATTATAACCATGAGTTTTAACATTTAATGTTAGAGAGTCTAAAATATTAGAATCAGTAAGAGAGAACTGCAGATTAGGGTATACATCAAAATATACCGGGCCAGGCGCTAAACTGATTTGAATAATTCCTATTAGGTATTGTTTCCAATTAAAGTTTCTACCATCTCTAGGGGCTGCAATAAAGCTCTCGGATAATCCTTCCAGGGTAAGGGGTTTGAAGGCAATTTGCACTAATCCAATATGGATAAACTTATACTCTTTCCGATATGATAGAATACCCATTTCATCCAACAGCTTTACTGTTAATTCCTAGGCATCCAAGGAAATAGTTTCTTCTGTAGTTTTTACTACTTGTTTTAAACCAATTTTCTCAAATGTTCCCAACTTATAAATCAGTCAAGGCTCAACCTTTGGAATGGTCCATTTATTCAATTCATCCAGATTCTGGGGAAAGTCATATTCCTCCTTCATATTATTCTTTACAGTATGTTTTCTGTGAAGTAAATTCATTTTTATCAGCTGGCATGTGAAAACTGCAAATTTCAAACCATAATCCATTATCATACTGCTTCCCTGTGGCTCTGATACCAAAATACGGCACGGGCAGCTCGCTCATCCAAGCACCTAGGCTGTCTAATCCTAAGGCAGAGGTGTCCCGCTGAGAATCTCTCAAATAGAAGCACGTTCAGAACAAATATAGGGGCGACTACAGTGACAGCAATTACCTTGGTCCGTTAGACTGTCACTAATACCGTAAGACTCCTAAAAGAATTGAGACCAACCCATACGAAAACACCCTAAAACGCTAACCTCGGCTCAGACAGGCAACAAACAGCGGAGAATCCAGTCCTAAATTCATCTTATGTCTAGGCCTGTCCTAAAACCAATTAACCCAAAATTCTAAGCATGCGTCCTTTTCATGAATTCTCGGGGTAACAAATCACACCCAATACTAAACAACAAAGTATCATGGATCACGAGCTACCAGCACCTTACAGGATCATTACAACAAGAAACACAACATAACAGCTTCTTACGATTATCAATTCAAAGTCTTCACACACCATAGATTTCTAGCCTATAAGGCTAGCCATGCAAACACACACAGAGATTAAAAATAGAAATAAATAAAACTTACAGGCTCTCCGATGATTGTTCAAAATAGAAAACAAGATACTATTCAAGCTCCAAAATATGATACAGATGTAGAGAGAGAGTAGGAGAGTTCGTGAGAGTGCCCAAAAGCTCCCTTGTACAGACACACAATAAACTTATATACAGACCTTTGGCCGACTTAGTAATGGCCCCACTCCAATATAAAAGACAGACACAAAACACACCGACTTGGACAATATGATTGTCCTCTGGCTTTATCTAGCTGTAAAGGAGTGCCTACATTTTCAAAAATTACGGCTGACACTTATCCTTACTATGTTGTGCAAGATAAGCACTTGTCGTGTTCTTGACATCATCCTCAAGAAATTTATCCAAAATGACATGACGAATATCCTCGAAAAAGGAATCAAGCTCTTCCTTGTTGCCACTTGTCTTGGGATTCTTGTTCATTTCCCAGCTTCATTGTCCTCATAGATTCATCTGATTTGTGGTCTTCAACATTGAAGATGTCCCTTTTCAAAGACGAAAGATAAGCATCAATGATTTCCTCTTTGGAGAGGTCCGGGGCTTTAGCTTTAGCTTTCAGACCAAGACTATTATAAGCTTTCTCTTTCTCGGCTTTGTCCTTATCTTGATAAGTCTTGATATGATCTCTGATCTGGCACATTGTGTTATTTCCATAAGGCTTCTTTGTCTCTGGATCAATTTTGGCCATCTTATCCCAGAATTTTGTATAAGCAATCTGAAATTCACAGCGTCTCTGACAGACAGATTTGTGAACAAGCAGTTGCTGCAGCACGCTCTTGTTCACTCGGAAATTGTCTCAGCAAACAATGAACAAGATAGAAGTTTGTTCACCCAGCTGCCTACTTCTGGGGAGGACTATTCTCCAGTCCTCAATCCACTAATCACAGAGGTCTCCAAGTACACTCGGTTACAACTCCACGCAACCTATGCTACTCAACCTTGTGTGGATCATTGGACACAATCAGAACAGGCTCTGACTTGTGTCTGCACACCCTCTACAAATGTCAATCTAGCATAGCTACTGTCTCCTCGAAACTAAGCCTATTCTAAACTACACTCAACTCTGCAGGGTTGCTGCAGCATCTGCTGTAGCACACAGCTGGTGCACAATTGTCCGCGTCGCTCCTAGGCCTTCTGCCGAGCCGATCGAACAATTCCACGAGCGCTGCACACTCTAGAATACTCCCCCTTGCTCAGTGACCTCCTGCCACTAGCGAGAACTGCCGCTTAGACACTCAACCGAGCCACACACCCGTCAGTTCTTCCGCGGCCTTCCTTGGTCAACCAACAAGCACCACTGCTCTGAATTGGCTTCCAGATCAAGCATAGATCAGACTACGCAAGTCCTGATCTCCTTCTGCTTCTATCACCACAGCTCTGCGCTCACGCTCTGCTTTCGGGTGATGATCGAAGAACTCGTCGCACACCAAAATTACTCCCTCTGAATTCTGCGTATGCACTCGTGTATCCCTAAGCTTCGATCGACCTTTCTGCTCTGACCTGTTCTCCCTTAAATAGCAACGCCAGCTTCAATCAAGAACAAAATTTAGCAATGTCCCACAAAGAATCAATTATCTCCTAATTTTTAGGAGATTAGATTTGTTTTGATCTCCAAAACAAATCTCCTTCTCTAGCTAGGAATTCCCCACTGGAATATTCTCTGCAGCACTTTAAAAGATTCTTCTGATGCTCTCCGCAGAGCTGCCAGGCCTTCTAGCAAATCGCCCAGGTTGCTGCTGCTATTCGGACAGATGCGGCAGTAACTTGAACAAGCTCCTGCTATAGCATCCCCTGCTGTAGCTGCTCTTTGTTCACTTTGTGCTGGTTTTGTCAAACACTGCCATACTGCATCATCAATCTTCCCCTTGGCATTTTGACAAAACCCTAGGACACTGATGCACACTTCCATGAACCAGTAAATACACCAAACGAAAAAAAAAAATTCAACGTAAGATTGAGAGGTGGCCACACTCGGCCTTAGCACGACCAAAGCAGGGCCCAAAAAAAAAAAAAAAGTTTATCAGTTCATCAGTGGCAGCATGTTTCTCCCCCTTTTTGGCACAGATGCTCAAGGGGCCTACTCTTCATCTGCCGGGAACTCCAGGTCTCTGAGCAGACTTCTGATCTGGCCGCGCCTAGCATCCTTCCTTTTTGCTTCTGCTTCAAGAGTGAGCAGCTCAGATTTGAGATGGCTCACAATTCTGGCACGGAGAGCTGTTTGGATCGTGGCTGCAGGGGGAAGGGATTCCCCCAGAGGAGCTGGGGCTGAAGCACCAACCAAGAGCGGATCCTCATAGGCTATGTCCACTGCATGTTTCCCTTTGAACAACTTGTGATCAACTATAAAGACCTGCAGCTCCTCAGATAAACCTTCAAAAATCTCACCAAGCTCCGGATGCTGT
The DNA here is from genome assembly GCA_963678935.1 of Umbilicus rupestris. Lineage (NCBI taxonomy): Eukaryota > Viridiplantae > Streptophyta > Magnoliopsida > Saxifragales > Crassulaceae > Umbilicus > Umbilicus rupestris. The sequence continues at coordinate 3,477,257 of OY787619.1, forward strand.
GAGACCATCATTCCATAGATGAGGGAGGGTAGCACAATGGGCTTGCTGGAAGAAGCGCTGCCGGCATGAGTAGCCAGCTGGGGAAACATTACACTGCCCAGACTGATTGCAAAGGCTCTGCTAACCTTTTCCCTGTGAGAGCTGGGGATCCAGTTTCTAATGCCCAAATGATACAACAGAGCATTTGTTGGAATTCAACAGCGCAGCAGACAAGGAGGACACCTGCAAGTTTCTGGCGTCGCTAGAACCGAGTGATATGGAGATAAGGCACCGGCACCGACGGGTCTGGTACATTGCCTCGGGTAAGAGGCTGAAGCGCACACTGAGGTGCGCCAAGGTGCGAGAAGCTGATATGGACACGCACACGAATCAGGAAGCGTGGCGTGAGATGGCGACCGGCCTAGTTTTTTCCGCGGGGCGCAGCCGAGGACGCGAGCTGCGCGACCCGTGGATGTTCTACCTGTGGCGCATGGTCGCCTATGCCATCATCGGGCGCTTTAATGGTGCGCCAAAGATCAGCTTGCTGGATATGGAGATTTTGAAGGGCTGTTTGTCTTGAACATGGTGATCCATTGGAGCCGGGTCAGCACGAAGGGGCCGCTGACTTGCGGAGGGATAATAACGCACCTACTGCGTGCGTTGCATGGAGAGCAAGAGGTGCCAGAGCACACATTGGTGCCGGCTGTTCCCTTGGACCGCGCCCAGATGCTGCAGATAAGAGCGGTAGCCGTGCGAGAGGATGGTACATTGGAATGGTGCTACCGGCTACAGCCGGCCAGAGCGCCGAGGCAGCGAGCGGAGAGCAGCGCGCAAGCAGAAGAGGCTGCGGAGGAAATGGAGAGGGGCGAGGCCCCAGAGCCAGTTGCGCCTCCAGTCATGCGCATGAGGACTCGTGCACAGACTGGAGCGCGCCGAAGGGCCAGTGCACCGCAGGGGGAGCCAGTTACCATTTCCATTGAGGATTCTCCCTCGCGTGCACAAGGAAAGCGCCCCAGGACAGAGGCAGAGGAGGCGCCTGAGGAGGTATCCGAGGAGCAGCGCATGATGTTCAACGTCATGCGTGTGCTCAAATATTTAGCGCCCGAGGGGGCAGATTTGAGCATGAGCCCACCATCAGGATGGAGATTTGGAGATGCTATTCCCCCTCTCCTCAGCCTGCGCAGGCTGCCCCCAGGATCCCCCAGCGAGCCGCACCAGCCAGCCAGCCCTCCTACCCAGTCCCCAGTGCATACACCAGAGCCCACCTCAGCAGCAGAGCCCACCCCAGCAGCAGACCCAGAACCAGCACCTGCAGCACCCCCTGCACAGCCGTGCATTCTGAGGTCCCCTAAAGCTGATCCCATCATTAGTACCAGCTCAGATTCACTATGGGATCCTATCTTAGAGGATGACCTTGTGACTCAGCCCGCTCCCATTTCTAGAGTGCCGCCAGCCTCCAGCACCGAGTACGAGACAGATTCTTCAGAGGAGGAGGCGCATGGATCCGAGGCAGAGTCCAGCTCCGAGGACATCTAGGGCTGTAGTGGGGCGCGCATTTCTTTCGGGTGGTTTTCTTTTCTTATCTTTTTGAAAACTGTTGCTATATGTTGCTATATTTTGCTGACTATTGTGCTGAATATTTTGTGACCCCTTGCTATATTGTTGCTGCGCTGACCATATGTTTATGTTTTCGTTCTTATATTCTTTCTTTTGCTTGCATGCATGTGTGCGCTCTCCGTGCGCTTGAGCTTGATTTGTGGGGACACGTCTCTGTTTAAGTGTGGTGGGGGGGGGGGGAGCGTTACATTTACATTTCACGTTTCTTTTTGAGCTTTGTAGTGTAGTTTAGTTAGTTGAAAAAAAACAGTAGCAGTGGTGCGCTAGTGTGCGGGTTGCGCGCGCTGTTCAGCTTGTTTTGCGCTAGTCATTATTGCATGCGCCGCTATCAACTGTTTTAGTATATTTTTTTCGCTTTTTCTGCTCCTGTTAGTTGGGATATACAGGGGATGTGGAGTTGACAGAAACGCTCTAGAGAGGCGGTTAGTTGTTTGAGCTTCGAAGGTGAGGTATATGGTCGAGAGCGCTAGTGGAGGCCGGTGCTTCGCGACCTTCGGAACAAGAGAGCGCGCTCAGTCACGCAGATGCCGAAGGCGAATTACCCAAAGCGTGGCGAGGTGGGAAAATAGACCACCTTTCCTCTGGAAGTCGAGCTAAGGAAGGCGGGCGCGGGAGTAAACGCGTGCGCTGACCTGTGCAGATAGACCAAGGAGGGAGAGCGGAGCGTTGTTCCATAGCTGTTATCCGGAGGCCGAGACTGGAACCGTTCTGGGAAACACAGGAACCTTGGATTAAGCTGTACAAAAAGAAAAAAAACACCAGTAGATGATATGCGCTACAAAAGAATCAGCATGCGCACAAATACGTACCAGCTTGCGCAAAGTTCACAAGAATATCATCAAAAAGGCTTGAGTTCCTAGGAAATGCGTGGAAGAATCATGCACCGGAAGAAGCTTGCGCTAGTAACCATATACCCGTCTTCGAAGTGAGAGCTGACAACCCGGAGCCTATGAAGAGCTATCTCCCAGCCATCCAAAGTAATCTTCATCCCAGCTGAGACGTAACGAATTGCAAAATTATTATATTAGAACTATTGAAGGCAGGTGCGCGCAGGTGATAGAGCAGCGCAAGAAGAATAGTAGTGCAAATCGCGCCAGAGTGCAAGACTGTGCGCTAGACTCCAGAGAGGTAATGGTATCCGTGCTTGAGTGCTTGTTCGAGGACGAACAAGGGGCAAGTGTGGGTGGTTTGATAGAGCCTATTTATACACACTATTTAGATCCTAACCCTATGCCTGTTTGCATTATAATGTGTACAAGATTACTGATTTCCAGTGTTTTTGTATTTCAGGGCGAAACGAGAGCCTAAGTTGGATACGCACTGACAGGCAGCTTTTAAGGAGCGCATCACACAGCCTGCGGAGCTAGCAGCGCAAACAGATAGGAGTTGGCAGAATCAGCTACGGTGCGCTAACCGATTGCGCTAGTCAGTGTCCGTGCGCCATGCGCAGATAGTGGTGTTTCCAAATCCTGACACGACCAGATTTGGAAGTTGCCAAGGTTGGACCTCTTGAGCAGTATATAAAGAGGAGAAGGCTAGGGTTTGAAGATATATACAACGAAGGAGGAGAGAGCGGCAGAACAGAAAAACACACGAGCCTACTGAGAGGACCTGCGCTAGCCGACTGCGCCAGCCGAGACACTGCAACCTGCACGCACCTGCTAGTTGCTATTTTCTGTGATACTTTAGATATTATTTACTGTTTCTATGATGTTTACTACTAGCATGTCTAGCTAAACGCTTGGTATCGGTTGGGCATGATTCTATGAGTATTTCCTTTGAGACTTGTGCTTAATGCATAGCTTGTTTGCTTATATTAATTCTGTGCACACTGTTGACAGCTAGTCGCGTGAGTAGGGAAAGCCTTGAACCGCAATCTTACTCTTGTTGCTTGTTTGTTATTTGTTAAACTAGTTGAATAGCCTGACGGTGACGACTAGGAGTAACGCGCTAGGATAATCAGTTGCTACTGTGACAGGATTCGTAGCTGCTTAGACTAGTCTTAAGAATTAATAGCTCATGAACTTTGATCGGAACATGCGCACGTGTTAGGAAGCCTTGATCGGACACTAACATTAGTAAACCAAACTATAGACGTTTAGGGTCGATGATAAGGAATACACTCATAGAGGATTGTCAGCGCCGATACTTCTCATAGTCATAGTACTTAATCTCTACTTCCTGCGCACGTCTAGTGCAATTCTTGCGTTTACTACTGTTTACTCGCGCATTGCGCAACCCAATCACTCACACCCCCAGTTTTCGTAAGTGCAGGTTACTAGTTAAAGCTAATCTATTTGCTCCCTGTGGATTCGACCCTGACTTAACCGCTGTACTAAGTGGAAGAGGAAGGAATTAATTTGATACACGCACAACGACGCGTGCGAATCAATGATCAGCAACATTTTTGGGGAAGCTCCTTCAACTGTCTTTGCCCTAGAAGTTGATTTACCCGTTATTTTTCCTTTTCAATTTGAAGCTTCTGGATCACGTGCCACACATGTGCCTTCTCCTAGCTTTAGCAACCAAAACACGTGAACAAGCTCATTCTGACCAGGTTGCTATAGCAGACGCGAGCTAGTTCTCCTACTCATTCCGGATGACAGCTTTATTTGGCGGATCCTCGTGAGGTTCAGATGATATTTCTTCACCCATACCTGGGTTTGTCTAGAGTTCCTCCTCTTCCGACCCTCAAGACTCCTGTCTCTTCGTTTGTCATATTTGGGTTTCCACACCTGTATTACCTGTGGCTTTCTCCTGTCTTTTGCTTTCCAGTGCCCTGGTGCAGCGATCTTAGTAATCCTCCTCTGCGATTCTTTACAGTAATAACCATTTCCCGAATCTACTGGGCAAGGAGTCTTTATGCAGCATGTGTTGGCTCTAGGTTTCGTTCCTGATGAGCGGACAAATAACCTTATATTTGTCCACATTTTTCCCTTACTTCTTGTTTGTTCCGCAATTCTATAAAGCCATTTGATGATTTCTTCGTCCATTTCAGGTTAAAATTATGTATCTCACGATACGAAGTGGCCCCAAGAAAATCTAGACGAATTCTGGTCGATGGAGATCAAAAGAAGGAAGTCTGAGCAAACTGCAGAAGTGATTCGGCCGAATCATAAGTGATTCGCCCACCAGCCTGACCGAATCACTCTCAGCTGCGCGAATTGACCTGATCCGGGGAAGTCCTGAAGATTTGACCGAATCACATAAAGGGTGTGACCGAATCAATTTTGATTCGGCCAAGAGAAGTGATTCGCCCAGTCCGAGATCAGCACTGAACAGATGATTCGCCCGAATCAGAAGTGATTCGCCCAGAGGTGCCCAAATCAGTTTAGCTCCACAAGACGTTTGACCGTATCAACACAAGGGCGTGACCGAATCAAAAGTGATTCGGCCAAGATAAGTGATTCGCCCAAACTCAAAAAACAGCACTGAACAAAAGGTTCCAGCGAATCACATGGACATTGACCGAATCACCTGATTCAGTCACTTCGGGCACTTTTTGGAAATCTTCACAAAGTATAAATAGAATGAGATGGAAGTGAAGAAAGAGAGCTTCCATATTTTTTGCTACCCTAGGCGAATGGAACTCGAAGAAGATGAAGCTTGATTGAAGATTGAAGCTTGGATTGAAGATTCTAAATCAACCTCTCTTAAACCCTAGCTTTGTATTTACATTTATGTTTCCCTTAGTTGTCATGTATTTGTGCACACTCAATATGAGTGAGTAGTTGCTCTTGTGGTTGGGGATTAAATGTGTGATGGTATGTGGCATCATTGACAAACTCCTACAAAGTGAACTAGAGCTTGCTACAGCAAGTATGGAAAGAAAATAGCTGATGAAGAGCAGCAGAAGTTCAGTAGTAGAAGTATTGCACACCTTCAGACAGCTTGTGCTACAGCAGATGCTGCAGCACAAATGCTGTAGCAGAAATTTAGCTTTCTCGTAGATTGCATTCAAACAACAAATCAGTGGACCGAAGGGCTTCCGGAAAGAGCTGAATATTCAGGAGAATATTTCTGGAGTGTCTCTCAAGAACAAGGGCAGATTTGTTGAAGTGAAGATATGAGCTTGTAGAGATCTTGGAGGATCTTCCTTAGAATTAATGGGATTGGTTCCTAATGCATTTAGGAAATTCCAGCAGCAGCAAACAGCTACAACACAAGTGAACAAGGAGTTGTTGCAGCTCAAACAGTCAAGCTGGCAGCAGAGGTGAACTAGCAACAGATGCAGCAGGGGATGCTGCAGCAGGTGCTGGTTCAAGTGCTGGTTCAACTGTCCAAGTAGCAGTTTTGTGCTGGGTGCGATTTTAAGGTATGGCAGCTTTGTGAAAGCTCTTAGAAGAATTTCTAAAATACTAAAGAGCATATTCCAGCAAGGTTTACTTGTCAGAGAAGGAGATTTGCATTGAAGATATTAATCAAATCTAATCTCCTAGATTTTAGGAGATAATTGATCTTGTGAGACTATGGCCTAAACCTGGAAATTGCTTAAAGTGGTGAGGGTATTTAAGCAGAAGGTTTGAGGGCTGTAGAGGGTGATCGAAGCTGAGTGATACACGAGAGTAGACACAGATTTCAGAGTGAGGATTCTTTGGTGTGCTACGAACGTTGTTCTTCGATCAAAACACACACGGGCAGAGCGTTGAGCGCAGAGCTGTGGTGTGCATAAGTAGAGGAGAATCAGGTCTTGCAGAGACTGATTCGTGCATTGATCTGGAAGCCAATTCAGAGCTGTGGAGCTTATTGGTTGATCAAAGGCAGCCGCGGAAGCACTGACGGGTGGAAGGCTCGGTCGAGGTTCGTGCGGAAGAACTCACTAGTGACAGGTGGTCACTGAGTGAGGGGGAGTTACTCAGAGTGTGCAGCGCTCTTGGAGTGGTTCGATCGGCTCGGCAGAAGGCCTTGGAGCGACGCGGACAGTGTGCTTCAGCTGTGTGTTACAGCTGTTGCTGCAGCAACCCTGCTGAGTAGTGTAGGATAGAATAGGCTGAGTTCTTTGAGAGGATTGTAGCTATTCTAGACTGACATATTGTAGAGGGTGTGCTGGCACAAATCAGAGCTTGTTCTGATTGTGCTGAGTAGTCAACAAGAGGTTGAGTAGCATAGGTTGCGTGCGTTGTAACCTAGTGTACTTGGAACCTTTGGTTGAGTGGATTGAGGACTGGAGAATAGTCGTCCCCAGACGTAGGCAGATTGGCCGAACTGGGTGAACAAACTTGTGCATTGTTTGTTGCTTGCTGAGATTAATTCTTGTGAACAAGAGTGTGCTGCAGCAACTGCTTGTTCACAAATCTGCCGGATTGAGACATTGTGAAATTTCAAAATGGATCCCCTAGGATTGGATATGATGTAGAACTCTAATTTATTGCATTGAATGAAGTTTGGTTTGATTATATTGTGCCCTAGCTATGTATTCATTGTATGCACACCAAATGTTTGATGAAATGCTTAAGTGAGTATGCTTGGTTAAAACCCTAAGGAAGGAGCGAGAGTTGAACTTAGGATGTCTCATAGCTATTGTATGATCATAGATGGAGTGTTTGTGCGTGAGAGCGACATGCATTCTTGACATTAGGCTAAGTTTTAAGCGGATTTGAGTAACCGGCCAATAGACCGAGAGGGTGCGGTTATGGGACTCAAATTCTACACGGTTCAATAGAATGAGAGTTTGAGAACCATGTCATTTATGTATCCTCTCCATTCTAGGGAAGGAGCGAGAGTTGAACCTAGAGCGGATGATGCATTAGCCTTGCTTTTATCAACCAAATGTAGTTCATGCATGTATTAGTGAATTATCTCATTTCCTCATATCTTAGGAGAGAAGTTGAATCCCTAGTCACCCTTTTTATTCATTAAGCAAAACCCAAAAATATCATTTATCTTTAGTGCTTGCTAGAGATACCTCTATAGGAGGACAAAACCCCCCAAACACCGTAGACTTACAATAGTAGCATTGATTAGTTGCCAATTAGTCTAAGCTTTTCCCTTGGGTTCGACCCGAGGTCACTCGGTTATAAATATTGTTTGATATTTGCGTGACTAGAATAGCACTTCATTTTGCTTGCCTAAAACGCCAAAGTCAAAATGGCGCCGTTGCCGGGGAATTAGCCATTAGACTAGATTGCTAATTAGTATTACTTTTAGTTAGTTTATTTCACTTTTTTTTTCTTTTATTTAGTTGTCGTAATTGCTTGCGTGCGTGCTATTCTTGTTTGTCTCTATTAAAGTTCACACTTATTAAAGCTCTCTTTGATTGCTTCATAGGTGTTTGAATGCAAACTAGAGCAAAGAGCAAGAGAGTACAAGAACAAGCTTCTACCTCAACTACAAGCCAACCTTCTCATCCCTCCGCTTCACACGAGCTTCACACTCCTCATTTGGATACTCCTTCGCCTACACGAGCCGAACAACCGGGAAATATGGATCCACAAATTCCTAGAAGGCAAGGAAATGCTCCTCTTCCGCAAGAGGAAGAAGAAAGACCGGTTGGGGCATACATTGCCCCAACCATTGGACATTATGTTCCCCTATTTGCTTACCGGGGGGAGAAGACCAAGAATTTGAAATCAAATCCGCCCTCCTCCATATGGTGGCCGCACATCAATTTGACGGGTATGGAAACCCAAATGCACATTTGGCCCAATTTACGGAGCTATGCCGCACATACAAAATGCCGGGCATCCAACAAGAGTGGGTATACATGAAGGTTTTTCCGTTCTCACTTTCCGGGAAGTCTAAAGATTGGTTGATGAGTCATGAACCGGATACATTCAATATTTGGGAGGGACTAGCACAAGCCTTTTTAATCCAATACTTCCCTCCCGCCAAGACAAAGAAGATTCGGGATAGAATCAACCAATTTACTCAACGTGACGATGAAACCTTCTATGAGGCTTATGAGCGTTTCAAAGAGCTTCAAAGAGATTGCCCTCATCATGGATTCAACAAGTGGCAATTATTGCAAAGCTTTTACGATGGGATGGACCAAGATGCAAGGAACCATACGGACCATGCGAGTAATGGAGCGATGATGGACTTAACGGCTACCGATGGTTTCAAGATCATCGAAAAGATTGCACGAAATTCGCATCAATGGGGTGGTGAAAGGAACCACTTGAAGAAAAAGAGCAAGGAGGAAACCTCTAAAGCCATTACAAAGGAAGATTTCAACTCCCTTGCAAAGACGGTAAATTCCTTGGCACAATCTATTGGGAACATGAATTTGAACAAGAGAAGAGAACATCCGCAAGCTTGTAGCATATGCGCTAACCCGTCGCATGACGAAGATTCTTGCACCGCCAAACATGCGGACGAATTTGAAGATGTTAGCTATCTTGTGAGGAACCAAGAGAGAGCTTATGTGCCACCTCAATCAAGTGGGTATCAACCGAGAAATCCTCCCTACCAACCAAGGAACCCTCCTCAACATGTAAGGTTCCATGAAGACCCAAACTTTCCGAGGAGAGCGCCCATCAACAATGAGCCAAAGCCTACACCTCCGGGATTCCCACCAAGGAAACAAGGGCAAGCTCCTTACCAAAGAAATGAAGAGAGGCCTAGCCAAGAGGAACCATCCCTATTATCCATTGTCGCGCAATTGGCCGCAACTCAAGCTCAACAACAAAAAGATAACCAACTCATCCTTCAAAGACTCGACCAATTGCAAGCACATAACAAAATGCTTGAGACACAAATTGCTCAACAAGCGAGTTCTTCCTCAAAATATCAAGGGAAATTGCCTTCTCAACCGGATGTGAACTCTTCCGAAACCATAAATGCCATCACCCTAAAGAGCGGAAGAGTCTTAGAAGAACCCCAAGCGAAGACCAAAGTTGCCAACACAACCGTTGAGGTTGAGAAAGAAGAGTCTTCATCTCAAGAGAAGGTTGAGAAGAGAGGAAAAGAAAAAGCTCAAGAGCCCGCTCCATATGTGCCTCCCATTCCATTTCCGCAAAGATTGAAGAAGAAGAAGGAGGACACACATTTCAAACGCTTTGCGGATATCTTGAGCAAACTCCAAGTGACTCTCCCCTTCACGGAGGTACTAACCCAAATACCCACTTATGCAAAATTTCTTAAAGATATTATATCGCATAGGAGAGAAATGCATGAAATTGATCACGTAGCTTTGGATGCTAATTGTAGCGCTATTATTCAACATAACATGCCTAGGAAGCTAAATGATCATGGTTCATTCTCTATTCCTATTGCTATTGGCGATTTTTGCATAGATAGCGCATTGTGTGATTTGGGAGCTAGTATTTCTTTGATGCCATTTTCCTTGTTTCAAAAACTTGACATGGGTGAACTCACTCCTACATCCATAAATCTTAGATTGGCGGATAGATCATCTAGGTTACCTAAGGGTATTTTAGAGGATGTTCCAATTAGAGTAGGGAAATTTTATGTTCCCGTTGACTTTTATGTGCTTGAAATGGATGAGGATCGTGAAATTCCTATAATACTAGGAAGGCCTTTCTTGAATACGGTAAAAGCCGTTATTAATTGCGGAGAAGGAGTTATAGAACTTAACTTGGGAACCGACAAAATTAAATTTTACTTGAAAAAGTTTTTAAATGCTCCTAGTAGTTCTATGGATTGTCATTTGCTTGAAATAAATGATGCTTGTGATGTTTTTGATGCTCATGATGAGTTGACAAATTTTGAGTACGAGTTGCTCACCCAAGATAGTGGTAGTCCATCTTTCGCCTCGTTGATGAATCTTGAGGACGGTAACAATCTCGATGAGGACACCACTGAAGAAGATACACGAAAAGGTAAGGAATTCGGTGAGGGGTTGAAACCCCTTCCACCGAATCTAAGGTATGAATTCCTCGGACCAAACAATTCACTACCCGTAATTATCGAAGCATCTCTTGATGAATGTGAGACCTCTAAGCTTATGCATGTGTTGCAATTGTATAATGGTGCTATTGGGCATTCCATTGATGATTTGAAAGGGATTAGCCCCAAGGTTTGCATGCATAGGATAAGACTTGAGGAGAATGTGAAACCTAGTCGCGAATTTCTTAGGCGATTAAATCCTAAGCTAGGTGAGGTTGTGTTGAAGGAAGTGACTAAGTTAAGAGATGCGGGAATAATTTACTCGATCCCCGACTCCGAATGGGTGAGCCCAATTCATGTGGTGCCTAAGAAAGGCAGGCTCACCGTTGTGGAGAATGATAAGAATGAATTGATCCCTACGCGCACGGTCACGGGGTGGAGGATGTGCATAGACTATAGGAAATTAAACAAAGCCACCAAGAAAGATCATTTCCCAATTCCTTTTATTGATCAAATGTTAGAAAGATTAGCGGGACATGAATATTTTTGCTTTCTAGATGGTTATAGTGGTTTTTTCCAAATTCCCATCCACCCCAATGACCAAGAAAAGACAACATTTACTTGCCCCTATGGCACTTTTGCATATAGGAGAATGCCTTTTGGTCTTTGTAATGCGCCGGGTACTTTTCAAAGATGCATGATGTCCATATTTTCCGAGTTTCTTGAAAATTACATGGAAGTGTTTATGGATGATTTTTCGGTGCATGGATATTCTTTTGATGATTGTCTTACAAATCTTTCACGTGTTTTGGCTAGGTGCATTGAGATGGACTTAGTCCTCAATTGGGAGAAATGCCATTTCATGGTGAAAGAAGGCATAGTTTTGGGACAGCATGTTTCAAAAAGAGGGATCGAAGTCGATAGAGCTAAAATCGATGTGATTGAAAAGTTGCCACCTCCAAGGGACGTTAAAGGAATTAGAAGTTTTCTCGGGCATGCGGGCTTTTATCGAAGGTTCATTAAGGATTTTTCAAAGATAGCAAAGCCCCTCACAAATATTCTACGCAATGAGGTGGAATTTAATTTTGATGAGCCTTGTCTTGAGGCGTTTGAAGTATTGAAGCAAGCTTTGGTGACCGCACCTATTATTCAAGCACCAAATTAGGATTTACCATTCGAAATGATGTGCGATGCAAGTGATAGCGCCATTGGAGCCGTCTTGGGTCAACGAATCGATAAGCGCCTCCACGTAATCTATTACATTAGTAAGGCCCTTGACACTACCCAAGGAAACTACTCAACAACGGAGAAAGAAATGCTAGCCATTGTCTATGCCTTTGAAAAATTTAGGCAATACTTGATTGGTTCTAAAACAATAGTCTACACGGATCGTGCAGCCATCAAGTATTTGGTTTCTAAGAAGGAAGCAAAGCCTAGACTTATCCGTTGGGTACTCCTATTGCAAGAATTTGATATAGAGATTAAGGACAAGAAAGGAGTAGAGAATGTAGTGGCGGATCACTTATCAAGACTCGAACTAACCAAAGAAGAAGATTCAATAACGATTCCCGTAAATGACACATTCATTGGGGAATACTTGATGAGCATCGAGACCGCGCAAGCTCCACGGTATGCGGACTTCGTGAATTTCCTAGCTTGTGGAATTCTACCGGAGGGGGCAAATTACAATCAAAGGAAGAAATTCCTTCATGATATCAACCGATACTATTGGGACGAGCCTTATCTATATAGGCTTTGCGCGGATGCACTTTATAGATCATGTGTCGCGGAATGCGACCAACAAGGTATTCTTGAAGGATGTCACTCTTCTCCTTATGGCGGGCACGGCTCAAGTTCCAAAACGGCCGCCAAGGTTCTTCAAAGCGGATTCTATTGGCCGAGTTTGTTCCAAGATGCATATGAGTTCGTGAAGTCTTGTGATGCGTGTCAAAGAACCGGAAATATTTCTAAGAGAGATGAAATGCCTCAAAAGGGTATTCTAGAGGTTGAGATATTCGACGTGTGGGGGATCGATTTCATGGGACCATTCCCATCTTCTTATGGGAATAAGTATATTTTAGTTGCCGTCGACTATGTCTCAAAATGGGTGGAAGCCATTGCCTCACCTTCTTGCGATGCCAAAGTTGTGATTACGTTATTCAAGAAGGTCATCTTTCCAAGATTTGGAGCCCCTAGGACCGTAATTAGTGATAATGGTACTCATTTCAAAGAAAGGCAATTCGAAGCGATGCTTCGAAAATATGGAGTTTATCATAAAATTGCGACGCCTTATCACCCTCAAACTAGTGGACAAGTTGAAGTTTCTAATAGGGAGATAAAAGCTATTCTCGAAAAAACGGTGGGGAACTCAAGGAAGGATTGGTCTTCAAAGCTCGAAGAAGCTTTATGGGCATATCGCACCGCTTTCAAGACCCCGATTGGCATGTCACCATACCGCTTAGTCTATGGGAAGCCATGCCATCTCCCCATCGAAATGGAGTACAAGGCCATGTGGGCAATCAAGAAGTTAAATTTTGACTTGAAGACGGCGATGGAGAAGAGAGTCCTCTAACTCCACGAACTAGATGAGATTAGACTCGACTCTTATGAGAGTTCAAGAATTTATAAGGAGAAAACCACATTGTGGCATGACAAGAAAATTCGGAGGAGGACTTTCTCAAAGGGGGATAGCGTATTGCTTTTCAACTCTAGACTTAGAATATTCCCGGGAAAGCTGAAATCAAGATGGTCGGGGCCCTTCAAAGTTGAAAAAGTGTATGAAGATGGCCACTTCGAATTGATAAACAAAGAAGGTGAAACTTTCAAAGTGAATGGCCATCGAATCAAAGCGTACCATGGAGACGTGCAAAGCTTGGAGCTTGGAGACTTCAAGCTAGATGATTCTACCTAATTCCCAAATTATTGCATGCCATTTGAGAAGGGATCCTCGCAAAGGACTTCTCAAGTGTGTTTCTTATGAAGAAGGGAATCGGCTACGTCTTAGCCAAGACTTTAAACTAGGCTGGTGAGTATTTGTGCTTTTGCTCCTACTTGTTTGTAGTGGAGAATCATGTTTTGACTTTATGTTGCGCCATGCCTATATCAAGTTAGAGGTTATAGGTTTTTTTTTGTGGTAGAGTGCACTCAAAATTACCCCTTTTGGTTTGATTATTCATGTGTGAAAATATTTGAGTGTGGGGTGTTTTGAGTGAATATTAGATGTCTTAAAGTGATTGAGGAAGGTGGTGCATTTGAGTGAAAAATTTTGTGCAGAGTGGCTAATGCACACCAGTTGGTTCGCCCGAATCAGTTTTCAGGAGTGACCGAATCAGTTGATTCGTTCACCCGAAAATATATAAATTAGCACTGAACAAAAGGTTCGGGCGAATCATTGATGGTCTCCCCGAATCACTTGATTCGGTCAAGCAGCTAACCCAGATCGATTCGGCCAAGCCTTCGCCCGAATCAGTTGATTCGTGCAGATGGAAACTACTTAACTCGGCACTGAACAAAAGATTCGGGCGAATCATTGGTGATTCGGGCATCACCCCGAATCAAATTCGCTGGAGGCTGAAGATTTATTCGTGCAAACTCCGCTTATTCGCTCATTCACCGCGAGCCCTAAATCCTCTTCCGCCCGAGCAGCTCCCGTCCGACTATCACAAACCCCAAACCAGCTTCCTTCCGACCTTCCCAACCAAACCCTCGTCCGTCCGAGCCCTCCCTTGCCGAGCTAACCCTAAAACCACGACCCCCTTTCAACCCAGCTTCCTCCGAAGCTCTCTTCGCCCGAATCAGCCGCAGGTTCCCCGAGTCACCCTTCTCCTTCGCCCAGCTTTATAATGGCCAGGACAAACTTGACAACTACAGGAAGACCACGACCACCGCCTGCCAAAAAGCTGTCCGCAGCTAAAAAGGGTACGGGTATTGCAAAACCTAAAGCTAAAGCTCCAGCCAAAACCAAACCGAAGCCAAGGCGAGCTACTGGTGGTATCATAATCCGCTCCTCTCCCCCGCCGTCTCCAGTCAGTGCATCATCCTCATCCTCATCATCCTCTTTCGACAATTTCAGACTCGTGGGAGAGTCGTCGCGCTCGCAAGCCAGGTTGGCAGTTATCCCTCATTCTGGAGCAGCAGAGATAAGGAGACCCCCCCCCCCCTCCTCTTACTGAAGAAATCCTTGCTGCGGACGCCAAGATGAAAGCTTTGTTGACACAGCACGGCCTTGCCAAAGAAAATACTCAACCTGGAAACTCTCCGAAAGATGCACATGATAGAGGCTAAGACGCTTTGTTGGATTATTCGAACCGATGTGCCACAGCACTTGGAGAAGAGAATAGAGAGGAAGCGAAAGGAGCATGGGCTCCCTGATATAAAGACACCACCCAGGCAGGCCAGCGAGCCACCCATGCCAGCAGCAGCCGATCCAGCCCACACCTCAGCGCCTATACCAGATTTCAGACCCTCTCCCACTGCCATTCCTCCAGTCGAGCCTGAGCCCATTGTGCGCGAAGGCCTGGCATTGATGAGCGCACGCTTGGACTCGCTCTCAGATTCTCACACGACGCTCATTCGCTCTCATGAGGTATTATCCACCCTTGTCCACGATTTTGTCGCATGGCAAGGAAATGTCATGGTGCATATGGCAGCAAGCATGGGTATTTCAGACCTTCCACCGCCTCCAGCACCCTTCTCTCAGCCACCACCTCAGCCGACTGTGCCTACCACAGCTGCAAGTGACTCAGTCTCAGCTATGTTTGAAGGGAGAGTGGATGGAGGTAATGTTGAAAGAGCTCCCGGAGTTGGCAGTGGAGATCATGGGAATGAGGTTTAGTTTGCTACAATATTTTGTCATGACTTGTGATGTTTTAATTGACATGTATTTGGCTTGACTTGTCCATTTGTATTTGACGCGCTTCGCCGCGATATTTTTTGTATGACAAATGGTTGTGGCACTTGAATGTTTCTCTGGTTTGGCAGATATTTTTTTAACACTATTTTGAACTGCCCAGGTAAAATGATTCGGACACCCTGGCCGAATCACCACTTTTGGCCTTGTCCGAATCAAGTGTGATTCGGGTAAACCTCTATCCCAGCTAAAGTGATTCGGACACCTTGGCCGAATCAACCCTTTTTGCCTTGTCCGAATCACCTGATTCGGCCATCCCCATCTTATCCGAACAAAAGTGATTCTACCAGGTGTCACCGAATCAAATATTTGCCATCACCGAATCACCTGATTCGGGCACTCTTCAGCAGCACTGCCTTGGGTTTGGAAATTTCTGCCCTTTATCTGCCATTGTTCGAAACCCTTTTCAAGCACATTAATGCACTAATTCATGACTTTTGATGCACACAGACATATCTAAGTGACTCATCACATACATTGTCGCGCATTTGTTTTCTAACCTCATGCCTAGCTATATGTTCTACATTAATTATATCTCGCATAGCTAGCTGTTTTAAACATGGGAATTCAAGTGTTGCGCTAACCTTTTTCTTGAGTTTCAGATTTATTGCAACTGCCAAGAGCATCATTCACGGACACGGACGGATGTGCATTAGGCTACCTCCACACGAGAGAAGTTCCTTCGCAACTTTCTCTTTACAATCCTTTGTTCTTTATATTGCTTAGGGACTAAGCAAAATTCTAAGTGTGGGGTGTTTTGCGCTTTTGCTTTGATTTTCTACAACTTGATTCTATGCTACACACTCACTTTGAGCACATTACACTCGCATAATTGCTGTCATCCAAACTTTAAGTATTAATCACACGAAGTAATGTTTGCTAAGCAATTAAGTAGTATCAAAAAAAAAAAAAATTGGATTCAGTTGTGCCTTAAATTCATGAATCGCATCTTTAAGTCGATTGATCCTCTTTGTGATGATTTTATTCACATGATTCGGTGTTCGACTAGCTTAGTTCGATTTATTTTTAATCTCTTTCCATGCATGAAAAATGAAGTTAAGTTTAGCGAGCACAAAAATAAAAAATGTTTTCATACAAAAACCTTGTACTTGCTCTTGGTTGCTTTTAGGTGATTTTAGCGTCCCTATTTAGCCTTTGCATTTGCTTTGCTCACACTTCATGCTCCATCATATAAAATTTAGGCACATTGTCAAGACTTAAGTGTGGGGTGTTTCGAAGTGATTGCGAAAGAAGAAAAAAAAAAGAGAAGAAGAAAAAAAGCCACAAGAAAGAGAAAAAAAAAAAGAATTATCTTATTTTGAAGGTTTTACATTTGCCGAGGGTTAGGAAGGTAATTTCCCCCTCGAAAGCATTTGTATAAACGCAAAAAAAAAAATAGGCACACTTAACTCTTGACTTTGTGCCTTTTCCGCAAGTTCTTTCGCATAGGTGTGAGCAAGGTTTTTGCATTGGGTTTTTAGAAAGCGTCTAAGGTATGACCCTCGTAATTTATTACTTAAGCATCCAGATTTGTACGTGGAAATTCTAAATTGTTCATTGTCAAAACTCCTCTTCTCTTAGGGTTTATCACGTATAGCCTAATTCTTGAGAATGAGTTTATTGTCTTGATTTTATGGACTTGCCCTTAGCAAGCATATGTGATTGATTTGACAAAAGTTTTGTGCAAGCGACGCTTTTCTTCATACTACTTGCATAGGAAATTGAGCGGAAATTTGAATTTGACGAATGCTAGTTCGACATCATTTCTATGAGTATTTATTATCACATTGAAGTGAATGATCCTCAGAGTTTGCGTGAAGTGAATAATTTGCACAACTCTATTTCAATTTGAGGTGATAGTGAACTACTTGCTTAGCTAGCTATATTTGGACTTTGAACTATCATGGATGATTGCAAGTGGGATTTGTGAGTATTCCTTTTCTGAAAACTCTCGCTTGACTTATGCACATATTTGTTCGGGAAGAACAAGACTTAAGTGTGGGGTGTTTTGATGAGCGGATAAATAACCTTATATTTGTCCACATTTTTCCCTTACTTCTTGTTTGTTCCGCAATTCTATAAAGCCATTTGATGATTTCTTCGTCCATTTCAGGTTAAAATTATGTATCTCACGATACGAAGTGGCCCGAAGAAAATCTAGACGAATTCTGGTCGATGGAGATCAAAAGAAGGAAGGCTGAGCAAACTGCAGAAGTGATTCGCCCACCAGCCTGACCGAATCACTCTCAGCTGCGCGAATTGACCTGATCCGGGGAAGTCCTGAAGATTTGACCGAATCACATAAAGGGTGTGACCGAATCAATTTTGATTCGGCCAAGAGAAGTGATTCGCCCAGTCCGAGATCAGCACTGAACAGATGATTCGCCCGAATCAGAAGTGATTCGCCCAGAGGTGCCCGAATCAGTTTAGCTCCACAAGACGTTTGACCGTATCAACACAAGGGCGTGACCGAATCAAAAGTGATTCGGCCAGGATAAGTGATTCGCCCAAACTCAAAAAATAGCACTGAACAAAAGGTTCCAGCGAATCACATGATTCGGTCACTTCGGGCACTTTTTGGAAATCTTCACAAAGTATAAATAGAATGAGATGGAAGTGAAGAAAGAAAGCTTCCATATTTTTTGCAACCCTAGGCGAATGGAACTCGAAGAAGATGAAGCTTGATTGAAGATTGAAGCTTGGATTGAAGATTCTACATCAACCTCTCTTAAACCCTAGCTTTGTATTTACATTTATGTTTCCCTTAGTTGTCATGTATTTGTGCACACTCATTATGAGTGAGTAGTTGCTCTTGTGGTTGGGGATTAAATGGATCCCCTAGGATTGGATATGATGTAGAACTCTAATTTATTGCATTGAATGAAGTTTGGTTTGATTATATTGTGCCCTAGCTATGTATTCATTGTATGCACACCAAGTGTTTGATGAAATGCTTAAGTGAGTATGCTTGGTTAAAACCCCTAAGGAAGGAGCGAGAGTTGAACTTAGGATGTCTCATAGCTATTGTATGATCATAGATGGAGTGTTTGTGCGTGAGAGCGACATGCATTCTTGACATTAGGCTAAGTTTTAAGCGGATTTGAGTAACCGGCCAATAGACCGAGAGGGTGCGGTTATGGGACTCAAATTCTACACGGTTCAATAGAATGAGAGTTTGAGAACCATGTCATTTATGTATCCTCTCCATTCTAGGGAAGGAGCGAGAGTTGAACCTAGAGCGGATGATGCATTAGCCTTGCTTTTATCAACCAAATGTAGTTCATGCATGTATTAGTGAATTATTTCATTTACTCATATCTTAGGAGAGAAGTTGAATCCCTAGTCACCCTTTTTATTCATTAAGCAAAACCCAAAAATATCATTTATCTTTAGTGCTTGCTAGAGATACCTGATCGCGCATCGTTGTACGCGTCAAATTAATCCTTCCTCTTCCACTAGTACAATGGTTAAGTCAGGGTCGATCTCCACAGGGAGCAAGCAGTTCAATTTTAACCAGTGACCTACACTTACGAAAGCTGGGGGTGTGAGTGATTGGGGTTGCGCGATGTGCGAGTAAATAGTATCTAACGCATAACTTGCACCAGACGTGCGCAGGCAGTAGAGATTAAATACTATGACTATGAGAAGTATTGGGCAGACAATCCTCTATGAGCGCATTCCTTATCATTGACTCTAAACGTCTATAGTTTGATTTCACTTAAGTTAGTGTCCGATCAAGGCTTCCTAACATACGCGCATGCTCCGATCAAAGTTCATGTGCTATTAATTCTTGAACTAGACTAAACAACTACGAATCCGATCAAGGTAGTAATTGCCTATCCTAGCGCGTTACTCCTAGTTGGCACCGTCAGGCTATTCAACTAGTTTAACATACAACAACGAGCAACAAGAGTAAGATTACGGTTCAAGGCTTCCCCTACTCATGCAACTAGCTGCCAACAATGTGCACAGAATTAATATAAGCAAGCAAGCTATGCATTAAGCGCAAGTCTCAAAGGAAATACTCATAGATTCATGCCCAACCAATACCAAGCGTTTAGCTAGACATGCTAGTGGTAAACATCATAGAAACAGTAGTAAACAGTGCGTGCAGGTTGCAGTCTTGGCTGGCGTAGTCGGCTAGCGCAGGTCCTCTCAGCAAGCTCGTGTGTTTTCCAGTTCTGCCGTTCTCTCTCTGAATTATGATGTGATGGATCCTCTCTGTAAACCCTAGACTTCCTCTTCTTTATATACTGCTCAGAGGCTCATCCTTGGCAACTTCCAAATCTGGTGGTGTCAGGATTTGGAAACACCACCATTTGTGCCTGGCGCACGACCTGCTGCTTAGCGCAATCGGTTAGCGCACCGTGGTCGACTCTGCCAATTCTCCTGTTTGCGCTGCTAGCTCCGCAGGCTGTGTGATGCGCGTACTAAACGCTGCCTGTTAGCGCGTATCCGGCTTAGGCCCTTGTTTTGCCCTGAAATACAAAAACACTGGAAACCAGTAATCTTGTACACAAAATAATGCAAACAAGCATAGGGTTAGGATCTAAATAATGCGTATAAATAGGCTCTATCAAACCCCCCCACACTTGCCCCTTGTTCGTCCTCGAACAAGCACTCAAGTACGGATACCATTACCTCTCTGGAGTCTAGCGCACAGTCTTGCACTCTGGCGCGATCTGCACTACTGATCACCCTGCGCTGCTCTACCACCTGCGCGCAACTGCTTTCAACAGTTCTAATATAATGATTTCGCAATTCATTACCTCTCAGCTGGGATGAAGATCATTTTGGATGGCTGGGAGATAGCTCTTCATAGGCGCCAGGTTGTCAGCTCTCACTCCGAGGCTGGGTATATGGTTAACAGCGCAAGCTTCTTCCGGTGCGTGATTCTTCCGCTCACTTCCTGGGAACTCAAGCCTTTCGATGATTTTCTTTGTGGACTTTGCGCACGCTGGTACTGAGTAGTGCGCATGCTAGCTTCTTTAGCGCATATCATCTGCTGGTATTTTTCTTTTGTACAGCTTTGTCTATGGTTCTTATCTTTCCCAGAACGGTTCCAGTCTCGGCCTCCGGATAACAGCTATGGAACACCGCCCCGCTCTCCCTCCTTGGTCTATCTGCGCAGGTCGGCGCACGCGTTTACACCCGCGCCCGCCTTCCTTAGCTCGACTTCCAGAGGGAAGGTGGTCTGTTTTCCCACCTCGCCACGCTTTTGGGTATTCGCCTTCGGCATCTGCGTGACTGAGCGCACTCTCTTGTTCTGAAGGTCGCGAAGCACAGGCCTCCACTCGCGCTCTCGACCATATACCTCACCTTCGAAGCTCGAACGACTAACCGCCTCTCTAGAGCATTTCTGTCAACTCCACATCCTCTGTATATCCCAACTAACAGGAGCAGAAAAAAAGCGAGAAAAATATACTAAAACAGTTGATAGCAGCGCACGCAATATGGATAGCGCAAGCAAGCTGAACAGTGCGCGCAACCCGCACACAAGCGCACTACTGCTACTGTTTCCTTCAATTAAACTAAGCTATACTATAATGCTCAAAAACGTGAAATGTAAATGTACGCTCCCCCCACACTTAAACAGAGACGTGTCCCCACGACTCAAGCTCAAGCGCACGGAGAACGCGCACATGCATGCAAGCAAAACAAAGAACATAAAAACTAAGAACATAAAGTCAAAGCAGCACAATATAGCATAGGGACACAAAATATGCAGCACAAGAGCTCAGCACACATATAGCAACATAATATCGAATAAAGTTCAGCATATAAAAGAAAAATAGACACCACCCGAAAGGAATAATGCGCCCCCCCCCCCGCAGCTCTAGATGTCCTCTGAGCTGGACGCAGCCGCGGAACTATGCGCCTCCTCCTCTGAAGAATCCGTCACATATTCGGTGCTGGAGGAAGGCGGTACAACAGAAAGGGCGACAGGCTGCGCCACAAAGTCGTCCTCTGAGACGGGGTCCCATAGCGAGTGTGAGCTGGTGCTGATGATGGGTTCGGCTTCAGGGGACCTTGGAATGGACGGCTGAGCAGGGGATGGTGCAGGTGCTGGTACTGGTGCTGGGTCGGGGGTGGGTTCTGTTTCTGGGGCTGCTGGTGCTGGTTCTGGTGCTGGGACTGACTCTGTTGCTGGCTCTAGGGCTGGTGCTGGTGCGGGAACTGGAGAGGGCTTTGCTGGATGCACTAGGGGCTGAGTAAGATGGCTGGCTGGCTGGTGCGGCTCGCTGGGGAAACCTGGAGATGGCCGGTGCAGGCTGAGGAGAGGGGGAATCGCGTCTCCAAATCTCCACACTGATGGTGGGCTCATGCTCAAGTCTGCCCCCTCTGGCGCTAAATACTCGAGCACGCGCATGACGTTGAACATCATGCGCTGCTCTGCTGATGCTTCCTCAGGCGCCTCCTCAGCCTCGGTCCTCGGGCGCTTTCTTTGTGCACGTGGGGGAGAATCCTCGATGGAAATGGTAACTGGCTCCCCCTGCGGTGCACGGGCCCTCCGGTGCGCTCCAGTCTGCGCGCGGGTCCTTGCGCGCCTGACTGGAGGCACAACTGGCTCGAGGGCCTCGTCCTCCTCCATCTTTTGCGCAGCCTCTGCTGCCTGCGCACTGCTCTCCGCTCTTGGCCGCGGCACTCTGGCCGGCTGCAGGCGGTAGCACCACTCCAATGTGCCATCCTCCCTCACGGCTACCGCCCTTATCTGCAGCATGTGGGCGCGGTCTAGAGGGACAACCGTCACCACTGTGTGCTCGGGCACCTCAGGCTCTCCATGCAACGCCTGCAGCAGGTGCGTAATAATTCCTCCGCAAGTCAGCGGCCCCTTGGTGCTGACTCGGCTCCAGTGGTGCACCATGTTCAGAACAAAGAGCACCCTTTTCCCATAATAAAACCCCTTCAAAATCTCCATATCCAGCAAGCTAATCTTCGGCGCACCATTAAAATGCCCAATGATCGCATAGGCGACCAGGCGCCACAAGTAGAACATCCACGGGTCACGCAGCTCTCGTCCCCTGCTGCGCCCCGCGGCAAACACTGGCCCGGTCGCCATCTCGCGCCACGCCTCTTGATTCGTGTGCGCGTCCATGTCAGCTTCTCGCACCTTAGCGCACCTCAGTGTGCGCTTCAGCCTCTTAGCCGAGGCAATGTACCACACCCCTCGGTGCCGGTACCTTATCTCCATCTCACCTGGTTCTAACGATGCCAGGAACTCACAGGTGTCCTCCCTGTCTGCTGCGCTGTTGATCTCCAACAGCGCCTCCCAGCCCGCTAGCGCGAGCCTCTCCAAGATGAGGTCCTCCATACCGACCTCCCGCAGGAACTACCTGCTGATGTACGGAGTCCCGTACATCTCAAGCCTCAGGAAGGCCGCGTACTTGCTGGCGAAGTGAGCTGGGGTGGCTTGGTCCTCGGCAGGCTGCATTGTGGCTGGGTCTCTCTGGTCAACTCCGGTCAACACTCCACAAACACTCCAAAAATCCAAACTCCTCCGAATGCCCTGAAACTTTTACTAAATGGGCGCCTACTACCCGCCTACAAAACCCTCTAACCAATACTCCAATCGGTGCACTCTAGCCTGGTGCGATTTCAAAACCCTAGAGCACTTCTCTACCGTACAAACCCTACTGGAATCTGCTCAAATCTGGGGGAAAGGTTACCTGGGGGGAGTGCGGCTGTGTGCTCCTCAAATCTCTCTAAACTGAAGCTGGGTTGAGCGCCGGACAGCGGGCGGAGGTGTGAGGGCGGGAGCTGCTTGCAACGGTCGAGCGTGAAAAAGTGCTGAAATTTTCTAAGTCCTGCCCTTATATACCCCCTGACTGGCGCAGTTGTCCTGCGCACTGAAATGCGCACGGACCCGCGCACTGCTGCTCGACTAAAAAAAACTACAAGTCCTAAACTAACTAAAAGACACTAGAAAAACTAAAAGAAAGACATGTAAAAGTAAAACGTGTCGGGTTACCTCCCGACAAGTGCCGTTGTTTAACGTCGTTGGCTCGACTGTACCTCGTTACGTGCCCAAATGTGTGCCAGCGACCTCCCCCACTCTTGCTCCTGAGTGATCCTGCGCTTGTGCATGTGTTGTGTTCTTCTTGGTCCTGCGCAAAGGATCAAAAGGGTAGTCAGCATGGATATTATTAGTAACGTGGGTAGGTAAAGAGGGAGAAGAAATATGAGCAATAGTCCCCTGTTCCCCCTCTGGCGCGTCTGGTGATGACTCTGGCGCAGCAACCTACGCATCTGCTATCTCAGGCTCTGCCAAGTCAATGTCGCGCGCCGTGCCATCCCAAGGTTCTCCTAGATACCGTTTGACTCTCTGCCCATTGACCTGAAAACGATGCCGGTGCTCGTTTTCCAACTCGATTGTTCCGTAGGGGAAAACCTTGGTGACTGTGTACGGTCCTGTCCATTTGCTGCGCAGCTTTCCAGGCATGAGCTTCAGGCGTGATGAGAATAATAATACCTGGTCTCCTGGCTCAAAAGTGCGTCTGAGGATATGCTTGTCATGAAACGCCTTTGTCCGCTCCTTGTAATCACGCAGTCCCTCATAGGCATCCAGGCGCAGCTCTTCTAATTCGCTTAGCTCAAATGCGGGTTCCTTTCCGGCCTCGTCTAGGTTCAGGTTGCAAAGGCGTAAGGCCCAATATGCTTTATGCTCTAACTCCACTGGCAGGTGGCATGCTTTTCCGTAAACCAACCGGAACGGTGAAGTCCCGATTGGCGTCTTATGCGCAGTGCGGTATGCCCACAGCGCGTCGTCCAGGCGTTGGCTCCAATCTTTGCGCGATGGTCTCACAGTCTTCTCCAGGATGCGCTTGATCTCTCTGTTGGAAACCTCGGCCTGTCCATTTGTCTGAGGATGATAAGCAGTGGACGTCTTGTGGCGCACTCCATAATGCTTGAAAACTTGCGCCACAATCCTGTTGCAAAAGTGCGTCCCCTGGTCGCTAATGATCGCCTTAGGTACCCCGTACCTGCAAAAGATGTTAGTTCTCAAAAAATCAGCGAATGTCTTACCATCATCCTTTCTTGTGGCCTTAGCCTCGACCCATTTGGAGACATAGTCCACTGCGACCAATATGTGCTCGTATCCGGCAGATGGAGGAAATGGCCCCATGAAGTCAATTCCCCATATATCAAACACTTCATCCACTAGAATCGGCGTCTGCGGCATCTCGTTGCGCGTTGATATGCTCCCTGTGCGCTGGCACCTGTCACAGTTCCTGCAGTAGTCATATGAGTCACGGACCAAGCGTGGCCAATAAAATCCACAGTCCAGGACCTTTCTGCTCGTGCGCTTCGGACCAAAGTGTCCTCCACATGCGTGCGCATGACAAAACATCAAAACAGAGTTAATTTCATGGTCAGGCACGCAGCGCCTCAATATCTGATCTGGTCCTATTCTGAGCATATATGGATCATCCCAAAGGTAATGCTTGGACTCATGTTTCAATCTCATGCACTGGGTTTTATTGGAATGCGGAGGAAACGTACCTGTGACCAGGTAATTCGCAATGTGCGCATACCATGGTACCGTACCTGTCAGCGCCATCAGGTGCTCGTCAGGAAATGTCTCCGTGATCTGCCCTGGCTCCTCCTCTTTCACGATCCTGCTCAGGTGGTCTGCGACTGTGTTCTCCGTGCCCTTCTTATCTTCGATCTCCAAGTCAAATTCTTGAAGTAGGAGCACCCAGCGCATCAGGCGCGGCTTAGTTTCTTTCTTGGTCATTAGGTAGCGGATGGCTGCATGGTCTGTGTATATGATGACCCTAGCGCCTAGAACATATGCACCGAACTTCTCCAGCGCAAACACAATTACCAGAAGCTCCTTTTCCGTGGTGGTGTAGTTCCTCTGCGCAGCGTCCAGCGTGCGCGATGCATAGTAAATGGCGTGCGGCTTCTTGTCCACTCGCTTCCCCAGGACTGCACCTACTGCATAATCGCTTGCGTCGCACATCAGTTCAAATGGCAGGTTCCAGTCTGGCGCGCGCATCACTGGCGCACTGGTCAGCGCCTCCTTCAGCTTATCAAACGCGGCCCTGCACTCATCAGTAAAGTCGAAGCACACATCCTTTTGCAAGAGGTTAGACAGGGGTATACAAATTTTAGAGAAGTCTTTTATAAAACGCCTGTAAAACCCAGCATGTCCTAGGAATGACTTCACATCGCGCACGTTCGTGGCATAAGGTAGATTAGAAATAAGATCTATCTTAGCTTTATCTACCTTGATCCCCTCCTCTGAGATGATATGTCCTAGTACTACACCATGTGATACCATGAAATGACATTTTTCATAATTGAGCACTAGGTTCTTAGAAATGCAGCCCGCTAAGACCTTATCAAGATGAGTTAAGCATGCATCAAAGGTACCTCCATATACGGTAAAATCATCCATGAACACTTTTATGCATATACCAATCATATCAGAAAAAATGCTCATGACTAGACGTTGGAACGTACCTGGCGCGTTACACAGCCCAAATGACATGCGCCGAAATGCAAACGTACCAAATGGGCAGGTGAACGTGGTCTTCTCTTGATCCTCCGCAGCTATGGGTATCTGGTTGTACCCTGAATATCCGTCCAAGAAGCAAAAATAGGGCTTTCCTGCTAATCTGTCCAGCATTTGGTCCATGAAGGTTAACGGGAAATGGTCCTTGCGCGTGACTGCGTTAAACTTCCTGTAGTCGATGCACATGCGCCATCCAGTCTGAATGCCCTTGGGAACTAGCTCGCTCTGCGAATTCTCTTCCACTGTGATTCCTCCTTTCTTCGGCACAACGTGCACTGGACTGACCCATTTGCTGTCCGAGATCGGGTAAATGACTCCTGCGTCAAGCAACTTCAGGATCTCCTTTTGCACTACCTCCATCATATTTGGATTCAATCTGCGCTGAGCCTCCCTGGATGGTTTGGCACCATCTTTCAATAGAATCCTATGCATGCATACGTCCGGGCTGACTCCGCGCAGGTCAGGAAGTGTCCATCCTATGGCGCGCTGGTTCTTGCGCAGCACCTGCTGTAAGCGCGCTTCCTGCTCCTCTTCTAATCCTTTCTTTATGATCACTGGCAGGGTGTCCTCATTTCCTAAGAAAATGTATTTGAGGTGCTCTGGAAGTTGCTTCAGCTCGATCTTGGGTGCCTGTTCAATAGAGGGCAAGATTTTATTAGCAGTGCAAATATGAACTATATTGTGTACCTGTTTGGATTCTGGTTCAGCACTGCTCAGCTCGGCTTCCTGCTCCTCCAACTCTGCCTGTGCCAGTGGCTGTGGTCCTACCGTTGCGCTTGCACATTGCGCATCTGTGACTAAATCATCAATGTTGTCCATTGTGTGCACTGTGGCGTCCTCATGTGGGTGTTGCATCCCTTTAAATATGTTGAAGTGGATTTCTTTGCCATCAACCTCCATGGAGAGTGTGCCCCTCCACACGTCTATTTTTGTGCGCGCGGTCATCAGAAAAGGTCTGCCCAGTAGGATCTGCGCACTGCTGGTGCTTGATTCACCCTCCATTTCTAGCACATAAAAATCTGCTGGGAACACCAGCTCTCCTACTCGCACAAGAACATCCTTTATCATGCCTGCAGGTTGTTTGCACGACCGATCTGCTAGCTGAATGGTGAGACCTGCAGGCTTTAGTGGTCCAAGGCGCAATGTCGCATATAGGGAATAGGGTAACAAATTGATGGATGCGCCTAAATCAATCATGCAATTGCTTACTGTGGTCTTACCTAAAGTGCATGGGATAGTGAACGTACCTGGATCTCGGCACTTAGGTGGTACCTTATGTTGCACGATGGCTGAGGCCTGCGCATTTAGCCTTACCTGTGCGCACTCGCCTTTCCTTCGCTTGTTTGTGCGTACCTAGGGATCTGCCGAACTGCTTCAATAAGGGGAATGTTTATTTCCACCTTACTGAATAACTCGTATAGCTCCTTATCCAGCGCTTCCTTCCTAGCCGATGGTGCCTACACAGGGAAAGGTGCAGGTATATTAGTACGATGCGTGCCCTTGTCTTTTAATTGTGTTATACCTGACGCTTCGCCCTTGCTGGCTTGTGGCTGGCACTTTTGGTTGCGCGTCTTGCTCAGGTTGCGCATTCTGCTCCGCTGGATCCGGACTTGCGCAACTGGTTGCGCGGGCGCCTTCGTGGTCTGCTCTGTTCCTATTGTGCGCCCAGTCCTCAGGGTCACTGCATTGACTCCTCCCTTGGGGTTCTGAATCACTTGCGAAGGCAGGTTGCCATCGCTCTTCTTTAGCTCATACACCGTGGTAGCGATCTGTGATAGCTGCTTTTCAATGGATTCGAACCGCTTGTCATACTTCTCGTCATTTTTGCGCACTGTGTCTGCCAGCTGCCCCACGATATCTTCCAAAGATCGCCTCGGTTGCTGGTTGTTATGCGCTGGTGCGTCAGTGCGGCAATGCGGTGGATTGTAGGGCGCAGCTTGTTGCGTCTGCTGTGGCGCGCGCTGATCCGTGGACTACCTCTGGAAATTGTTTTCCTCCTTCCATCTGAATCCATTTGCGGCTAGCCCAAAGCGTGGCTGATTCTGTCTCTGTGGTCCTCTGTTATCCCATCCTCCAAGAGCATTGACATCTCCTGATTCCTCGAAAAGTGTGGGACATTCATCAGTTTTGTGCTCGGTGGACCTGCATAATTCGCATGTCTTTGGCGCAACTGGTTGTGCGCCTTGCGCACTCATCAACTTCTGCAGCATGGCCTTCATTTCCTTGATCTCAGCGCTTGTTTCTACCTGATGCACAGAACGAGCACGACTATTTTCAAGTGTTAGCTGATGTCTTACCTGCCCAGCAAAGTCTTCTATCAGCTGCCACGCGTCTTCTGGGTACATGTTGCAAATGTCGCCTCCTGCGCATGCGTTCAGTAATCTCAGCTCCATGGGCAGCAATCCATTCAGGAAGTTCTCTATCAGCACATTTTGGGGCAGGCCATGATTGTAGCAGTTGGCCTCTAGCTCCCTGAAACGCTCGTAATACTCTAACAGCGACTCTCCTGCGCTCTGCCTAGGTGCGGCCAGCTCCCTCCTGAGTAGCGCGATCTTCGTTGCGGGATAAAATTTGTCCAGGAACTTCTTCTGCAGCTGCTCCCATGTGTGAATTGATCCTGCTGGTAAGTTCATTAGCCAATGTCTGGCCATGTCACACAATGAAAATGGGAATGCCTTCATCTTTAGCGCCTCATCGCTTTCCCCTTTTGTCTTCATGTTCTCGCAGATGACTAGGAACTCTCGCACATGCTTGACTGGATTTTCGTTGTTCATCCCGTGGAACTTGGGCATGTGATGAATGAGCGAGCTCCTTACTTCAAAATGACCGTCTGGCGGAAGCACGATGCACCATGGCTGGTTAACTGTGATTGGGGCTAACATCTCGCGCACTATTCTGCGTCGCGCAGCTTGTCGCGTAGGTGGCGCATTATATACTTCAGCGGCCATCCTTGCTTCAACCTCGCGCTGCACTTCCTCTCTGAACAGGGCTGCGCGGTTATGTGCTTTTGCTTCTTCCGGGGTTCTGTCCCCTAAGTTGTCTCCAACGACACTGTTATCCTCCATGACCTGTTCTAAATCTCAAAGAAAACGAAATTAAAAGATAACTAATGCTGCTGCGTCTGTCAGTGCGCAACTAGAATCTGCGCAGCGCAACTGTTTCAAGGTTGCGCAGGCTAATGGTGATTGCGCGCTGTCAGAAACAACAACGAGAATAAAGCAAACTGAAATAACTAATTACTAAAAAGGAAAAAACGTAAACTAGCTAAAACTTAGCTGTGTCGCTCCCCGGAAACGATGCCAAAATTTGATCGCGCGTCGTTGTACGCGTCAAATTAATCCTTCCTCTTCCACTAGTACAGCGGTTAAGTCAGGGTCGATCTCCACAGGGAGCAAGTAGTTCAGTTCTAACAAGTGACCTACACTTACGAAAGCTGGGGGTGTGAGTGATTGAGGTTGCGCGATGCGCGAGTAAATAGTAGCTAACGCAGAACTTGCACCAGACGTGCGCAGGCAGTAGAGATTAAATACTATGACCATGAGAAGTATTGCGCAGACAATCCTCTATGAGCGCATTCCTTATCATTGACTCTAAACGTCTATAGTTTGATTTCACTTAAGTTAGTGTCCGATCAAGGCTTCCTAACATATGCGCATGTTCCGATCAAAGTTCATGTGCTATTAATTCTTGAACTAGACTAAACAACTAAGAATCCGATCAAGGTAGTAATTGCCTATCCTAGCGCGTTACTCCTAGTTGGCACCGTCAGGCTATTCAACTAGTTTAACATACAACAACGAGCAACAAGAGTAAGATTGCGGTTCAAGGCTTCCCCTACTCATGCAACTAGCTGCCAACAATGTGCACAGAATTAATATAAGCAAGCAAGCTATGCATTAAGCGCAAGTCTCAAAGGAAATACTCATAGATTCATGCCCAACCAATACCAAGCGTTTAGCTAGACATGCTAGTGGTAAACATCATAGAAACAGTAGTAAACGGTGCGTGCAGGTTGCAGTCTTGGCTGGCGCAGTCGGCTAGCGCAGGTCCTCTCAGCAAGCTCGTGTGTTTTCCAGTTCTGCCGTTCTCTCTTTGAATTATGATGTGATGATGTGATGGATCCTCTCTGTAAACCCTAGACTTCCTCTTCTTTATATACTGCTCAGAGGCTCATCCTTGGCAACTTCCAAATCTGGTGGTGTCAGGATTTGGAAACACCACCATCTGCGCCTGGCGCACGGCCTGCTGCTTAGCGCAATCGGTTAGCGCACCGTGGTCGACTCTGCCAATTCTCCTGTTTGCGCCGCTAGCTCCGCAGGCTGTGTGATGCGCGTACTAAACGCTGCCTGTTAGCGCGTATCCGGCTTAGGCCCTTGTTTTGCCCTGAAATACAAAAATACTGGAAACCAGTAATCTTGTACACAAAATAATGCAAACAAGCATAGGGTTAGGATCTAAATAATGCGTATAAATAGGCTCTATCAATACCTCTATAGGAGGACAAAACCCCCCAAAAACCATAGACTTACAATAGTAGCATTGATTAGTTGCCAATTAGCCTAAGCTTTTCCCTTGGGTTCGACCCGAGGTCACTCGGTTATAAATATTGTTTGATATTTGCGTGACTAGAATAGCACTTCATTTTGCTTGCCTAATACGCCAACGTCAGTTCCCCTTTTTTCAGCTGAGAAGGTTCTCTGCTGCCGCTTTAAGTTAGATGATATCTTCTGGTTCCCTTTCTTCTGACCACCATTATTTGTGCATGAACTCCTTTTATTCTGAGGCTCTGGCTTTGTTTTAGATGGATGATGCGTCAGGTGCTGCAGCATCCTCTTGTTCACGTGTCTAGTTCCAACTTTCCATGCAGGTTTTGGAAATTCATCTGTATTATTCTTTTCATATATCATAGCATCTGAGGCTTTTATGAAGACTATTCCTCTAGAGCTTTCTTCACCAGTATATCCAAGCCCCGTTTTCCCTTTTCCAAGTCTTTGATAAGACAAAATTTCATCCAAGATATTTTTCTGAGGATCAGCTGCCTTGGCTGTTGCTGGTGAGACACCAATGTCAGTGGCTTGGCTTCCTGTGTCTTCCCTTTTCAGAATGGTAACTTGACTGTTGGATAAGGAGAGAAATTTCCTTCGTTCTTCTTCCAGAAGCTTGACTCTGTCAGTCAATGCTTGATTCGTCTGAAGGGCTGTCTCACACTGTTTAAGTATTTCCCCCAGATAGTCAATAAGGCTGACAGTTGAGTCCTCCTCATCTTCACTTTCGGATACTTCAATCCCATAGTGGAATTCGTCCTTCTTTAGCTCTTTGAGGTTGAAATCTGACACACTGGTTAGCACAACACAATTTTCTTCATCACTTTCCTCAGAGTCACTCCATTTTGCTGTCAGAGACTTATTGTTCTTTTTCTCTGAGTTTTTGAAGGGTTTGCTCGGACAGTCAGCCTCAATATGTCCATACCCTTCACAGTTCCAGCATTGGACACCTTTTTTCATTTCTTTCTTCTCATCTTCATTCTGAGCAGGTTCCTTCCCTCTCCTTTTATTTTCTCCACCTCTTCTGAATTGTTTTCGTGAGGATGAGCTTTGCCCAGTTCTCGAGTCCATGTTCTTCAGGAGCTTTCCAAGGTTCTTGACTAGCATACTCAGCTGATCATCTGGAGCTGGCTTCTTAGCTTCTGTTTCAGCCTTCAGTCCAATATTCTTGTCCTTAGGAGTGAGATCTTCTTTAACTAGTTTCATCTCAAATTGTTTGAGGGATCCCATCAACTCTTCCAGCCTCATGAATCTGACATTTTGGGCTTCTTCAATGGCCGTCACTTTCATGTGAAATCTTGTGGGCAACGATCTGAGGACCTTCCTGATCAGCTTCTCTTCAGGAATAGGTTCACCAAGAGCATGGGCTTCATTTGCCAGATAACAAAGTTTTGCATTAAACTCAGTGACAGTCTCCTCTTCCAGCATTCTCAGATTCTCAAACTGTGTGGCAATAATCTGTAATCTTGATAGCTTTACTCTATCAGTTCCTTCATGTGCAGTTTGCAGAATTTCCAAAGCTTGTTTGGCCATATCACAATTTGATATCAACCTGAAATTGTTAGCATCAACTGCAGCAAAAATCGCATTCAGAGCCTTTGAATTACCAGTTGCTGCAGCTCCCTCTTCAGTAGTCCATTGTTCTTCAGGCTTTATCCGTGTGACTCCCTGTTCATCCATGGTAATTGGGGGAGACCACTGGACCACGATAGCTCTCCAGGTCTTCTCATCAATGGCCTTGAGAAAGGCTTTCATCCTAGCCTTCCAATATCCATAGTTGCTTTTTCCAACAATGGAGGTCTGCTTGTGCTCTGTCCTTCCTTCATTGTGTCTTGGCTTCTTCAGAGATACTGTAGGATCTTTTACTCTGTGTGTTGAGCTCCCGCTCTAATACCAATTGAAATTCGTAGCGTCTCTGATAGACAGATTTGTGAACAAGCAGTTGCTGCAGCACGCTCTTGTTCACTCGGAAATTGTCTCAGCAAACAATGAACAAGACAGAAGTTTGTTCACCCAGTTCGGCCAACTGCCTACGTCTGGGGAGGACTTCCAGTCCTCAATCCACTAATCACAGAGGTCTCCAAGTACACTCGGTTACAACTCCACGCAACCTATGCTACTCAACCTTGTGTGGATCACTGGACACAATCAGAACAGGCTCTGACTTGTGTCTGCACACTCTCTACAAATGTCAATCTAGAATAGCTATTGTCTCCTCGAAACTAAGCCTATTCTAAACTACACTCAACTCTGCAGGGTTGCTGCAGCATCTGCTGTAGCACACAGCTGATGCACAATTGTCCGCGTCGCTCCAAGGCCTTCTGCCGAGCCGATCGAACAATTCCACGAGCGCTGCACACTCTGGAATACTCCCCCTTGCTCAGTGACCTCCTGCCACTAGCGAGAACTGCCGCTTAGACACTCGACCGAGCCACACACCCGTCAGTTCTTCCGCGGCCTTCCTTGATCAACCAACAAGCACCACTGCTCTGAATTGGCTTCCAGATCAAGCACGGATCAGACTATGCAAGTCCTGATCTCCTTCTGCTTCTGTCACCACATCTCTGCGCTCACGGTCTGCTTTCGGGTGATGATCGAAGAACTCGTCGCACACCAAAATTACTCTCTCTGAATTCTACGTATGCACTCGTGTATCCCTCAGCTTCGATCGACCTTTCTGCTCTGACCTGTTCTCCCTTAAATAGCAACGCCAGCTTCAATGAAGAACAGAATTTAGCAATGTCCCACAAAGAATCAATTATCTCCTAATTTTTAGGAGATTAGATTTGTTTTGATCTCCAAAACAAATCTCCTTCTCTAGCTAAGAATTCCCTACTGGAATATTCTCTGCAGCACTTTAAAAGATTCTTCTGATGCTCTCCGCAGAGCTGCCAGGCCTTCTAGCCAATCGTCCAGGTTGCTGCTGCTATTCGGACAGATGCTGCAGCAACTTGAACACTGCTATAGCATCCCCTGTTGTAGCTGCTCATTGTTCACTTTGTGCTGGTTTTGTCAAACACTGCCATACTGCATCATCACAATCCTTTTTAGACAGGGCATACAGTCCGCCGAATAACTAAAAATTGGTTCCCATTTCCAAATCCATGGGATTGAAGATTTCATAAAAAATAAGAGAGAATATAATTCTCTAGGGAAGAATCCTGCATTGCCTTCCTTATTAAGAACATCTTTTGCCTTTGGAGAATATTTCTCCCATAGTGCTTATTTCTCTAGATAATCTTTAGGAAGAATATCTTCCTTGGTGCCATAAAATTGCCATCAGTGAACGAACAAGACAGGTATTTCTGTCTTTGCAATCTCAGCACAAATCTTGATAAACCAAGAGTGCTTATGGTTTGGATTATCATATAACAAGGCACTATCAAATGCATCAATATAATCCCAGTAGTTATTTCTGACTGGAGGCTTACCAGGCCCAAAAGAGAATTCTCTAGTCTTCTGAGGTGAGAATCCCCAATCATTGAGAGATATAACTCTCTTAATCACAATCTTATTGAATTTATAAATTTCAGACTGGGCTGTAGTGAGATGACGAATCTCACAGCCATTATTAGCAAGAATAGCTTCATAGAATTTTTTGGACTTATATGTCCTGTTTGGGAAAGACTCTTCCTCCACGTATTTGGATATAATCCTCCAAGGCTCATCAAGCCACAAATAATCTTTTTCATCTAAGCAAACCAGCATTGCTAGATTCAGCTTCATCATTTGCCACTATATTGGCAAAGCTGTGGCCTATATGCTCCTGAGACGGTATAACCGAAGAGGA
Source organism: Umbilicus rupestris (assembly GCA_963678935.1). NCBI lineage: Eukaryota > Viridiplantae > Streptophyta > Magnoliopsida > Saxifragales > Crassulaceae > Umbilicus > Umbilicus rupestris. The sequence continues at coordinate 3,511,402 of OY787619.1, forward strand.
AGATCCTTCCTGTTGTTGCTTTTTATAAGCAAGAAACTCTTGATATTCTGTCATATGACAAACCAGCAGCTATAAGCTTCTGTTTTCCATGCTGAGCCAGGATATTATCTGGCTGTCTACCACGGCCTCTTCCTCCTCTATAAGAGGAAGAATATCTACTTGATCTATAAGAGGAAGGAACATGCTGCCAGGACATTTCTGCAGAGACAAAAGAACTCATGTTAGTTCTGTATAAATTCTCGAGTTAAAAAATCTGGAAGACAATTATCTTCTCTTTTCTTATAAATGATTTCAAAATCAAAAGGGGCTAAATGGGCCTGCCATCGAGAAAACATCTGCTTCGAAACGTCATGTTTGAAATCTTTTTGAAACATAAACTTTGCAGCTCTGCAATCTGTCTTAACCACAAATTTTGGTTATACAAATCATCCTGAAATTTCAGAATACATTTAACCAAAGAAAGTATTTCTTTTGCAATAGTAGCATAATTCTGTTGCGCACTATTCCATTTTCCCGAATGAAACCTAACAAGATATTCGTGTTTAGTACCAGGGTCTATCTATTTTAACCTATATCAGAAGCATCAGTCTCAACAATTTTTGTTCAATTAGGATTGGCAAGCATTGAACAGGGTAAAAATTTAACATTTTCTTTAATTTTTCTCACTGCATTAGTACGAACATCAGTCCAGGCATTAGGATTCTTCTTAAGCCTATCATATAAGGGGGCAACATCTTCAGCTAAATTCTTTTAATATGCTGAAATATAATTCAAACTTACAAGAAATCTTTGTAACTAAGTTTTATCAGTCATTCATCAGGAAATTTGCTTGCAAACTCAATGCAACGATTAATAGGAATAATTTTCCCTTTATCAATATTATGACCTAAAAATCTGACAACAGTTTGAAATAAAGACATTTTAGACTTAGATATTACTAAACCATTTTTAATAACAATTTGTTTAAATATCCTTAAGTGTTTAAAATGCAACTCCAAAGTCTTAGAATAAACTAAGATATCATCAATATAGACAATTATAAAATCATTGTATAGATTAAAAATATCATTCATCATCTTTCGAAATTCAGAAGGGGCATTCTTCAAACCAAACGTCATAACATTCCATTCAAAATGGTACATTAAAAGCTGTCTTATAAACATCTTTCTTATCAATATTTATCTGCCAATATGCTGACTTCAAATCAAATTTAGAAAAGATCACTACATCAAACAATCTATCAAGAAGATTTTTCTTATTCGGGATGGGATATCGGATCCATTTCAAAGCTGTATTGAGAGGCTTATAATTAATAACTAATCTAGGAACTCTTTCCTGTTCACTATGCTTATTAACATAGAATACCGTGCAAGACCATGGCGATTTAGAAGGGCTAGTTAGTTTCTTATGAATTAATTCATCTATTTCCTTTCAACATATCTTCACATATTCCTTACTCATCTGGCAAGGTCTAGCTTTCGTTGGAATCTTATCCTCTGTAAATCCATCTTCTTATGGAAGTGAAACAACATGTTTCTTTCTATCCCAAAAAGCATTAGGTAAATCACTGCAAATATCAGTAATAAACTCATTCTTCAGAATATTAATTTTATCCTGCAATTTAGGATTTTTCAGCTTGTCCTTGATTGTAACAATTTGTAATTCCTGCTTAAAGAAATTCAGCTGATTCTCTTTAGCAATAACAGAATCATAGACCTGATGAAGTGCCTTAGTCAGAGGCTCAGTCCTGAATTTAAGGAAAATATCTTTCCCTTCAAAGGTTCCTATAATTTCTTCTATATCTACCTTCTTCAGGGGATAAATTTTTGTAAGAAAAGGTGTCCCAAATATAACCTGGTTAGTAATATTCTTTGCTAATAAAAAACTTGTTTGAATACAAACCCCATCAATACATACTTTTGCTCTTGGGAGCTTATAGCTAATGTCTAGCTTATCTCCTCCTGCATGCGAGAGAGTAATGATCTGCATATGCCATTTCTGAGTGATAAACATTTCCAATGTCGAAAGAAAATTCCTTCTAGACGAGATGGAATCTAGTTCTAAAAGAGGATCTGTAATAACAATTTCTTTTCCTTTCTCAGTTCTGGAATCCTGTGATCAAGTTTTCTATTCTCTATTTTCAAATCTGCAATTTCTTTTTTAAGATTATCAATCTCCACAGTCAAGTCATAACTTGTAGTAGGGCTCTCTATAAGTTTTTTATCACTAATCCTTTTATAAACTTCAGACATCATATAGGGCTCATTTGTTCTAACCATGTCAGAATTCTGCTTTGAAGATGTCGAAGATTCTACAGCATCTTCAATCTGATCAATGATCTGCGACCTGACAATAGGATCTTTAATAATTTTCAAGAGCTCCAATGCAGTAGCATTATCCAAGGCATTAATTTCCAAATCCGGGAACTGCGATTGAATTCTATATAACTGTTCATTATCAGAATCCTTATCTACATTCTTTATATGACAAGATTGACCTAAAAGACAAGGTTCACAAACAAAATCTGAACTAGTTGAAGAAGTATCTTCTTCTCTCAATACTCGAATATTCCTACTCAAGGATGATTCTCCTTCTGAGTAATCATCAGAACTATACTCCGATTCAGAAGTATCCGAGTTAATAATACCTTGGCCAATATGGCTTTCAACTTATTATCTTCTTCAAGACTATTAATTTTTTTCTTGACCCAACAAGTTCGGGCGAAATGTCCAACTTTTCCACAACGGTGGCAAACAATATCCTTAAATCTTCCTTTCTTCTTGATTTCTCTTGCATATTTGCGTTGTCTTTTATCTTCCAATTTTTTTCTCTAAATATCTTCGCTTTTTCCTCTTATAATCCTGAATAACTTGAGGATTTTGACGCTTATTAGATTTAGCTTTCCTATTCCTAGGAATCAAAGGTTTATCATTAGCAAATTGATCACAGAAGCGGCCTAATTGGTGCCTCTCAATAATATTTTGTCTCTTCATTTGCTGATTCAACCTGACTTCATTGCATATAGCAATTCCTTCTTGGGTACAGGCTGCTATAAGTCTGCCATAAGTATCTGTTTCATATGGGATATGATCCAAATTTTGTCTAAGGACCCTTCTTATCCATTCAGCAAATAAACTGGGTAGACCATCAATAAATTTTGATTTCCAATGAGGGCTATTACATTCTGGCAACTCCATAACTCTGCTAAGGAATGTATCCTTATACCATCTGAAATCAGTAAGAGTCTTACATCTTAGATTCTGCAATAGTGTCCTAACATTCTCACTATTGTCTGTATATCTTCCCATAAAATGTTCAATAATATTCATAACAAGGGTATAAACTGCATCTTCTCTATTAATTTCACCTTCTTTCTTAGTAGTATTAAGGATTATCATTCTATCCTCTTGGGTTAAATAATTATCCCACCAACCTTTTAATTGTCCTGTGAAACCTGATATAATCATGTTTGCAATGTTTTTACCAGTATTCCCATTATTCCTACATATAGTAGAATACATAAGCATTCTATGAATAGTATTATGAATCTGCTGGTAAGCAAAACCATCTATGTTCCATTCATAGATATGACTTCCACTGTAACTATTAGATATAATTTCATTACTCTCTTCAAGTAAAACATCAACAGGTGTTGGTTTAGGGTAATAATATTTACCGATAATGGGTTTATCTGCCCACTTATGAAGTCTATTGATTTGGTCATTATAAACCTGTCTCTGATCAGGATTTTCAATAAGTTCATCCCTAAATTTATTATCTAAGGTACTCAATTTAAGAGTTTTAAAGTGTTCAGTTAGTAAATCTTATAACTCTTTCATTGGTCTTAACTTAAATCATGTTACTTTAGGTGGCGGCTGAATACTAGGCGAGGCTGTAACATTACTTGAGGCTAGTATGCCTACTTGGGAACTAGTGACTCCAGAAATTCCTATATTGGAATTGTGAATGGTTGGCTTTTGATGTAAAATATCATAGATCTTATCTAGTCTATCCTGTAGCGAAGCAATTTGTTCTCCTATAATATTCAAATACAGATTAGTGTAATTATTTTGTTTATAAGTTTATTTATATGTTCTCCTGTTATTTTTAAGGTTTCATCCTCCAATAAATTAGTAAAGGCTAGGAAATTATAAATCCTATCTTGCTTCTCAATTTGAAATGGTGTATGAGGTGGGTAAACCTGGGTAATAGTTTTTCCTGTAAGTAATTTATAATTCCTTTCAAGTACTGAAACATAGGGCTCTATATAAGTAGTTATAAACCATGGAACAAAATACATAATTTCATTCTTTTCAGTACATTCTGCATAGAACTTATCACTAATCTCCTTTAATTCAGATGGCTTAAGGTTGCTATACAACCAAGTCTTATAGGGAATCCAATAATCTGATTCAAATTCTTCAGATATTATCTTCCTTTAGAAAGATCCTGGTCTAAAATCTAATCTATACTCCATTCAAATAGAAAAATCCATTTCTGACTCAGTTATTTTTGGTCCTAATCCTCTAGCAATATTATGTCTATCAATTATTATTCGGTCTATCTTATTTGGTCCTCTTATTTGAGAAGTAGAGGCTATAGAGGGCTCTATAGGAATATCAAACGGAGAAATATAGGAATGGACAGATTTAGTCCTAGAATATTTAGGGTAATCATCTGTGTTATTATCACGATTACTATAAAATTTTAGATTTATAATCCCTTCCTTATTCTGAATAACTTCCATTAAGTTATATTGAGGAATATCCCGAGGCAAGGCAGATTGGTCTAAAGTCCATTGTTTCGGAAACTCAATTTCTTCCCATTTTATTTTTCTTCTCGTGGCTATATTCGATTTAGCAAAATTAGTTTCAATTATAATTGTTTCATTCAGAGGTTTATCAACTCTTCTACACATTGGGTTAAGGGTATATAAAGTGATAATGAGTATGGCAGTGTTTGACAAAACCAGAACAAATGAACAAGGAGTTGCTGCAGCTCAAATAATCAAGCAGGCAGCAGATGTGAACTAGCAGCAGCTGCAGCAGGGGATGTTATAGCAGGAGCTTGTTCAACTGGCTGCATCACATGGCCGAGTAGCAGCAGCGTCCTGGGCTTCTCCAGAAGGGCTGGGAACACTATGGATAGCATCTGAAGGATTTCTAAAATACTGTGGAGTATTTTCCAGAGAGGTTTACTAGTCAGAGAAGGAGATTTGCATTGAAGATAAATATCAAATCTAATCTCCTAGATTTTAGGAGATAATTGTTCCTTTTGGGACATTGCCTAAACCTGGGCATTGCTTAAAGCTGGTGATGCTATTTAAGTAGAAGGGGTTTAGAGCAGAGAGGTTGATCGAAGCTGAGGGATACACGAGTGCATACACAGATTTCAGAGAGAGCAATCTTTGGTGTGCGAGGGACAAATTCTTCGATCATCACCCGAGAGCAGAGCGTGAGCGCAGAGCTGTGGTGATTGTAGCAGAAGGGAATCAGGACTTGCAGAGTGTTATTCGAGCTTGATCTAGAAGCCAATTCAGAGCTGCGGAGCTTGTTGGTTGATCAAGGGAAGCCGCGGAAGAACTGACGAGTGGTTGGCTCGGTCGAGTGTCGTGCGGCAGTACTCGCTAGTGGCAGGTGGTCACTGAGTAAGGGGGGGTATTCCAGAGTGTGCAGCGCTCGTGGAATCGTTCGATCGGCTCGGTGGAAGGCCTTGGAGCGACGCGGACATTTGTGCTTCAGCTGTGTGTTACAGCACTTGCTACAGCAACCCTGCTGAGTAGTGGTAGTTTAGAATAGGCTGAGTCTTGAGAAGTCTGTAGCTATTCTAGATTGACATATTGCAGAGGGTGTGCAGACACAAGTCAGAGCTTGTTCTAATTGTGTCGAGTGATCCACACAAGGTTGAGTAGCATAGGTTGCGTGAGTTGTAACCGTGTGTACGTGGGAACCGTCGAGTTAGTGGATTGAGGACTGGAGAATAGTCCTCCCCAGACGTAGGCAGTTGGCCGAACTGGGTGAACAAACTTTGTCTTGTTCATTGCTTGCTGAGACAATTTTCTAGTGAACAAGAGTGTGAAACTTTGTCGAACTAAGACACTGTGAAATTACATAAAGGTTTATAATAAATTCTATAGCATATAGTCATAACTTCAGATCCTGGTTTATAATTATAACCATGAGTTTTAACATTTAATGTTAGAGAGTCTAAGAAATTAGAATCCGTAAGAGACAACTGGGCCATGCACTAAACTGGTTTGAATAATTCCTATTAGGGATTGTTTCCAATTAAGGTTTCTACCATCTCTAAGGGCTGCAATAAAGCTCTCGGGTAATCCTTCCAGGGTAAGGGGTTTGAAGGCAATTTGCACTAATCCAATATGGATAAACTTATACTCTTTCCGATATGATAGAATATCCATTTCATCCAACAGCTTTACTGTTAATTCCTAGGCATCCAAGGAAATAGTTTCTTCTGTAGTGTTTACTACTTGTTTTAAACCAATTTTCTCAAATGTTCCCAACTTATAAATCAGGCTAGGCTCAACCTTTGGAATGGTCCATTTATTCAATTCATCCAGATTCTGGGGAAGGTCATATTCCTCCTTCATACTGTTCTTTACAGTATGTTTTCTGTGAAGTAAATTCATTTTTATCAGCTGGCATGTGAAAACTCCAAATTTCAAACCATAATCCACTATCATACTGCTTCCATGTGGCTCTGATACCAAAATACGGCACGGGCAGCTCGCTCATCCAAGCACCTAGGCTGTCTAATCCTAAAGCAGAGGTGTCCCGCTGAGAATCTCTCAAATAGAAGCACGTTCAGAACAAATATGGGGGCGACTACAGTGTCAGCAATTACCTTGGTCCGTTAGACTGTCACTAAAACCATAAGATTCCTAAAGGAACTGAGACCAACCCGCACAAAAACACCCTAAAACGCCAACCTCGGCTCAGACGGGCAACAAACAGTGGAGAATCCAGTCCTAAACTCATATTATGTGTAGGTCTGTCCTAAAACAAATTAACCCAAAATTCTAAGCATGCGTCCTTTTCATGAATTCTCAGGGTAACAAATCACATCCAATACTAAACAACAAAGCATCATGGATCACGAGCGACCAGCACCTTACAGGATCATTACAACAAGAAACACAACATAATAGCTTCTTATGATTATCAATTCAAAGTCTTCAGACACCACAGATTTCTAGCCTATAAGGCTAGCCATGCAAACACACACATAGATTAAAAACAGAAATAAATAAAACTTACAGGTTCTCTGATGATTGTTCAAAATAGAAAACCAGATATTATTCAAGCTCCAAAATATTATACACATGTAGAGAGAGAGTAAGAGAGTTCATGAGAGTGCCCAAAAGCACCCTCGTACAGACACACAACAAATTTATATATAGACCTTTGGCCGACTTAGTAATGGCCCCACACCAACATAAAAGACAGACACAAAACACACCGACTGGGACAATATGATTGTCCTCTGGCTTTATCTAGCCGCAAAGGAGATATTCCCTTCTTGTCTTTAGCCTTCTGAGGGACTACATTTTCAAAAGTTACGGCTGAGACTTATCATTACTCCGTTGTGCAAGATAAGCACTTGTCGCTTTCTTGACATCATCCTCAAGAAGTTTATCCAAAATGACAAGACAAATATCCTCGAAAAAGGAATCAAGCTCTTCCTTGTTGCCACTTGTCTTGGATTCTTGATCATTTCCCAGCTTCACTGTCCTCATGGATTCATCTGATTAGTGGTCTTCAACATTGAAGATGTCCCTTTTCAAAGACGAAAGATAAGCATCAATGATTTCCTCTTTGGAGAGGTCCGGGGCTTTAGCTTTAGCTTTCAGACCAAGACTATTATAAGCTTTCTCTTTCTGGGCTTTGGCCTTATCTTGATAAGTCTTGATATGATCTCAGATCTGGCACATTGTGTTATCTCCATAAGGCCTTATCTTGATAAGTCTTGATATGATCTCTGATCTGGCACATTGTGTTATCTCCATAAGGCTTCTTTGTCTCTGGATCAATTCTGGCCATCTTATCCCAGAGTTTTGTATAAGCAATCCTTTTTAGACAAGGCATACAGTCCGCCGAATAACTGAAAATTTGTTCCCATTTCCAAATCCATGGGATTGAGAATTCCATAAAAAAAAAAGAGAGAATATAATTCTCTAGGGCAGAATCCTGCATTGCCTTCCTTATTAAGAAGATCTTTTGCCTTTGGAGAATATTTCTCCCATAGTGCATATTGCTCTAGATAATCTTTAAGAAGAATATCTTCCTTTGTGCCATAAAATTGCCACCAGTAAAAAACCAGACATGTATTTCTGTCGTTGCAATCTCAGCACAAATCTTGATAAACCAATAGTGCTTATGGTTTGGATTGTCATTGAACAAGGCATTATCAAATGCGTCAATATAATATCAGTAGTTGTATCTAACTGGAGGCTTACCAGGCCCAAAAGAGAATTCTCTGGTCTTCTGAGGTGAGAATCACCAATCATTGAGAGATATAACTCTCTAAATCGCAATCTTGCTGAAATTATAAATTTCAGACTGGGCTGTAGTGAAATGACGAATTCAAAGCCATTATTAGCAAGAATAGCTTCATAGAATTTTCTAGACCTATATGTCCTGTTTGGGAAAGATTCTTCCTCAAGGTATTTGTATATAATCCTCCAAGGCTCATCAAGCCGCAAATAATCTTTTTTTTCTAAGAGAATTATCATTCTCTGGGTATTACCCAAAAGGAAACCAGCATTGCTAGATTCAGCTTCATCATTTGCCACTATATTGGCAAAGCTGGGGCCTATATGCTCTAGAGACGGTATAACCGAAGAGGAAGATCCTTCCTTGTTGCTGATAAGCAAAAAACTCTTGACATTCTTTGTCATGTGACAAATCCGTAGCTATAAGCTTATGTTTTCCTTGCTGAGCCAGGATATTATCTGGCTGTCTACCACGACCTGTTCCTCCTCTATAAGAGGAAGAGTATCTACTTCATCTATAAGAGGAAGGAACATCCTGCCAGGACATTTCTGTAGAGACAAAAGAACTCATGTTAGTCCTGTATAAATTCTCGAGTTAAAAAATCTGGAAGACAATTATCTTCTCCCTTCTTATAAATGATTTCAAAATCAAAAGGGGCTAAATGGGCCTGCCATCGAGCAAACATCTACTTCGAAACATCATGTTTGAAATCTTTTTGAAACATAAACTTTGCAGCTCTGCAATCTATCTTAACCACAAATTTTTAGTTACACAAATCATCCATAAATTTCAGAATACATTTAACCAAAGAAAGTATTTCTTTTGCAATAGTAGCATAATTCTGTTGCGCACTATTCCATTTTCCAGAATGAAACCTAACAAGATATTCTTGTTTAGTAGCAGGGTCTATCTGTTTTAAAATTCCTCCATAACCTATATCAGAAGCATCAGTCTCAACAATTTTAGTCCATTTAGGATTGGTAAGCATTAAACAGGGTAAAAATTTAACCTTTTCTTTAATTTTTCTCACTGCATTAGTATGAACATTAGTCCAGTCTTTAGGATTCTGACAATGCAGTATGGCAGTGTTTGACAAAACCAGTACAAGTGAACAAGGAGTTGCTACAGCACAAGTTAACAAGCAGTCCAGCAGCTGCAGCAGGGGATGCTACAGCAGGAGCTTGTTCAACCGGCTGCATCATCTGTCTGAGAAGCAGCAGCTACCTGGGAGTGTCTAAAAGGGCAGGAAACTCTGCGGAGTGCATCTGAAGAATTTCTAATATGCTGTGGAGTTTTTTTCAGTGAGGTTTACTAGTCAGAGAAGGAGATTTGCATTGAAGATGAAGATCAAATCTAATCTCCTAAATTTTAGGAGATAATTGTTCTTTTTGGGACATTGCCTAAACCTGGACATTGCTTAAAGCTGGTGCTGCTTTTTAAGAAGAAGAGGTTTAGAGCAGTATGATTCGATCGAAGCTGAGGGATACACGAGTGCATACACAGAATTCAGAGACAGCAATTCTTGGTGTGCGACGGACGAAATCTTCGATCATCACCCGAGAGCAGAGCGTGAGCGCAGAGCTGTGGTGATAGAAGCAGAAGGTGGTCAGGACTTGCAGAGTCTGATCCAAGCTTGATCTGGAAGCCAATTCAAAGCTGGGTGCTTGTTGGTTGATCAAGGACAGCCGCGGAAGAACTGACGGGTGGTTGGCTCGGTCAAGTGTCGTGCGGCAGTACTCGCTAGTGGCAGGTGGTCACTGAGTGAGGCGGAGTATTCTAGAGTGTGCAGCGCTCGTGGAATCATTCGATCGGCTCGGCGGAAGGCCTTGGAGCGACGCGGACAAATTGTGCTTCAGCTGTGTGTTACAGCAGTTGCTACAGCAACCCTGCTGAGTGAGTGTGGTTTAGAATAGGCTGAGTTCTTTGAGAAGTCTGAAGCTATTCTAGATTGACATATTGTAAAGGGTGTGCAGACACAAGTCAGAGCTTGTTCTGATTTTTGTTGAGTGATCCACACAAGGTTGAGTAGCATAGGTTGCGTGAGTTGTAACCGAGTATACTTGGAGACCTTTGTTTTTGAGTGGATTGAGGACTGGAGAATAGTCCTCCCCAGACGTAGGCAATTGGCCGAACTGGGTGAACAAACTTCTGTCTTGTTCATTGTTTGCTGAGACAATTTCCGAGTGAACAAGAGTGTGCTGCAGCAACTGCTTGTTCACAAATCTGTCGAACTGAGACACTACGAATTTCAATTGGTATCAGAGCCGGACCTCAACACAGAGTAAAAAGATCCTACAGTGTCTCTGAAAAAGCCACGACAATGAAGGAAGGACAGAGTACAAGCAGACCCCCATTGTTGGAAGAAAGCAACTACGGATATTGGAAGGCTAGGATGAAAGCCTTTCTCAAGGCCATTGATGAGAAGACATGGAGAGCAATTGTGGTCCAGTGGTCTCCCCCAATCACCATGGATGAACAAGGAGTCACACGGATAAAGCCTGAAGAACAATGGACTGCTGAAGAGGGAGCTGCAGCAACTGGTAATTCAAAGGCCCTGAATGCAATTTTTGCTGCAGTTGATGCTAACAATTTCAGGTTGATATCGAATTGTGACATGGCCAAACAAGCGTGGGAATTCTTCAAACTGCACATGAAGGAACTGATAGAGTGAAGCTGTCAAGACTCCAGATCATTGCTACACAGTTTGAGAATCTAAGAATGCTGGAAGAGAAGACTGTCACTGAGTTTAATGCTAAACTCTGTGATCTTGCAAATGAAGCCCATGCCCTTGGTGAACCTATCCCCGAAGAGAAGCTGATCAGAAAGGTTCTCCGATCGCTGCCCACAAAATTTGACATGAAAGTGACGGCCATTGAAGAAGCTCGAAATGTCAGATTCATGAGGTTGGAAGAGTTGATGGGGTCTCTCAAACAATTTGAGATGAAACTGGTTAAAGAAGACACCACTTCTAAGGACAAGAATGTTGGTCTAAAAACTGAAACAGAAGACAAGAAGGCAAGTCCAGATGATCAACTGAGTATGCTTGTCAAGAACCTTGGAAAGCTCCTGAAGAACATGGACTCAAAAACTGGGCAAAGCTCAACCTCACGAAAATTCAGAAGAGGTGGAGAAAATAAAAGGAAAGGGAAAGAACCTGCTCAGAATGAAGATGAGAGGAAAGAAATGAAGAAGGGAGTCCAATGCTGGAATTGTGCAGGCTACGGTCATCGATAAATCAACTGTACTAGCAAACCGATGAAAAAGAAGGCTCTCTCTACAAGTGGAAGTGTAGATGAGAAAGAGCTGAGTGAAGATGAATGCAACTTGGCCAGATACAGGTCTGTCAGAAGAGGCAGAAAAACACAAGGAAGATTGAACCAGAACTTGCTACAGCAACCTCTGTATCACTGTAACAAGAGAGCTTCAAAGTATAAAAAATGTTACAGCTGTGGTCGCAAAGGTCACATACAAAGAAACTGTTTCTCAGCTCATGCCAGAGTAGCTTCAGCCAGGAAATCTGTCAGACAGAATCATACGCAGACTCAGCTCCTCGCTCTAGTCAGCACAGCTAGCACCTCGGACAAGATAAGCTGGTACTTTGACAGTGGTTGTTCAGGACATATGACAGGAGAAAGATCCTTCTTAAAAAACATTACACCCTGTTTGGAACAACGTGTTAAGTTTGGGAACGGCCTAAAAGGAAGAGCTCTGGGAAGAGGAACTTTGGTAGTTGAAGGAATGCCAAGCCTGAGCAATGTTCTTCTAGTGGAAGGACTAAAGGCAAATCTCAGAAGCATTAGTCAGCTGTGTGATGGGACTAAACAGGTTAAATTTACGAAAGACTCATGCAAAGTCCTCGACAAATCTGGAAAATGTATAATGGAAGGAGCCATATCAAAAAGCAAATGTTATCTTCTCAATGTGAGTTCAAACTCACCGATTCAGAAATGTATGCTGACAAAGGCCGAGGAAATGACTCTGTGGCACAAAAGGATGGGGCATGTTAACCTGAGAACTCTGAAGAGAATTGCTACAGAAGGTCTAGTCAGAGGAATACCGCTGCTAAAAGGGGAGACAGATTCTATCTGTGGTGACTGTCAGATTGGGAAACAAAAGAAGGCTTTGCATCCAAGAGTTAAAGATATAGGTACCACCAGGCCTCTACAGTTGATTCACATGGATCTGATGGGACCAATGGAAGTCGAGAGTCTGGGCAGGAAAAGGTATGCATTTGTCTGTGTTGATGACTACTCCAGATTCACCTGGATAGACTTTATCAGAGAAAAATCAGACACTGTGAGAGTCATTGTGTCTCTGGTGTCTCGCTTAGAGCAAGAGAAAAATCTCAGAATCAGCAGCATTCGCAGTGATCATGGCAGTGAATTTGAAAACAAAGATATGGATGATTTCTGTCGACAAAGGGGTATCTCACATCAGTACTCCTCTCCCATTACTCCTCAGCAGAATGGTGCAGTGGAACGAAAGAATCGAACAATCCAAGAAATGGCCAGAGTCATGATCCATGCTAAGAGGGTTCCCCTAAAATTCTGGGCAGAGGCCATGAATACAGCATGTTACATCATCAATAGAGTCATCTTACGGAGAGGAACCAACCAGACCTGCTATGAGCTCTGGAATCAGAAGAAGCCCACAGTTAAATACTTTCATGTCTTTGGAAGTGATTGTTTTATTCTAAGAGATCGGGAGTATAGGCAGAAACTAGACCCAAAAAGTGATCCTGGTCTGTTTCTGGGCTACTTAACAAACAGCAGAGCTTATCGAGTCTACAACCAGCGGACACATACAGTAATGGAATCCATAAATGTTGTTGTCAACGATGCTGAAGAAATCCCTCCCCCTGATACTGTCACTGATGATGAAGACTCTGATCTTGAGGAGGTGTCTTTCAGACAGAACAGAAGTGAACAAGCTGTTGCTCCAGAAGATGCTACAGCAAGTGCTGAAGCAGAAAATCCAGATGTGCAATTGGAAAACTTGTCCGAAGATGTGAACTCTCAGATTTCTAATCCTCCCTCAAGGCAGCCCCCGAAGAAGATTCAGAAGAATCATCCCTTGACAAATGTTATTGGAGACCCGTCAGAAAGAAGAAGAACCAGAAGTCATGCCTATCTTAATACATGTTTTATGTCCAGCATTGAACCCGAGAATTTCAAGGAAGCCATGAGTGATGAATTCTGGATATTGGCGATGCAGAAAGAATTGGCAGAGTTTGAAAGACATGATGTTTGGGATCTGGTAGACAGACCAAATGGAGTAAATATTATAGGCACAAAGTGGGTGTTCAAAAACAAAACTGATGAAAAAGGCAACATTACAAGAAATAAAGCCAGACTGGTTGCCCAGGGATATTCTCAGATTGAGGGTCTAGACTTTGAAGAAACATTTGCTCCAGTGGCTCGCCTAGAGGCCATCAGACTTCTTTTAGCAATGTCTTGTTTCATGGGGTTCAAACTATATCAAATGGATGTTAAAAGTGCGTTCCTGAATGGAGACCTCTCTGAAGAAGTCTATGTCTCTCAGCCAAAAGGTTTTGAAGATCCTCATCACCCAGAGCATGTATATAAATTGAAGAAAGCCTTATACGGACTGAAACAGGCTCCTCGGGCATGGTATGAGAGGCTGACAGTGTTCTTAGAAAAACATGGCTACAAACGAGGGGGAGCTGACAAAACTCTATTTGTCAAACGAACTCAGTCAGACATGATCATTGCTCAAATATATGTGGATGATATAGTCTTTGGATCAAAGTCTCAGCACCTGGTGAAGCAGTTTGTGAATCACATGCAGTAAGAATTTCAAATGAGCATGGTAGGAGAACTGTCATACTTCCTTGGTCTGGAGATAACTCAGAAAGAAGATGGCATCTTCATTGCTCAAAGCAAATACAGCAAGAACCTTGTGCAGAAATTCCAGCTAGATAAGGCCAGTCACAAACGAACGCCTGCTGCCACTCATGTTAAAGCCATTAAAGATAAGCACGGTATGGAAGTGAGTCAGACTATCTACAGAAGTATGATTGGGAGCTTGCTATACCTTACTGCCAGCCGCCCTGACATTTCATTTGCAGTAGGAGTCTGTGCCAGATTTCAAGCTTGTCCCAAAGATAGCCACCTGCAGTTGGTCAAGCGCATCATTCGGTATGTTGGAGGAACTGTGGACTATGGCTTATGGTATACTAAGAACACAAATGCTAATCTGGTCGGATACAGTGATGCCGACTGGGCAGGATGCTCAGAGGACAGGAAGAGCACTTCGGGAGGGTGCTTCTTCCTAGGAAATAACCTGGTCTCTTGGTTCAGCAGGAAACAGAACAACATTTCTCTATCCACTGCCGAGGCTGAATACATTGCTGCTGGGAGCTGCTGTGCACAAATGTTGTGGATGAAGCAAATGCTGAGTGAGTATGGGATTCCTCAAGATGAAATGACCCTCTACTGCGACAATATGAGTGCTGAAATTTCAAGTGTCTCTACTTATGCAGATTTGTGAACTAGCAGTTGCTGCAGCACACTCTTGTTCACTTAAATGTAGGCACAGCAGACAATGAATAGGACACAGATTTGTTCACCCAGTTCGGCCAATCTGCCTACGTCTGGGGAGTACAATTCTCCAGTCCTCAATCCACTCAACTCGAAGGTTCAGATCACACTAGGTTACAACGCACGCAACCTATGCTACTTTAACCCCGTGTGGACTACTCAACACAATCAGAACAAGCTCTGATTTGTGCCAGCACACCCTCTACAATATGTCAGCCTAGAATAGCTACAATCCTCTTCAAGAACTCAGCCTATTCTAGCCTACACTACTCAGCAGGGTTGCTGCAGCAACAGCTGTAACACCAGCTGAAGCACTCTGTCCGCGTCGCTCCAAGGCCTCCTGCCGAGCCGATCGAACCACTCCAAGAGCGCTGCACACTCTGAGTAACTCCCCCTCACTCAGTGACCACCTGCCACTAGTGATATCTTCCGCACGAACCTCGACCGAGCCTTCCACCCGTCAGTTCTTCCGCGGCTGCCTTTGATCAACCAATAAGCTCCACAGCTCTGAATTGGCTTCCAGATCAATGCACGAATCAGTCTCTGCAAGACCTGATTCTCCTCTGCTTATGCACACCACAGCTCTGCGCTCAACGCTCTGCCCGTGTGTGTTTTGATCGAAGAACAACGTTCGTAGCACACCAAAGAATCCTCACTCTGAAATCTGTGTCTACTCTCGTGTATCACTCAGCTTCGATCACCCTCTTCAGCCCTCGAACCTTCTGCTTAAAAACCCTCACCACTTTAAGCAATTTCCAGGTTTAGGCCATTGACCCACAAGATCAATTATCTCCTAAAATCTAGGAGATTAGATTTGATTAATATCTTGAAGCATATCTCCTTCTCTGACTGATAATCCTTGCTGAAATATGCTCAGCAGCATTTTAGAAATTCTTCTAAGCACTTTCACAAAGCTGCCAAACCTTCAAAACTCACCCAGCACAAAACTGTTATTCGGACAGTTGAACTAGCTCTTGAACCAGCACCTGCTGCAGCATCCCCTGCTGCATCTGTTGCTGGTTGACTTCTGCTGTATACTTCTGCTGGCCTCCTTGATTGATTGAGCTGCAGCAGCTCCTTGTTCACTCATGCTGGTTTTGTCAAACACTGCCATACTTGCATTATCAATCTCCCCCTTGGCATTTTGACAAAACCTTAAGGCCAATGCACTCTTCCGAAAACCAGAAACGAAATACTCTAAATAAAATTAATAGAGAGTAAGTAGATGAGGCCACACTCGGCCATAGCATACTGACCACGCAGGGTCAAAAAAATGTATCAATATTCAGCAGCACAAATAAATCTTCTCTCCCCCTTTTTGTCATAGATGCTCAAGGGGCCTGCTCCTCATCTTCCAGGAACTCCAAGTCTCTGATGAGGCTCCTGATCTGTCCCCGCCTGGCATCTCTCCTCTTGGCTTCAGCATCAAGAATAGCCAGCTCAGACCGGAGGTGGCACACAATCCTGGCACGAAGAGCAGACTGGATTGTGGCAGCAGGGGGAAGAGATTCCTCCAAGGGAGCTGGAGCTGAAGAACCACCCATGAGAAGATCCTCATAGGCAACATCCACTGCATGTTTTCCCTTGAATAATTTGTGATCAACAGTAAAGACCTGCAGCTCCTCAGATAAACCTTCAGTAATCGCTCCGAACTCTGGGTGCTGAGATACCATGATCCCATGGATGAGGGAGGGCAGCACAATAGGCTTGCTGGAGGAGGCACTCCCGGCATGTGTAGCAAGCTGAGGGAACATCACACTTCCCAGGCTGATCTTCCTTCTCTTTCCAATAGAATAAAGAAGGTTAGCAAAGTCTTTGCTGACCTTCCCTCTGTGAGAACTAGGAATCCAGTTCCTTGCACCAAGATGATACAGCAGAGCATACTTGGAGGTAAGCTCAGCTGCACTGAGATTCGGGCCGCCCCAAGACAGGCACACTCCCGCTGTAAGGGTCTTTGCCAATAATTCAGGCTTCACATCAGTGGGAGCCCTTGCATTCTCAGAAATCCCAAGGAATGCATCAATAATTTCCGGAGTAATAACCACTTGTTTACCCCTTACCCAGCTTCTCCCATACTCATCAGCTCCTTCTTCTCCAAATTTTTCTTCCATATTCACTATAAATTCTCTAACCAGAATAATATTGAAACGGTGAGGAAAGGTTAGGGACTTGAGCAATTTTACCTCAGTCAGGAGCTCAATCATAGTAGCTGATCTATACTTGTCTTGCACCAGACGCTTCTCATGCACAATGTGTTTCCTCTCAACAGCACTCCAGGATTGAGAGACGCTTTTGTTCCTGAACCATGTGCCTCCGACAGTGAGAGCAGAGAAATCTTCAGCTGCAGGACCTTTCTCAGAGGGTCCACCAAGAGATCCTTCTTCACTGGATGAGCTTTCACTACTGGAGCCTGGGATCAGGATAGGAGCTTTGCCCTTGTCTGAAGAAGGGGGATGTGCTGCAGCAGGTTCTTGTTCAGGGGACTCAGCAGCTGTTTCAACCCCTTCACCAATAATACCTGGAGACATGACCAGTGATCTGCACTCTTCTCCTGCAGGAACTGCTGCAGCAGTCTCTGCTGCTTGTTCTTCCTCTGAAGCAGCTTCAGTCATATCCGCTTCTGGCAGCACAGCAGAACCGGAGACAGGTTCTCCATCACGTACCAGCCGCCTCCTCTTCTGCGAAGCTTCTTCAGAGGGAGAGGGCTCACTGTGCGACACAGGGAGAGGGTTTGGTTCCCACACAACCACCTCCAGCGGCTGAGCAGGGTCTTCGTTGCGTGCCTTGGTCCTTCTCTCAGACCTGCTTTGCCTGTCAGCTGCCAGATTCTTCTTCAGTCCACGTGTCTTCACCATTTCTGCAGAGATGTGGAAGGAGGGAGGAGCGCACAGAGGATGATCGGCAGAGATTTCTGAGACGCCCTTTGCTCTTGATCTGTGCCCTAGAAAATATTTACCCGTTATTTTCTTTTCCCTTTTGAAGTGTAAGTCACGTGCCTCTCATGTGCAAATATTTTCTTTTCCATCTTCAGCAACCAACACATGTGAACAAGCTAATTCGGACCAGGTTGCTGCAGCACATGTGAGCTTGTTCACCTATTCACTTCAGGCTGCAATTTTTGCTCAGAGGATCCTTGAGAGATTCTGGTGGAGCCTTCTTCACCCATACTTGGAATACACCAGAGCTTTTCTTCTTCTGATCTTCCAGCCTCCTAACCCTTTGTTTGGGTTTCCATATTTGAACCATCTTTGATTTACCCTTGTTTTTAGTAATCCAGTGCCCTTGTGCAGCAACATGAAATGGAGTCTTTGTGCAACATGTGCTGATTCTGGACTTTGCTCCCCCTTTTTCAGCTGAGCAAGTTCTGTGTTGCTGCTTCAGATCGAAATTGATCTTCTGCTTCCCAACACTTGTATCAGTACTCCACTTGTTCTGAGACTTTTGTTTTGTTTGAGAAAAATGTTGTCCATGATGCTGCAGCATCCTCTTGTACACATGTCTAGATCCAAATTTCTCTGCCATTTTTGAGAAGGCATCTGAATTCTTCTTCTCGTCTGTCTCACCATCTGAGGCTTTAATGAACACTGTCCCTTTAGAGCTTTCTTCACCAGTATATCCAAGCCCTGTTTTCCCTTTTCCAAGTCTTTGGTAAGATAATATTTCGTCCAGAATATTGCTCTGCGGGTCAGCTGTCTTGGCTGCTGCTGGAGTGGATTCAACAGAGGTCTGTCTTTCTGAATCTTCTCTTTTCAGAATAGTAACTTGATTATCAACTGAGGGTAGACATCTCCTTCGTTCTTCTTCCAAGAGATTTACTCTGTCAGTCAAGGTCTGATTGGTCTGAAGAACTGCCTCACACTGTTTGAGTATCTTCCTCAGAAGATCAGCAAAACTGTCAGATGAGTCATCGTCATCTTCACTCTCAGAGACTTCAATCCCATAGTGAATTTCTACCTTTTTTAGCTCATTGAGGTGGACATCTGAAACACTTGTCAGCACAACACAGTTTTCTTCATCACTCTCATCTGAATCACTCCATTTTGCTGTCATGGATTTGCTGTTCTTTTTCTCAGAATTCTTGAAGGGTTTGCTTGGACAATCAGCCTCAATGTGTCCGTACCCTTCACAGTTCCAGCATTGAACTCCCTTTTTCATCTCTTTCTTGTCATCATCGTCCAGTGCTGGTTCTTTCCCTTTCTTCTTTCTTTCACTGCCCCGTCTGAATTGTCTTCGCGAGGAAGAGCTTCTCTCAGTTCTGGATTCCATGTTTTTCAGAAACTTTCCTAGATTTTTAACCAGCATGCTCAACTGATCGTCTGGAACTGTCTGCTTGATTTCTGCTTCAGCCTTCAAACCAACATTCTTGTCCTTGGAAGTGGTGTCTTCTTTGACCAGTTTCATCTCAAATTGTTTGAGAGACCCCATCAGCTCTTCCAACCTCATGAATCTGACATTCTGAGCTTCTTCAATGGCTGTCACCTTCATGTCAAATTTTGTGGGCAGCGATCTGAGAACCTTTCTGATAATCTTTTCTTCTGGAATGGGCTCACCAAGGGCATGAGCTTCATTTGCAAGATCACAGAGTTTAGCATTAAACTCAGTGATAGTTTCTTCATCAAGCATCCTCAGATTCTCAAATTGTGTGGCAATAGTCTGGAGTCTTGACAGCTTTACTCTATCAGTTCCCTCATGGGCAGTTTGTAGAATCTCCCATGCTTGCTTGGCCATGTCACAGTTTGAGATCAACCTGAAGTTATTAGCATCAACTGCAGCAAAAATTGCATTCAGAGCCTTTGAATTACCAGTTGCTACAGCACCTTCTTCAGCAGTCCATTCCTCTTCGGGTTTAATTCTTGTCACTCCTTGCTGATCCATGGTGATTGGGGGAGACCACTGAACCACAACAGCTCTCCATGTCTTCTCATCAATAGCTTTGAGAAAAACTTTCATTCTAGCTTTCCAATAACCATAGTTGCTCTCTTCCAGGAGTGGAGGTCTACTCGTGCTCTGTCCTTCCTTCATTGTCTTGGCAACTTCGGAGACACTGTAGGACCTTTTAAACTCTGTGTGTCGAGTTCCCGCTCTGATACCAATTGAAATTTCAAGTGTCTCTACTTATGCAGATTTGTGAACTAGCAGTTGCTGCAGCACACTCTTGTTCACTTAAATGTAGGCACAGCAGACAATGAATAGGACACAGATTTGTTCACCCAGTTCGGCCAATCTGCCTACGTCTGGGGAGGACAATTCTCCAGTCCTCAATCCACTCAACTCGAAGGTTCAAATCACACTAGGTTACAACGCACGCAACCTATGCTACTTTAACCCCGTGTGGACTACTCAACACAATCAGAACAAGCTCTGATTTGTGCCAGCACACCCTCTACAATATGTCAGCCTAGAATAGCTACAATCCTCTTCAAGAACTCAGCCTATTCTAGCCTACACTACTCAGCAGGGTTGCTGCAGCAACAGCTGTAACACCAGCTGAAGCACTCTGTCCGCGTCGCTCCAAGGCCTCCTGCCGAGCCGATCGAACCACTCCAAGAGCGCTGCACACTCTGAGTAACTCCCCCTCACTCAGTGACCACCTGCCACTAGTGAGATCTTCCGCACGAACCTCGACCGAGCCTTCCACCCGTCAGTTCTTCCGCGGCTGCCTTTGATCAACCAATAAGCTCCACAGCTCTGAATTGGCTTCCAGATCAATGCACGAATCAATCTCTGCAAGACCTGATTCTCCTCTGCTTATGCACACCACAGCTCTGCGCTCAACGCTCTGCCCGTGTGTGTTTTGATCGAAGAACAACGTTCGTAGCACACCAAAGAATCCTCACTCTGAAATCTGTGTCTACTCTCGTGTATCACTCAGCTTCGATCACCCTCTTCAGCCCTCGAACCTTCTGCTTAAAAACCCTCACCACTTTAAGCAATTTCCAGGTTTAGGCCATTGACCCACAAGATCAATTATCTCCTAAAATCTAGGAGATTAGATTTGATTAATATCTTGAAGCATATCTCCTTCTCTGACTGATAATCCTTGCTGAAATATGCTCAGCAGCATTTTAGAAATTCTTCTAAGCACTTTCACAAAGCTGCCAAACCTTCAAAACTCACCCAGTACAAAACTGTTATTCGGACAGTTGAACTAGCTCTTGAACCAGCACCTGCTGCAGCATCCCCTGCTGCATCTGTTGCTGGTTGACTTCTGCTGTATACTTCTGCTGGCCTCCTTGATTGATTGAGCTGCAGCAGCTCCTTGTTCACTCATGCTGGTTTTGTCAAACACTGCCATACTTGCATTATCAAGTGCCATCAGCATATCTAAGAATCCGGTTCAGCACAGCAGAACCAAGCACATTGACATTCGTCATCACTTCATCCGTGATCTAGTAGAAAAGAATATCATTGCACTACAGCATGTGGTGTTTGCCAAACAACTTGCTGATATCTTCACAAAAGCTCTAGATGCAGCCCGGTTCGAAGATCTGACAGCCTCTCTGGGGCTCTGTGTTTTACCTCCATAGGACGGCTTGAAGACCGCCCCCTTGTCATTTGTTCCAAAAAGGGGGAGGAGATGATGCGGAGAAAAAGGAGAGGTTAAGAGATTTTATTCTGGAAACAAATTCTCTAAGGTTTTGTCAAAATGCCAAGGGGGAGATTGACAATGCAGTATGGCAGTGTTTGACAAAACCAGCACAAGTGAACAAGGAGTTGCTACAGCACAAGTTAACAAGCAGTCCAGCAGCTGCAGCAGGGGATGCTACAGCAGGAGCTTGTTCAACTGGCTGCATCATCTGTCTGAGAAGCAGCAGCTACCTGGGAGTGTCAAAAAGGGCTGGAAACTCTGCAGAGAGCATCTGAAGAATTTCTAATATGTTGTGGAGTTTTTTTTAGTGAGGTTTACTAGTCAGAGAAGGAGATTTGCATTGAAGATGAAATATTCTAGATTGACATATTGTAGAGGGTGTGCAGACACAAGTCAGAGCTTGTTCTGATTTTTGTTGAGTGATCCACACAAGGTTGAGTAGCATAGGTTGCGTGAGTTGTAACCGAGTATACTTGGAGACCTTTGTTTTTGAGTGGATTGAGGACTGGAGAATAGTCCTTCCCAGACGTAGGCAATTGGCCGAACTGGGTGAACAAACTTCTGTCTTGTTCATTGTTTGCTGAGACAATTTCCGAGTGAACAAGAGTGTGCTGCAGCAACTGCTTGTTCACAAATCTGTCGAACTGAGACACTGCGAATTTCAGATTCTTCTTAAGCGTATCATATAAGGGGGCAACATCTTCAGCTAAATTCTTATAATATGCTGAAATATAATTCAAACTTTCAAGAAATCTTTGTAACTGAGTTTTACCAGTCATAACATCAGGATATTTGCTTGCAAACTCAATGCAACGATTAATAGGATAATTTTCCTTTATCAATATTATGACCTAAAAATCTGACAACAGTTTGAAATAAAGACATTTTAGGCTTAGATATTACTAAACCATTTTTAATAACAATTTGTTTAAATATCCTTAAGTGTTTAAAATGCAACTCCAAAGTCTTAGAATAAACTAAGATATCGTCAATACAGACAATTATAAAATCATTGTATGGATTAAAAATATCATTCATTATCTTTTGAAATTCAGAAGAGCATTCTTCAAACCAAACGGCATAACATTCCATTCATATTGTCCAAATGGTACATTAAAAGCTGTCTTATAAACATCTTTCTTATCAATCTGTATCTGCCAATATCCTGACTTCAAATCAAATTTAGAAAAGATCACTGCATCAAACAATCTATCAAGAAGATTTTTCTTATTCGGGATGGGATATCGGATCCAGTTCAAAGCTGAATTCAGAGGCTTATAATTAATAACTAAGCTAGGAACTCCTCTTTCCTGTTCACTATGCTTATTAACATAGAATGTCGTGCATGACCATGGCGATTTAGAAGGGCTAATTAGTTTCTTAGGAATTAATTCATCTATTTCCTTTCTACATATCTTCACATATTCCTTATTCATCTGGAAAGGTCTAGCTTTCGTTGGAATCTTACCCTCTGTAAATCCATCTTCATATGGAAGTGAAACAACATGTTTCTTTCTATCCCAAAAAGCATTAGGTAAATCACTGCAAATATCAGTAATAAACTCATTCTTCAAAATATTAATTTATCCTGCAATTTAGGATTTTTCAGCTTGTCCTCGATGGTAACAATCTGTAATTTCTGCTTAAGGAAATTCAGCTGATTCTCTTTAGCAATAACAGAATCATAAACCTGATGAAGTGCCTTAGTCAGAGGCTCAGTCCTGAATTTAAGGAAAATATCATTGCCTTCAAAGGTTCTTATAATTTCTTCTATATCCACCTTCTTCCAGGGATATATTTTCGTAAGAAAAGGTGTCCCAAGTATAACCTGGTTAGTAATATTCTTTGCTGATAAAAAACTTGTTTGAATACAAACCCCATCAATACATACTTTTGCTCTTGGGAGCTTATAGCTAATGTCTAGCTTATCTCCTCCTGCATGCGAGAGAGTGTGGGTAGTCTTATAAGAATATCTAGTAGGTATCAATTCTTCATCCATAAGAAGTTTGATCTGCATATGCCATTTCTGAGTGATAAACATTTCCAATGTCGAAAGAAAATTCCTTCTAGACGAGATGGAGTCTAGTTCTAAAAGAGGATTTGTAATAACAATTTCTTTTCCTTTCTCAATTCTGGAAATCCTGTGATCAAGTTTTCTATTCTCTATTTTCAAATCTGCAATTTCTTTTTTAAGATTATCAATCTCCACAGTCAAGTCATAACTTGTAGTAGGGCTCTCTATAAGTTTTTTTATCACTAATCTTTTTATAAACTTCAGACATCATATAGCGCTCATTTGTTCTAACCATGTCAGAATTCTACTTTGAAGATGTCGAAGATTCTACAGCATCTTCAATCTGATCAATGATCTGCGACCTAACAATAGGATCTTTAGTAATTTTCAAGAGCTCCAATGCAATATCAATTATCTGATAGAGCCTATTTATACGCATTGTTTGGATCATATCCCCGTGCTTGTTTGCATTATATTATGTACAAGATTACTGGTTTCCAGTGTTTTTGTATTTCAGGGCAAAACAAGGGCCTAAGTCGGATACGCGCTAACAGGCAGCATTTAGGACGCGCAGCACACAGCCTGCGGAGCTAGCGGCGCAAACAGAAGAAATGGCGAGAGACAGCAGAGTTGCGCCGAACAATGCGCTAAGCAGTATGCCGTGCGCCAGGCGCAGAGTCCAGTATTTCCTAATCCTGACATGACCAGATTTGGAAGTTGCCAAGGATGGACCTCTCGAGCAGTATATAAAGGGGAGGAAGTCTAGGGTTTGAGACATCAATCAGGAGACACACAGAGAGGCAACACCCCACATCAGAGGGCCACAAGAGAGCGAGAGAGCGGCAATCTGGAAAACACACGGACTTGTTGAGAGGACTTGCGCCAGCCGAGAGACATACTGCACGCACTGTTTGCTATTGTTCTCTTGGATACTCTAGTTATTATTTACTGTTTCTATGATGTTTACCACTAGCATGTCTAGCTAAACGCTTAAGTATCGGTTGGACATGAATCTATGAGTATTTCCTTTGAGACTTGCACTTAATGCATAACTTGCTTGCTTATATTAATTCTGTGCACATTACTGGCAGCTTGTTGCATGAGTAGGGGAAGCCTTGAACCGCAATCTTACTCTTGTTGCTTGTTGTTGTTTGTTAAACTAGTTGAATATCCTGACGGTGCCAACTAGGAGTAACGCGCTAGGATAGGCAATTACTACCTTGATCGGATTCGTAGTTGTTTAAGTCTAGTGCAAGAATTAATAGCACATGAACTTTGATCGGAACATGCGCACATGTTAGGAAGCCTTGACCGGACACTAACTTAAGTAAAATCAAGCTATAGACATTTAGAGTCAATGATAAGGAATGCACTCATAGAGGATTGTCTGCGCCGATACTTCTCATAGTCATAGTATCTAATCTCTATTGCCTGCGCACGTCTGGTGCATTTTCCTGCGTTACGATACCACTGTTTACTCGCGCACTGCGCAACCCACTCACTCACCCCCCAATCTTCGTAAGTGTAGGTCACTGGCTAGAACTGAACTACTTGCTCCCTGTGGAGATCGACCCTTACTTAACCGCTGTACTAGTGGAAGAGGAAGGAATTAATTTGACGCGCACAACGACGCGCGATCATTATCCAAGGCATTAATTTCCAAATCCTGGAACTACGATTGAATTCTATATAACTGTTCATTATCAGAATCCTTATCTGCATTCTTTTTAGGACAAGATTGACCTAAAAGACAAGGTTCACAAACAGAATCTGAACTAGTTGAAGAAGTATCTTCTTCTCTCAATGCTTGAATATTCCTACTCAAGGATGATTCTACTTCTGAGTAATCATCAGAACTATACTCCGATTCAGAAGTATCCGAGTTCAATAATACCTTGGCCAATATGGCTTTCAACTTATCATCTTCTTCGAGACTATTAATTTTTTTCTTGACCCAACAAGTTCGGGTTGTTAAGGTATGTGGCATCATTGACAAACTCCTACAAAGTGCACTAGAGCCTGCTACAGCAAGTATGTAAAGAAAACAGCTGATGAAGAGCATTCCAGAGCGAGCAAACTCAGTAAGTGGCGCTTCAGATGAAGACATTAAGTGGCCTCTGAGCTTAATGTCTTCACCAGGCGCGCCACCTAATGTTGCCTTGGGGCGCTCAGAAATCTGGAAGAGATCATGAAGACATCAGCTTGTGCAATCTGGGCAGAGTGACTATCTCAGTGCTCAAGCAGTGGAGTAGCTGCAAGTGCTACAGCAGACGCTGGTGCCTGGAGCTGCAGCAAAAGTATCGCACACCTTCAGACAGCATGTGCTACAGCAGAGGCTGGAGCTAAAATGTTGTAGCAGAAATTCAAAGCTTTCTCGGAGATTGCATTCAAACAACAAATCAGTGGACCGAAGAGCTTCCGGAAAGAGCTAAATATTCAGGAGAATATTTCTGGAGTGTCTCTCAAGAACAAAGGCAGATTTGTTGAGTGAAGATTTGATTGGAAAATCAAAACTCCTATAAATTAGGAGATATGTTCTTGTAGAGATCTTGAAGGATCTTCCTTAAAATTGATGGGTTTGTTTCCTAATGCATTTAGGAAATTCCAGCAGTAGCAAACAACTCCAGCACAAGTGAACAAGGAGCAGCTACAGCAGGGGATGCTATAGCAGGAGCTTGTTCAACTGGCTGCATCATCCGTCCGAGAAGCAGCAGCAACCTGGGCGTGTCTAGAAGGGCTGGAAACTCTACGGAGAGCATCTGAAGAATTTCTAAAATGCTGTGGAGTATATTTCCGTGAGGTTTACTAGTCAGAGAAGGAGATTTGCATTGTAGATAAATATCAAATCTAATCTCCTAGATTTTAGGAGATAATTGTTCTTTTTGGGACATTGCCTAAACCTGGACATTGCTTAAAGCTGGTGCTGCTATTTAAGAAGAAGGGGTTTAGAGCAGAAGAGTTGATCGAAGAAGAGGAATACACGAGTGCATACACAGAATTCAAAGAGAGCAATTTTGGTGTGTGACGGACGAATTCTTCGATCATCACCCGAGAGCAGAGCGTGAGCGCAGAGCTATGGTGACAGAATCAGAAGGTAATCAGAACTCGCATAGTCTGATTCGAGCTTGATCTGGAAGCCAATTCAGAGCAGTGGTGCTTGTTGGTTGATCAAGGGCAGCCGCCGAAGAACTGACGGGTGTGTGGCTCGGTCGAGTGTCTAAGCGGCAGTTCTCGCTAGTGGCAGGAGGTCACTGAGTGAGGGGGAGTATTCCAGAGTGTGCAGCGCTCGTGGAATCTTTCGATCGGCTCGGCAGAGGGCCTTGGAGCGACGCGGACAAAGTGTGCATCAGCTGTGTGTTACACCAGTTGCTACGGCAACCCTGCTGAGTGAGTGTAGTTTAGAATAGGCTGAGTTTTGGGGAGACAGTAGCTATTCTAGATTGACATTTGTAGAGGGTGTGCAGACACAAGTCAGAGCCTGTTCTGATTGTGTGCAGTGATCCACACAAAGTTGAGTAGCATAGGTTGCGTGGAGTTGTAACCGAGTGTACTTGGAGACCTCTGTGTTTAGTGGATTGAGGACTGGAGAATTGTCATCCCCAGACGTAGGTAGTTGGCCGAACTGGGTGAACAAACTTTTGTCTTGTTCATTGTTTGCTGAGACAATTTCCGAGTGAACAAGAGTGTGCTGCAGCAACTGTTTGTTCACAAATCTGTCAAGAGACACAGTGAATTTCAATTGGTATCAGAGCCGGAGCTCGACACACAGAGTAAAAGATCCTACAGTGTCTCTGAAGTTGCCACGACAATGAAGGAAGGACAGAGCACAAGCAGACCCCCATTGTTGGAAGAAAGCAACTATGGATATTGGAAGGCTAGGATGAAAGCCTTTCTCAAGGCCATTGATGAGAAGACCTGGAGAGCAATAATGGTCCAGTGGTCTCCCCCAATTACCATGGATGAACAGGGAGTCACACGGATAAAGCCTGAAGAACAATGGACTGCTGAAGAGGGAGCTGCAGCAACTGGTAATTCAAAGGCCCTGAATGCAATTTTTGCTGCAGTTGATGCTAACAATTTCAGGTTGATATCGAATTGTGACATGGCCAAACAAGCGTGGGAAATTCTGCAAACTGCACATGAAGGAGCTGATAGAGTGAAGCTGTCAAGACTCCAGATCATTGCTACACAGTTTGAGAATCTGAGAATGCAGGAAGAGGAGACTGTGACTGAGTTTAATGCTAAACTCTGTGATCTAATCGAACTAAGCTAGCCGAACTCCGAATCATGTGAATAAAATCATCACAAAGAGGATCAATCGACTTAAAGATGCGATTCATGAATTTAAGGCACAACTCAATCCAAAAATTTTTTTGATGCTACTTAATTGCTTAGCAAACATTACTTCGTGTGATCAATACTTAAAGCTTGGATGAGAGCAATTATGCGAGTGTAATGTGCTCAAAGTGAGTGTGTAGCATAGAATCAAGTTGTAGAAAATCAAAGCAAAAGCGCAAAACACCCCACACTTAGAATTTTGCTTAGTCCCTAAGCAATATAAAGAATAAAGGATTGTAAAGAGAAAGTTGCGAAGGAACTTCTCTCGTGTGGAGGTAGCCTAATGCACATCCGTCCGTGTCCGTGAATGATGCTCTTGGCAGTTGCAATAAATCTGAAACTCACGAAAAAGGTTAGCGCAACACTTGAATTCCCATGTTTAAAACAGCCAGCTATGCGAGATATAATTAATGTAGAACATATAGCTAGGCATGAGGTTAGAAAACAAATGCGCGACAATGTATATGATGAGTTCACTTAGGTATGTTTGTGTGCATCAAAAGTCATGAATTTGTGCATTAATGTGCTTGAGAAGGGTTTTGGACAATGGCAAATAAGAGGCAGAAATTTCCAAACCCAAGGCAGTGCTGCTGAAAAGTGCCCGAATCAGGTGATTCGGTGATGGCAAATAATTGATTCGGTGACACCCGGGCGAATCACTTTTGTTCGGATAAGATTGGTTGGCCGAATCAGGTGATTCGGACAAGGCAAAAAGGATTGATTCGGCCAAGTGTCCGAATCACTTTAGCTGGGATAGAGGTTTGCCCGAATCACACTTGATTCGGACAAGGCCAAAAGCGGTGATTCGGCCTGGGTGCCCGAATCATTTTACCTGGGGAGTTCAAAATAGTGTTTTTTAAAAGAAAATCTGCCAGAGAAACATTCAAGTGCCACAACCAATTGTCATACAAAAAATATCGCGGCGAAGCGCGTCAAATACAAATGGACAAGTCAAGCCAAATACATGTCAATTAAAACATCACAAGTCATGACACAATATTGTAGCAAACTAAACCTCATTCCCTTGGTTTCCACTGCCAGCTCCGGGAGCTCCTTCAGCATTGCCTCCATCCACTCTCCCTTCGAACATGGCTGAAACTGAGTCACTCGCAGCTGTGGTAGGCACAGTCGGCTGAGGTGGTGGCTGAGAGAAGGGTGCTGGAGGCGGTGGAAGGTCTGAAATACCCATGCTCGCTGCCATACGCACCATGACATTTCCTTGCCATGCGACAAAATCGTGGACAAGGGTGGATAATACCTCATGAGAGCGAATGAGCGTCGTGTGAGAATCTGAAAGCGAGTCCAAGCGTGCGCTCAACAATGCCAGGCCTTGGCATGCAATGGGCTCAGGCTCGACGTGAGGAATGGTGATAGAGCCTAGTTATACACATTATTTAGGTCATAACCCTATGCTTGTTTGCAATATTTCATGAGCAAGATTACTCGTTTCCAATGTTTTTGTATATCAGGTCAGAACGAGTCCTTGAGTCGGATACGCGCTAACAGGCAGCGTTCTAGGAGTGAAAGATCAGCCTGCGGAGCTAGCGGCGCAAACAGAAGAAGAAATGGCGAAAGACAGCAGAGGTGCGCTACCCTATTGCGCCAATCAATGCCGTGCGCCAGGCGCAAAGTCCCAGTGACCAGATTTGGAAGTTTCCAAAAGATGAACTTCCTGGGCACTATTTAAACAAAGAAAGTCTAGGGTTTCAAGAGATCGGAACATCATCACTCAGCGGCATTCCAGAGGCACTGCGCGGCAGAACTGGAAAACACACGGACCTGTCAAGGAGAGTTGCGCCAGCCGACTGCGCCAGCCAAGAGAAGACACTGCACGCACTATTTGCTACCGTTTTCTCTGATACAGTAGTTGTTATTTACTATTTTATGATGTTTACCACTAGCATGTCTAGCTAAACACTTAGTGTTGGTCGGGCATGAACCTATGATGTATTACCTTTGAGACTTGAGCTTAATGCATAGTTTATTTACTTGTATTAATTCTGTGCGTACTGAGACAGTTAGTTGCATGAGTAGGGGAAGCCTTGAACCGCAATCTTACTTGTGTTGCTTGCTTGTCACCTGTTAAACTAGTTGCATGCGTAGGGGAAGCCTTGAACCGCAAACTTACCGTGACAATTAGGAGTAACGAGTTAGGGTAGGCAGTTGCTACTGTGACAGGATTCGCAGCTGTTTAGTCTAGTTCTAGGATTAATAGCACATGAACTTTGAACGGAACATGCGCGTGTGTTAGGAAGCCTTTACCGGACACTAACCCAAGTAAAACACAAGCTATAGATGTTTGGAGTCGATGATAAGGAATGCATTCATAGAGGATTGTCTGCCCAATACTTCTCATAAACATAGTATCTCATCTCTACTGCTTGCTCACGTCTAGTGCAATTCCCCGCGTTACGATATTCGCTGTTACTCGCGCATCGCGCAAAACCCCCAATCACTCACGCAACCCCCGTTTTCTTAAGTGTAGGTTACTGGCTAAAACTCACTGCTTGCTCCCTGTGGAGATCGACCCTTACTTAACCGCTGTACTAGTGGGAGAGGAAGGAATTATATTTGACGCGCACGACGACGCGCGATCAAATGGCAGTGGGAGAGGGTCTGAAATCTCGCATAGGCGCTGAGGTGTGGGCTGGATTGGCTGCTGCTGACATGGGTGGCTCGCTGGCCTGCCTGGGTGGTGTCTCTATATCAGGGAGCCCATGCTCCTTTCGCTTCCTCTCTATTCTCTTCTCCAAGTGTTGTGGCACTTCTGCTCGAGTAATCCAACAAAGCGTCTTAGGCTCTATCATGTGCATCTTTCGGAGAGTTTCCAGGTTGAAAATTTTCTTTGGCACGATTGCGCAGCGGTCTAAAGTGAATCCCAGCCACTACGCGAGAAGCGTAATAAATGTCCCGCCACCTAGAGCTCGCCCTTTGTACTTCAATCGCTGATATGACTCAAACTGGACCGTCAGTGCATCTACAATGTTTACTGATCTGCCGCGAGAAATGAGGAGCATCAAGTCCAAGTCCGATGTATTAACGTACCTGCCCCCATCCTTGCGGCTGTGAATGGATGTAGCTATGATACGGTGAATCCGCCCCCAAACTGGGGAGGTAATCATCGTGGCTGGCTGAGGGGATGTGAAGAATATGTCCTTCGCGGCGAGGTCCACCCAGAAATGGTACCGTTCGCGCTCTCTGAAATGCGGGGACTCACCAAGCTTAGTGCACCCAAAAGCTGTGCAAATATCCAGCGCGGGCAGGGTAAAAGTCTGCCCGCCTAATCGGAAGGTCCAAGAACTGACAGTTTGGTCCCTCTTGCCATTGTGCCTTCGACTACCCTCAATATCTTCCTTTGTCGCAGAAAATGATGCCATAAATTCCTTCACCAGCCTCGGGTAAGTACCCGGATCATCCATCAAAATATAATGCATATCACTGGCACGAAGATAATTACTAATTTCATCCATAACCTTAAGCTTGCTCAGTGCGGCATGATCAGGATAAGTGGGAGCCAGTACCTCATAATTCTCGTGCTATGTCAATAAAGCTTGCATCTTGGCGTCCGCAGCAAGGATTTCTCCAGTAAGATGGCGGGGTCTCCTTGTCTCTGCTGCTCCAGAATGAGGGATAACTGCCAGCCTGGCTTGGGAGCGCGACGACTCTCCCACAAGTCTGAAATCGTCGGAAGAGGATGATGATGATGAGGAGGATGCACTGACTGGAGACGGCGGGGGAGAGGAGCGGATTATGATACCACCAGTAGCTCGCCTTGGCTTCGGTTTGGTTTTGGCTGGAGCTTTAGCTTTAGGTTTAGCAATGCCCTTACCCTTTTTAGCTGCCGACAGCTTCTTGGCAGGCGGTGGTCGTGGCTTTCCTGTAGTCGTCAAGTTAGTCCTGGCCATTGTAAAGCTGGGCGAAGGAGAAGGGTGACTCGGGGAAGCTGCGGCTGATTCGGGCGAAGAGGACTCGGAGGAAGCTGGGTTGAATGGCGGTCGCGGTTTAGGGTTGGCTCGGACAGGCGGTGCTCGGACGGACGAGGGTTTGGCTGGGAAGGTCGGACGGAAGCTGGTTTGGGGTCTGTGGTAGTCGGACGGGAGCGCTCGGGCGGAAAAGGATTTAAGGCTCGGGGGGGAATGAGCGAATAAACGGAGTTCGCACGAATAAATCTTCAGCCTCCAGCGAATTTGATTCGGGGACCTGCCCGAATCACCTTTTGATTCGCCCGAATCATTTACTCAGTGCTGATTTATATGTTTTCGGGTGAGCGAATCAACTGATTCGGGCGAAGGCTTGGCCGAATCGATCTGGGCGAAGGCTTGGCCGAATCGATCTGGGTAGTTGCTTGACCCAATCATTTACTCAGTGGCGAGTTATACATTTTGGGTGCACGAATCAACTGATTCGGCCACTCATGTAAAACTGATTCGGGCGAACCAACTGGTGTGTTAGCCACTCTGCACAGAATTTTTCACTCAAATGCACCACATTCCTCAACCACTTTAAGACATCTAATATTCACTCAAAACACCCCACACTCAAATATTTTCACACATGAATAATCAAACCAAAAGGGGTAATTTGAGTGCACTCTACCACAAAAAACCCTAAAACCTCTAACTTGATATAGGCATGGCGCAACACAAAGTCAAAACATGATTCTACACTACAAACAAGTAGGAGCAAAAGCACAAATACTCACCAGCCTAGTTTAAAGTCTTGGCTAAGACGTAGCCGATTCCCGTCTTCATAAGAAACACACTTGAGAAGTCCTTTGCGAGGATCCCTTCTCAAATGGCATGCAATAATTTGGGAATTATGTAGAATCATCAAGCTTGAAGTCTCCAAGCTCCAAGCTTTGCACATCTCCATGGTACGCTTTAATTCGATGGCCATTCACTTTGAAAGTTTCACCTTCTTTGTTTATCAATTCGAAGTGGCCATCTTCATACACTTTTTCAACTTTGAAGGGCCCCGACCATCTTGATTTCAATTTTCCCGGGAATAATCTAAGTCTAGAGTTGAAAAGCAATACGCTATCCCCCTTTGAGAAAGTCCTCCTCCGAATTTTCTTGTCATGCCACAATTTGGTTTTCTCCTTATAAATTCTTGAACTCTCATAAGAGTCGAGTCTAATCTCATCTAGTTCGTGGAGTTGGAGGACTCTCTTTTCCATCGCCGTCTTCAAGTCAAAATTTAACTTCTTGATTGCCCACATGGCCTTATACTCCATTTCGACGGGGAGATGGCATGGCTTCCCATAGACTAAGCGGTATGGTGACATGCCAATCGGGGTCTTGAAAGCGGTGCGATATGCCCATAAAGCTTCTTCGAGCTTTGAAGACCAATCCTTCCTTGAGTTCCCCACCGTTTTTTCGAGAATAGCTTTTATCTCCCTATTAGAAACTTCAACTTGTCCACTAGTTTGAGGGTGATAAGGCGTCGCAATTTTATGATAAACTCCATATTTTCGAAGCATCGCTTCGAATTGTCTTGCTTTGAAATGAGTACCATTATCACTAATTACGGTCCGAGGGGCTCCAAATCTTGGAAAGATGACCTTCTTGAATAACTTAATCACAACTTTGGCATCGCAAGAAGGTGAGGCAATGGCTTCCACCCATTTTGAGACATAGTCGACGGCGACCAAAATATACTTATTCCCATAAGAAGATGGGAATGGTCCCATGTAATCGATCCCCCACACGTCAAATATCTCAACCTCTAGAATACCCTTTTGAGGCATTTCATCTCTCTTAGAAATATTTCCGGTTCTTTGACACGCATCACAAGACTTCACGAACTCATATGCATCTTTGAACAAACTCGGCCAATAGAATCGGCTTTGAAGAACCTTTGCGGCCGTTTTAGAACTTGAGTCGTGCCCGCCATAAGGAGAAGAGTGACAACCTTCAAGAATACCTTGTTGGTTGCATTCCGCGACGCATGATCTATAAAGTCCATCCGCGCAAAGCCTATATAGATAAGGGTCGTCCCAATAGTATCGGTTGATATCATGAAGGAATTTCTTCCTTTGATTGTAATTTGCTCCCTCCGGTAGAATTCCACAAGCTAGGAAATTCACGAAGTCCGCATACCATGGAGCTTGCGCGGTCTCGATGCTCATCAAGTATTCCCCAATAATGTGTCATTTACGGGAATCGTTATTGAATCTTCTTCTTTGGTTAGTTCGAGTCTTGACAAGTGATCCGCCACTACATTCTCTACTCCTTTCTTGTCCTTAATCTCTATATCAAATTCTTGCAATAGGAGTACCCAACGGATAAGTCTAGGCTTTGCTTCCTTCTTAGAAACCAAATACTTGATGGCGGCATGATCCGTGTGGACTATGGTTTTAGAACCAATCAAGTATTGCCTAAATTTTTCAAAGGCATAGACAATGGCTAGCATTTCTTTCTCCGTTGTTGAGTAGTTTGCTTGGGTAGAGTCAAGGGCCTTACTAATGTAATAGATTACGTGGAGGCGCTTATCGATTCGTTGACCCAAGACGGCTCCAATGGCGCTATCACTTGCATCGCACATCATTTCGAATGGTAAATCCCAATTCGGTGCTTGAATAATAGGTGCGGTCACCAAAGCTTGCTTCAATACTTCAAAACGCCTCAAGACAAGGCTCATCAAAAGTAAATTCCACCTCATTGCGTAGAAGATTTGTGAGGGGCTTTGCTATCTTTGAAAAATCCTTAATAAACCTTCGATAAAAGCCCGCATGCCCGAGAAAGCTTCTAATCCCTTTAATATCCCTTGGAGGTGGCAACTTTTCAATCACGTCGATTTTAGCTCTATCGACTTCGATCCCTCTGTTTGAAACACGATGTCCCAAAACTATGCCTTCTTTCACCATGAAATGGCATTTCTCCCAATTGAGGACTAAGTCCATCTCAATGCACCTAGCCAAAACACGCGAAAGATTTGTAAGACAATCATCAAAAGAATATCCATGCACCGAAAAATCATCCATAAATACTTCCATGGAATTTTCAAGAAATTCGGAAAATATGGACATCATGCATCTTTGAAAAGTACCCGGCGCATTACAAAGACCAAAAGGCATTCTCCTATATGCAAAAGTTCCATAGGGGAAAGTAAATGTTGTCTTTTCTTGGTCATCGGGGTGGATGGGAATTTGGAAAAAACCACTAAAACCATCTAGAAAGCAAAACTATTCATGTCCCGCTAATCTTTCTAGCATTTGATCAATAAAAGGAATTGGGAAATGATCTTTCTTGGTGGCTTTGTTTAATTTCCTATAGTCCATGCACATCCTCCACCCCGTGACCGTGCGCGTAGGGATCAATTCATTTTTATCATTCTCCACAACAGTGAGCCCGCCTTTCTTAGGCACCACATGAATTGGGCTCACCCATTCGGAGTCGGGGATCGAGTAAATTATTCCCGCATCTCTCAACTTAGTCACTTCTTTCAACACAACCACACCAAGCTTAGGATTTAATCGCCTAAGAAATTCGCGACTAGGTTTCACATTCTCCTCAAGTCTTATCCTATGCATGCAAACCTTGGGGCTAATCCCTTTCAAATCATCAATGGAATGCCCAATAGCACCCTTATACAATTGCAACACATGCATAAGCTTAGAGGTCTCACATTCATCAAGAGATGTTTCGATAATTACGGGTAGTGAATTGTTTGGTCCGAGGAATTCATACCTTAGATTCGGTGGAAGGGGTTTCAACCCCTCACCGAATTCCTTACCTTTTCGTGTATCTTCTTCAATGGTGTCCTCATCGAGAGTGTTATCGTCCTCAAGATTCATCAACGAGGCGAAAGATGGACTACCACTATCTTGGGTGAGCAACTCGTACTCAAAATTTGTCAACTCATCATGGGCATCAAAAACATCACAAGCATCATTTATTTCGAGCAAATGACAATCCATAGAACTACTAGGAGCATTTAAAACCTTTTTCAAGTAAAATTTAATTTTGTCGGTTCCCAAGTTTAGTTCTATAACTCCCTCTCCACAATTAATAACGGCTTTTGAAATTTCACAGTGTCTTAGTTCGACAGATTTGTGAACAAGCAGTTGCTGCAGCACACTCTTGTTCACTAGGAAATCGTCTCAGCAAGCAATGAACAAGACAAAGTTTGTTCACCCAGTTCGGCCAACTGCCTACGTCTAGGGAGGACTATTCTCCAATCCTCAATCCACTAACTCGAAGGTCTCCACGTACACACGGTTACAACTCACGCAACCTATGCTACTCCACCTTGTGTGGATCACTTGACACAATCAGAACAAGCTCTGACTTGTGCCTGCACACCCTCTACAATATGTCAATCTAGAATAGCTACTGTCTCCTCGAAACTCAGCCTATTCTAAATTACGCTTGACTCAGCAGGGTTACTGTAGCAACTGCTGTAACACACAGCTGAAGCACAATTTGTCTGTGTCGCTCCAAAGCCTTTTGCCGAGCCGATCGAACGATTCCACGAGCGCTGCACACTCTGGAACACTCCCCCTCACTCAGTGACCACCTGCCACTAGCGAGTACTGCCGCACGACACTCGACCGAGCCAACAACTCGTCAGTTCTTCCGCGACTTCTCTTGATCAACCAACAAGCTCCGCAGCTCTGAATTGGCTTCCAGATCAAGCTCGAATCAGACTCTGCAAGTCCTGATTCCCTTCTGCTACAATCACCACAGCTCTGCGCTCACGCTCTGCTCTCGGGTGATGATCGAAGAATTTGTCCGCCGCACACCAAAGATTGCTCTCTCTGAGATCTGTGTATGCACTCGTGTATCCCTCAGCTTCGATCAACCATTCTACTCTAAACCTCTTCTTCTTAAATAGCAGCACCAGCTTTAAGCAATGTCCAGGTTTAGGCAATGTCCCAAAAAGAACAATTATCTCCTAAAATCTAGGAGATTAGATTTGATCTTTATCTTCAATGCAAATCTCCTTCTCTGACTAGTAAACCTCACTGGAATATACTCCACACCTTTTTAGAAATTCTTCAGATGCTCTCCGTAGAGTTTCCAGCCCTTCTAGACAAGCCCAGGTTGCTGCTGCTTCTCGGACAGATGAAACAGCCACTTGAACAAGCTCCTGCTATAGCATCCCCTGCTGTAGCTGCTGCTTCACTTGTGCTGTAGCAGCTCCTTGTTCACTTGCTCTGGAGTTGTTTGCTGCTGCTGGAATTTCCTAAATGCATTAGGAAACAATCCCATCAATTTTAAGGAAGATCCTCCAAGATCTCTACATGATCATATCTCCTAATTTGTAGAAGTTTTGATTTTCCAATCAAATCTTCACTCAACAAATCTGCCCTTGTTCTTGAGAGACACTCCAGAAATATTCTCCTGAATATTCAGCTCTTTGAATTTCTGCTACAGCATTTTAGCTCCAGCATCTGCTGTAGCACATGTTGTCTGAAGGTATGCGATACTTCTGCTACTGAACTTCTTCTCCAGAGATTGCTATAGCACTTGCTTACTCCACTGCTTGAGCACTGAGATAGTCACTCTGCCCAGATTGCACAAGCTGATGTCTTCATGATCACTTTCAGATTTCTGAGCGCCCCAAGGCAACATTAAGTCGCGCTCCTCGTGAAGACATTACGCTCAAGCGCCACTTAATATCTTCACCTGGAGCGCACTTAATGTCTTCATCTGGAGCGCCATTTACTGAGTTTGCTCACTCTGGAAACTTCTTCATCAGCTGTTTTCTTTCCATACTTGCTGTAGCAAGCTCTAGTGCACTTTGTAGGAGTTTGTCAATGATGCCACATACCTTAACAATCTCCCCCTTGGCATTTTGACAAAATCCAAGAACCCTTCTAATCTTAGGCAATCCTCCTCTCATCTTTGAACCGAGAGAGCTTATGTGCCACCTCAATCAAGTGGGTATCAACCGAGAAATCCTCCCTACCAACCAAGGAACCCTCCTCAACATGTAAGGTTCCATGAAGACCCAAACTTTCCAAGGAGAGCGCCCATCAACAATGAGCCAAAGCCTACACCTCCGGGATTTCCACCAAGGAAACAATTGCAAGCTCCTTACCAAAGAAATGAGGAGAGGCCTAGCCAAGAGGAACCATCCCTATTATCCATTGTCGCGCGATGAGAGGAGGATTGCCTAAGATTAGAAGGGTTCTTGGATTTTGTCAAAATGCCAAGGGGGACATTGTTAAGGTATGTGGCATCATTGACAAACTCCTACAAAGTGCACTAGAGCCTGCTACAGCAAGTATAAAGAAAATAGCTGATGAAGAGCATTCCAGAGTGAGCAAACTCAGTAAGTGGCGGTCCAGATGAAGACATTAAGTGGCGCTCCAGAAGAAGACATTAAGTGGCCCCTGAGCTTAATGTCTTCACCAGGCGCGCCACCTAATGTTGCCTTGGGGCACTCAGAAATCTGGAAGAGATCATGAAGACATCAGCTTGTGCAATCTGGGCAGAGTGACTATCTCAGTGCTCAAGCAGTGGAGTAGCTGCAAGTGCTACAGCAGACGCTGGTGCCTGGAGCTGCAGCAGAAGTATCGCACACCTTCAGACAGCATGTGCTACAGCAGAGGCTGGAGCTAAAATGCTGTAGCAGAAATTCAAAGCTTTCTCGGAGATTGCATTCAAACAACAAATCAGTGGACCGAAGGGCTTCCGGAAAGAGCTAAATATTCAGGAGAATATTTCTGGAGTGTCTCTCAAGAATAAAGGCAGATTTGTTGAGTGAAGATTTGATTGGAAAATCAAAACTCCTATAAATTAGGAGATATGTTCTTGTAGAGATCTTGAAGGATCTTCCTTAAAATTGATGGGATTGTTTCCTAATGCATTTAGGAAATTCCAGCAGTACCAAACAACTCCAGCATAAGTGAACAAGGAGCAGCTACAGCAGGGGATGCTATAGCAGGAGCTTGTTCAACTGGCTACATCATCTGTCCGAGAAGCAGCAGCAACCTGGGCGCGTCTAGAAGGGCTGGAAATTCTATGGAGAGCATCTGAAGAATTTCTAAAATGCTGTGGAGTATATTTCCGTGAGGTTTACTAGTCAGAGAAGGAGATTTGCATTGTAGATAAATATCAAATCTAATCTCCTAGATTTTAGGAGATAATTGTTCTTTTTGGGACATTGCTTAAAGCTGGTGCTGCTATTTAAGAAGAAGGGGTTTAGAGCAGAAGAGTTAATCAAAGCAGAGGAATACACAAGTGCATACACAGAATTCAAAGAGAGCAATTTTGGTGTGTGACGGACGAATTCTTCGATCATCACCCGAGAGCAGAGCGTGAGCGCAGAGCTGTGGTGACAGAATCAGAAGGTAATCAGGACTTGCATAGTCTGATTCGAGCTTGATCTGGAAGCCAATTCAGAGCAGTGGTGCTTGTTGGTTGATCAAGGGCAGCCGCGGAAGAACTGACGG
The DNA here is from genome assembly GCA_963678935.1 of Umbilicus rupestris. NCBI lineage: Eukaryota > Viridiplantae > Streptophyta > Magnoliopsida > Saxifragales > Crassulaceae > Umbilicus > Umbilicus rupestris. Next base: position 3,550,817 of record OY787619.1, read on the forward strand.
GTGTGTGGCTCGGTCGAGTGTCTAAGCGGCAGTTCTCGCTAGTGGCAGGAGGCTACTGAGTGAGGGGGAGTATTCCAGAGTGTGCAGCGCTCGTGGAATCGTTCGATCGGCTCGGCAGAAGGCCTTGGAGCGACGGGGACAAAGTGTGCATCAGCTGTGTGTTACAGCAGTTGCTACAGCAACCCTGCTGAGTGAGTGTAGTTTAGAATAGGCTGAGTTTTGGGGAGACAGTAGCTATTCTAGATTGACATTTATTGAGGGTGTGCAGACACAAGTCAGAGCCTGTTCTGATTGTGTCCAGTGACCCACACAAGGTTGAGTAGCATAGGTTGCGTGGAGTTGTAACCCAGTGTACTTGGAGACCCCTGTGTTTAGTGGATTGAGGACTGGAGAATTGTCCTCCCCAGACTTAGGCAGTTGGCCGAACTGGGTGAACCAACTTTTGTCTTGTTCATTGTTTGCTGAGATAATTTCCGAGTGAACAAGAGTGTGCTGCTGCAACTGCTTGTTCACAAATCTGTCAAGAGACGCTGTGAATTTCACGGGCGAAATGTCCAACTTTTCCACATCGGTGGCAAACAATATCCTTAAATCTTCCTCTCTTCTTGATTTCTTTTGCATATTTGCATTGTCTTTTATCTTCCAATATTTTCTCTGAATATCTTAGCTTTTTCCTCTTATAATCCTAAATAGCTTGAGGCTTTTGGGCACTCTCACGAACTCTCCTACTCTCTCTCTACATCTGTATAATATTTTGGAGCTTGAATAATATCTGGTTTTCTATTTTGAAGAATCATCAGAGAACCTGTAAGTTTTATTTATTTTTGTTTTTAATCTCTATGTGTGTTTGCATGGGCTAGAAATATGTGGTGTGTGAAGACTTTGAATTGATAATCGTAAGAAGCTATTATGTTGTGTTTCTTATTGTAATGATCCTGTAAGGTGCTGGTAGCTCGTGATCTATGATACTTGTTGCCACTTGTCTGGGATTCTTGATCATTTCCCAGCTTCACTGTCCTCATGGATTCATCTGATTTGTGGTCATCAATGATTTCCTCTTTGGAGAGGTCTGGGGCTTTAGCTTTAGCTTTCAGACCAAGACTATTATAAGCTTTCTCTTTCTCGGCTTTTTCCTTATCTTGATAAGTCTTGATATGATCTCTGATCTGGCACATTTTGTTATCTCCATAAGGCTTCTTTGTCTCTGGATCAATTCTGGCCATCTTATTCCAGAATTTTGTATAAGCAATCCTTTTTAGACAGGGCATCTAGTCCGCCGAATAACTGAAAATTGGTTCCCATTTCCAAATCCATGGGATTGAGAATTCCATAAAAAATAAGAGAGAATATAATTCTCTAGGGCAGAATCCTGCATTGCCTTCCTTATTAAGAAGATCTTTTACCTTTGGAGAATATTTCTCCCATAGTGCATATTGCTCTAGATAATCTTTAGGAAGAATATCTTCATTGGTGCCATAAAACTGCCATCAGTGAACGAACAAGACAGGTATTTCTGTCTTTGCAATCTCAACACAAATATTGATAACCAAGAGTGCTTATGGTTTGGATTGTCATATAACAAGGAATTATCAAATGCGTCAATATAATCCCAGTAGTTATATCTAACTGGAGGCTTACCAGACCCAAAAAAGAATTCTCTGGTCTTCTGAGGTGAGAATCCCCAATCATTGAGAGATACAACTCTCTTAATCTCAATCTTGCTGAAATTATAAATTTCAGACTGGGCTGTAGTGAAATGACGAATCTCACAGCCATTATTAGCAAGAATAGCTTCATAGAATTTTCTGGACTTGTATGTCCTGTTTGGGAAAGATTCTTCCTCAAGGTATTTGGATATAATCCTCCAAGGCTCATCAAGCCACAAATAATCTTTTTCTTCTAAGAAAATTATGATTCTCTAGGTATTACCCAAAAGGAAACCACCATTGCATGATTCAGCATCATCATTTGCCACCATATTGGCAAAGCTGGGGCATGCTCCTAAGACTGTATAACCTGAAATTCTAATCTTCTACAATCAAATCTTCTTCTTCAGCTGGGAATCTCTAGTGGAATATTCTCTGCAACAACTCTGAACCTCATCTGATGCTCTTCGAAGGACTGCCACGCCCTCTTTCCAAAGACCCAGGTTGCTGCTACTCGGACAGATGCTACAGCTCTTCTGAACAAGCTCCAGCTATAGCTCTCTTGCTATAGCTGCTCCTTGTTCACTGGTCTTGTTCATATAGCATCTTGTTCACTTGTATTGGTTTTGTCAAACACTGCCATACTGCATCATCAATCTCCTCCTTGGCATTTTGACAAAACCCCTTTGAAGGTTTCAATTCAAATCCTCTGGTATCTCCCTACCCTTTTTTCCTCCCCCTTTTTGGCACAAGTGACAAGGGGAAGTTCCTGGCTGTCTCAGGGAGGCGAGACACAGAGTCCCAAAGAGGATCTCAGGTCTTCAAATCGTACTGTGTCCAGAGGTTTCGTGAAGATATCAGCAAGCTGTTTGGCCGACACAACATGCAAGAGAGCAATGATTTTCTTTTCCACCAGATCTCGGATGAAGTGATGCCGAATGTCAATGTGTTTGGTTCTGCTGTGCTGAACAGGATTCTTGGAGATGCTGATAGCACTCATGTTGTCACAGTAGAGAGTCATTTCACCTTGATTGAGTCCATACTCACCCAGCATTTGCTTCATCCACATCATTTGTGCACAGCAGCTCCCGGTAGCTATGTATTCTGCTTCAGCTATAGATAGCGAGATGCTGTTCTGTTTTCTACTGAACCAAGACACCAGGCTGTTTCCCAGGAAGAAGCAGCCTCCAAAAGTGCTCTTCCTATCCTCAGAACATCCTGCCCAGTCCGCATCACTATATCCTACCAGGTTTGCATTCGTATCCTTAGTATACCATAAACCATATGCACAGTACCTCCAACATACCGAATGATTCGCTTAACCAGCTGCAAGTGACTATCTTTGAGGCAGGCTTGAAATCTAGCACAAACTCCTACTACAAAGGAGATGTCGGGATGACTGGCAGTCAGGTACAGTAAGCTCCCAATCATACTTCTGTAGATAGTCTGACTCACTTCCACTCCATGTTCATCTTTGTTGGCTTTGACATGAGTGGCAGCGGGCGTTCGTTTATGACTGGCTTTATCTAGCTGAAATTTCTGCACAAGATTCTTGCTGTACTTGCTTTGTGCAATAAAGATTCCATCTTCTTTCTGGGTGATCTCCAGACCAAGGAAATACGACAGTTCTCCGACCATGCTCATTTTGAATTCCTTCTGCATGTGATCCACAAACTGCTTCACCAGGTGCTGAGACTTCGATCCAAAGACAATGTCATCCACATATATCTGCGCAATGATCACATCCGACTTGGTTCTTTTCACAAATAAAGTTTTCTCAGCTCCCCCTCTTTTGTAACCATGGTTTTCAAGAAAGACTATCAGCCGCTCGAACCATGCTTGAGGAGCCTATTTAAGCTCGTACAGAGCTTTCTTCAGTTTGTATACGTGCTCCGGGTGATGAGGATCTTCAAAGCCTTTTGGCTGGGCAACATACACTTCTTCAGAGAGGTCTCCAATCACATTGGTCAGCGGATGATTCTTCTGAATCTTCTTTGGAGGCTGCCTTGATGGTTGTTCATGAGTGTCATTATTCTGTTCTTCATGCAAGCTCTCTAATTGTTCGTTTGGACTTTCTGCTTCAGCACTTGCTGTAGCATCTTCTGGAGCCGAAGTTTGTTCACTTCTGCTCTGACTGGCAGACTGGCAAGGGCATCTTCAATGTCAGAGTCTTCGTTGTCAAGGACAGTGGAAGAGACTTCTTCAACATCGTTGACTACTACATTTATGGATTCCATCACTGTCCGTGTCCTCTTGTTGTACACTCGATATGCCCTACTGTTCATTGAATATCCCAGGAAGAATCCAACATCGCTCTTTGGATCAAGCTTTTTCCTGTACTCCCGATCTCTCAGAATGAAGCAGTCACTTCCAAAGGTGTGAAAGTATTTGACTGTGGGCTTCTTCTGATTCCAGAGCTCATAGCAAGTCTGGTTGGTTCCTTTCCGTATAGAGACTCTGTTGATGATGTAGCACCCGGTGTTCATTGCCTCGGCCCAGAATCTCAGGGGAACCCTCTTGGCATGAATCATGACTCTGGCCATTTCTTGTATTGTCCGGTTCTTTCGTTCCACTACACCATTCTGCTGAGGAGTGATGGGAGAGGAATACTGATGTGAGATACCCCTTTGACGACAGAACTCATCAACCGCTTCATTTTCAAATTCCCTACCATGATCAATGCGGATGTTGGTGATTCTGAAATTTTTCTGTTGCTCTAGTCGGGACACCAAAGAGACTATGACTTTTACAGTATCCGATTTCTCCCTGACAAAATCAATCCAAGTGAACTGGGTATAGTCATCAACACAGACGAAGGCATATCTTTTCCTCCCCATACTCTCAACTTTCATAGGACCCATCAGGTCCATGTGTATCAACTGGAGAGGTCTGGTTGTATTTGTATCTTTGACTTTCGGGTGTGAAGCCTTTTTTTGTTTCCCAAGCTGACAATCTCCACAGATGGAGCTTGTCTCCCCTTTAATCAGTGGTATTGCTCTGACTAACCCTTCTGTTGCAATTTTCTTCAGAGTCCTCAGGTTGACATGACCCATCCTTCTGTGCCCAGAGATTCATTTCCACTGCATTAGTCAGCATGCATCTTGGTGAAAGAGAGTTTGTGCCTACTTTGAGAAGATAGCAGTTGCTTTTTGATATGGCCCCCTCCATTATACAATCTCCAGCTTTGTTGAAGACTTGGCATGAATCTTTCGTAAACCTCACTTGTTGAGTGCCATCACACAGCTAGCTGATGCTTATGAGGTTCGCCTTCAGTCCTTCCATCAGCATGACATTGCTTAGTTTGGGCATCCCTTCAACTGCCAGTGTTCCTTTACCTAGAACTCTTCCCTTCAGGCCATTTCCAAACTTCACCCGTTGTTCTAAGCAAGGAGTTATATTCTTCAAGAAGGATCTTTCTCCCGTCATATGCCCCGAGCAGCCACTGTCAAAGTACCAGCTAACTTGATTCGAGGAACTTGCTGTGCTGACAAGTGCGAGATGCTAAGTTCTCTCATATTTCTGCTTGGTTGGTTTCCTGTCTGAACCCTTCCTGGTGTATGCTGAACGACAGTTCCTCTTAATGTGACCTTTGTGCCCGCAGCTATAGCATCTTTTATTCTTTAACAGCGTCTTGACATGTTGATACAGGGTTTGCTGTAGCAGGAACTGATTCACCCTTCCTTGTGTTGTTCTCCCTTTCCTGACTAATCTGTATCTGACCATGTTGCATTCATCTTCGCTCAGATCTATCTCACTTCACTTCTACTGGTGGAAAAAGCATTTTTCAGCTCATCCTTCTTCATTGGTTTGCTAGTACAGTCGACTTGTCGATGGTCATATCCTTCACAGTTCCAACACTGCATGCCCTTTCTTCTGTCTCTCTTCTCGTCATCATTTTGAGCAGATTCCTTCCCTCTCCTTTGATTTCCTTCACCTCTTCTAGGTGGCCTTTGTGAGAATGAGCTTTGTCCAGATCTTGACTCCATGTTTTTCAAGAGCTTCCCGAGATTCTTTACTACAAGGCTCAAGGGTGTCGTCTGAAGCTGGCTACTTTACTTCTGTTTCTGCATTCAATCCTATTTTTTCTTTAGGAGTGGGCTCTTCTTTTACCAGCTTCATCTCAAATTATTTGAGGGATCCAACCAATTCTTCCAGCCTCAAGTGTCTGACATTTTGAGCTTCTTCATTAGCCTTCACTTTCATGTCAAATCTTGTGGGCAACGATCTGAGGACCTTCCTAATCAGCTTCTCTTCAGGAATAGGTTCTTCAAGAGCATGGGCTTCTTTTGCCAGGTCACACAGTTTTGCATGGAACTCAGTGATCGTCTCCTCTTCTAGCATTCTCAGGTTCTCAAACTGCGTAGCAATAATCTGTAATCTTGACAGCTTTACTTTATCAGTTCCTTCATGGGCAGTTTGCAGGATTTCCCAAGCTTGCTTGGCCATATCATAGTTTGATATCAACCTGAAATTGTTAGCATCAACCGCAGCAAAGATAGCATTCAAAGCCTTTGAATTACCAGTTGTTGCAGCTCCCTCTTCAGCAGTCCATTGTTCTTCAGGTTTTATCCGTGTAACTCCCTGTTCATCCATGGTGATCGGAGGAGACCACTGGACCACGATAGCTCTCCAGGTCTTCTCATCAATGGCTTTGAGAAAGGCCTTCATCCTAGCCTTCCAATATCCATAGTTGCTTTCTTCCAACAATGGAGGTCTGCTCGTGTTCTGTCCTTCCTTCATTGTTCCTTGACTTCTTCAGAGGCGATGTAGGATCTTTTACTCTATGTGTTGAGCTCCCGCTCTGATACCAATTGAAATTTGCAGCGCCTCTGATAAACACATTTGTGAACAAGCAGTTGCTACAGCACACTCTTGTTCACCCGGAAAATATTTCAGCAAGAATGAACAAGGACAAAGGTTTGTTCACCCAGTTCGGCCAATTGCCTATGTCTGGGGAGGACTCTTCTCAGTCCTCAATCCACTAATCTCAGGGTTTCCAAGTACACACGGTTACAACCCACAACCTATGCTACTCAACCTTAGGTGGATCCTCGTACACAATCAGAACAGGCTCTGACTTGTGTCTGCACACCCTCTACTGATATCTATCTAGAATAGCTACTGTCTCCTCGAAACTCAGCCTATTCTAAACAACTCAGATTCTGCAGGGTTGCTATAGCATCTGCTGTAGCACACAGCTGATGCACAAACTGTCCGCGTAGCTCCGAAGCCTTCCGCTGAGCCGTTCAAACAATTCTACGAGCGCTGCACACTCTGGAATACTCCCCCTCACCTAGTGACCTCCTGCCACTAGCGAGAGCTGGCCTTCTACAGATTGCCCGAGTCCTCCACTCGACAATTCCTCCGCGGCCTACCTTGATCAACCAACAAGCACCACTGCTCTGAATTGGCTTTTCCGATCAAGCTTGGATCAGACTACGCAAGTCCTGATCACCCTCTACTTCAGTCACCACAGCTCTGCGCTCACGCTCTGCTCTCGGTGAAGATCAAAGATTTCCTCGCACACCACAAATTACTCTCTCGTAATTCTGTGTGTATACTAGTTCACGCTCACTTCTTTGATCAATCTTCATTGCTCTGAAGGGTCTTCTTTATATAGGAGCATCCACTTCCATCATTATCAGATTATAGCTCCAAAAGCAAAAACCCCTAATTTGTAGGAGATTAGATTTGATTGGCAAATCTAATCTTCTACAATCAAATCTTCTTCTTCAGCTGGGAATCTCTAGTGGTATATTCTCTGCAGCAACTCTGAACCTCCTCTGATGCTCTTCGAAGGACTGCCACGCCCTCTTTCCAAATACCCAGGTTGCTAGTACTTAAAAAGATGCTACAGCTCTTCTGAACAAGCTCCTGTTATAGCTCTCTTGCTATAGCTGCTCCTTGTTCACTGGTCTTATTCACATAGCATCTTGTTCACTTGTATTGGTTTTGTCAAACACTGCCATACTGCATCATCATAACCGAAGAGGAAGATCCTTCCTATTAAATAAGAAACTCTTGATATTCTTTGTCATGTTTCAAATCAGCAGCTATAAGCTTCTGTTTTCCATGCTGAGCCAAGATATTATCTGGCTGTCTACCACGGCCTCTTCCTCCTCTATAAGAGGAAGAATATCTACTTCCTCTATAAGAGGAAGAAACATCCTGCCAGGACATTTCTGCAGAGACAAAAGAACTCATGTTAGTCCTATATAAATTCTCGAGTTAAAAAATCTAGAAGAGTTATCTTCTCCCTTCTTATAAATGATTTCAAAATCAAAAGGGGCTAAATGGGCCTGCCATCGAGCAAACATCTGCTTCGAAACATCATGTTTGAAATCTTTTTGTAACATAAACTTTGCAGTTTTGCAATCTGTCTTAACCACAAATTTTTGGTTATACAAATCATCCTGAAATTTCAGAATACATTTAACCATAAAAAGTATTTCTTTTGCAATAGTAGCATAATTCTGTTGCGCACTATTCCATTTTCCAGAATGAAACCTAACAAGATATTCTTGTTTAGTACCAGGGTCTATCTGTTTTAACCTATATCAGAAGCATCAGTCTCAACAATTTTAGTCCAATTAGGATTGGCAATCATTAAACAGGGTAAAAATTTACCCTTTCCTTTAATTTTTCTCACTGCATTAGTATGAACATCAGTCGAGGCTTTAGGATTCTTCTTAAGCCTATCATATAAGGGGGCAACATCTTCAGCTAAATTCTTATAATATGCTGAAATATAATTTAAATTTCCAACAAATCTTTGTAACCGAGTTTTATCAATCATAACATCAGGAAATTTGTTTGCAAACTCAATGCAACGATTAATAGGAATAATTTTTCCTTTATCAATATTATGACCTAAAAATCTGACAACAGTTTGAAATAAAGACATTTTAGGCTTAGATATTACTAAACCATTTTTAATAACAATTTGTTTAAATATCCTCAAGTGTTTAAAATGCAACTCCAAAGTCTTAGAATAAATTAAGATATCATCAATATAGACAATTATAAAATCATTGTATGGATTAAAAATATCATTCATTATCTTCTGAAATTCAGAAGGGGCATCCTTCAAACCAAACGGCATAACATTCCATTCATACTGTCCAAATGGTACATTAAAAGCTGTCTTATAAACATCTTTCTTATCAATCAGTAGGTTTACCCGAGAGCATTATTGCAGCCCTTAGAGATGGTAGAAACCTTAATTGGAAAACAATCCCTAATAGGAATTATTCAAACCAGTTTAGTGCATGGCCCGGTATATTTTGATGTATATCCTAATCTGCAGTTGACTCTTACGGATTCTAATATTTTAGACTCTCTAACATTAAATGTTAAAACTCATGGTTATAATTACAAACCAGGATCTGAAGTTATTGCTATATGCTATAGAATTTATTATAAACCTTTATATACCCTTAACCCAATGTGTAGAAGAGTTGATAAACCTTTGAATGAAACAATTATAATTGAAACTAATTTTGCTAAATCGAATATAGCTACGAGAAGAAAAATAAAATGGGAAGAAATTGAGTTTCTGAAACAATGGACTTTAGACCAATCTGCCTTGCCTCAGGATATTCCTCAATATAACCTGATGAAAGTTATTCAGAATAAGGAAGGGATTATAAATCTAAAATTTGATAATAATCGTGATGATAACACAAATGATTACCCTAAATATTCACAATCTGAAATCCCTCAGGTTGCATCATAAAAATAGTTTCATCAAGATTCTAATGAAGAAAAGCAGTCTTTACATCAAGCTGTTCTAATTCAAGATCAAAATGTGCATTAATAGCCAAGACAATCCTAATTGATCTGTGTTTGATGACAGGAGAATAGATTTCATTGTAATCTATCCCTTCTTGTTGCGTAAAACCTCTTGCAACTAGCCTGGCCTTAAATCTAGGCTCTTCTATCCCTGGAATACCTTCTTTAATTTTAAACACCCATCTGCAACCTACTAATTTTTTATCCTTAGGTTTATCTACCAGCACCCAGGTATTATTCTTTTCTAGGGATTTAATTTCCTCCTCCATGGCCTTTATCCACAGATCAGAATGTCTGGAATTTACAGCTTCCAGATATGTTTTTGGCTCATCTGCTGATATACTTTCAGCCACACTGAAAGCAAAAGCAACCAGCTCCTCAAAACCATATCTAGATGGAGGCTTTCGTTGTCTTTTCTGCCTATCTTGAACCAGCAGATAATCAGAGTCAGTGCTCTGCAAATCAGAGTTGTTTTCTACTGGCTGTTCTCCTAAGTTTTCTACTGGGTTCTCAGTTTCCAACTCCACCTCCATTCTAACCCCCTCTAACTCAGTCGGCTTACTTAGATTTGATTCATCTGAGGTAATTTGCCCTTCAGGCCTTTTAAAAGGGAAATCCATCTCATTAAAGGTTCCATCCCTGCTGATTATAATTTTCTTATGATTAACATCAAGACACCACAGTTTGTAACCTTTAACTCCTTCTGGATACCCAATAAAAAGACATTTCAAGGCCCTGGGTTCTAATTTTTGTTGTCTAATGTGTGCATATGCTCTACAACCAAATACCCTTAATTTGCCATAATCTATTTGATGATCAGTCCACATCTACATAGGTGTTTTAAAACCTATGGCAGATGAAGGACATATGTTTATCAGAAAACACGCAGTTTGAGCTGCTTCAGCCCAAAAAGATTTTGGCAAACCAGATTGAATTAGCATATACCTAACCCTTTCTAAAATTGTTCTATTGAACCTCTCAGCAACACCATTCTGCTGAGGGTTACCAGGGGCAGTGTGATGTTTTTAATGCCGGAATCTGAGTAGAAATCTAAAAACATTCTGTTTAAATATTCTAGCCCATTATCTGTTCTAAGGTATTTTATCCTTTTTCCAGACTGATTTTCCACCAAGCCTTTCCAACTTTTAAAGGTCTGAAAGGCTTCAGTTTTATCCATCAAAATGAAAATCCACGCCCTTCTTAAGTAATCATCAATAAGGGACATAAAATACCTCTTGCCCCCGTGGGATTTTGTCCTAGTTGGTCCCATACATCTGAATGGATATAATCTAGAATTCCTGCAGTTTTGTGAATTCCTGTCCCATAGCTAACCTTCTTATATTTACCTAGGACACAGTTTTCACAAAACCTCAATTTTTTATACTATCTTTACCAAAACAGCCCTGGGAACTTAGTTTCATAAGGAAACTTTCTCCTACATGTCCTAATCTTAAATGCCAGAGGACTGTTTTATCCATTTCTGATTCAGCTAGATTAGCTACTGGACCAACTACAGTACTCCCCATCAACACATCAATACCATTTCTTCTAATACTCTTCAGAACAATCTTTGAACCTCTAAAAACAGTCATCACCCCATTTACTGCCTCAAATCTATGCCCTGAGTTGTCAAACATGCCTAGGGAAATTAAATTACGCTTGAGTTCAGGGACATACCTTGCTCCTTGCAAGATTTCCTCAGTTCCATTGTCCATGCGTAGTCTTATGGACCCAACTCCTCTCATCTTGCAAGCTTTGTCATTTCCCAGATGAACAACTCCTGAGTCACTTTCTTTGAAGTCCTGAAGCCATGACTTATTTGGGGTCATGTAGCAGGAGCATCCACTATCCAGTATCCAGCCAAAAATTTCATCCACTTGTGTTACGGCCAGGGCATCTGCACTTTCGTATCCTTCTTCAGCAAGGGCAGCCTCGGTGGATTCCTTCGGTTTCTGGGATTTACCCTTTACCCTATCAGGACAATTTCTCCGGAAATGGCCTTCTTTGTGGCAATGGAAACATTTGTATTTCTTGGAATCAGTCTTGGAAGTGAGGACGGCAGACATTGGTCTAGAGTAACCTTTTGGGCGTCTCTTTGAAAACTCCTTCCTTCCACTTTCTCCTTGGGCGACCAGTCCTTCCATTGACTCCTGAGTCGATTTTGTCTCAATCTGTTTAGATTTTAGTGCAGCCAGCACCTCATCCAAGCTCAATGTCTCCCTTGCATTCATCGTCTCCACAAAGGTCGACAGGGAGGAAGGGAGAGAGTTGAGGATCATTATTGCTTGATCCTCATCCTCAACTTTGACCCCTATGTTCTCAAGATCGATAACAATCTTTGAGAACTCGTCTAGCTGATCTTCCAGGGGTTTCTCTTCGTCCATCTTGAACCCGAAAAGCTTCCCTTTCAAGAACACCCTATTGGTAAGGGTCTTCGTCATGTAGAGCTGTTCAAGCTTCAACCAGACTCCCGCAATAGTATTTTCCTTTGAAACTTCCCACAAAACTTTATCTCCGAGGTGGACGATGATGGTGTTGTACACCAGTTCCAGAAGCTCATCCTTGTCATCTCGAGTCATCTTCGCCGGGAGTTCTTTCTCTCTCTTTAATGCCTTTGCAACCTTCATTTGAACAAGAATCGCCCGCATTCGTTGTCTCCACAGTGTGAAGTCCCCTTTTCCATCAAATCGATTCACTTCAATCTTCGTCGTGACCATCTTGCAGGCTTTTAGCTCTGATACCAATTGTAAAGTTGGATCCTTGACCGTAGCTTTGCAAGATGAACGAAAACAACAAAGAACACGAAGATATACCCTGGTTCAGTTAGCCGAAGCCAACCTACATCCATCAAACTAATTTGGTCGATTGATTGCCACTGCAACTACAATGGACTACACCCTTTGTGGACAACCCTCTCCAGACACTCAATTTCACCTAGAAGAGAACCCACGCTCAACCCCCTGATACTCTCTCTGAACTTTCTTGCCCTAACCCAACTGCTCTAATACTGCAAAAGAAAACTCTCTCCTAACTCTCTGCTATTACACAGCCTTTTATATAACAAGGCTTTAAGTTCAGAGTATTTACAAAACTGCCATTGGACTAATTCAACTTCTTCTTCACTAGAACACAAAAGCAGCTTCCAACAGCTTCAGGAGGTCTTCAGCTCAGCTTTCAACAGCTTCATCAGGAGCTCCATTCCAGCAGTGAGCCAGCAATCAGATTGGTACCAAAATCTTATATATATTGGTGTTCAAAAAATCGACCATCTACGTCCCGCTCAACTGCCTAGGCGGCCTAAAGATGACGATTTATTAATTAAATTGGGCAAAATTGAATCGGATTCTGGAAAAAGGCTGGGTAGGTGATCGATTTTTTGAACACGCTTCAAACCGTTTATGGCATAGGGCATGTCGTACGTGGATAACATATAGAATCGAGTTCGGCTTTGGGCTACTAAATTTCCTTACATACGGTCCATGTTAAAGATGATGAAAAACAGAAAAAAAAACATTAGAAATGCCTCGATTCCCAAATCAAATTTCCCAAATGCCCCCTTTTGAAAAAAGTTTCTGAAATGCCCTACTTCTAAATGATTCTGGGCTTAGAAAAACCGGATTGCTCAAAAATCAGTAATTCCGGTGTCAAGAACGCCGGAACCGTCGAAAAAACACATAATCCGGTTTTTGAAAAACCGGATTGGTCACAAAATAAACCAGTTCGAACGGAATCGTTCGATTATCCTACGTGGCGGTACAGTCAGCAGCGGAATCATCAATTTAATTGAATCCGGTTTTTGAACCACTGGATTGTTTATAGACTCCGGTTGTTCAAAACTCAGACTCAAACAGAATATAATTCGGACTAAGAAGGAGAAGGAGGACAAAGAGGAGGTGCTTGTGATCGAGGGAATCCAGCTCGACAAGAACAACTTCGTGAAATTCGTTGTTTATATCAACGATGAAGATGAGCCCATCCAACCTAATAATTCGGAGTATGCAGGCAGCTTTGTGATGGAGGAGCAAAGTATCGTTGAGGTTGGGGCTGACGGATCTGATGGAGGAGCAAAGTGTCGTTGAGGCTGGGGCTGACGGATCTGATGGATGAGCTGGATGCGGATGATGATGAGACGATGGTGGTGACGCTGACCCCGAGGACTGGGTGTGAGGATGTTACTGTTGACGGGATTAAGATCGATTTTGCCGATGAAAACACCGTTTGTCCGAATCCGGAGCTGATTCAAAAGATAATAATTGAATCCGGATTTTGAACATCCGGAGTCTATAAACAATCCGGTTGTTCAAAAACCAGATTCAATTAAATTGATGATTCCGCTGCTGACTGTACCGTCATGTAGGATAATCGAACGATTCCGTTCGAACTGGTTTATTTTGTGACCAATCCGGTTTTTCAAAAATCAGATTGTGTGTTTTTTCGACGGTTCCGGCTTTCACCGGAATCACTGATTTTTGAGCAATCCGGTTTTTCTAAGCCCGGAATCATTTAGAAGGAGGGCATTTCAGAAACTTTTTTCAAAAGTGGGGCATTTGGGAAATCTGATTTGGGAATGAAGGCATTTCTAAAAAAATTTTGTGAAAAACACAAATAAAGGAAGTAAAAAATTCATCTTTATTCTCATCCTCTACTTTTTCGGACAATTTCTTTGCTTTTTTAATGGCTGGGGTGGTTGAGTTTCATTCCATAGTTCTTTATTGGTTCAACAACTTCCCACCCGTCACTTTTGAAAATCATTCCTCCATTGATTCATTATGTATTTCATCAACCAAATGTTACGACTACCACTCTCAACATTCAAAGGGCTACAATACAATACACCAGATAGAAGAAGAGCAGAGCCGTTAGTCGTAAAATGGCAGTACCCGAGGTATCGCCTCCTGCTCATGTTGCCCGGTTCCACAACAAGGCTACGTCAGGTAAATATGTATCATGTTCCCTCTTCCACCCCTCTTCTTCTTCTTCTGATTTTGATGGCGACTGCACAGATCAGTAAGTAATGGCTTATGGATTATTTCACTAAGATCGGAAACAAACCCTGAATCGAATTGTTGTACTTGTCTCTATGATTCTATGCTGCAGGATATGGGTTTTGAGTTTGATGAGTCTGAATTATTGAACTCGTATGATACGAGTGATATTTTTGTTGGGAGTGGATGGTTTCAACCCAAATTTGTCAATGTGCAGGAACGGTCACAAAAGCTTTTCTGGTTGTGTTGACTGGGCTTCTGGCCTTGGCATTTCAGGCTACACGCCCTCCGCTGCCCAAGATTTGTGGAACCCTTGGTGGCCCTCTCATCACATCACAGAGGATAGTGCTCAGTGATGGAAGGCAATTGGCCTACAAGGAATATGGCATCTCAAAAGAAAATGCCAAGTACAAGATTGTGTTTAACCATCCATTTGGCTCTACCAGGAACGACATCTTCCTTCTTTCTCAGGTATCTATTTCCTTAAATCCATTTGTTGCTGCTATATTTAATTTTGTCATATTATTTCCATTTTTGTGTCCAGGAATTTGTGGAAGAGTTGGGTGTCTACTTGGTGTCGTTTGACAGACCAGGCTATGGTCAGAGTGATCCTGACCCAAAGCGAACTCCTAAGACCTTGGCTCTTGACATCGAGGAACTGGCTGATCAGTTGGGACTTGGGCAAAGATTCTTTGTGGTTGGGTTTTCTATGGGAGGACAATGTGTATGGGGTTGCCTCAAATATATTCCACACCGGTATGACTCATTACCTAGCATTTTAAAAACGATAATGATGTGAACAAAGACAATCAGGAACTATGGATGACAAATACAAAATTACCACTGTTAATGGAATCACTATCATTAGTGCAGTTCTTTCTTGTAGCACAAGTACGCTGACTTGATTCTGAAATGTTATATTAACCTGATCAGTTTGAAGACATTGCACATATGTAACTATTGTATAAATTCTGAATGGATGCTATTATCTCAAAATGGTTGTATTTGTATTGTACAGGTTAGCAGGAGCAGCATTAGTGGCACCTGTCGTCAACTATTGGTGGCCCAGTTTTCCTGCAAACCTCTCTGCCGAAGCTTATTATCAACAACCCATTGGGGATCAGTTGGCGCTCCGGATCGCTCACTACACTCCATGGCTGACCTACTGGTTCAACACTCAGAAGTGGTTTCCATCTTCTAGTGTTATATCAGGAAATCCTTCTCTTCTCTCCCTACAGGATATGGAAATACTAAAGCACCAAACTGGGGAAAAAAGTGACCAGGTAACCTCTGTTAAACTGTTATACTAATTCATATAGCGTCTCTTATGACTACTGTTGGGGTAACATGTCAGGCAACTCAACAAGGCGCACACGAGTCAATCCATCGTGACATGAATGTAGGATTTGGGAATTGGGATTTTGATCCCATGGTTCTTGACAACCCTTTCTCTAGCCATAAAGCTTCAGTCCACCTTTGGCAGGGTGATGATGACAAGATTATTCCCGTAGCTCTGCAGCGCTATATTGCTAAGAGTCTCCCTTGGATTCGCTACCATGAAGTATCAGGTGCTGGACATCTGTTGCCATTTGGATTTAGGATGGGGGAAACTATCATAAGGTTACTCTTGACCGACAGTTGAGGTCATCTTCCATAGCCATTTATATGAGCATAACCTCTAATTCGGGTCATTCTGGATCAGAATACTTGCAGGAAAATTGTAGGCCTACTTTTTTTGTAATAATAACAGTTGGATCAGTGTAGCCCGGCACACTCACTGGCTCGGAGGAGTTTGCATTTGTTAGATTAATTTATTATTAGTTTTAATGGGACTGATCATGATTTATATAATTATATGTTCTATAGATAAGTTCAAATAAAGTGATATATAATTATGGTAAGCTTGTCGAATATAATTTAGTAGTGAAATATATTGTGTAAATATAATAGAAATAATTACGATATTCTTTGAAATACGAAATCAATAAATATTTCGATATATCTCGTCGTGTATAATATATAAATATGAATTGTAGTTTCCTATCTACAATATCATTCTTCAATTTTTTTACTTTCAAAAAAATTTAAATATAGAGACGTATAACTAGATTGGAAGAAGTTTTACTTTGCACACTTATTTTAGGTTTGTACCCATTTGTCAATGATCTAGGTACGTTTATTTACATTTATATGATACTCTTAATTGACTGATATAGGTGTTAACGATCGTGGTTATTTCTTCGGCTGCGTATAACCTATTTTGTTCTAATAAGCGGTTTGTGTTATACTAATAAATGGTATCAGTCCTCGGTTACAGATCCAGACCATCCAAGCAACCTTTGTGCCAATTCTGAAGTTTGTTCGCTCGCTCGCTCACTCCCACCACCATATCTGGCCAATTAAGTCATTAATTGCCTCTGGCTGGCTCTGCTCGATAACCTCGACCGCTCGCCTGGCCTAGGATGAGAGTCAACTGTTTTCGCTATTCGCTCGAATCTCACTGCTCATATGCTCTATGCCGCCTAGTTTTGGATCCAATCGTCGAAGACGCTCTCTCGTCAAGATCTGATCTGCTAGATCTCTTCATCTCGTCGCCGGTTGATCAATGGGCACCGGATCTGGTCGAGTCTCGCTGTCATTCTTCCTTCGCTACTACTTGATGCATCAAAGTTTTGTTGGGAAATCGAACCAAATTCAAAACGTTGATTCGCGCACGAATACAGTTCCGAACCCTTCCTATTTCAGTTGATTCAACGAACGAATTCCGGGAACAAGGCAACGAATTAATTGAACTCTCGAAGAAATGAAGAACTCGGGCGAAAGGAGAGAAGCTCTCTGGAAAATATCTCGTTTTAAAAACGGTTCCCAAGATTATCTTACAGGGGAAAAAATAAAGAGAAGACAAATTACGAAGACCAAAATACCCCCAAACATCTAAAACAGCCAAAAAAGAGCTAAACAACTAAAACAGCTAAACCCCGCCCAAACAACTAAAATAGCCGCTCATGATGCTCAAGTAAAACGAGAGCTTTCTCCTCGGTCTGGCCATCTACGTCATTCCCTCGAAGGTCAAGGGAATTCGTCCTCAAATTCCCGTTCGGTTCATCATCAGAAGTGTCACCACTGAATGGAAGGAGGTGCTTGACGTTAAGAATATCGGCCGTATGAATATGCGACGAAAGTTCTAACCGATAAGCATTCGGGTTAATTTTCTCGATCAATTCAACACGACCAATCTTCCTGGCTGCCAACTTTTTGTATTTGCTGGATGAAAACCGGTCCTTGGTGAGAACAGCCCACACGTAGTCGCCACCGCCGATGCCTTGTAAGTTGTAACGCTCCGTTGCCTTTGAGAGTTTGTAATGCACCACCTTATGAGTCTCCTACAAACCTGTAACAAAGTCTGAAGCTTTCCCCTGTAGAGTGTCTGTACTTTGAGGAAGCGCCAAATCCAAGGGAGTCCGAGGTTGAGCCGATTACACCACTTGGAACGGACTGAATCCATGGTTGCGGTTGACGACATGATTGTGTGGGGCTTGGCTGAGCTTCTGGTCCCACTGCTTGGGGTGGTCACCTATAAGGCAGCGAAGTAGATTACTAAGTGACCGATTTACCAGCTTCATTTGCCCGTCAGTTTGGGGATGACATGCACTGCTGAAAAATTGAGTGTCGTGTGCACCATCTTTCACAAACTCCTCCAGAAATGGCTCATAAAGCGAGTGTCTCGGTCAGAAACAATGGTCGAAGGCAACCTTGTAGACGATAGACGTCACGGAAGAACAACTGCGCCACCTGCACGGAGTCCGTGGTCTTCTTACATGGAAGAAAATGAGCCATTTTGCGGAAGCGATCCACCACAACATAGATGGAGTCAAAGCCCCGCTGATTTCTTGGAGCCCCAAGACAAAATCCATTCTCAAGTCAACCCATGAACGTATATGAATTGGTAACGGCATGCAGAGACCCACATCAGTAGCCCCTCCCTTAGAGGTTTGACACACATGGCAGCGCCCCACCAACTTCTCTACATCACGACGCATGCCAGACCAATAATAAGAAGAACGGATCACCTGATAAGTACGGTCTCGATCCACGTGATCCTCTCCATGCATTTTTCGAATAATTTGAAGCCCCAAACTACAATCCGGAACGCAAAGTTGATTGCCACAAAATAGAAAGCCGTCCTGAATAGATAATCCATCCTCTTGCCCTCCTGAACACCCACCAACACCGAGGCAAAGAAACTATCATCAACATATAAATCTTTAAATAGATCAAAACCTGGTAACTCAACACGTAAAGTCGTCAAAAGCCTTGATCGGCGGCTTAGGACATCGGCAACCCGATTCGTTACTCCTGCTTTGTGTTTCAACGCAAAGGTGAATCCTTCCGAGAAAGAAATCCACCGAGCATGCTGATGAGAGATCTGGTCGTGTCCATGAATACGTCGAAGAGATGAATGAGTTGTGAGTAAGATAAACTCCCGGTGGAACAAGTAGTGACGCCAATGCTTGATCGCTTGCACGATTGCGTAGAATTCCACGTGCCGGAATTCCCTGTGATTTTCTCGCTGTAATAAGCTATAGGTCGCTGATCGGTTGGATTCCAGATCGATTCTCACTTGCATTTATTGGTTGTTTCGTTCGTTTTTTGAGTATTATTGGCCTATATACACTTTCTTTCTTATTTCAGGACAAATCAGCTCAGGCGCCATGGAAAGCAAAGTTAGAAGCAATTGTGTGCACAAGCGCCGAGGAAGATCTCAAATCATCCCTAGCTGTAACACCCGTACTGACCGTATCCATAAGGGAGGTACGTTCGGCACGGTTGATACGATCGTGTCGAAATCTTCGATTTTCAACTGGGACCGTATCGACCGTGCGGAGTGGATAAAATCGTATCGGTCGTATCGACCGTATTGGTACGACCGATATGGACAACTCAGCTTATTTTCACAGAATTTGAAGGGATGGAAAGAAAAGAAAAAGGGGCAGATTGGATGGAACGAAGAAGAGGAGCTGGGACGAAAGAGGGCACGAACCAGAGAAGAAAAGAGGTGTTTCAATCCTTTGTTACTCGAGTGCATGGTTGTAATCTATTGTTTTCGTTAGAGAATTGGATTCGTAAGTCGATCTTTATCTATGAAAGCAATGAAAGCATTTTCCATGTATTCTGAGTGATGAAGCGTATTTATAGTGTTTTCTGAGTGATGGAGCGTATTTTGATTGAGTTGTTTATTCCCATAATTTTATTACATTTTGCGTGAATCGATTACTCTTTTGTAGTGTTTTCGTATCGCAGGTGTGTTCAAGATCGCATTGGATTTTATCGCATATTTGAAGCATTTACCCAAGATCAAGAAGTCAACAGCAGTCAAAGTCAACAGCAGTCAACTCTCCTGGTTCAATTGGAAATCAGATCCGGTTCAAGCACATGCGGTTCATTCTGGTTTAACCCCAAACACCCTAAACCTAAAAGATGGCCAAAAGAGGAAAAGAATCTACACACTTACTGTTCACGACTGAGACAAGCTACAGTGACGGCAGTGGGAGAGAAGTCCGAGCTAGAGAGAGAAGCTGCTGGAAAGTCGCCGGAAAACACTATTCACGGCCGGTTACTGTTCACATTTCACTATTCATTATGTGCTATTCACTGTTACTATTCACGCCGGAACACTGTTCACGGCCGGATTTTATTTGAGTTCAGTTCGTGTATTGTAGTGTGATGAACTTAGTTTTATTGTATTCCATGGATAATATGAGTAGCTAAATTAATATTTCAATTTGGGGATTTATAGTGCAACAATGGTTTGAGATCAATGAATGAATGTTTGTGCTAGTGATTTTATTTCCATTGTATGAATGAATGAATGCTTTGATTGTCAGTTTAGTGCAGCTTAGCGGTGAGCTATATTGATGTCAATTGTGTTATAGTTGATTGTATTGCATTGTTGGGGAGAACCTAGCGGTAGAATCGATTTTGTGGTGTTAGTTGAGTAACTATTGCAATTGTTTGAAAACCTAGCGGTTAAGAATAGGTAGAATTTGATTGTCGACATATCTTTAGCGGGAATGTTGGACTAAGGCAGAATTCACTAGCTTATGCATGTATTCGATCGGTGATAACTAGTTGCATTGTATTCCCCGAACTGATTTTCTCTGAATTGATATCCTCAGTTTGTTCCTTTTTCTGTGACTTTCATTAGAACTCTATCTTACTTGCTCTCTTTGGGTTCGACCCTACTTACCGCTTGCTAGTGTGTTAATAGGAGTTATAAATACAAATTTGAGGCGCACGACGACGCGCTGTCAGTGAGTAATCTACCTAATTCCAAGGTTTGATGAATCTTGTTTACTATGTTCAAAGTATTATGATGATGTTCTAAATGAAAGTTTAGGTGGATGATTGATGGATTACGGTTTACTCAAGTATGTTAAGTTATGCATGCTAGATGTTTGAAAGAATGCCAGCATGAAATCCATTTTAACTTAAATACGTTATTGAAAGATACATACTTAGGAAAAACGAGAGTAAAATCGGCTTTGATCTTATTGACATACGAAAGTAGCGTAGAGAGATAAGTTAGAGGTTAGGTAAGCTTAATCCGAACTCTTTTACTGATCATCATAACGACGATTTGTGATTAGTGGAGGAAGTTAGAGCGAATCAATATATTGAGAGATTGAGATTTGACTTCCGTAATAGATTGATAATCGAAATTGAGCAAAAGCTAGTTTAGAAGATTGATCTATTCATAACCTCTATAGTCTTCAATCATCCATTCATCTTTGTCACTTTATTAGAAAACACTAGGCAAGTGAAATCAACCTTGGAATCTTCTCGAAATTTGTAAATTTAACCTTAGCTTGCTTGTCTTAGTCCAAATCATTACATAAAATCAATTCACTAATCGAGATAGCTAAACAGAACTAGATTTTACATAGTGCATAAGCTTAGTTTACTCCTTGGACGACCCGAAATACTTCGGTTTATAAATTGTTTTTGACCTGCATTGGAACTTCATATTCACTGAATTTGGAGTACAAAAATATTACACGTCAGTCGCCCTCTTTGACTTAACACTGCCCCAATGCTCCCTTTTGATGCATCTGGATGTAACTCAGACGCCACAAAAAAAAAATCCGGCAAAACTAGAACGGGAGCTGTAGTAAACATCTGCTTAATTAAATTGAACGCAGCCTCCGCTTCACTTGCCCAAGTAAAAGTTGATCCTCTCATACAATCGGTGATAGGTGCCACGATGCCGCTGAAATGAGGAATAAACCGTTGATAGAAAGAAGCAAGGCCATGAAAGCTTCTCACTTTGGTTATGGTCGTCGGGCTAGGCCATCGCTGAATCGCCTCAACTTTAACCTCATCCACCTGAATACCATAACCAGAAATAACATAAACAAGAAATTATAATTTAGGCATCATGAACTTACACTTGGCCTTAGCTGCATAGAACCGCACGTTCGACTCCTCGTCACTGCTGAAAACTATAATATCGTCAACATATACCAGCACAAGGCGACCAATAATAGGGCGTAGCAACTGATTCATAACCCGCTTGAACATACTAGGCGCGTTTGATAAACCGAATGCCATCACCAACCATTCATATAACAATACTCGAGTCTTGAAGGCTGTCTTTCATTCATCGGCTTCCTGTATGCGTAATTGGTGATACCTGCTCTTCAAGTCCAATCTAGAAAATATGAAAGCACCGCTAATCTGGTCGAGCAAGTCGTCAAGTCGAGGCATAGGAAACCGGTACCTCATAGTAATCTTGTCGATAGCTCGATTATCAACGCACATGCGCCAAGAACCATCCTTCTTTGGAGTGAGCAATACAGGAACCGCACACGGACTCATGCTTTCCCGTACACGCCCCCTTTTGAGTAACTCCTCTGATAGAGCGTATTTATACGATCCATCGATTTATTTATTCCCATTATTTAGTTGCATTTTCCGTGTGATAGATTACTTCTTTGTAGTGTTTCGCATCGCAGGTGTATCAAGACTGCTTTGGAGCTTTATTGCATATTTGGAGCATTTTAAGCCTCATTCAATCACCCGGGAATGCAAGGGAGGAGGGAGAAGAAGTTTCGGGTGAATTCCTGTTGATCGAGGGGGAAAGCAAGCGAGAATCTCATGCTATTAAAGTGATTCGCCCAACATAAGTGCACGAGTAAAGAGTGATTCCCCCAAGCAGGTTGATTTGTGCACGAATCTCATGGCTATGCTAACTTTGGTCGAATCACTTTGGTAAGCATGCACGAATCACTTTTGATTCGTGCAAATATGGTCAGCCCGGCCCAAAATCAAAGGTGTAAAGAGAAAGAGAAGAAAAACCTCTAGCAGCTAGCCGCCCAGACCGTAGACCAGAGCTTGGAGAGGAGAAGTCAGCATCAACACTGCGAAAATTTTAGTATTTTATGAACTCTTTATTTTCATTGTTATTAGATGGATTATAGTAGCTAAACCCTAATTCAGTTTTGGGATTTGTATTGCGACGAACGGTTTGAGATACTTACGTTTTATAATTTGATTTAGTGAATTACTATTCTTTGTATGAATTGCATGCTCTGATGATCAAGTTAGCATAGCCTAGCGGTGAAACTGATTGATATCTAATGTGTGATACTAGGATTGACTACCCTATTAGCTATGCCTAGCGGTAGAACTAGCTTGGTATTGTTAGTCAAGTAATAGTTAACCTATTCTAGAAATTAGCTGTTAAGAGTAGGTAGAACATTGAAGTCGACATTGCCTTAGCAGGATTGTTAGACTAGGAATAGTAGTTTTACTAATTGATGCATGTTCGATCGATGATTCCTAGTTGCAATGCATATCTTTGAACTGAATCTTTCTGAAATTGATAAGCAATAATCTTCTTGTAAACCCCCCTTTTTTGTGACAATTGTTAGTAGAACTTTATAACTGATTGCTCTCTTTGGGTCAGGCCCTGCTTACTGTTTGCTAGCATAGTAGGTGACGCGTAGTATTTTTGTACTCCAAATTCAGTGAATATGAAGTTCAAATGCAGGTCAAAAATAATTTGTAAACCGAAGTATTTCGGGTCGTCCAAAGAGCAAACTAAGCTTGTGCATTATGTAAATCTAGTTTCTATTTAGCTATCTCGATTCGTGTACTGATTTCTGTAATGATTTGAATTAAAACAAGCAAGCTAAGATTCAATTGCCAAATGTCAAGAAGATTCCAAGGTTGATTTCACTTGTCTAGTGTTTTCCAATAAAGTGACAAAGATGAATGGACGATCGAAGACTATAGAGGTTATGAATAGATCAATCTTCTAAACTAGCTTTCGCTCAATTTCGATTATCAATCTATTACGAAAGTCAAATCTCAATCTCTCAATATATTGATTCACTCTAGCTTCCTCCATTAATCACAAACCGTCGTTATGATGATCAGTAAAAGAGTTCGGATTAAGCTTACCTAACCTCTAACTTATCTCTCTACGCTACTTTCGTATGTCAATAAGATCAAAGTCGGCTTTACTCTCGTCTTTCCTAAGTACGTATCTCTCAATAACGTACTTAAGTTAAAACGGAATTCATTCTCGCATTCTTTCAAACATCTAGCATGCATAACTTAACATACATGAGCAAACTATAACCCATCAATCATCCACCTAAACTTTCATTTCGAACATCATCACAATACTTTTGAACACACTAGACCAGATTCATCAAACCTTGGAACGAAGTAGATTACTCACGATACATGGAAAATGTTTTCATGCTTTCATTGATAAAGACCGAGTCACGAGTCAAATTCTCTAATGAAAACAAACGATTACAACCATGCACTAGAGTAACGTAAGGATCGAAACACCTCTTTTCTTCCTTCTTCTCTTCTCCCCGTCCGTCCTTCTCCGAGCTCGTTCCTTCTCGTTTTCCTCTTTTTTTCCATCCCTTTTTCATCGATTAAAATTTTATGAAAATTAGCTGAGTTGTCCGCATCGGTCGTATCGATACGGTCAATATGACCGGTATGCCTCACGCAGCTAATACGGTCAATTCGACCGAAGGGAAAAACAAAAGTTTCGACGCGGTTGAATCGACCGCACCGACAGTACTGATACGTTGGGTACGGGTAATACGGTCGATACGGTCTGGGGCAATTTGACATCTTCCTAGGCACTTTTGCACGCAATTGCTTCTAACCTTGCTTTCCATGGCGCCTGAGCTGATTTGTCCTGAAAATAAAAGGAAAGTGTGTAAAGTCCAATACTACTCGAAAAACGAACGAAAACAACCAATAAACGCAAGCGAGAATCGGTCGGAAATCCAACCGATCAAACACTCCACACTTAAAATTTGATCGTCTTGAGCAAACAATCAGAACATGCTGTATTTTATTCAAGACTCTCTATCCCAACTTAAGCTTTGAATAATAGAGCAATGACCACCAAAGCGCGGGCTTCACAAACTCTAGCTTCACACCTCACACTAACACTTCAAACAAATTGCAATCAAAGAGTTTTCGAGCTGTGAAAGAATACATGAGGGAGCACACTCAAGGAAATCAGCACTAGAGCCAACCAAAACCAAATCTCGCAATCTATTCATTTTCAAGGCAAAGCATTCGAAACAGGGGTATGCGCAAAACATGCCAACCGATCGCCTATGCTAGCTAGGACTAGTCCACGGGCTAGCGATACAGAACTCATTTCCAAGCCTTGGACTTTGTATCACAAATCATAAGGAAATAGGAGCTTGGCAAAAATTGACTTTTAAAAACAATCATAAACCAATTGATGCTTATGTGTTAACACAAGGGTTATTCTCAAGCATAGCATGCTAGCACACAAGGAAATTGTAGACTTGCACAAGAACAATATGGCGGATGGGCATAAGGTCAAGCTCTTACTATTTTTATTCCCATTTTTTTTCTCAAGCTTTCGAGGAGGAAATTTTCTTCCTAACCCTCGGGAATGCAGCCAGATTCACACACTAGGAACTTGACAATATGCCCAAAGAGAGGATGAGGATGAGCAAGAAACAATTACAAGTGAGGGGGCTAAGCAAGCAAACAAGAGTCACCTAAAAGCAATCACAAGGTTTAGGCATTATGCAAATGATTCTAAAATGTGCAAGGTACACCTAGGTTCAAAGCAAGGAATGAAAAATTCCTAGAACGCGAGATAGGCAACGGATATTAACAATAATGACTCACAAGAAGGTGCGATCAAGAGAACTTATTCGACATGTGAAACTCAAGCACGTTGATCCCAAGCTTTAAAGAGGTAAAACACTCTTGTAACAATATGCACAGTATGGAATCAATGAATATTTTTCACCAGCCATTCAATGAATATGCTCCAGCCACTCCACACTTAAAAGAAAGCTTAGTCCCTAAGCGTAAAAATTAAAAATTAGAAGGGTGCATAGGAACTTCCCTAGTTTGGCCCTTTTGTGCAAGAGTCAACAGATTTCTGCCACCATGATGACCTGAAAGTGAGAAGAGAGGTGGACAAATACAGCACAAATCAAGTTCATCAAATTCATCGCCAAAATGAGATAGAAAACATATATATCTATGACAATGAAACAACCCTCGTGATGAGAGTTCAGCAGTTCAGAATTCATAAGGGCAACTAACATAGCAAAAATAACTATCAGGAGCAGTCAAGTCAATATAGCAATAACATCAACCAATATAGCAAAAAATAAATAGTAGCATCCTAAAGGTAGTCAAGAGTCGCAACGCTGGGAAGGTCCGGCATCATCATCATCACCCGGGCCGGTCCATGGCATAGGGTCTTGTGGCTCAAAAGTCTCGGATCCAGGAGCACCTAGAGGTGGGGGAAAATCGTGGATTCCTCTAGCTTGAAGCAAAGAGGCAATGACCCTGTTCGTCCACTCCTGGGAGCGCATAAGACAATCCAGCTGGGCACTATAGTTCTGAGCTTCATGTGTGGGCTGGGGATCCTCTCGCGTCTCTGCCGGTGCTGATGGTAGTGCTGTAGTCTCGCGTCGGCGCTTTGAAACACTGCCGGCCGCTCCAGACGGACCATCTGTCCTATGATACCACGTACCATTGGCTAGCACCATCCACATTTTCCTCAGAGCGGCGAGATCCAAAACCGGGAGCATGCCCTGGCGGCTGGTGGAAGGTCAAAGCCGAAAGCTTCGCCGATCGCAGTAATGAAGCCACCGCCACCAATAACGGCTTTCATGTCATTGTTTTGAAACTCTTCAAGGCGGAAGGTCAAGAAGGATATAACATCAAACTCCACGCCTTTGTCCATTGTAATGACGAGGTCCAAATCTAGCTAAGACACTTTCGTCCCACCTTCAATGCGCGGGTTGATTGATGTCATGATGATTTGATGGAAGTACTTCCATTCCGGATCCCTAATGCATAAAGAGTCTGAGCTAGCAATGAAGACCGCGTCTTGTCCGGATAACCTTTGCCAAAATTATGTCCGCTCAATGTCAGTAACCGCAGGAATTGTGCCCTTCAATGGAAATTGCAAAATGTTACGGAGGTCTTCTCTGGACAGGTGGCGCTCTTCATTTCCATTTGGAATTTCCAGGCAGTCACTCGCTGCTCTTCGATCACAGCTTCAAATGAGGCAATAAACTCGTGCACCATATTCTTGTGAGTCGGCAATCTCACCCCCACAAGCATTCCAAGGCCAAACTACTGCAGTCGGCTGCACACTGAGTCAAATATGCCAAATCGATGCATTTGTCATCAGGTCGGGCATGGAGGTGGGCACGATTTCTTTTTTTTGTCGAGGATGTGCTGAAGCCGCGTCACGGACCTTGGATTGATGAGCTTGTATGTCTTGGGGAACGGAGGGGACAAATCAGCGCGGCGGAAAATGTTCTTCTTCCTGCCAGTTGTGGGCTTCTTTGTGGGCGGCATTTTTTTTTTTGATTAAGCGGCTGAGAAAATCGTGGCTGAGTTGCCGGCTGTGGAACAACTGTGCGAGTGAGGCTGGATACAGCACGGATGCTGTGCGCTGCCAAATCTGCGAAGGGTCAGAGTGGAGTGTGGGTCGCGGAGCTTTGCGGCTGGACCGTCGCGGGTGAAGGCTGGCCGGGAGGTCGCTGGGGTCGGAGCAAACAGGCGAAACGGACTGAGCGACGGGCGAGGAACGGGTGAGTGCGGATTTACTCTGGGCCGCTGCTGGTCGAGCCAGGCTGGATGCGGCGAACGAGCTCGGCACGATGAGGGTCAGAGGAGTGGCTGAGCGGAGGAGTGTGGGAAGGTCGCTGATTTGTAAATTTTAGGTGAAAATCATGATTTCAAATCTGAAATTGCGATTTAGGTCAACATACAACCGATTGACAGTATCGACACGGTCGCTACGACCTGATCAACCGATACGGTCACTCGACCGACACGGTCAATACAACCTCAACGGAAAATGCTTCTCCCGTATTGACTGTATCGGTCGTACGGATACGGTTAAGACGGCCAAAACGGGCATTACGACCTTGCCAAGCCAAGATGAGACCAAGATGAACTAAACCCAAACACAGAACTAAAGCCAAGAAGACCGAGATGCAAGCCAAACACATGACTCCGAGTGCAACTAAAAGAAGAAGAAAAACAAAAAAAAAAAGTAAGAAACAAAAAGAACTCACAGAGCGGGTTACTTCCCGAACTAAAGGTTCGTAGGATCAAACCAAATGGTGAACTGCCTCAGCCTTCCTCTTATAGCTTTTTCGATTACCAGAGGCGGAAACCTTGTTTAGAATCTTTTTCTAGATTCTTGCAAGGTTGTTGAAGATTTCGTTTCCTAATTTGAACTTTAGGATCTTTATATTTTAGAGTCTTTCCTCCGCCTGAGTGATGACCTCTGCTGGACACTTGATCGCGTTTGCAAAGTTTCTTGGACCTCTGAGACAATGGAAACACCTCTCTAGACTTTCTTCGTGCATCTTTAAGCTTTCTCGGTTATTCTGCTTTAGCTTCAAATCTTCAGGGATTGCTGAATCAGAAATTGTCTTTTGTCTTTTTCCCAGTTTTCCAGGGATTGCTGAAGCAGAATCTGTCTTTTGCCCAGTTTGCCTCAGCTTTAGTGGTCCACAGAGTGTTGTAGCAGATCCTTGCGCTTGGTTGCTGTATCTCGCCCGTTCTTCAGATTGTGCTCCAGCTTCAAATCTTCAGGGAGTGCTAAAGAAGAATCTTGTGCAGTTTTGTCAAGGTATGTCATACCTCAACAAAATCAACCAAGTCAGTAACGTCAATAACCTTTCGATATTGCACGAGATCATGCTTTAAGATTGTTAGAGGTATTCAATAATTTGTGCGCAAAAATATCGAACTATTTCTTTAATTATTGTAGATAAATAAAGAAATAATCATTTGTTATAGATACAAAATCAGAGTAAGGAAATAGGTAGGGCTCGTTCGATGATTTTCTTTAAGTGTGATTGGCCTCCTTCGGTGCTGGGATTCTTTGGTCAATTGCTTCCCATGATACAACTCTACTTTTTGTGCACCACTTAGGTGTCAGGCAACGTGTAGGTTCTTAAATGTCTTTAAAGACTTCTCAGGTATCGCCCCACTTAAGACCCAATCCCAAGCACGCTCTAACTTTCAGGCATCGCTCCCCATTGTAATGTTGCCTCAACTTTGGCTTAAGACTAATCATAGATCAGATACCTCTCATCTCAAGGTCTCTATCAATGATTTGTTGGTTCATTTTGAGATGTAATCCATCCCAATACGTTGAGGGATACTCCACCTTAACTATTTGGCTCAATAAGAGGTGTACTCCACCTTAAATATTTGTCAGTATGCATTCTACTCCACCTCAATATTTTGGCTCACAAAAAGGGGACGCACCACCATTTTCTTCACATATTTAAATCTCTCTACATTGTCAGTGGGATGATCAAAACATCCTCTCTCATTTGATGAAGACATCGATTCTCAGAGTTAATCTTTTTATCGACAGTACTTTTAACATCTATAGCAATCAAGAAAGTGTTATTGAGGGTACACTGCAATCAAACAATATTTATAAACCTAGTAAGTACGTAGAATCATAAGAGACTAATGCGAACATACACACAAGTTATGGTATGGTATTTCTTAATATATCCTAACTGATTAAGGTTTTATGTATTAGTAGTGCTATTCCGAGTAAGGAGAAATCAATAGATAGCGGATCAACTCTAAGCAAGCCTTTAACACATACAAAATATATCATGAAAGTAGATCACAAAATATATAGTAAGGGATATCAAACTTAATATATAATGAAAATTAAGTTCTACAAGTCATATGATGGCAAATTATTAGGAATACAATGAGAAATAAGATAGAAAGGTTAATTCTGTTATGATGAGTCTTCCTTACTAGCTTGATAGTTGCTCCGTATGCTGCAACGGGCTCCTTGCTTGGGGCTCTTTCTCTCTAGCTCTTCGCCACACTCCAAGAATAAGATTTGAGGTGAAAAATCTCGAATGAAGAATGATGGTCGTGAGATGCCTATATATACTAGAATTGACGCATCGCCTCGTCTTTTGGCGAGGCATCGCCTCGATCGAGTGTCGTCTGGATAGTATGGGGAGTCGCCTGGAGGCTTCTAAATCTTTCGATGCGTCGCCTGATAGAGCGAGGCGTCGTCCGATAATGTGGTAACAGATTGAGGCGTCACTTGACCATAGGTGAGGCTTTGCATGGATATTTTTAAAATAGTGAGACATCTCCTAAAGCTTTCCAAAACAATGAGGCGTCGCCTGATTGAGTGAGGCGATGCCCAAAATGTACTCAACGGTATGAGGTGTTGCTTGGTAAATGGTGAGGCGACGCCTGGGCTTCTACAGGCTCATATCTGGCTCTTCTTTGTCTCTTTTGCTCTTTTTGCATGTTTCATCCTCTGGATCCTTCTTCAAGTGTAGATGTCCTCAAAGATAAGCAAAGAGACATCAAACCCATCAAATTCGTTGCAAAACTAGTCAAAATCACTAAAAAAAATGGAGTCTAAAATGTGAGACAAAATCCACTAATCAGCTTACATTAAAAAAAATCACTTAAATATCTTCAAAAATTCATTGACATTAAAAAATATAAAAGAAAAGAGTGTCCCATGATTATTGAGCTTAATGGCTTCCTTTTGCTTATCAATTTAAAGATTTTTATGCTATTTGGAGGAATGAGGAAGCTGACTTATAGAGTGACTGATTGAAATGTCGAAGCATGGTGGGAATGTGGCCCTTAATAATCGTGGAGGAAATGATGAGAGTAAGAATCCGTTTTTTTGAACTTAAAATTTAAATTAACTATTTTCAGTTATTTAAAATTAAATACTTGCTTTTTTTGTTTGAAATTTCAAATACTTTGACTAATGATACATATTTTTTTATTGTTAATACAATTATTTATAATAAATGCAACACGAAACTATAATATTACATATAGATCAAAAAAGTTAATGTAAGCTTAATTTTACCTTGAGATAGATAAGTTAAATAATATTTTGATTGTCTATCCAATCTGTTGCTTTATTAATCTCAGTTGCTCCTCACAAAGTCATGAATATATAGTTGTCAATCTATGCATGCAGCACTGTAAGACTCACCTCGTAATCTAAAGCTTTATCTTATGGATTTAGATATGGAACTTCTTACAAATAGCCAAGCACCCCATCATTCATTCTATAAAATATTTTTTCAAACAATTCCAATAGATAAACATAAGCCAATAAAATATCATATTGTTTAATTAACTTTTATTTCAGTTCAATTCACCGTTAAATTTTCCTAATTTATTTTAACTTATTGTTTTGTAAAAATATGAACTTATAAATTGTAGTCAGTGGCAGGGCAGGGTGGGGGAGGTGTCCTATTTTTATCTCTTTCCCACCTTAATTTTCCCCTCCATTCAAAATCCTCTCTCTCCAGCTACTATTTCCCTCGATGCTCTTCTTACTCCTCCTCCATTTTTGGTCTGCACACTTCCATCCTCTCATTCTCTCCTATTAAAATTCTCTTTTTACAATCGGTGTCCCTGCTAGCCCTTAGGTCATTCTTTTTGATGATGATTGGATAATGGAGTCAGAGCTTTGTTGGATGACGACAGGTTTATTGTCTTGATGGGTTTTCATCCCAGCAAAGTTGTGAGTTTCCATAGGTTGGTTTGTTTTTTTTGCTTCCCTTGGCTGTTGGAATGTTGTGTTATGTGCTTTAATTTGCATTTACTGATGTTTGGTTGTTATCAACAGATTTCAATTTGGGTAATATTAGTCAAATTTTATTTGAAAATCAGTGTGGAATTTTATTTGGGAAAGGAAGCTGTGGAGGCTTTCATCTCTAAACATTGTACCTGTAATTCAGCATGTGTGAAATAATTAGCCAGTGTGTGGTAAGGTAACTCTTCATTGTTTATATGAGCCAAGAATCCCTCCGCAACTGTTATGTATCTTTTTCCAGCTAAATGTGTTTTGTATCGAATGGTGACTTTGTTTCTATCTGCCCCACCATTTCCTCGGGCCTGAGAATCAACGAATTTGTTGCCCTTTTGGAGTTAAATTTTGATTGTGTTGTCCACTATTTTGTGTTTTTGTTTGCTTTTTGAAGAATGGAAACCTTGCAGTATTATTGAAGAATGGGGGATTCAAAAGTAGCTCAATACACGGTCGCACAAGAGACCTCATCAACACCGGATGGCATAATCCCCAAATCTGAAGTTTTATTAGTAGATGATTTAAAAGCAGAAGCTCCACAGCATGCTTATGACAATCCAGCTTTAGTCCTGGATCAACTTCTTCCAATCGATATATCAAGTCCTACCTTGCTAACAC
Organism: Umbilicus rupestris; assembly: GCA_963678935.1. NCBI lineage: Eukaryota > Viridiplantae > Streptophyta > Magnoliopsida > Saxifragales > Crassulaceae > Umbilicus > Umbilicus rupestris. The sequence continues at coordinate 3,583,036 of OY787619.1, forward strand.
CACCTGCAAAGAATCAAGTTGAAAATTCCGGGGATTCCTATTCAAGGGTTATAGATAGTCTTTTAGATGGTCTCGGAGCTCCGGTTAGTTATTCTTTGCGGCAGGATGAGGTTGTGCCACTTTCTCATGGGCTAGATACGCCACTTGTAGAGGTTGAGCAATCAGATGATATACAGCTTTTTCATGGCACGAATATAGTTGAAGCTTTATCTATCTCGGCAAGTGATGCTCATATAAAGCTGCTTACAGCCCCGGCAATGGAGCTTGATTTGCTGCAAGTTGGGGTCGGCCAAGTGCAAGACACTGCAACTCTAGACTCTTCATCCTTAAATATTTCCACACCACTTCAGGCGCCTCCAACGCTTGATCATACTCAGAATAGCTCCCAGCAAAATGAAAGCCTCATTAAAAATACACACTCGTCCCCCAAGTCAGGAGTTTTTATAGGTAATGTTCCGCTTGCAAATGTGGAGGCTGATTTAGCTGCGAATGCAGGACACTTGAGCTCTCTCCGAGTACCTCGGTCTCCGGCCCGTTCAAAAAGTTTATCTGTGGACTCTCCCAAGTATGTCAAGGATTCTTTTGGAAACAGAGTCCTTGTGGATACTAGAGCTCCATTTGAGTCAGTTAAAGAGGCTGTTTCTAAGTTTGGAGGCATTGTTGATTGGAAGGCGCATAAAGTGCAAACTGTTGAGGTTGCAAATTTTCTCAAAAATCAATATTTGCTACTTTTTCTTTAATTTGCCAAAAGCTGAAACATGCGACGCTTGTTGATATGCAGAGACGCAAATTCATCAAACAAGAACTCGAAAAGGCGCAAGAGGATGTTCCTGTCTACAGGAAAATGTCACAGACAGCTGAAGAAGAAAAAGTGAAAGTAGTAATAGAGTTAAACACTGCTAAGAGACTCATTGAAGAAATGAAACTCAACGTGGAGAGAGCGCAAACTGAAGAGCATCAGGCCAAGCAAGATGCTGAACTTGCAAAACTTCGGGTGGAGGAGATGGCGCAAGGGATAGCTGAAGAGTCCAGTGTCGCAGCCAAGGCGCAACTTGAGGTTGCCAAAGCCAGGCATGCAGCGTCAATTTCAGAGATGCAAACTGCAAAAGAAGAACTGGAGGCCCTTAGAAAGGATTTTGCAGCTTTGATAGCAGAAAGAGAAATGACTGCGAAGAAAGCGGAAGAAGCGACAGCTGCTTGTAAGGAAGTTGAGAAAACAGTGCAAGACCTAACTATTGAGCTGATTGCTACAAAGGAGTCGTTGGAATCTGCCCATGCAAAACATCTGGAAGCTGAAGAAGGTCGTTTGACAGCAGCCACGGCTAAAGAAGAGAGCTCAAAAAACTGGGAGAAGGCGTTGAAGGAGGTTGAATACGGGGTAGCAGTGCTTAGTGAACGAGTGTTGGCTGCGAAAGATTTGCAGTCCAAACTTGATGCAGCCTCAGCTCTGCTGGGGGGCTTGATAGCAGAATTAGCCAACTACAGGGAATCAAAACTGAACCACAGCTCCAACGATGAATTACTCGGTGGCAAACAAACCAAGTCACTGAGAAGAAGTCACACAGGCATACAGGCATCGGTAGCATCAGCACAGAAAGAACTGGAAGATGTCAGACTGAACATTGAGAAAGCAATTGAGGATGTCAATCTGCTGAAGCTTGCTGCCTCATCGTTACAATCTGAACTGGAGAGTGAAAAGGCTACAGTGGCCGCATTTAAACAGAAAGAAGGCATGACACTAAAGGAGGTACAATCTCTAGAAGCGGAGATCAACGAGATAGAGTTAGAGCTAGCCGAGGTTAAAGTTAGAGAAACAGATGCAAGAGTAAAAATGATGGATCTGCCCATGCATTTGCCTCAAGCAGCTCAAGAAGCGGAACAAGTCAAGTCTCTTTGTCAACTAGCTCGGGAAGAACTGGTGAAGATCAAAGAGGAAGCAGAGCAAGCTAAAGCTGGGGTTATTACGACAGAGAGCAGGTTACTGGCAGCCGAAAAGGAGAAGGAAGCTGCAAAAGATTCAGAGAAATTAGCATTGGCAGCTATCAAAGCACTGCAAGAGAGTGAAAATGGTAGAAGCTCAGATGATGTGAGCTCGCCAACTGGGGTCGTAATATCGTTGGAGGAATACTATGAGCTCAGCAAGCGAGCCCGTGAGGTCGAGGAGCGAGCCAACCTACGAGTGGCTGCTGCAATGGCCCGAGTCGAGGCAGCCAAAGAAACCCAGTTGATAAGCATGGAGAAGCTCGAGGAGGTTGATCAGGAGGTGGGTCAAAGGAAGGAAGCACTGAAGGTAGCTGTGGAGAAGGCTGAGGAGGCAGCTGAAGGAAAGTTGAGGCTTGAGCAAGAGCTGAGAAAATGGAGAGCTTCAAATGAGCAACGACGAAAAGAAAGTGAATCTCCAGTCCTCCCAGCGGCTGAAACTTCTTCCAAAAGCCCGGGTAGCAGCTTCCATGGTAATAAGCTTGAAAAAGGTGTGGAGATGAGGCATGAATCGAGCAACTATATACGGCTACCCACCGCTCACTATGCATCCCCGCACGGAACAAGTGCAACCACTGAGACTGACACATCCTCACCAGATGGTGGGAAGCCAACAAAGAAAAAGAAAAAGTCATTTTTCCCCCGAGTTCTCATGTTCCTCGCTAAGCGAAAGACGGCGCAGTCTTCCAAGTAAATATACACATATAGGTCAGAGTTTAGCATTTCTTCAGCCATACACAGATGCCATTTTACTCTGCTGTGTTAATTTAGCTTATGTTCCACCATGATGCAAGCTCAAGGACAGCATTCTTCTTCAGGCCGGTAAGCAACTAATTCCTTTTACACCTTGACCGACACGCTCGTCTGCCAGTTTTGATAAGTCTATGCCCTCCCTACCCCACTAAAATTCAAAACTGGCTCATAAGCGGGTTGTATGTTGAAATTGGGTTTGATATTACTTGCCTTGTGAGTCATGCTTGTGTATGTGAATTTGTAAGATATACCGAACTATATTTCATGTGATTCTAAAGCTTAAGTTCAAGAGTCACGTTTTTGGAATCTAATATATTATAGCAAATTATCCTTCAAACTAGCGATGTGGATAATTCTTCAAGTGTATTTCTCTAACAGTGTAACCCATTAAATACCAATTAAGTGCAGTGCACATTACCATTAAATACCAGTTAACAACAATAAATATTATCTCAATAACATTACACCTACCAAAGTATAACAAACAATTAGGAATTTTTCATGCACAATTAGCACTCATTATAACAAACAATTAGAGATTGTTTAAAAATAAGCTAGACATTTCAGATTAACGGTTCTAATGTACACATGAGATACCACCATAATTAGCACATAGACAAATAGTTTTCACCTGCATAAGGCTTTGGCCAACTAACAAAACCACATCTACCAACTAAAACCTAGGTAGCACGGAAACGGAAATGGGAAACGGGAACGGTAGGAAGCGTGGAAGCGCCAAATTTAAAAAGTAGAAAAATTGAAAACGGCAGGAAACGGCGATTTAAATTAATTTTTATATAATTTATAATTATTAAAAATACTTAATTGAAATAAATAATTGCAATGTCTTAACATTAAAAAAAATAATAAGTCATAATTTGAACATAAACAAAACCAAACGAGAGTTAAAACTTTTGCTACATCTTCATGATTATCTTCAAAAAATACACTCTCCATTTCCGGCTCATCAAGGAAGAGATCAGCAAACTGAAGAGTATCAATATCCTCTAAAGATCCAAATACATCAGCACCACCACCACCAACATCCCACATTTTAGTCTTTTCATCAAGATATTCTGGTTTGTTTCTTGATAAAAGGCGAAGGTTATTATGAATAAACACAAGATCTTCAGCACGCTTTGGATTCAACTTATTCCTCTTCAAAGAATGAATGAATGCATAAGTGCTCCAATTTCTTTCACAACAAGACAAAGAAGTAGGTTGTCTAAGTAAGCGAATGACTAATTTTTGAAGAAAAGGCGTTGCCGCTCCGAAATTGGTGGTTAGCCCACCAATTTCTTGGATCCATTTCGTACCTCATTTCAATAACATCTGGATCACCAAAATGCCCTCCTCCAAGAGAAAAACTAGCATATTCATTCATAACATTGTTGTAATCAGCTTGACTTGGAAAAAGTCTTTTAAAACACTTTCTTCATTCCATAGAAATCTCATTATCCCTGTGTGGAGGTACTCTAGTAGCATCCTCTTTAAGCCATTCGTGACTATAATACCTATAGAAAAAATACAAGTAATCTCATTATCAAGCACATGTGTCATGTTAAAATTAATAACTTTAATATAAATTTTTTACCTGGGATTAAAAGAATGAGCTAAGCAATGAAGGGGTGTGTTACTTTTGGCCCAGCGAGCAACAAGTATATTATAAACCGCATCATAGAAAGTGGATACTTCTAACTCATCAACGTGCTCGTGCTCATAGATAACCTTCTTGACCTTCTCAATCATCACATCCCACATCTCATATACCAAATGGAGACAAGGTTTATCAGTATCACAAACTCGAATCATATCGTATATTGGACCTGTGAAACCAATAATGTAATCCAATTTTTCCCACCAATATTCATCTAAAATTTTCTCTCTCACAAATCTAGCCTTTGCTTGATCATCTTCACGATATGTCGACCATTGCTCACACACAACCATGGCTTCCAAAGCACGCTTAACTAATTTAAATCTTTTGAGCATGATGACTATTGAAGCAAAACGTGTTTCAGCAACTGAAAGCAACTTAAGAGGAGCGAAACACATATAAATGGACAACCTCATCCCATTATTCATAATGAAATTCTTAATTTGGACAACATCATGGTGAATTTCAGTGATCCAGTGACATTCGACATAGGTTTCTTCATTATTATTCACATTCTTTGCCGCACAAATGTTCTTCAAAGCAAGATTGAGAGTGTGAACAACACAAGGAGTCCAATATATGTGAGGATAAATACCTTCAATGATTTCTCCAGCAGCTTTGCAATTACTAGCATTATCCGTGATCACCTGAACAATATTCTGATGGCCAACCTCATCAATTACTTCTTTCAGCAGATTAGCAATGAAGTCTTTATCCTTTACCTCACCAACACAATTCACAGCTTTGATGAACACTGGCCCACTTTCACAACAAGCAATAAAATTAATTAAAGGTCTCCGTTGTGGATCACTCCAACCATCAGTGACAATAGTCACTCCTTTGGATACCCAAGTACTTTTAATAGGAACCAACGACATATCAACATGCTTCTTCTCTTGTTCGAGCAATGTGGTTCTTAGGCGATTGTACCCCGGAGGTACATAACCACCCAAATTATGATTAGCAGCATAAGTATAAGAACTCTGATAATAAGGATTCCTTGCAAGAGTGAAAGGCAAGCCACCAGTGTAAAACATTCTAGCAATTATACAATCGAGTTCCTTTCGAGTTTGAATGTCGAAAGCTTTAAGAAGATCACTATCACTTTTTCGCTTCTTTGTTGTACCAAATTCAGAACGACTCATTTGAAGTGAGCGAGTGTATGTCGAAGGTCCGGAAGGTAGAGGAACTAATTTAGGCATCATAGAAAGCAAATTACTTTCGTAATCCTCCTCTAATTTCGTCATTTCAGCAACTTGTTGCATTGATGCCTTTACGCAAAATGCAATTCCTTTATTTTTGATCCTCAAAAGGTGAGCCTTAATTCTTGTATAAGTTCCTTGTTTTTCTTCATGACAAATCTTGCATCTCCATTTCCAATTTCCTCCTCCTCCGATTTTCGAAATTCTTTCAATAAATCTCCAAAGAGGTTTTCCATCATCTTGTATTGACGAAGAAACACTTTCGCTACTTCCGATGTCGTTTGGATTTGAAGGAGGTTGTGTCTGATTTTCCATCTGTAAATTTGACAATACAAATTAACTTTGTGGCTTTACGCAAGGATGCTGCCACCTGCCAGCCTACCAATTCTCCATTAGCACAATACTTTTTAATATAATATTCATGACACCCTAAAGCTAATTTACAATACAAATTAACTTTGTGGCTTTGCGCAATGATGCTGCCACCTGCCAGCCTACCAATTCTCCATTAGCACAATACTTTTTAATATAATATTCATGACACCCTAAAGCTCTACCAGCAGCATGCGCTTATGTGATTAAGGACGGAGCGCAGTTATAAATTAGTATAAATGTATAATAGGAGTTAATCAATTAACCATACCTGACAATTGTATGGCTGCTGCTAGAGAAGTGGCTGCCGGCTGGAGCGTTGGAGGCTTCTTCTGGCGAAGGACGAAGCGTAGGACCGATTGGGGGAACCGGAGAAACGGCGCTGCGCTAGGGCTGCTGGAGGACGGAGGGAATTGTGATTGGGAGAATCAGTGCTGGCGTTGGGCTGAGAACACAGACTGGGAGAATCGGCAATAGGGTTTCTAATTCTTTCAATTTCTACCGTGATTTCGTGAAGAAAAGAAAAAAAAATTCAAATTTACAAAAGTGCCCTTCGGGTCGCTTCCAGGCGTTTCCGCGTTTTGGAAACGACAGCTCAGGCTGAGCTGCCATTTCCATGCTTCATAGACCAAAACATCCAGGCTCTACTTGAAATCTACATATGCTATTATGCAAACTAATTTTCCATGTTTTATGTCCTTTCTCTTCTTGCATACTTGGTATACTCATTTTGTTGATCCTAAATCAAAAAGATATACATGATTGTAAGTAGATTTAAAAGAGATGGATAGAGGAAAAACTAAAAATAAGGGGCACCATGTCACTACTAATGACACAATCACACTAATAGTACCTTGATAAAGATGCTTATGATGCGGTTTAGTGGATTCTCCGCTTAGCTCTTTTCGCACCAGCTTCAAAATCTCAACAATCTGAGACTCATAAGATGAATGTCAAAGCCAAGATAACAAAATTAAAATTTATTAAACAAGAAGCAAGCTAAATATACTCTGCTTAACGTAGAAGTAGCATCAAGTAAATTACTAACAGAAGACCCCATCAACCCAGAAAAAAAAGACATGCTAGTAAAACTGTAAAAATTACAACGAGACAACAAAATTTGATAAACCGACTACTTACCAGTTACCATAGCAGAAACAACAAATATTGACAAACTTCACCAATGATTCACGATGGACACTCAACGGTTCAGGGCTTCAGGATTCGTGGCTTTGGCGGACAGTCATTGCAAGGGATGGACCGCTCGCTGGTGCAAGCTCGGAAGAGTGACGCGCAAAGGATTAAAGGAGGGAACGCCGGAGCAACAGCTGATTCGGGGCTTCGGCAGATTCGAGGCTTCAGCAGCGGCAGTAGAAGAGTAACACGACTGCTTTCTTTGGATTAGGGTTTCACAAGGTGTAATGTCTAATCGGGCTCGGGTCGGTAATTAGCTCAGCGGGCTTAGTTCGGGCCGGACCGCAGGGCCGATTCAGGCTCATTTTATTGGGCTAGTTCTTTGAACCTCAGATGGAAAGCACTTCACTATCAGGTGGTCAAGTACAATAGATCTTACGTAACAAGACTCCCTCTGTTACAGCTATGTTGCTGAACCAAAGTGAATGCGTCTGACTTCCTCATACTAAGATCCCTTTCCAGTCCACCTTGATCTACCTCCCGCAGATCGTAAGTTCTCCTCCGAAGAATACCAGCACTACAGCGTAAGTTCTCTTCCCAAGAACACCAGCACTGTAACGAGTGAAGCTTTCACCGTGTGTTCGTACAGCAATGGAACAGCCTATTTTCAACTTTGAGTGAGCTCAACTTCCGACAATTCTTTAATAACGATCGAGCTCCCTCTGATGTGATTCTCCCCACGAGAATGATTTTTACTTCAGATTAATTTTTTTCACATACCTAAATACCATGGATGCAACAATTATATAAACTGGTTGCTTGCTTTCTTTACGCAACTGTATATCTTCTTTAGGCAGCGAATGATTATCAGTGAATGTTTCTAAAAATTGATTGCGCGCGGCTTTTGATTTTGTGAACCTTGTTGGTTTGCTTCGGCACCCATGTTACATCTTATGACACTTGGCTTATACAAATTCCGTTTGCCAAGAACATGCCGCATACATGGACTTAACATTAGTCATAAAATATTTTATTCTCAAATTTGAGTGGATTGAGTTTGAGAAACAATCAAACCATCACTTAATTTTAACGTGCCAAATAGAGGGGCAGCTCACGGCCAATGAGTTTAAATTCAAAACAAATAGTGACTGCTAGTGAGTATTTATTTTTTTCAAAATTAAGTACACTAAATTTGAAAAATGATCAAACGGTGGCTGTTTTATTTTGAAATTGTCTCATACGCGCCATTTAAGGGATGACAAAGCAATATCGAGTGATGTGAAGATATTGAATCAACACTTCCTCCTCATTCAAGTGCAACAATGGGGTCGACTTATAATTTGTGCTTGGGCTGACAATTGATGTTTTTGTAGATACTTGCGAGTGTAGCATTAAATGTCAGCAATTAGTTCAAGTGTCAGCAGCATCTGTTTGAATTATATGTGCACTGATCGGCCTTTAGATTCCACTACACACTGCTCGTACTCCGCATCAAACAGTCTTCTCGGATGACGATGATGATATCACCAACTCTATTGGGTCCCATGCATCTATATCGTTAAACTACTAACCAACATATTTTGTTTTCAAGTTGATAACAACAAAACATAATAACATGTACATTTTTTTAACCAAGTTGCTTACCGGCATTTTCCCAACTCACTTACATTTTTCAACCTCATTCACCAGTCATTGAAAATTATCTTGTTTCGACACATATAGTTTGATTAAATCATAAATATAAATACAAAACTCGAGGTTGATTAGAGGAATATAATTGAAAAACATTGCATGTGCGTTGGGGGGATCATTCACACTGGTACCACTGTTTGTTTATCTAAGTTTACCCATTTTTCAATAGCAAATATCACACAGCCCTTTCATCATTTTCCCTTTTACTATTTCGTCCCAAATACTAAACTCCATTTTTATTATGAATGAACACATCTATACAACCCTACCTGTGACACCAAATGGCAACATAGTTTTGAGTGATATATATAGAGATGATGGCTTTAATGAATTCCTCGCAGTATGTGGTTCCCTTCTAACCCATTTGATTAAATAATTCATAAAATATATGTGGCCATCGATCAAAAGTTGAAAATTTTGTCTTTGCGTGGATTGATTTCGTAAAAGAGTATGATTTATGCAATGTATTTATGACGGTATTTAGAGTAGTAAATCCATCATAGTATACGACGGATTTATGTCAGAAAATGTTTCCATCGTAAATACTACTTTGCAGCAGAAAGTTCTAGGTATAATCGCCGCATGTCCTGATTTTAGCTCTTATTTTAGGATGTCTTCTATTTTTGATTATTCTCTCTACACCACATAACATTTTCTCCCTCACGAAACCTGTGCAAATATTGGAATTCAGCAACTAATCAGGTACTACATTTCCAAACTTATCATTTGTTGAACCCGTATATAGTATGTAAGATTATTTGTTGTGTTTTTTGACTTAAAGCCCTGTTCTTTAGACCTTAAATTTTCAGGACTTAAGTTAAGTTAAGTTAAGTTAAATTCAGTTAAGTTAAGTTAAATTCAGTTAAATTAAGCTAAGTTAAGTTAAGTTAAGTTAAGTACTGAAAAAGTAAACCCACATCACACCACCTCAACCCACCATACATCACCCCAACCCACCACCACCACCACCCCAACCCACCACCACCACCATCACCCCAAACCACCACCACTCCAACCACATCACCACCACCACCACCACTCCAACCACACCACCACACTAACAACCCTAACCCACCACCACCACCACCCCAATCACACCACCACCACTCTAACCACATCACCACAACCACCCCAACCCACCACCATCCCAACCCACCACCCTAACCACACCACCATCACCACCACCCCAACCACACCACTATCATCACCACCACCACCAACATCACCACCAACCCACCACCACCACCACCACAACCCCATCAACACCACCAATCCACCACACCACCACACCACCACCCCAACCACACCACCATCATCACCACCACCACCAACACCACCACCATCCCAACCCACCACCACAACCCCCACCACCACCACAACCCCCACCACCACAATCCCAACCCACCACCCCAACCACACCACCACCACCATAAAAATATGTTTGTAAAAGTACTTAAGTTAAGTTCAGTTAAGTTAGGTTAAGTTAAGTTAAGTTAAATTAAGTTAAATTTGATGATGCAGTATGACAGTGTTTGACAAAACCAGCACAAGTGAACAAGGAGCAACTACAGCAGGGGATGCTATAGCAGGAGCTTGTTCAAGTTGCTGCAGCATCTGTCCGAGTAGCAGCAGCAACCTGGGCTTGGCTAGAAGGCCTGGCAGCTCTGCGGAGAGCATCAGAAGAATCTTTTAAAGTGATGCGGAGAATATTCCAGTGGGGATTTCCTAGCTAGAGAAGGAGATTTGTTTTGGAGATCAAAACAAATCTAATCTCCTAAAAATTAGGAGATAATTGGTTCTTTTTGGGACATTGCTAAATTCTGTTCTTGATTGAAGCGGGCGTTGCTACTTAAGGGAGAACAGGTCAGAGCAGAAAGGTTGATCGAAGCTGAGGGATACACGAGTGCATACACAGAATTCAGAGAGAGCAATTTTGGTGTGCGACGAGTTCTTCGATCATCATCCGAAAGCAGAGCGTGAGCGCAGAGCTGTGGTGACAGAAGCAGAAGGAGATCAGGACTTGCATAGTCTGATCCGAGCTTGATCTGGAAGCCACTTCAGAGCAGTGGTGCTTGTTGGTTGATCAAGGAAGGCCGCGGAAGAACTGACGGGTGTGTGGCTCGGTCGAGTGTCTAGGCGGCAGTTCTCGCTAGTGGCAGGAGGTCACTGAGCAAGGGGGAGTATTCCAGAGTGTGCAGCACTCGTGGAATCGTTCGATCGACTCGGCAGAAGGCCTTGGAGCGACGCGGACAATTGTGCATCAGCTGTGTGGTACAGCAGATGCTGCAGCAACCCTGCAGAGTTGAGTGTAGTTTAGAATAGGCTGAGTTTTGAGGAGACAGTAGCTATTCTAGATTGACATTTGTAGAGGGTGTGCAGACACAAGTCAGAGCCTGTTCTGATTGTGTCCAGTTGTCCACACAAGGTTGAGTAGCATAGGTTGCGTGGAGTTGTAACCGAGTGTACTTGGAGACCTCTGTGATTAGTGGATTGAGGACTGGAGAATAGTCCTCCCCAGACGTAGGCAGTTGGCCGAACTGGGTGAACAAACTTCTGTCTTGTTCATTATTTGCTGAGACAATTTCCGAGTGAACAAGAGCGTGCTGTAGCAACTGCTTGTTCACAAATCTGTCTGTTAGAGGCGCTGCGAATTTCAATTGGTATCAGAGCGGGAGCTCAACACACAGAGTAAAAGATCCTACAGTGTCTCTGAAGAAGCCAAGACAATGAAGGAAGGACAGAGCACAAGCAGACCTCCATTGTTGGAAGAAAGCAACTATGGATATTGGAAGGCCAGGATGAAAGCCTTTCTCAAGGCCATTGATGAGAAGACCTGGAAAGCTATCGTGGTCTAGTGGTCTCCCCCAATCACCATGGATGAACAGGGAGTCACACGGATTAAGCTTGAAGAACAATGGACTGCTGAAGAGGGAGCTACAGCAACTGGTAATTCAAAGGCTCTGAATGCGATTTTTGCTGCAGTTGATGCTAACAATTTCAGGTTGATATCAAATTGTGATATGGCCAAACAAGCTTGGGAAACTCTGCAAACTGCACATGAAGGAACTGATAGAGTAAAGCTGTCAAGATTACAGATTATTGCCACTCAGTTTGAGAATCTGAGAATGCTGGAAGAGGAGACTGTCACTGAGTTTAATACAAAACTTTGTGATCTGGCAAATGAAGCCCATGCTCTTGGTGAACCTATTCCTGAAGAGAAGCTGATCAGGAAGGGCCTAAGATCGTTGCCCACAAGATTTGACATGAAAGTGACGGCCATTGAAGAAGCCCAAAATGTCAGATTCATGAGACTGGAAGAGTTGATGGGATCCCTCAAACAATTTGAGATGAAACTGGTTAAAGAAGATCTCACTCCTAAGGATAAGAATATTGGACTGAAGGCTGAAACAGAAGCTAAGAAGTCAGCTCCAGATGATCAGCTGAGTATGTTAGTCAAGAACCTTGGAAAGCTCCTGAAGAACATGGACTCAAGAACAATTCAGAAGAGGTGGAGAAAAGGAAAGGAAAGGAACCTGCTCAGAATGAAGATGAGAAGAAAGAAATGAAAAAAGGTGTCCAATGCTGGAATTGTGAAAGGTATGGACTTATTGAGGCTGACTGTCCGAGCAAACCCCTCAAAAACTCAGAGAAAAAGAACAACAAGTCCCTTACAGCAAAATGGAGTGACTCTGAGGAAAGTGATGAAGAAAATTGTGTTGTGCTAACCAGTGTGTCAGATTTCAACCTCAAAGAGCTAAAGAAGGACGAATTCCACTATGGGATTGAAGTATCCGAAAGTGAAGATGAGGAGGACTCAACTGTCAGCCTTATTGACTATCTGGGGGAAATACTTAAACAGTGTGAGGCAGCCCTTCAGACGAACCAAGCATTGACTGACAGAGTCAAGCTTCTGGAAGAAGAACGAAGGAAATTTCTCTCTGTATCCAACAGTCAAGTTACCATTCTGAAAAAGGAAGACACAGGAAGCCAAGCCACTGACATTGTTGTCTCACCAGCAACAGCCAAGGCAGCTGATCCTCAGAAAAATATCTTGGATGAAATTTTGTCTTATCAAAGACTTGGAAAAGGGAGAACGGGGCTTGGATATACTGGTGAAGAAAGCTCTAGAGGAACACTTTTCATAAAAGCCTCGGATGCTATGATACATGAAAAGAATAATACAGATGAATTTCCAAAACCTGCAGGGAAAGTTGGAACTAGACACGTGAACAAGAGGATGCTGCAGCACCTGACGCATCATCCATCTAAAACAAAGCCAGAGCCTCCGAATAAAAGGAGTTCATGCACAAATAATGGTGGTCAGAAGAAAGGGAATCAGAAGATATCATCTAAGCTGAAGCGGCAGCAGAGAACCTTCTCAGCTGAAAAAAGGGGAACGAAACCCAGAGCCAACAGATGCTGCATAAAGACTCCTTGCCCAGTAGATTCGGGAAATGCTTATTACTGGAAAGAATCGCAGAGGAGGATTACTAAGATCGCTGCACCAGGGCACTGGAAAGCAAAAGACAGGAGAAAGCCACAGGTAATACAGGTGTGGAAACCCAAATATGACAAACGAAGAGACAGGAGTCTTGAAGGTCGGAAGAGGAGGAACTCTAGACAAACCCAGGTATGGGTGAAGAAATCATCATCAGAACCTCAAGAGGATCCGCCAAACAAAGCTGTCTTCCGGAATGAGTAGGAGAACTAGCTCGCGCCTGCTATAGCAACCTGGTCAGAATAAGCTTGTTCACGTGTTTTAGTTACTAAAGCTGGGAGTAGGCACATGTGTGGCACGTGATCCAGAAGCTTCAAATTGAAAAAGAAAAATAACTGGTAAATCAACTTCTAGGGCAAAGACAGTTGAAGGTGCTTCCCCAAAATTGTTGCTGACCATCTTCGCAGTGCGTTCCTCCAATCCTCTACAAACCCGCAACAATGGTGAAGACTCGCGGATTGAAGAAGAATTTGGCAGCAGATCGACAAGGCAAGTCTGAAAGGAGGTCTAAGTCGCATAATGAAGCGCCTGCTCAGCGTCTAGACGTGGTGGTCTGGGAGCCCGCACCTCTACCTGTGTCACACAGCGATCCTTCTTCACAAGGAGGAACCCCGCAGAAAAGGAGGCGTCTAGTCCGTGACGGGGAGCCTGTAACCAGTGCAGCAGTGATGACTGAAGAGGCTGTGCTTGAAGAAGTCTCGAGAGAAGAACATGCTATAGAGGATGCTGTAGCAGGTCCTGCAGAAGAGAGGTGCAGAACTCTTGTCATGTCTCCTGGCATAGTAGGTGAAGGGGAGGAGATAGAAGCTGAGTCTCCTGAACAAGAACCTGCTGCAGCACATCCTCCTCCACCCTCAGACAAAGGAAAAGCCCTAATCCTCATTCCTGATTCCAGCAGTGAAGAAGATGAAGGTACTGCTGGTGAATCGTCTGAGAGAGGACCTGTATTGGCAGACTCAACTGCAATCACAGTAGGGGAGATCTGGTTCAGAAATAGGAATGCCTCCCAATCATGGAGCGCTGTTGAGAGAAAACACATTGTGACAGAAAAGAGACTGGACCTGGACAAGTACAAATCAGCAGCCATTATCCAGCTTCTCACTGAGGTAAACCTTCTCAAATCCCTGACTTACCCATACAGATTCAATATAGGTCTTGTTAGGGAATTTATTGTGAACATGGAAGAAAAACTTGGTGAGGAAGGAGGAGATGAGTTTGGAAAGAGTTGGGTGTGGGGTAAGAAAGTTCTTATCACCCCTGAGAAAATAGATGAGTTTCTTGAGATACATGGTAATGCTAGAGAGCCCACGGATGTCCCGTCAGAGGTGCTGGCTAAGGTTCTGACAGGAGGAGTTTGCTTGTCTTGGGGTGGTCCAAATCTTAGTGCTGCTGAACTCAGGGGATGCTATAGGGGATGTGGAGTTGACAGAAACGCTCTAGAGAGGCGGTTAGTCGCTCGCGCTTCAGAGGAGAGGTATATGGTCGAGAGCGCTAGTGGAGGCCTGTGCTTCGCGACCTTCGGAACAAGAGAGCGCGCTCAGTCACGCAGATGCCGAAGGCAAGTTCCCAAAAGCGTGGCGAGGTGGGAAAACAGACCACCTTCCCTCTGGTAGTCGAGCTAAGGAAGGCGGGCGCGGGTGTAAACGCGTGCGCCGACCTGCGCAAAGGGACCAAGGAGGGAGAGCGGGGCGGTGTTCCATAGCTGTTATCCGGAGGCCGAGACTCGAACCGTTCTGGGAAGGATAGGAACCATAGACAAAGCTGTACAAAAGAAAAATACCAGCAGATGATATGCGCTACAAAAGTATCAGCATGCGCACAATAAGTACCAGCGTGCGCAAAGTCCACAAAGGAAATCATCAAAAAGCTTGAGTTCCCAGGAAGTGCGCGGAAGAATCACGCACGGGAAGAAGCTTGCGCTGTTAACCATATACCCATCCTCGGAGTGAGAGCTGACAACCTGGCGCCTATAAAGAGCTATCTCCCAGCCATCAAAAATGATTTTCATCTCAGTTGAGAGGTAATGAATTGCGAAATCATTATATTAGAACTGTTGAATGCAGTTGTGCGCGCAGGTGGTAGAGCAGCGCAAGGTGTTCAGTAGTGCAGATCGCACCAGAGTGCAAGACTGTGCGCTAGACTCCAGAGAGGTAATGGTATCCGTGCTTGAGTGCTTGTTCGAGGACGAACAAGGGGCAAGTGTGGGGGGTTTGATAGAGTCTATTTATACACATTATTTAGATCATAACCCTGTGCTTGTTTGCGATATTTTGTGTACAAGATTACCGGTTTCCAGTGTTTTTGTATTTCAGGGCAAAACAAGGACCTAAGTCGGATATGCGCTAACAGGCAGCGTTTAGGACGCGCATCACACAGCCTGCGGAGCTAGCGGCGCAAACAGAAGAATTGGCAGAGTCGACCACGGTGCGCTAACCGATTGCGCTAAGCAGATGCCGTGCGCCAGGCGCAGATGGTGGTGTTTCCAAATCCTGACACGACCAGATTTGGAAGTTGACAAGGATGAGCCTCTGAGCAGTATATAAAGAAGAGAAGGAGGCTAGGGTTAAGAGACAATAATTAGGATTCACAATTCGTACACCCAGGGGGCACTGCGCAGCAGGATTGGAAAACATACGAGCTTGTTGAGAGGATCTGCGCCAGCCGACTGCGCCAGCCAAGACTGCAACCTGCACGCACTGTTTGCTACTATTTTCTTGGACACTCTAGTTATTATTTACTGTTTCTGTGATGTTTATCACTAGCATGTCTAGCTAAACGCTTAGTATCGGTTGGACATGAATCTATGAGTATTTCGTTTGAGACTTGCGCCTAATGCATAGCTTGCTTGCTTATATTAATTCTGTGCACATTACTGGCAGCTTGTTACATGAGTAGGGGAAGCCTTGAACCGCAATCTTACTCTTGTTGCTTGTTGTTGTTTGTTAAACTAGTTGAATAGCCTGACAGTGCCAACTAGGAGTAACGCAATAGGATAGGCAATTACTACCTTGATCGGATTCGTAGTTGTTTAGTCTAGTGTAAGAATTAATAGCACATGAACTTTGATCGGAACATGCGCACATGTTAGGAAGCCTTGATCGGACACTAACATTAGCAACCCAAACTATAGACATTTAGAGTCGATGATAAGGAATACACTCATAGAGGATTGTCTGCGCCGATACTTCTCATAGTCATAGTACTTAATCTCTACTGTCTGCGCACGTCTAGTGCAGTTTTTGCGTTTACGACTGTTTACTCGCGCATCGAGCAAACCAACCACTCACCCCCCAATTTCATAAGTGTAGGTTACTGGCTAAAGCTGAACTGCTTGCTCCCTGTGGAGATCGACCCTTACTTAACCGCTGTACTAGTGGAAAAGGAAGGAATTAATTTGATGCGCACAACGACGCGCGATCAAGGCCCCTTGAGCATCTGTGCCAAAAAGGGGTAGAGTAAGATGCTGCCACTAATGAACATGCTGCCACACTGATGAACTGATGAACTTTGTTTTTTTTTGGACCCTGCGTGGTCGTGCTAAGGCCGAGTGTGGCTACCTCTCACTCTTACGTTGAATTTTTTCGTTTGGTGTATTTACTGGTTCATGGAAGTGTGCATCAGTGTCCTAGAGTTTTGTTAAAATGCCAAGGGGGAGATTGATGATGCAGTATGGCAGTGTTTGACAAAACCAGCACAAGTGAACAAGGAGCAGCTACAGCAGAGGATGCTATAGCAGGAGCTTGTTCAAGTTGCTGCAGCATCTGTCCGAGTAGCAGCAACAACCTGGGCTTGGCTAGAAGGCCTGGCAGCTCTGCGGAGAGCATCAGAAGAATCTTTTAAAGTGCTGCGGAGAATATTCCAGTGGGGATTTCCTAGCTAGAGAAGGAGATTTGTTTTGGAGATCAAAACAAATCTAATCTCCTAAAAATTAGGAGATAATTGGTTCTTTTTGGGACATTGCTAAATTCTGTTCTTGATTGAAGCGGGCGTTGCTACTTAAGGGAGAACAGGTCAGAGCAGAAAGGTTGATCGAAGCTGAGGGATATACGAGTGCATACACAGAATTCAGAGAGAGCAATTTTGGTGTGCGATGAGTTCTTCGATCATCATCCGAAAGCAGAGCGTGAGCGCAGAGCTGTGGTGACAGAAGCAGAAGCAGATGCTGCAGCAACCCTGCAGAGTTGAGTGTAGTTTAGAATAGGCTGAGTTTTGAGGAGACAGTAGCTATTCTAGATTGACATTTGTAGAGGGTGTGCAGACACAAGTCAGAGCCTGTTCTGATTGTGTCCAGTTATCCACACAAGGTTGAGTAGCATAGGTTGCGTGGAGTTGTAACCGAGTGTACTTGGAGACCTCTGTGATTAGTGGATTGAGGACTGGAGAATAGTCCTCCCCAGACGTAGGCAGTTGGCCGAACTGGGTGAACAAACTTCTGTCTTGTTCATTGTTTGCTGAGACAATTTCCGAGTGAACAAGAGCGTGCTGCAGCAACTGCTTGTTCATAAATCTGTCTGTCAGAGGGGCTGCGAATTTCAAAGTTAAGTTTAGTTAAGGTAAGTTAAGTTAAGGTAAGTTAAGTTAAATTAAGATAAGTAAGTTAAGTTTAGTTAAGTTAAGTTAAGTTAAGCATAAGTTAAGGTCTAAAGAACAGGCCTTTATTTGACGATCAAGAGTTATTGCAAATATGTCTAACATGTTTTTCATGGAAGAGTTGGTTCGAGAACGTTTTTAGATGTACAAACAACGTAATCCCAGTGAATCGTATAATAATGATATATTTATGTATTGAGTCAAGAGGTTTTTAGAAGTGGTCTCTGCCAATGGGCAAATATTTGATGGAAATAAGATGTAATGTCCATGCAGCAAGTGTAAGAATAGGCTATTTTGTGAAATTAGTGTTACTAAAAATCATCTATTTACTTACAAATTCGTTAACGATGATTATAATTGGAATCTTTAATGAGAGACAATAACAGAAGTAACACACACTTGATGCTTTAATGAACACGGTTTAATGACCTTTACAAACCTCATGTACGACCATCCTTTGATGGAATTGATAGCAGGTTTCAGAATATGCTAAGTGATATAGCTGGGTAGAGCAATGGTCACCATCAATTGTACGAAGAATGAGTACACTGATGTTCACTAGAGTAGCCGACGATGATCTAAACGAGTACAGTGACGATATGAACGCGTGTAAAAATGATGCCGATACGTTCTCAACCTCTCACACCAAAATAGAAGAAACGGATTTTGATGATGAAATGTGATTGTCATTTTTAATTTTGGTTTTTAAAGTGAAGAATTTTAAGAAACTTGGACGATTACATTTATCAGTTATAATTATATTTAAAAAGAGCTAACACATAAGATGGTTTTGCGATGATTATGCGATGGAAACCCAAATAAAAATGACGATTTTATGATCAATAGAAGACGGCAAATAAATATGATAATTTTTCGATGATTATACGAAGACACTCCAAATAGATCAATATTTTCATGGTGGTTATATGACGGTGACCATAAATAAACACAACGGTTTTACCTAGATTATGCGACACCTAAATAAATACGACGTTATCACGATGGTTATCCGACAATACATTATTTGTTGCATAACCGTGGGATATCTGCCGCATTTGTGCGTAAATAAGAACACACGTTCTTCTTTTCTCTTCTTCCTCCCTTTTCTTCGCTCAGTTGGGCTACTGTGCTCCAGCTCGTGCTACGACAATCCTCCGCTCGTGCTGAAGCTTGTCCTCTGCGCTGCTCCGACTCGAACACATGTAAATCTTCTTCTCTACTTGTGCTCTGTTAGGGTAAGAATTAGTTGTTGAACTCGAACACACATTTGATGAAGATTTGATGCTGCTCTGTTGATTAAGATTTGAGCGTAAATCTTCGCTAAACAATAAGAATTGTAAAGGAGAAGTGTCGGGTAAGTACGTCATCCTACTCAATGACATCGAGAGCAGCTGGTAAACAATAATTGCAAAATTTCAACATAGTTAATATATTATGCATACAAATTTATTGACTTTATAAATTAATTAGTAAAACTTTTTCTTGTAGAGGAGTTTGAGAAGAGTCCCAATTGCCGAGAGGTGTACGACCGCCCAAAGCGAAAGCCGGACGGACTCTACAAATGGATCCGCAAAGCCAACAAATAGTAGTATGGTACATATAATCCTTAATACATTTCAACATGCGTAACCTACCTAGTAAATTGTTTAAGTTATATTATCATACATGATCGACATGAGGAGAGGTGCAAGGCGTAAATGGAGAATAGTTCTACATCCGAACCTATCTGGGAGGATGAGGACTTGGATATGTTTGCTGCTAAAGTTATACTCTCTCAGAGACACAAGTTGGCAAGAGTCTAGCATCACGTCCCCAACCAATCCTACAGAGATCTAGTAATCAATTGAAGCAAATATGACTGCAATATTCGTAAAATTCACACAATTGTTCAAGAGTGACATATCCCAGAACCTTGTCGAGAACTCACGCAGAACATAACCCGTGCATAACCCATACCATGACAGAGGTGGTGAAGCAATATGTTTAAGATGCCTTGTACGGTCTTAGGAGTACTGTTCGTAGTCAACGCCATCTGGTGGAGAGGATGATGATGGCGATGTCTCTGATGAAACTCCTGATCATGATCTATGCAAGGACAACAACAGGCATCCTTTCTCGCTATTAGTATTATTGTCGGGTTCCTGTTTATAATGATATTTTTAGTCGTAAATATTTGAATTAATTCTATTATGTATGTTTTGGATTTTAATTACAGTTTTACTTATATGCAATTTTTAGTATTTAACAATTTACTATTCAATTGAAAAATTATCATTTTTATTAATTTTGTATATATTTTATAAGACTAACAAATAAGCATTGGAAAGCGTTGCATTTTGTTCCCAAATTTCGTCGCCTACCGTCGTATTATCTTTGTATCATTAGATGGCTTCCATCGCATACCCATCATATAACCATTGTATCATTTGTTGTGTTGTTCCGACGGTTGTATGACAGTGCAAAAATAACTAGATTTTTGTCGTATCACCGTCGGAAAACCACTACATTTCGTCAAAACACCAACATATAGTCACTGCATTTTTAGCTGCGAATAGCCGACGCTGTTACAATGGTGTTTTTACCGTTTATTTCCATCGTAATAGTACGGTAAAATCCGTCATATTGTCGTCAAATCCAGTGTTCGATGGTAGTTTTACCGTCAAAAGACTACAAATTTTTTTAGAAATTCGATGATGACGATGCTTATGCAACGAACTTGACCGCGGAATAAAAATTTGAAATTTGTGGTGCATCCTCAACCCAAGTATCCAATTAACTAGCAAATACCAAGTGCAAAAAAAAAAAAAAAAATCTAATCTCAATTAGCATTTTGATATAATTAAGTGACAAATAAAGAATGAAGTAACTTCAAGCAAGTAGCAAGATCAGATTGGTACCCCATTCTTAAATGTTATAACATATTTGGTCATCAGGGCGTGATCTAATTGTAAAAGTAACGTCAAAAATTTCAGCGACTAAGGTTCGATTCCCTTTGACGCAAAACAGAGGCTCATGTGACATAGTTTTTCATGTTTAAAATTTAAAATGGAATGAGAATAGGCACTAATCGTCTTTCACTACGTGTGATAGAATCAAGAAACGTTATGGATCGATTGAGTGGTCATACATTGTATGCTTAAACAAGAGACTTGAACTTATCCTAAATTATTTGCAAGCTTTTCTAGTGATGGTCACATACAATATGTTATCTGTCAAATAATTTCAAATTCAATAAATCAGTCATCAGAAAATGATAATATATAATAATCTCGGCAAAAGGGAAATTACCCGCTAAAACAGAAATTAAAATATTTATTACTCTTTCTCTCTACGTCTATCCAAGAGGAGAGGAGTATAAGAAGAAAGTTGTTCCTCATCTCTCTCTCCCTCTTTCTTCTTTTCAGACGATCGGGTTCGGGGCAATGCCGCCGGAGCTAGAGATTCGAAAATTCGAGCATGTCGAAACCAGTCCTGTTTCGGTCATCAATGTGCACCGTTGCAACTCCAACGTCGTCTATTCCTCTTCTTCCGCTTCCGCCAGCGCCAATCGCTCTTCCTTTTCTTCCGATTACCACGATCGGTATTCCTACGCTTCCGACGGGTGTCAGGTACGCATGGCTAAGTTACTCTCTGCTTTTCTTCTTCATTTCTTTTTCTTTAAACTGATTTTGCTGTTGGTGTTGGTTGAATCCTTAGCCGGTGTTTCCTGTGGCGTGCGTAAGTTAGATATATGCTCAGAACCGAATTCACCAGCCAAAATTAATATGCGATTTATAACTTAAGTGTGATAGCTGGATCAGTACTCATCTGCTAAAATTTCATTGTTAAGGAAGGCAATTACTCTGGAGTTGATTGTTAATTTATTTAAATCTCTGGTCATGTGATGAACTACACTTTATATTCTTACAAGTGTTGGAAATTGGCAGTATTCTTGGTTTGGTGAAACTCCAGCATTGAGCATCTATGTGTGGGGATGAGACACATATAAATGTCTGATTATTCCAACTGGCACCTGACAAATCATGAGAGTTATACGGATGACGATTTCTGATTCTGGTTCCTTTTTTGTATGCCATAAAGCATTTGGCAGGGCATGCTTCAGGAGGTGAGAGTTTGAGTGGTCTGGATCTAGATCCAGACAAGCATTTTACAGTGCACAGGCCTAGTGGTTTCATTAGTACAACAGACCATAAAGATAAAGGTGGGATACTACTTGTTAATTACAGCTCAAACTTTGAATTTGATCACGAACAGACTCGTAATTTCACCTATTTTCTTCTTTTTTGGTGTTTATATTCTACATAACAGTTCAAACACATGATGGCCAATCGGAGGTCGAAGAAGATCTGTCAACAGATTCAACACCAGTCTCATTCTCCTTAGCTCTTAAAGGTACCCCAATTTTAAGGCAAACTCTCACTTTTATTACAAACAGTTGTTGACCCCTTATTTCTAGATTGCCAGGATAGGAGATCTAAAGCTAAAGAAAAGGGGAAGAGGAGGAACTCCAGACACTCCATCTTTATAGGAGTTAAATCTAGTTCACCCAGACTAGAGGCATTAAAGAAGGGCACCCTTCCATCTCGACCATCAAGCACAATTGGAAGTCCTGGTACCCCAAGCTACCAGCTTCCAAGTGCTGGTATGCAGAAAGGTTGGAACTCGGAACAAATGCCTCTACCTCACAAGGGTAACAGGGTTGGTCCTGCTTTGTTGCCACTCAATAATGTAAAGGCATTGCCTTCTAAGTGGGAAGATGCCGAGAGGTGGATTTTTAGCCCCGCATCTGGATATACTTCTCATCGGCATCCAGTTCATCAGCATCAGCGTCATAGGAAGCCTAAAGCAAAAAGTGGTCCTCTTGGGCCACCTGGTAGTGCCTATTACTCGATGTATACACCTGTTATACCAATGTCCCACAGGAGTGCAGGGCATCTCATGGCTGGTTCACCATTTTCAGCAAGACTTAAGGCAACAGATGGGTTGTCGGCTTTATATGACGAATATGGAAAGGGTTCTCCTGCTAGGTTAGAGCCTTGGATGCCTCGATCAATTAGCTTGGATGCCTGCCCTGTTGAACTTCCGGGTCAACCATCACTACCCAGCTCACTAGGCAAGTGCATTGTACCCATTTTTTCATCATACTGCCACAGATTATTATTAGTTATGTTTTGTCATTTTTGTATTGCCACAAGTAAGAAGTCAAACGGTGTCCAGTTTGAAGTTGATTCGTCCCTGACAATGGAAGTATCCTTAACAATGACTCAAAAGATAGTGACACTAAAAAAAACATTGCTAGTCAGTGTATCCAATTTCGGCACCTTCATTGCTTTAGCTTAATTTATAGTAATTAAAGTAGTTAAGTGGGGCAATCTTTATCAGTGATCTTGGACAATGTGAAATAATATGTAAGCACATGTTTTATAATTTAGCCCATATCACTAGTTGATATATTTGTGTATACAGATGAAAAGGTTGACAACATGAATGAGACAGCCATAAACCTTTCATGTCCTGTTTCAAGAAGAAACATAGCGACACAGATGAGTCCAGCAGATATCACTAACTCGTCGTGTAAAAGAATTTGTTCATCATTAAACGAGAAGCGAGCTCAGTCACCATACTTTAAGATGAGAGATGTGGAAATGGATGAAAAGATCACCATAGGAAGTTTGAAGAATATTCACAGAGCCAACCAAAGCTGTAGAGGCTCGAGACATGTGAATGACTGTATGAAGAAAACGATGGTCCCTCAATCATCCGCGTGGGGCTGTACAGAGACTGCAGCCAATCGTCTTGGAAAGTATGTTTGAACTAAACATAACCTGATTACTTTGCTTTCTTAGTATTATTAATCAAAGCTATTTATATATGACAATATAACAGTTAACCTATTTTGATGTTGAACTATTATTGACTATTGAGTTGCTCACTAGTTTAATATGGGTAAAAGGCGGTCAATGGGTTTAAACTGGGCAAGGCACTAGAAACCAATGAGACCGACAATGCAGTATCCAGCCAGTGGGCTTTTCATATCGTATTTTGTATCGTGCTTCTCAGTTTACGTTAGGTCTCTGTTAGTTCTTAGTTGCATGCTTATTGAGGAGGAAGCTTTCAGATTTTTTTTCGTCTAGCTTTCTCTTTCTACTTTGTTGATACCTACAGTTGGTATTATGACCTGAGCTAATATAATGACCTAACCAAAAGGCTTTAATGACAGTAGTAAGCCTATTTTGTGCATCAGGATCTCTACAGTTGAAAGCCGGTATACCATTTATGCTAAACTAATTTCTATTGCAGATCAACAAGAGATGAAGCCAGGATCATTGCATGGGAAAACCTGCAGAAGGCAAAGGCTGATGCAGCCATTCAGAAACTAGAGGTTCCATTCTTTGTAACTGCAACCCTCCTTTCATTTACAATGATTGTTTTGTGGAAAATTATTTGATATCATGAGCATTATACGTTAGTATGACTGAAATCCTATGCTGACAATTTAGCTGTAAATTAAGAAAGGCAAATTAAAGTATATTGTATTACAGCTGGTAAAGTTGTCGGTAATTCAAGAGGTGAAAGGATATAATGGTACAACTACATACCCTTACTGTCTTTATTTTGTGTCATAATTAAAATATTTGACCATAAAATTGTGGTCCAGATGAAAATGGAGAAGGAAAAAGCATCATCCATGAACAAGATCATGAAGAAACTGAAATCAGCCCAGAAAAAAGCACAAGAAATGAGGAAGTCCATGTCATCTGACCAACTTGATCGTGCAGCCAAGTCGACCAGCAGTAGAAGTTCATCCATGTGTAAAGTGCGCCAAAGGAGTTCGTTGGGTGGTTGCTTCACCTGCCATGTTTTTTATCTTCCTTGATGTTTGGGTACATGATGATTTTTGCATACAGGAGAAAATTCAAGATAAGTTGTACTACTCAAACAACTGCTGCCAGAGAAAATGAATTAGTCAGGTCCCCTAATTGTAGCAACAGATATCAAACCAGAGCAATTGACCGACTCGACTGTCAGCAAGTAAACAAGAATTATACCAGAGCAGTCTTAACATAATCATGCAACAAGTTGGCAGTCCAAGCAACCTGCACTGACTTTACCTATACTACAACAATGACAAGAAGAAGGGGCAGGATTATAGCCCCCTCCACTCACTATACCTAAGGATTCCATTTTTTACACCATATTTCGACCAACCATTTATATAAACTTTAAAACTAAAATATTAGAAAATAAGTTAAATGACACCTAAAATTGGAAAACTAATGAAATCTTATTAAGAATAGAGTGAATAACCGATCAAGATTTTGGACGATCACGTTCGGCTCATATGGGTTACAACCAAAATTGATAAGGAATAAAATGAATAATTGGTCAAGAATTCAACCTCTACTTCTACCCCAACTACTTTAACACCATGCATTGGGCATCCAAATCTTATAAAGTACAAAGGTACCAAGTTCACAACCTATACTTCTACCCTAACTAGAATCTTAGCTCAGTCTGATCACACAAAATAGCCTATTCTATCAACTACACAACACAATGTATGATAGGATGATTTAACAACTTACTCAGTCAAGTTGCTCTTCAGTAGCTGACGACACGTCGTTGTGTGCGCCAAATTTATATTTATAGAGACCTACTATACTAGTAAATGGTAAGTAGGGTCGAACCCAAAGAGAGCAAATAGTCCTAGAGTTCTACTCATAATTAACGGGGAGTTATCTCAAAAAGAATGTTGTTGATCAATTTCAGAAAGAATCAGTTCAGAGATATGCATTGTGTAGTTCTGGTGCTGGTCACAGAACTTGTCCCAACTGTTGTTGTGACAACTGATGAGGAAACGAGTTAGGAATAGTACGATTTCTTTCAAGTGGAAAGTAAATACTGTAATGGTAAAGACAAGATGCAGGGATTTGGTAACCCACTTCAAGACATTGTGTCCCTACTGTGTGTGTGGGGGGGGGGGGGGGGGGGGTTCTCTTAACTCCGACAAGCAGCAATCCACTATTTTACGACCGGAACAAGAAGTACAAACTTGCAAGACTCCCTCTTCAAGTCCTTCTACCATCGACTCGTCTAGATGCGCACTGAGCTCCCCTCAGTGTAGAGATCCCTCCCTATGGCTTGTCACAGCAACTCCGTTCTCCCGGATGTCTGGACAAATCTGTTCTGCAACAGAGTTTGTTAAACGTGTTGCCTCAGCATGTACTCTTGGTTCTTGTGCTTGAGTGACAACTTTGCTCCGATCTCCGATGGGTGCACTCAAAAACACTTAACTTGTTCTCTCTGGTATATTGCTATAAAGCGAGAGAGCTGCTTGAATGTTTTTCTCGATGTGTATTACTTCAACTCCAATTTGCTTCTTTTAAAGCTCTCGACAATCTTCTAAAGGATCTTATCCAAATATTCAATCCGAATATTTGTTTGATCTTATTTTGTTTCCATGCCAGGTGATTGCGAATCGGGGATGTCATCGAAGATATTCTGTATAGCCGATACTTCGGAGATCTCAGATTCCTTGATCTTCGAGATCTGCAGAAGATTCTTGGAATCTGTCGATATCCTCCTCTGGATGACAGCCAGCTCGACTTCAGCATTTGCTACAACATCTTGTTTTGCAACGCCTGACTTCAGTGGAGTAGTTGTTCTTTGGCTATTCCACACATACTTTCTAACTTACTCGAACAACTCTTTGCATAAAAACATGCCATACATAATACGGGACTAACAATCTCCCCTTGACAGTTTTTGGCAAGATACATCACTTCTACGCTATCATAGTTGTTCAAGTTAAGATGCAAAGAAAATGAACTACTACTCCCCCATAATCCCAACAAAAAGCAAAGGGGATGCAAATGTTCAACAAAAAGCAAGAAAAAAAATTCAACAACTGGAGTTCAACAAGGTTCTTCAAAGGATGAGAGTTTTAGATGTTACTAGCTTCATCTTCTTCCCGAGCCAGCTGATGATGATAATTGAGGTCAATGAGCATTTGGACAATTTTCCTTATGCGCGCGGTTCTGGCTTCCCACAGACTCAGTCAGCGCCATTCTCTCCGCTTCTAGAAGATCAATCATTCGTCCAACCATGCTTTTCCCAATAGTAGCAAATGACGAGCTGCCCTCCTCAGCAAGAGCTCCAACAGGTACTGGATTCGGATGTTCACCGGTTGGCAAAGGGATATCCAGAACATGCTTTCCCTTAAAAAGCTTGTGGTCGCTTACTAGTGCTTCTGGACTGCTGGAAAGCTTGGGTCCACCTTTCTTTAATTCTGGACATTGATCAATAGCAAGTAGCAAGTTCATAGATTAATGAGGGAAATCCAATATTTAGATTTACCCCTTTGAAGATTGCATGCTCCGCTATCTGGTCGAATATCACTTTCCCCAGTCTGACCTTCTTTTCATCCCCAATAGCCTCTAGTAGCAGGGCGTAACCCTTGCTGATTTTGGTGACATTTATGGACGTCCACCAATTGTGCTGACTCACAACATGAATTACAGCATGTTTTGCAAACAATACCCCAGAGGTCAGATCTGCGGACCATCCAAACAACGGTCTCTCAGTCAGCTTCCTGGCTATAACATCCCAATCAGTAGACTCCTCAAATTTTACTTCAGCATCATAGAATTTGTTAATAATTCCCGGCGTGATTTTGATCAGGCTCACCCTGACCCATATCAACCCGTACTCAGAGCTTGTCGCATTACCAAATTCTTCACTCAAATTGGCTATCACCTCTCTCACCACTAATTCATCAAATCTCTTTGCCTTTTTCAGGGAGTGATACAAACCTGTTCTTTTTAACAGCTCCACCAGGTACTTGGAAGAGAATCTGTCCTCATTGAGTACCCTTTCCGAGACCAGACACTTTCTGTTTATTTTTCTAGCGATCAGCTCTTGGTTTATTTACAAACCACACCTGGTTTATCATTACTCCAACCGGCTTTATTGACTTTGATCTTTTACTCGGAGGGGCATCATCAATATTCTTCCCTTTCCTTTTCGGCCTGCTGGACTGAGCCTGATAAACTCTTGTAGGAACAACGCCTTCCACAGACACTGGCCGCTCAACATGAAGAGCATTCACAACTGAAACTTCTTCCTCAGATGGATCTAACTCTACATCAACCGCTGCAGATGGTTCCTCCCCTTTGGATGATTCTTCACCAATGAACTGTTCAGCAACTTCAATATTAGCTAAATTTTTCACACTCTCTTCCTCGGATTCAGATTCCACTCGAGCGGGAATTGTGTCAACAGGGTCGGCTCCACCTGTAGGGCTCTCTTCAGACATTTCATCAGCAGCTTTCTTGATGGTCTCCTCAACACCACCCTCCGTGGCTTCTTTGTTCACAGATGGTCCAACGACCTTTACAGCAGTTTCCTTAACAACGGGATCAATAGCACCTTCAACAATTTTCTTAATATTAGCAGAAGTGGATATTTCCTCAACAGACTGCGCAATATCAGCATCCTCGACAGCTGGTTCAGCAACTGGATCTACATTCTCTGACCCCCTTGATCAACAGTTCAAGTTCAGCTGCTTCACGCCTTATTTGTTCTGCCCTCTCTCTGGCAGCTTGAATCCTTTCTTCATAGGCTTTTTTCTCCGCCTTAGCTCTGGTCATTTCATCAGCTAATTGGTCAGCCTTCTCTTTTGCCATCAACTCGGTCTCTGTCCTCTTTTCTTCTTCAATTTTTTTCTGGGTCTCAGCATCATTTTCAGCCTTTTTCTTCTCTCCCTTTTTCTCTACTTTTCTCTTCTTTTTGCCTTCGTCCACAACTTTCTTGGAGGATGTTCTTTTGGGATTAGGTGCTGGTGCTTCTTTCTCGGCTGATTTTTGAGGCTCAGATCCCTCTCCCTCTTGTGGCACAGACTTCTCGACAAGCGTGGCCTTCTTAGAAATCGTCTTTCTTGCTATCTTCTTTGACGGCTAAGCTTTGCGACTTACTTTTGGGCGTCGCTCTGTCTTGTCGGTTTTTTGTGGCGGCACCACTGTTAAAGGTACGATAGGGTCAAACTCGGTGGACGTCGTAGCGGCATGAGACGCGCCAGAGTCTGTTGCTGGAGTAGCTTCTGGAGAATTCACCATACTGATTGTAGATTTGATCGACTGAGAGGCGAGTGTTGAATGAGCGAATTTCAAACTTCAACTTTTAGGGCTTGCTTTGAGATAAAAATTGGATTTCCCAAAAATTAAGGCAGTTTCCAAAAGAAACTCCAGTATATCCATTATTTCCCGCCTCAAATATTTTGGCCCAGATTCGGCCCACCCATAATTCCTTCAGAAATTACACATAGATCTGAAACAGCACGTAACCAGGCAATGTTATGATATTAGTTGAAAGATAGTTGTTACATTGCTTCTTAGAATTTCTGGTATCCCAAACTTTAGCGGTTTTCCTTATTCAAGAGTTATCAGAGGTCATGCCGTGATCAGGTTTCGAGCACGCATAGTCCCAGCTCAGACCTCAAGGTCTCAAATTATTGAGTGCTAAGTGCTTTTGTAAAAATGTCAGCTTTCTGGCTGTCCATTCAAACATGTGTCAAAATCAGCTCCTTCTTCTCCACAAGTTCACGAATGTAGTGGTGTCTGATCTCTATATGCTTTGTCCGTGTATGCTGAACTGGATTCTCCGATATGCTCATGTTGTCGCAGTACAATGTCATGACATCTTGTCCAACACCATATTCCTCCAGCATGTGCTTCATCCACATCATCTGCTGAGCACTACTCCCAGCTGCTATATATTCCGATTCTGCTGTTGATAGGGAGAAGCTATTCTATTTTTTTTTACTGAACCAAGAGATAAGATTATTTCCAACATAAAAGCATCCTCCAGAAGTGCTTTTCCTATCATCTGCATTGCTTGCCCAATCTGCATCGCAATATCAATGCTGGATGTTGTGTCTTCAGTGTACCAGAGTCCAAGTTCAGCAGTACCTGCAAGATATCGTATAATCCTCTTCACCTGAGATACATGGCTCTCCTAGGGATTAGCTTGGTAACAGGCACATACTCCCACAGCATAGGCAATGTCTGGTCAGGTAGCTATCAGGTAGAGTAGACTCCCAATCATACTTCTGTACAGCGTTTGGTCAGCATTTGCTCCAGCATCATCTCTAGTCTAATCACCTTCTAATTTGTGGCAGCAGGGGTACGCTTGTGGCTTGCCTTCTCCATATTGAACTTTTTCACCAGATTCCTTGCGTACTTGCTTTGTGTGATGAATATGCCATCTTTCTTTTGGTATACCTGAAAACCCAAAAATAGGTTAGTTCTCCAACTAGGCTCATCTGGAACTCGCTCTGCATCTGCTCCACGAACAGCTTCACCAGCTTGGTAGATGTGGAAGCAAACACTATGTCATCGACATATATTTGAGCCACTATAAAATCAGAGCTCGTCCGTTTGATGAACAACGTTGTGTCAATTCCCCCTCGCTCATATCCTTGTTGGAGTAGAAACTGTGTCAAACGCTCATACCAGGCTCTGGGCGCCTGCTTGAGACCATACAATGCTTTCTTCAATCGGTACACATGGTTCAGCTTGAAAACCTTTAGGTTATGCTACATACACTTCTTCCTGTAACACTCCATTTAGGAAGGCGCACTTCACATCCATCTGATGTAGTGTGAAATCAAAGAAACACGCTAAGGCCATTAGTATTCGAACAGCTTCTAAGCGAGCCACTGGTGCGAAGGTTTCCTCGAAGTCAATCCCATCAATATGTGAGTAACCTTGTGCCACCAATATCGCTTTGTTTCTAGTGATGTTCCCTTTGTCATCAGTCTTATTTTTGAACACCCACTTTGTGCCAATCACGTTTACATCAGAAAGTTGTGGAACCAGTTCTCAGACATCATTTCAGACAAACTCTCCAAGTTCCTCCTGCATAGCCACAACCCAGTATTCATCTGGTATGGCATCTTGTACTCGTTTGGGCTCGATGGTAGATACAAAGTAAGCGAATCGCACCATCTCTCTGTAATTTTTCATAATTCCTCTAGTGACCATACGCTCCCTTGGACTGCCAATCAAATTAGTCAAAGGATGATGTTTCTGAACGTGACGTGAAGGAATCATCTCAATCTCTTCTTCTGCATCAGCACTGTCCGCAGCAAGTTCCTCAACAACTGGTGTTTGTGAATCCGTCTCGGTTACAGCTTCTTCTACTGGGACCTCAACATTACTTACTGTATCTTTATCAGCTGTCTGGGGAATCCAACCTTCTGCACCGTCAGTGGTGTTAGGCTCTCCATCATCGATTACAACATTTGATGACTCCATAATAGTCTTTGTCCTTCTATTATAAACTCTATAAGCACGACTGTTACGGGACTATCCTAGGAATATTCCTTTATCACTTCGAGCATCCAGCTTCTGCTTATACTCCATGTCATCTAAGATATAGCATGTGGAACCAAATACATGAAAATATTTCACAGTAGCCTTCTTACAGTTCCAGATCTCGTAGCACGTTCTGTCAGTACTATCCCCGCAGTGTTACACGGTTAAGTATGTGGCAAGCGTGTTAAGAGCCTCTGGCCAGAAGTGTAGTGCTACATCTTTGGCCCTTAACATCGTCCTTCCCATTTTCACAATTGATTTGTTCTTCCGCTCAACAACTCCATTCTATTATGGGGTCAATGGTGAGGAGAATGATGTGTAATGCCTTCTTTCTTGCAAAACTTCTCAAATGACTGATTCTGAAACTCTTTGCCCTGATCTCTTCGGATGAACACAAGGAATAGATCTTTCTCACGCTGTAATCTAATAATTAGCTAAACAAGATGATCAGCACTCTCTGATTTTTCTCTAAGGAATTCAACCCAAGCATATCTGGAAAAATCATCAACACTTACCAAGGCGTACCTTTTTCCACCAATCCCCTCTACTTGAAATGGTCCAACAAGGTCCACATGAAGTAGCTCACAAATTCGCTTTGTGTTTATCTGGGTGGTTGCTGGGTGACTGGCTCTAGTCTACTTACCAATCTGACATCCTCTGCAAACTCTGCTCTCTTCTCCTTTGATAACAGAAAGCCCTCTTACTAGTTTTTTGTTTGACAGCTTCTTCAGAGCTTTCATATTCAGATGTCCCAACCTTTTGTGCCATAGATTCATCTCACATGTTTTGGTAAGTAGACATTTTGTACTCGAACCAGTTCCTGCAACATCTAACAGATAGCAGTTGTTAGTGGAGTGACTACCACGCATCACGTAGTCCCCATCAGCATTGAAAACTCTGCAAGAGTTTCTGGTGAACTTTACGTCACAAAAATCGTCACATATCTGGCTAATACCGATCAGATTTGCGCACAGTCCCTCAACGTAAAGAAAGTTTGTCAGACTTGGCAATCCAGGTAGTTCCAGAACACCTGCTCTAACAACTTTTCCTTTTTCACAATCTCCAAATGTCACTGATCTTCCCTCCCAGAGGTGTTCGGTGCTTTAAAAATGCTGAATTATCTGTCATTGAGCTGAGCAACCGCTATCGAAGTACCACATATCTTTGTTCAAATTGACTGATGAACTATAGGCAACTGGACATACCTCCTTTGCATATCTTTTTGGTCTCCATTCTTGTGTGATGCGTGTCTCAGTATGCCCATACTTAGCCAGGAACTTTCTACACTTCCTTTGTATGTGTCCTTGAGAATGACAGTAGTGACATATCCTTGTATCTTTAGTCCAGAGAGTGTTGTAGGTGAAGCTGGAATTTTGACTCAACATCTTTCCTCTGACAAACTGTGTCTTGCCTTTGCTGCTTCCAGATGTGTTTCCAAGGCCAGACCTTCCTGTTTCATACCTCTGAGCACCAAGGATTTCATTCAAGTTTTTCGTTCCAGAGTTCATCATTCTCACTCTCTTTCTCAGATTGTCCAACTCCTGCTTGGTCTGACCATGATCACAAATTTCATTACTGAGTCTGGTCTTTGTTGCAGCAAGAGTTTCATCCAGACCTTTCTTCTGTTCCTTCAGTTGTGTGATATTGACTCTGAGTTTTTCATTTGTCTTTGCAACCAGCTTCCACTTGTCATACATATTCCTCAGATTTCTCCTTAGAGTTTCCTCATCAATTTCTTCTTCATCACTGGAGTCAGAGTCACTATTAAGGTCAGTCACCTCAGCTGCTTCCTTAGCAATCAGTGTGACAAGATCTGTGACATCTTCAGTTGCAGTTGTCAGTGCAAGAAAGTTACTCCGATCTTCTCCAGTATCGCTGCCCTCTGACTCATCATCGCTGTAAGTCGCTACCATGGCTTTCTTTTTCATCAGAGTGTTGGCATAATACCTTTGTATGTGGTCGTATCCTTGACAGGCTCTGCACTGAATCTCTTCACAAGGAGTTTGGTCATTCTCTCTATGTTTGCCTTTTTGAAATCTCATCTTTCCTTCCTGGGTATCTTTGGTCACTCTGCTCCTCGTTCTTCCCTTGATATCCTTGCTCACCACGAGCTTTGTAATTGGTTCTTTTCTTGTCCATCCTTTTCATGAACCTTCCAAACTGTTTAGCCATCATGGCTATTTGATTATCATTCATTTCACCTTCAGACTCTGTTTCAGCCTCTGTTGCAGCAGCCTTTAAACAATTCCTCTAGTCTTCTTCTCTGCTGACTTCCTGCTATTTTTCTTCATCTCATAGACTCTGAGAGATCCCACGAGAGAGTCCAATTTCATTTGTTTCCAAGTCAGCCGTTTCTTCAATGGTTGTTTCCTTGACATCGAACTTCTGAGGAAGTGACCTGAGGGCTTTTTCAATTTGTTCAGTTTCTGATACATACTTTCCAATAATCCCCATTTCATTTACTATATCCATCAGGCGGTTGTTGAAGTCTGCTATGGTCTCATCATCTTTCATCATCAGTTATTCGTAGCTAAGCCTCAGCATCTGCATTCTGGTCTTCTTTACCTAGGCATCTCCTTCAAAGTTTGTTTCTAGAATGGTCCATGCTACTTTTTTCTATTTCAACACCATTAATAAATTTTATAGTTCCGTTTGTCCACTGCAGCGATAATAGCGTATAGAGCCTGACTATTTCCTTGGAATAGTTTCTTCTCATCTTCAGTTCAGTCTTTCTCTAGTTTTGGTGCTTGAACTCTAAGAGCATCTATTGCGCCTGATGGTACAATCCAGTCTTCAACAACTGCCTTCCAAGCATACTCATTTACTGACCTGATGTATGCTTTCATTTTTGACTTCCAGTAGCCAAAATCATCTTTCTCCAAACTGGGAGGTCTCCCCATGTCTCTTCCACTCATTCTAGGTTTCCTCCGATCTCACCCTGTGTGTTGGATGTCTGCTCTGATACCACTTGTAGTTCTGGTGCTGCTCACAGAACTTGTCCCAGCTGTTGTTGTGACAACTTAGAGAAGATCAGCAATCTAGCTCTTGGCTATTTGTTTCCATTGCGGCAGCTGGGATCACGATTTGTTTCCTGATCTTCTCCAAGTTGATTGGTAATTTCGTTGCGGCAGCTATTTCCTAAATATATTTAGGAAATTTTCTCCGATCAGCAACCTTTGACCATCCGCCGGTTGTCTTCAGGTTGATCCAGCATTTTGCTTTACTGCATGCTATAGCAACTTCCAGATTGGGTTGCATTTGTTTTGTCAAGGATGCCATAATCCTTAACAGATCATATACCTTTCATCCTAAAGTACTTAACTATCATTATTTGAATTCAATCTGAGATGTACTTTATCCTCAAATTTGACTCAAAAAACTGGGTTAAACCACCATTTTCTTTAGTTTTAATAATTTTTTTCCAACAGTTTCTAAAAGTATATATGGTTAGCTTTCATGAAGCTATGCTTGATATACATGTTCAATTCAAGTATTATGAGTTTGTTATTGCCATCTTTTCCGCTTACTCTTGTTGAGTTTAAATCTATTTACTATCACCAACTTGACTTAGATTGAAATAGCTAAATAAGATGCGGTTCACATCTCATACATATCATTTACTCTTAGGATTATTCATAGGCTTACCAGTTTATAATTATTTTTTATTGTAAATGGCTGCTAAAACTAAAACTTAATCAACTCGAGTGATGAGGGAGAAATATTGATTGTATGCTTCTATGTAGATGATCTAATAGTTAATGGGAGTTCATCATGTTTAAACATTTAAGATGATTGACATGGAAGTGGTATTTTACTTCTTAGGCATTGATTGTGGTTAAGCATGGTGATTGAGAAATCTTCATTTCACAAAATAAGTATTTGAATGCGATATCCTTGAGAAGTTCAAAACTAAGGGAAGGAAGGTAGTGCAAATAATCCTTGCAAGTCTTTACTACTTAACAACAACCTGTCTAAATAATATGGAACTCGTCACTCATTGCATAAATAATATGGCCATCGACACCAATTTTTTTTCATAATGTGGGATATAACAATCAAGTCGATATGGTACGTTGAAAGAAGGTTATATCTTCAGGAATTTTCATTCATACCATCATTAACAAAAAATTTAGACACGAGAGAGCCATGAAATTGGAATTGCAGGCCTATGTGGAAGAATTATTTTGAAAAATTATTTTTGAAGTTAGACTCTTAAATTTGAGATTTTTATTTGATAAAAAATGAACTCATCCAAAATTGACTGCGCCTTGAAGAAATATTTATAGTAGGGAGGGTAGTTGATAATTATCGAGCCTCCCCACTTTCTGAAATTGACTAGCTTTAGTTCTTGCACATGATTGGATCCAACCTTAATATTTATTAAGATCAAATATATGTATGAACTTAATTATCTGATAAATTTAGTCATATGATGATATTTTTAAATTAGTCAAATTATTTCGTAAATTATCTTTTTCTCTACTTGTTTGGATGGCGTTTCATAGCTTGTGTGACTATGGTTTTGAAAAATGTTTGTAGTTACTGTTGATTTCTTGAAAGTTAGAAAATAGTAATCAGATGTGGTATGTACAAATTTAAAATTTATATGTATTTTGTGATTTAATTATAAGAAGTTAGCTAGGTTTTGGCCCCTTGACTTCCCTTGAGTAACAATCCCAATTTTTTATAGTGTTCTCCTGTGTGCCTCGTACTGCCTCGGGCTCATATGCGGACTGATATCTCGGAAACCATTTGAGTTGCTTTACTTAGTTGGGCAGTGATGGTGCTTTTCACCGTCCTTGTAGCTCACGTCCCTTCTCCGTTCGTCCGGTTGTCACATCATTGCTTGATGCGACTTGCGGAGTTGTTCCTTAAGCTCTTTCAAACCCTTGCCGCAATACAATAAGGTCTTCTCCACATGTTGTAGGGGGCTGGATCCTAACTCATACGGCACTAGCTTTGGTGGGTCTCGCCCGTAAAGGAGTTGGAAAAGAGTTGTCTTCGCGCATGTGTGGAACAATGTGTTGTACCAATATTCTTCCCATGGTAGTAGCTTGACCCACTTCCTTGGTTTGTCTACTGCGAAGCACCGCAAATATGTCCCTATGCTCTGGTTCACCACTTCAACTTGGCCATCGGTTTGAAGATGGTACGCTGAGCTTCTCCTCAAATTAGTACCTAGTGCTTTAAACAACTTTTGCCAAAATAGACTAAGGAAAATAGGGTCACAATCTGAGATAAGTACCTCGGGGATTCCATGTAGGTGGAATATCTCTCTGATGACACCTCAGCCATGGCCTTTGCGATATAAGGGTGGCCCAATGATACAAAGTGGCATACTTACTCAGCCGGTCCACCACTACTACGATCACAACCATAAGATTTTGGAAGGCCTTCGATGAAGTCAAGAGTGTTTTCCGCCCAAACCTTCTCGGGTAATTCGAGTGGCTGCAATAGCCTCGCTGGTGCCACGGCCACATACTTGCTTTGACGGCATTCATCGCACTCGGCTACCATCTTTTGAACATCCGCCTTGATGCCCTCCCATTAGAACTCTGAGGCTAGCCTCTTGTATGTCTTAAGCATGTCCGAATGTCCTCCCACATGACTTCCATGGAACTCATGAAGTAGCCTCTATATTTGACGTGAAGAACGTGGCATTACAAAACAACCTTTGTACATTAAACGAGATCCAGCTAGGGTGTATCTCGTATTGCTTTGTGCAATCGTGTCCCTCATTGGTTTGAGCTTCGGGATTTGATTGTCTTTGACAAGGGCCCCCCAGTCAAGTATCATGGGTAAGGAGATGGCTGCCCATTGCAGCTCCTCGTGTCCCTCCTCATTTGACCAGCCTGATTCAATGGCGGATTGGATGGGGTGGGCTGCTATGGTCAAGGATTTCAGATCTGGTCCCTCATCACTCGCCTTGTTGTCTCGCTCAGCTTCCACTTCTGGTCCGTTGGTGAGGACCAAATAATTTAGCGAGGCCTCGAGGGACTCGCTGCCCAAATCTTCATCTTCTTAAGTGGGTTTCTCCCGTTCTGCCTCATGATCATCCACCAAGATGACTTGCAAAATTGTGGATTGCATCTATGTCCAGGGAATAATCTCTCGCGACATTTATAGCATTGGCCATTGGCCTTTCTTTCGCAATCTCAACCTCGGTCATGTATTAGTAACCCGACACCATGGCTTTCTCTTGGGCAGGTTCCTTTGTGTTAAGGATTGTGGCATCCTTGACAAAACCCGTGCAGTTGCTACAACAAGTGGTGAAGCAAGCTGGTAGAGCAAAATTGAAGACATCATCAACTTGTCGAAGTTTCCTAAATGGTTTTAGGAAATAATTGCTACAATAGAATTGCTAATCATCCTGAGAAGATCTTAGAGAAGATTTGGAAAAGGTTCCTAAACTGTTTTATAAAATAGTTGTTGCAACAAATTTGCATAACAACTTGCGAAGATCTTGGAGAAGATTCGGTCGGTTGAGACGGTTTTAGGAAATTTTCCTAGACTAGAACATCTATATTCTATCGTGGGCTGCTAGTATATAAGGGTAGCGTCTCTATGAGTAGATGACACACATACACAAGCTCAAAGAGAAGAAAGCGAAGTGCGATAAGCATAGAGCAAAGGGAGATCAAAAGAGAGAAAGGGAGATAAGAATAGAGATGAGAGAGATCACGAATGAATGAGTGTGATCGACCCTTGATTGTGTGTTCAACTGGAGAGGAGCCTCGTTGAAGATCAAATACATGGCCTTTGGAGAAACGTCGTTGTTGAGCTGAACGCAAACGATCAAAGCGCTGAGCAACGTTCTTGTATGTTGACAGGAGGTCACCTATCAAGAGGGAGAGCCATCAGAGTTGTGTGAACTCGCGGAGATCAAACTAAGCATCTAGAAGAGTTCAGAGAGTCTGAGACCCATGCTACGGAAGAGCAACTTGACTGAGTAGAGATTCTAGCAATGTTAGAAGTAAAGTTGTTCTAGCAGAGGCTAAGTACTGGTATCGGTGTAATTTAACTGTTAATATTGGAATCCTGGGACTGAGAGAAGTCCCCTCAAACGTAGGCATTGGCCGAACTGGGTGACCAAAGCGGTGTATGCTTTACGCTTCTGTCTTAGCTACATTATTTTGCAATCGTCGCAATCAGTTGCTATAGCAACCTGACTGACCCAGACACTAGCAACACGTCAATTGCAGTATATAGTCTAGTAAGGAAGCTAACATTGTTTGTTTGAAAGCACATGTTTATTGTATTCCAAATGTAATTAATGGTACGGACGTTGGTTGGATATTAGTAGTTATAAACAATGAATGTATGCCTCGCTTGATGAACTTTTAGTACAAGATATGTCCTGATATTATATAGATTCAAAAATTTACTATGTTCAACCGCTTTGAGGGTGAAGGAAACATATTACATCTTGGCTGATAGAGGCCTGTTGAGCATGGTTTATAAGAGCAAATCCCAGAAGGAAATTGTGTTTTTCATCATTAATGTTATGATCTATGAGACTTGTTATAATAGAAATGACCTATTTGTACCCGAAGAGTAATAGAGAGCAGGATGGTTAGATTTGGAATGGTATACAGAAGTAGATGGAGAGAAGAAACTGGACAGAACTTTGTTTATGGATTCTTTTTTTTGTCTTGGGTCTTTTAAAGTTGTTTTAGTGTGTTTGCTATTTTTAGTCGAAGTTTCTAAGGCATGGGTAAGGTCAATCTTCTAATGCTCCATTTTGATTCTAATGCTTTTATCAGCCTATTTGAACCTAAAATCAAGCACAAATATCCAACTGACACTTTCTCGGCCCTGCCCAATATTAGGTTAGCCTCTCTTCCTTTGACGCTCTCTAATCTGTTCCGCTTTACACAATCTCATATCTATTTAGCTCTTTCATTATGATTTTAAACACCCCATGGCTGTATTTATATGAATTAATTATGAACCACTTTGTTAAGTTTTAAGCATTTTGTTTGTGCGTCTGTGAATGATTATTAAACTCAAATGCTTCCACATTTTTCATCCTAGTTCAATAATTTGCATTCTTATATCCATAATACAGTTCATTGAAAGTGAACATAATATTTTTCATTGATAAAGTATGTAATGATCATTAAAAAGAGCATATACTTATTTCCAAAATACAACCTCATATTTTGGCGAAAACAATTACCCACACTTCATTCAATAAAACAAATTCATTTACTATAATCAACACTTCTCTCTTGATATAATATTTATGATTATTTAAATGACCAGACAGTACATAACATTAAGTGATATATGAGATATTTAGGAAAAAATTTTTAGAAATGCTCTAATTTATAAACCAAATTTCTCAAATGCCCTATTTTTGAAAAACGTTTCTGAAATACCCTAATTTTTAAGGAATCCGTGTTTCCCAAACCTGGATTCACTGAAAATGGCACAATCCGATTGCAATAAAACCGGAATCGTCGGAAAAACACTCAATCCGCTTGTTGAAAATCCGGATTGGTTACAAAATGAATCAGTTCGAACGAAAATCATCCCGTTATTCTACGTGGTTGTATAGTCAGCAACACAGTCAGCATTTTAACATATCCAGTTTTTAAACAACCGGATTCTATAATAAATCCGGTTGTTCAAAAACCGGACTCGTGCAGAATATAATTATGCCCGAGTCTTTTCTCCCCTCTCCCGATCTGCTCTCCTTACATGTCTTCTCTGTCGCCGCGGCATACCGGGAGAGCGGCCATGCCGAAGCCGGACGCCATGGGAGGAAGGATTGAAGGCGAATTCGAGGTGAGTTGTAAATTAAAGTGTGGGTTTTGTCGGCGCATAAGTTGGATGTGGGGTTAGGGTTGAGGTTTTTGAATTTCCGAATCTGAGTTTTGTGATTAGGGTTACTTGTTGTTGTTGTGATTTAGTTTCCAATTGAATTAGTGTTATTTTCGTGATTTAAGGCTTCAAATTGAATACTCGAATTGAGTATTTTGCGTTTGGATTATGGATTGAATATGTTGTGTGCGTTAGGGTTAGGGTTTGAAGTTGTTGTTAATGTGTTGTTTGATTTAGGTACTTGGATTGCGTATGTTTGTGTGATATGATGTGTTGTATTTTGTATTATTTAGGATTATTGAGAAATTGAACTAATTTTTTTTGGATTGCTTATGTTGATGATATGTTGAGCTTAATTGATTTAGGATGTAGAGTTTATGATTTAGGAAAAATGTTATCCAGAAAACGGATCTAATATTGGATGATGTTCAATATAGTGACTGAAAAGTTGTATTATGTGTTGCTGGTCAATATTGTGCTTTCAATTGGTAGGATAGAATTGCGATCGAATGTAGGCCAAAGGTATAACATATTATATGTGTCTTGCCGTTAACAGCTTATTTAATGATACAGATGAATCTGGATGACATTGTGACGCCGGGACCGATTAATGCGTCTATCTTGACTCAACAACGAAATCACCAGTCGAAAGAAGTGTGTGAAATCTTCGCAACATCTCTGAGATGCATATTTGCGTACAAGCAGTTGCTATAACACACTATTGTACAAGCAGATCTTGTGCAGCAAGATAAAACAATGAACAATAATTTGATCACCCAGTTCGGCCAAGTGCCTACCTCTAGGAAAGATTGAAACTCAGTCTTTTAATTCATTAAGCTCAAGATCTGTTGTATACACAGTTCGTCTCCACGCAACCTAAGCTACTCAACCTTAGCTAGTACCTCGATCACAATCAGAACAAGCTCTGACTTGTGTCTCAACCACCTACACTTGTATCAATTCAGAATAGCTACTGATCCGATTAACTCAGCCTATTTTAATTAACACAGAGTCTCCATAGGGTTGCTATAGCACCCGCTGTAGCACACAGCTGGTGCAGTTATTGTCAGAGTAGATTCAAAGCCTTCCGCCGAGCAGTGAGAATTCTTCCACGAGCGCTGCACACTCTGGGATGCTCCCCCTCACTTAGCGACCTCCTGTCATTAGGGAGACCAGGCTTCCTGACAATTGCTCGAGTTCCTCCACTCGTCAATTCCTCCACGGCCTGCCTTGATCAACCAACAAACAATCGCTGCTCTCAATTGGCTTCCCTGATCAAGCACTGATCAGACTCTGCAAGTCTCGATCACACTCAGCTTCAATCACCTCAGCTCTGCGCTCACGCTCTGCTCTCGGTGATGTTCGAAGCGCTACTCGCACACAATCTCCCTCAATTGATATTCTGTGTATGCTCTATGTGTTTGCTTTCTCTGCTTCGATGCCCTTGAACCTCTGCCCAGCTTCCTTTAAATAGGAACTACCAGTTCCATCAATATCAGTTTTAGGAAATTCCTCCAAGCAACAATATCTTCTAATTTGTAGAAGATTAAATGTGATTTGAAAATCAAATCTTCCACAATCAAATCTTCACCTCGGGAATGGGATCTTCACTGGAATATTCTTTCAAAATATTTAGAAGCTTCTCGATGCTCTTCGTTGAACGGTCATGCGCTTTTTCCAAAGAGCCGAACTTCTACCGCAGAACAGTTGCTACAGCTTCCTGAGACAGCTCCCGCTATAGCAGCAGCATGTTCACTAGGCTTGTTCACGAGTGCTGTGTAATTTCACAGTGTCTTAGTTCGACAGATTTGTGAACAAGCAGTTGCTGCAGCAGACTCTTGTTCACTAAGCAATTGTCTCAGCAAGCAATGAACAAGACAAAGTTTGTTCACCCAGTTTGGCCAACTGCCTACGTCTGGGGAGGACTATTCTCCAGTCCTCAATCCACTAAACACGAAGGTCCCCAAGAGCACTCGGTTACAACTCACGCAACCTATGCTACTCAACCTTGTGTGGATCACTCAACACAATCAGAACAAGCTCTGACTTGTGCCTGCACACCCTCTTCAATATGTCAATCTAGAATAGCTACAGACTTCTCAAGACTCAGCCTATTCTAAATTACACTTGACACAGCAGGGTTGCTGTAGCAACTGCTGTAACACACAGCTGAAGCACAAAATGTCCGCGTCGCTCCAAAGCCTTCTGCCGAGCCGATCGAACGATTCCACAAGCGCTGCACAATCTGGAATAGTCCCCCTCACTCAGTGACCACCTGCCACTAGTGAGTACTGCCGCATGACACTCGACCGAGCCAACTACTCGTCAGTTCTTCCGCGGCTTCCCTTGATCAACCAACAAGCTCCGCAGCTCTGAATTGGCTTCCAGATCAAGCTCGTATCAGACTCTGCAAGTCCTGATTCCCTTCTGCTACAATCACCACAACTCTGCGCTCACACTCTGCTCTTGGGTGATGATCGAAGAATTCGTCCGTCGCACACCAAAGATAGTTTTCTCTGAAATCTGTGTATGCACTCGTGTATCCCTCAGCTTCGATCAACCCTTCTGTTCTAAACCCCTTCTGCTTAAATAGCATCACCAGCTTTTAGCAATGTCCAGGTTTAGGCAATGTCCAACAAGAACAATTATCTCCTAAAATCTAGGAGATTAGATTTGATATTTATCTTCAAAATAAATCTCTTTCTCTGATTAGTAAACCTCACTGAAAAATACTCTTCAGCAGTTTAGAAATTCTTCAGATGCTCTCCATAGAGTTTCCAGCCCTTCTGGACAAGCCCAAGTTGCTGCTGCTTCTTGGACGGTTGATACAGCCAGTTGAACAAGCTCCTGCTGTAGCATCCCCTGCTGCAGCTGCTGCTAGTTCAC
Source organism: Umbilicus rupestris (assembly GCA_963678935.1). Lineage (NCBI taxonomy): Eukaryota > Viridiplantae > Streptophyta > Magnoliopsida > Saxifragales > Crassulaceae > Umbilicus > Umbilicus rupestris. The sequence goes on from OY787619.1 coordinate 3,625,999, forward strand.
TTCTGCTGGCCTGCTTGATAACTTGAGCTGCAGCAACTCCTTGTTCACTTGTGCTGGTTTTGTCAAACACTGTCATACTTACATCATCAATCTCCCCCTTGGCATTTTGACAAAACCTTAGAACACTGGAGCAAACTATCGTGAACCAGAAAGGTTCTAAATAAAAATTCAACAAGAGAACAAGAGAGAAAAATATTCAGAGGGTGGCCACACACAGCCAGCATGACCACGCAGGGTCAAAAGAAAAAAAAAACCAGTTCATCAATAGCAGTTCAGCAATATAAATCTTCTCTCCCCCTTTTTGTCACAGATGCTCAAGGGGCCTGCTCCTCATCCTCCGGGAACTCCAAATCTCTGAGTAGACTCCTAATCTGGCCACGCCTGGCATCCCTTCGTTTGGCTTCAGCTTCAAGAATGAGCAGCTCAGACCTGAGATGGCTCACAATTCTGGCACGAAGAGCTGACTGAATTGTTGCAGCAGGGGGAAGAGATTCCTCCAGAGGGGCTGATGCTGAAGAATCAACCAGAAGAGGATCCTCATAAGCAATATCCACTGCATGCTTTCCTTTGAATAACTTGTGGTCTACTGTGAAGACCTGCAGCTCCTCAGATAAGCCTTCAGAAATCTCACCAAGCTCCGGATGCTGAGAGACCATTATCCTATAGATGAGAGAGGGTAGCACTATGGGCTTGCTGGAGGAGGCACTCCCGGCATGAGTAGCCAGTTGAGGAAACATAACACTGCCCAGGCTGATTCTCCTCTTCTTCCCAATAGAGTAGAGAAGGTTAGCAAAGTCTCTGCTAACCTTCCCCCTGTGAGAGCTAGTTTTCCAGTTTCTGATGCCCAGATGATACAGTAGGGCATTCTTGGAGGTTAGCTCAGCAGCACTGAGGTTTGGACCGCCCCAAGACAGGCACACTCCCCCTGTCAGAACTTTAGCCAATATCTCTGGCTGAACAATAGTGGGAGCTCTGGCATTCTCATGGATCCCAAGAAATTCATCAATTTTTTCAGGGGTAATAATCACTGTCTTACCCCTTACCCAACTTTTCCCAAACTCATCCGCTCCTTCTTCTCCAAATTTCTCTTCTATATTCACAATAAATTCCCTAACCAGAGCAATGTTGAATCTGAATGGAAAGGTTAGGGACTTGAGAAGGTTTACCTCTGTGAGAAGCTGGATCACAGCTGCTGATTTGTACTTGTCTTGGACCAGTCTCTTTTCGGCCACAATGTGCTTCCTCTCAACAGCACTCCAAGATTGAGACGCACTCCTGTTTTTGAACCAAACACCTTCAACTGTGAGAGCAGATAAGTCTGCCACTGAATGTCCTCTCACAGACGGTTCACCAGAAGCACCTGCATTTTCTTCACTTGATTCTTCTTCTTCACTGCTGGAGACTGGGATTAGGATAGGAGCTTTTCCTTTGTCTGAAGGTGGAGGAGGATGTGCTGCAGCAGGTTCTTGTTCAGGAGACTCGGCTCCTGTTTCCTCCCCTTCACCCACAATGCCAGGGGACATAACAAGTGTTCTGCAACTTTCTTCTGCAGAATCTGCTACAGCATCTTCTGTAGCATGTTCTTCTCCAGAGTCTTCCTCAGCCACAGCTTCTTCAGATAGCACAGCTGAACTGGATACAGGTTCTCCATCACGTACCAGGCGCCTCCTTTTCTGTGAGGTTCCTTCTTGTGGGGTAGGATCGCTGTGCGACACGGGAATAGGAGCTGGTTCCCACACTACCACATCCAGTCGCTGAGCAGGGGCTTCATTGCGAGACTTGGTCCTTCTTTCAGACCTGTTTTGTCGGTCTGCTGCCAGATTCTTCTTCAAACCGCGCGTCTTCACCATTGTAGCAGATTGCATAAGGTTTAAGGAGCGTTCATAGGATGATCAGCAGCGATTTTTGGGAAGCGCCTTGCACCTTGTCTTTGCCCTAGAAAATGATTTACCCGTTATTTTCTTTTCCATTTTGAAGTTGTTAGATCACGTGCCTCACATGTGCCTTCTCCAATCATTAGCAACCAAAACATGTGAACAAGCTTATTCTTGGCCAGGTTGTTATAGCACATGCGAGCTAGTTCACCTGCTTAGTTCAGACAACGGCTTTGCTCGGAGGATCCTTAAGAGGTTCTGATGGAGATTTCTTTACCCACACCTGAGATACGCCATAGTTTCTCCTTTTCTGACCCTCCAGCCTCCTATCTCTTCGTTTGTCATGTTTGGGTTTCCATACCTGTAAAGCCTGTGGTTTTCCCTTGTCTTTAGCGATCCAGTGCCCTTGTACAGCAGTCTTAGCAATCATCCTCTGCGATTCTTTCCAGCAAGGAGCTTTTCTTGAAGCTACATGATACGCAGTCTTTATGCAGCATGTGTTGGTTCTGGATTTTGCTCCCCCTTTTTCAACTGAGGAGGTTTTGTGCAGCTGCTTCAGATTGGAGGTAATCTTCTGATTCCCAACACTTGTACAAGAGCCCCTTTTATTCTGAGTCTTTAGCTTTATTATAGAAAAATGACGTGCCCGGTGCTACAGCATCCTCTTGTTCACATGCCTAGTTCCATCTTTCTCTGCAGGTTTTGAAGAGTCATCTGAATTATTCTTTTCATCTATCTCAGCATTCGAGGCTTTAATGAACACTGTCCCTCTAGAGCTTTCTTCACTAGTATATCCAAGCCCTGTTCTCCCTTTTCCAAGTCTTTGGTAAGACAGTATTTCGTCCAAGATATTATTCTGCGGATCAGCTGTCTTGGCTGTTGCTGGAGAGGATCCAACAGAGATCTGTCTTCCAGAGTCTTCCCTTTTCAGAATGGTGACTTGATTATTGAATGAGAAGAGACTTTTCTTTCGTTCTTCTTCCAAGAGATTGACTCTGTCAGTCAATGCTTGATTGGTCTGAAGAACTGCCTCACACTGCTCGAGTATCTTCCTCAGATAGTCAACAAGGCTATCAGATGGGTCCTCTTCATCTTCACTTTCAGATAATTCAATCCCATAGTGAAATTCTTCCTTCTTTAGCTCTTTGAGGTTGAAATCTGATACACTGGTTAGCACAACACAGTTTTCTTCATCTCTTTCATCAGAGTCACTCCATTTTGCTGTCATGGACTTACTGTTCTTTTTCTCTGAGTTTTTGAGGGGTTTGCTTGGACAGTCAGCCTCAATGTGTCCATACCCTTCACAGTTCCAGCATTAAACTCACTTTTTCATTTCTTTCTTCTCATCTTCATCCTGAGCTGGTTCCTTCCCTTTCCTTTTATTTTCACCACCTCTTCTGAATTGTTTTCGTGAGGAGGAGCTTTTCCCATTTCTTTAGTCCATGTTCTTCAGGAGCTTTCCAAAATTCTTGACAAGCATACTCAGCTGATCATCTGGAACTGTCTTCCTGGCTTCTGTTTCAGCTTTCAGTCCAACATTCTTGTCCTTGGAAGTGGTGTCCTCTTTAACCAGTTTCATCTCAAATTGTTTGAGAGACCCCATCAATTCTTCCAACCTCATGAATCTGACATTTTGAGCTTCTTCAATGGCCGTCACTTTCATGTCAAATTTTGTGGGCAGCGATCTGAGAACCTTCCTGATCAGCTTCTCTTCAGGGATAGGTTCACCAAGGGCATGGGCTTCATTTGCAAGATCACAGAGTTTGGCATTAAACTCAGTGACAGTCTCCTCTTCCAGCATTCTCAGATTCTCAAACTGAGTGGCAATGATCTGGAGTCTTGACAGCTTCACTCTATCAGTTCCTTCATGTGCAGTTTGCAAAATTTCCCATGCTTGTTTGGCCATGTCACAATTTGAAATCAGCCTGAAGTTGTTGGCATCAACTGCAGCAAAAATTGCATTCAGGGCCTTTGAATTTCCAGTTGCTGCAGCACCCTCTTCAACAGTCCATTGTTCTTCAGGCTTTATCCTTGTGACTCCTTGTTCATCCATGGTGATTGGGGGAGACCACTGGATTACGACAGCTCTCCATGTCTTCTCATCAATAGCCTTGAGAAAGGCTTTCATTCTAGCTTTCCAATATCCATAGTTGCTCTCTTCCAACAATGGAGGTCTGCTTGTGCTCTGTCCTTCCTTCATTGTCTTGTCTTCTTCAGAGACACTGTAGGATCTTTTACTCTGTGTGTTGAGCTCCTGCTCTGATACCAATTGTAATTTCACAGTGTCTTAGTTCGACAGATTTGTGAACAAGCAGTTGCTGCAGCAGACTCTTGTTCACTAAGCAATTGTCTCAGCAAGCAATGTACAAGACAAAGTTTGTTCATCCAGTTCGGCCAACTGCCTACATCTGGGGAGGACTATTCTCCAGTCCTCAATCCACTAACCACGAAGGTCCCCAAGAGCACTCGGTTACAACTCACGCAACCTATGCTACTCAACCTTGTGTGGATCACTCAACACAATCAGAACAAGCTCTGACTTATGCCTGCACAATCTAGAATAGCTACAGACTTCTCAAGACTCAGCCTATTCTAAATTACACTTGACACAGCAGGGTTGCTGTAGAACCTGCTGTAACACACAGCTGAAGCACAAAACGTCCGCGTCGCTCCAAAGCCTTCTGCCGAGCCGATCGAATGATTCCACGAGCGCTGCACACTCTGGAATACTCCCCCTCACTCAGTGACCACCTGCCACTAGCGAGTACTGCCGCATGACACTCGACCGAGCCAACTACTCGTCAGTTCTTTCGCGGCTGCCCTTGATCAACCAACAAGCTCCGCAGCTCTGAATTGGCTTCCAGATCAAGCTCAAATCAGACTCTGCAAGTCCTGATTCCCTTCTGCTACAATCGCCACAGCTCTGCGCTCACGCTCTGCTCTTGGGTGATGATCGAAGAATTCGTCCGTCGCACACCAAAGATAGCTTTCTCTGAAATCTGTGTATGCACTCGTGTATCCCTCAGCTTCGATCAACCCTTCTGTTCTAAACCCCTTCTGCTTAAATAGCATCACCAGCTTTTAGCAATGTCCAGGTTTAGGCAATGTCCAACAAGAACAATTATCTCCTAAAATCTAGGAGATTAGATTTGATATTTATCTTCAAAATAAATCTCCTTCTCTGATTAGTAAACCTCACTGGAAAATACTCTTCAGCAGTTTAGAAATTCTTCAGATGCTCTCCATAGAGTTTCCAGCCCTTCTGGACAATCCCAAGTTGCTCCTGCTTCTTGGACGGTTGATACAGCCAGTTGAACAAGCTCCTGCTGTAGCATCCTCTGCTGCAGCTGCTGCTAGTTCACTTCTGCTGGCCTGCTTGATAACTTGAGCTGCAGCAACTCCTTGTTCACTTGTGCTTGTTTTGTCAAACACTGCCATAAGCATCATCATGCTGGTTTTGTCAAATGAATGTCATTCTGCATTATCAATCTCCCCCTAGGAATTTTGACAAAACCCCTTGGCCACGGATGACTTCCATGAAAAGCGAAATTTTTAAAACTCCTAACATATTTGTTCAGGACAGATTTTGCGGCCACACTTGGCCTTAGGTTTATCATAGCCACGCAGGGCTACACAAACTAGCAAAAGTTTCAAGAGTTCATCAGAAGTGGTCTTTGTTTGCTCTCCCCCTTTTTGACACAAATGCTCACGGGTTTGCTTCTGATGGGGCATGGCCTTCTTCCTCCGGATATTCAAGTCCCTGAGCAGACCTCTGATTTGGGCTCGTCTGGCATCCCTCATCTTGGCTTCAGCATCAGTATGTTCAGTTCAGACTTCAGGTGGCTCACTATCCTCGCTTTGAGGGCTGCTTGAATTGCCGGGGGCTGAAGGATGAGCTTCCTCCAGGAATGGATCAGATGGAGCCACAAGCGGGGGATCTTCTTGAGCAATGTCCACAATATGCTTTCCTTTGAAGAGTTTGTGTCTACCACAAACAGTTGTAGTTCTTCGGACATCCCTTCAGTGATGGTTCTTAGCTCTAGATGCTGAGAGGTAATCAGCCCATATATGAGAGATGGTAGCACAATGGATTTTACTGCGGAGGGATTCCCAGCATGAGTCACAATCTGAGGGAACATCACACTCCCCAAACTCACTCTCCTCTTCTTCCCAATGGCATGCAAAAGATTTGCAAAGGTTCTGCTGACCTTTCCCTTATGGGAGCTTGGAATCCAGTTTCGGATGCCTAAGTTGTTCAGCAGTGTATTCTTGGAAGTGAACTCAGAGGCATTCAGGTTGGGACCAGCCCACGTCATACACACCTCTCCTGTGAGTACTCTGGCCAGAAGTTTCCCACTAACACCCTAGCATCACTATCTATTCTTAGATAGTCATTTATCTTTTCCGGAGTAATAACCACCAGCTTGCCTCTCACCTAGTTTTTCCCATAATCCTCTCCATCTTCATCCTCAAAATTATCCTCCATATTTGCTACAAATTCTCTAACTAAAGGGATACTGAATCTTTGAGGAATAGTTACGAAACTGAGAAGGTTTACCTCTATTAGGAGCTGGATGATTACTGCAGACTTGTATCATTCAGGTACCAGTCTCTTTTTTAGGAACTATGGTCTTTCTTCCCACAATTCCCCATGATTCCAAGGCAGCCTTGCTTCTGAACCACACCCCTCCTACTGTGACTGCATTGTCAGTATTAGCCAGAGCAGATCTTCTCTCAGATGGTTCCCCAACGTCATCCCCTTCACTTAACTCCTCCTTTTCTTCACTGCTTGAATCAAGGATGATGATGGGAGCTTTTCCTTTGTGAGATGATGGAGGGAGAGGTGCTACAGCGGCTTCTTGTTTAGGGAGATCTGCCATAGACTCCTCACCCTCTCCTTCTATGCCGGGGAATGTGACGATGGTTCTGCAGGCCTCTTCAACCTTTTGGGAAGCTGCAGCAACCTCCGTAGCTTGTTCTCCCCTGGAGCCTTCTTCATGGACAGCCTCTTCTATCACCACTGATGTGCTGGTCACAGGCTTCCTGACACGGACTAGTCTTCTCTTTTTTTTCGAGGGTTTCTCTTGGGGTGGTGGAGCATTTTGTGACACAGGGAGTGGCGCTGGCTCCCAGACCACCAAATCCAATCTATGAGTAGTCGCTTCACCTCGCGACTTAGCTTGCCTTTCTGCACTGCTTTGAAGCGCTGCGGCTAGGTTCTTTTTAAGCCCTCGAGTACGTACCATTGTCGGGGATTTGCAGAAACCAGTGAGGACGGGAGAGGATTGATCTGTGAACTTTTAAGGGGGAACTTCAAACGATTGTGCCCTAGAAATTTGATTTACCCGCTGTTTTTCTTCTTTTTCCAGATGCACGTGCCCAACATGTGACCTCTTCTATCTTAGGCAACCAAATGATTTGAACAAGCCTTTTTAGGTCCTGATTGCTATAGCAGCGCGGGTCTGGATCACTTATTTACTGGTGCTACGCCCATTGTCCGGAGGTTCCTTGTTAGGGTCAGATGGTTGTTTCTTCACCTATACTTGGGTTGGTCTCCGTTTACACTGCTTCTGACAATCATACCTCCTGTCTTTCCATTTGTCACATTTAGGTCTCCACACCTGCATTTCCCGTGACTGCCTTTTGATTGTTTTCTCCCAGTAGGTTGGTTCGTATTTGTTTCAGACCATTCTTTGCTTTTCTGACCAAGGGTGATCACTCACTGGACACATTCTTCCAAAGACCACTTGATGGCTTGACTTGGTCTTTGGTTTCTCTCTCTAGTTTTTAACCCTGATAGCCTTTTGCGATCTCTGGAACTCTTTTATCTTTGGCCATTGGCTCCGACTATGTCCTTCTCGACCGTAGTAGATGCATTATCCTTTCTGGAGTTCTCTTTTTGCTACAGGAGGATGATACAGCGATTGCTGCAGCAACCTCTTGTTCAGATTTTTGGTTTTGTCTTCTTCTGCAGATTTTGGGCAAATCTCCCCTTCCGATTTCTCATTGTTAGATGCCTTCACAAAGATCATTCTTCCAGTGCTCTCTTCACCGGTGTATCCGAGCCCCATTTTTCCTCCTCCAAATCTTTGGTAGGCAAGAATCTCGTCCAGAATATTGTTCTGACCTTCAGGTGACTTTCCAAGTGTTTGTAGGGTGCTGGAATCAATGCTTTCACCCATTAGATCTTCTTCCATTTGTTGTGTGGCTGACTTACTGAGTGAGGACAGTGTGTGGAGCAGCTCTTCATGCTCTTCTTCAAGTTTGTTCACTCTGTCTGTCAATTTTCTATTTTCTAAGAGAGTTTCTTCACATTGTTGTAGGATATCCTCCAGATTATCTATCAGGTTGTCGGTTGAATCATCCTCGTCTTCACTTTCTGACTCCTCAATCCCATAATTGAATTCTTTCTTTATTAACTCTTTAAAGTCACAATCGGATACACTAGTTAATACAATAAAGTTTTCTTCTTCACTTTCCTAAGAGTCACTCCACTTAGCTGTCAGAGATTTGTTATTCTTTTTCTCAGAGCTTTTGAGGGGTTTGCTAGGGCAGTCAGCCTCACGGTGTCCACACCCTTCACAGTTCCAGCACTGAATGCCCTTTCTCTTTTCTTTCTTCTCATCTTCATCCTGAGCAGGTTCCTTTCCTAGTTTCTGATTTCCTCCACCCCTTCTGGATTGCCTTTGAGAGGATGAGCCCTGCCCAAATTTTTTTTCCATGTTCTTCAAGAGTTTCCCAAGGTTCTTCACTAACAGACTCAGTCGATCATCAAATGCAGGCTTCTCTTCTTCTGTTTATGCTTTTAATCCTACACTCTTTCCTTTGGGAGAGGGCTCTTCTTTGAGCAGCTTCATTTCAAACTGTTTGAGGGATCCAATCAACTCCTCTAGTCTCATATGTCTGACATTCTGAGCTTCTTCAATGGCTGTCACTTTCATGTCAAATCTGGTGGGCAGATCTAAGTACTTTCCTTATCAGTTTTTCCTCCGGAAAGGGTTCTCCAAGAGCATGAGCCTCATTTGACAGATTGCATAACCTGGCATTGAACTCAGTGATGGAGTCCTCTTCTTGCATCTTTAGACTCTCAAACTGAGAAGAAATGATCTGTAACCTGGACATCTTTACTTTGTCAGTTCCTTCACGGGCTACTTGCAAGATTTCCCAGGCTTGTTTTGCAATGTCGCAGTTGGAGATCAACCTGAAATTGTTAGCATCTACTGCAGCAAAAATAGCATTCAGTGCCTTTGAATTACCGTTTGCTGCAGCTTCCTCTTCAGTAGTCCATTGTACTTCAGGTTTCACTCGAGTAACTCCCCTTTCATCCATGGTTATGGGAGTTGACCATTTAGCCACAACCGCTCCCCAGGTTCTGTCACCAATAGCACTGAGGAATGCCTTCATTCTCGCCTTCCAATAGCCATAGTTACTTTCTTCCAGCAACAATGGGCGGCTTGTACTCTGACCTTCCTTCATTGTTTCTTGCTTCCTTCAACAGACGCTCAGGCTCTTTACTCTGTATGTTGAGTTCCCACTCTGATACCAATTGAAATCTTCGCACCGTCTCTGAGATGCAGATTTGCGTACAAGCAGTTGCTGTAGCACACTCTTGTACAGGCAGATCTTGTGCAGCAAGATAAAATAATGAAAAATAATTTAATCACCCAGTTCTGCCAAGTGCCTACCTCTGGGAAAGACTGAAACTCAGTCTTTTAATCCACTAAAAGCTCAAGATTTGTTGTATATACGGTTCCTCTCCACGCAACCTAAGCTACTCAACCTTAGCTAGTACCTCGATCACAATTATAACAAGCTCTGACTTGTGTCTCAACCACCTACACTTGTATCAATTCAGAATAGCTACTGACCCGACTAACTCAGCCTATTCTAATTCACACAGGGTCTCCGTAAGGGTTGCTATAGCACCCGCTGTAGCACACAGCTGATGCAGGTATTGTCAGAGTAGCTCCAAAGCCTTCCGCCGAGCAGTGACAATTCTTCGACGAGCGCTGCACACTCTGGGATGCTCCCCCTCACTTAGCGACCTCCTGTCACTAGGGAGACCAGACTTCCTGACAATTGCTCGAGTTCCTCCACTCGTCAATTCCTCCGCGGCCTGCCTTGATCAACCAACAAGCAATCGATGCTCTGAATTGGCTTCCCTGATCAAGCACTGATCACACTCTGCAAGTCTCAATCACATTCAGCTTCAATCACCTCAGCCATGCGCTCACGCTCTGCTCTCGGTGATGATCGAAGCTCTTCCCTCAGTTGATATTCTGTGTATGCTCCATGTGTTTGCTCTCTCTGCTTCGATGCTCTTGAACCTCTGCCCAACTTCCTTTCAATAGGAACTACCAGTTCCATCAATATTAGTTTTAGAAAATTCCTCCAAGCAACAATATCTCCTAATTTGTAGGAGATTAGATTTGATTTGAAAATCAAATCTTCCACAATCAAATCTTCACCTTGGGAACGGGATCTTCACTGGAATATTCTTTCTAAATATTTATAATCTCCCCGATGCTCTTCGTTGAACTGTCAAGCGCTTTCTCCGAAGAGCCGAACTTCTACCGCAGAATAGTTGTTACAGTTTCCTAAGACAGCTCCCGCCATAGCAGCAGCTTGTTCACTGGGCTTATTCACGAATGCTGGTTTTGTCAAATGAATGTCATTCTGCATTATCAGTGTGGGATGATCCGGTTAGATGATCATTACTCTATCCCTAACTGTGCCTATATACAACATTTTGAACTTAGAATATCTTAACCTGTATCAATTTTATTTTATGTTGCAGACTGGGAAAACTATAAAGATGGTCCATCGTAGGATGTGGGATATGGATCCCAGGATTGTGCCATACATAGTTAGAGCCGATTTTTACACTTGGACGCAAGTACAAAATGTGGAAGCAGATTGGGCACTGCTTACTGCATTGGTGGAAAGGTGGAGGCCAGAGACGCATATATTCCACATGAGGACATGAGAGTGCACAATCACTCTTTAGAAAGTTGGTATAAATAATGAGGCCTGCACTAAATAATTAAGGCCCGGCCAAACGGCCCGGCCCATTTAAAGCCTTATATGATAAGCCTAGCCCAGCCCACATACAGCCCGCAGCTTAGCCTTAGTATAATCCCTGATATACTGTATATATGTTATTCTAAAACCAAATTACATATTTTATAATTAATAATAATTTAATTACTAGTAATGAAAACCCTAGATATGATGCCAATATCATATGCTGCCGACCTCCACACCTAGTCGTGTTATCATGTTAACTCATGAGTGCAGCTTGATTGTAAAATCTTTTGACCGAGGCACCTTGGGGATCAAATGAAAGTGCAATTTGTTGCATGTGCTCCTGGTTATTGGTAAGGCAAGATCATCATTTTAATACGTGTGCTTGTTTTATGATTCTGAGATTCTTACTTGAATAATGAAAGGCTAAAGTTTTATGATTTGTTTTTTCAGTGGCTAGTATAGAATTTTTACCATATAATATTTTTGCTTGTTTTTAATCACGCAAATTGTATGATGCAGATTACCATGGACTTTGTTCTCGAGGTGCTGAATATTTTGGTGATCAAAGGAAGCAATCAAGACGGAGCAACTTTGTTATTTTCTTGAAAAACTACTTCAGTTCTATCAAAATGTAGCTTTTGTGATGCGCATGTGCTATGTTATTGTGTATTTGAAAGGCTTAGAAATTATCTTTTATGTTTTCTATAAAAACTTCAAAAAGCCTATTATGTAAGGCCTGATGGGTCGAAGCCCGGCCCGGCCTTGTAAAGCACATGTATCGGGCGGTCCGAAGGCTTCAAAAAATTATTAGAGCCCGGCCCAGCCCAGCCCGGTAAACAGTAAAAGGCCCTTCAAATAATTAGTTAAGTGGGCTTGGCTTGTTAATTGGTGGGCTGGACTAGCCCGACCCGGCCCATTGTCAATGCCTACATTGTGGTGGTTACTAATTTGGAGTTGAAAGTTATGTGAACTCAACATTTATTGTGGCAACAATCAAGGGATTCATTGATGCAATTAATTCAACAATCAAGAGGCCATTTAAATGCAGAAAAGTCAAAGGTTTGTGGTAGTATTTAACCAGGCAGCCTAGAGGAGACGAAAGCTTGAGAGTGGTGGTACTTATTCGAAGCTTGTATGTCTAGTAGTAGAGAGACAAAAGCTTGGAAGTTAGAGTGATGGGAAGCGTGTATGTCTATCTTGAAGAGGGCTTGTACTCCATTATGATCAATAATAATCTCTCCTTGTTTACTGGACTAGTCCAACTCCAGAGTGAGTTGGGAAATCAGGGTGACTCTGTGTCTTGTTCCAATTTCATTTTATTTCACTATTTGTGTCAGCGCTTGTTGCGCAGGAATCCTCAACAATACTCTCAGCAATTGGTATCAAAGACAAACGGCTGGTGGAATGGGCTTACGAGAGTGGAAGTTGACAGATTTGATGGGAAGGGAGATTTTGCGTTGTGGAGACAGCGGATGCATCCCATTTTGGTGCAGATGAAGGTTGGAAAAGCCTTGGATGGAGCTGATAAGCCTTGGAAAAGCAGGTGGAGAAGGATGACATGATGGAACTAGCATATAGTACCATCATACTTCATCTTGGGGACCGAGTGTTGAGGGAAGTGTCGAAGGAAACTACTGCGGTTGGCGTGTGGTTGAAACTTGAGCAGTTGTACATGACTAAAACACTTACGAACAGAATTTACTTGAAGGGTAAGTTGTTTGGATTCAGGATGGGAGGAGATAAGAACCTTGAGGAATACATTGATGAGTTCTCGAAGATAGTAATTGATTTGGAGAACATAGGTGTGAAGGTGGAGGATGAAGATCAGACGATTACGATCTTGAACTCTTTACCAGCTTCATAATCAACTTTTCTTGAGACAGTGAAGTACGCAAGGGAGACTCTCAGCCTCGAAGAGGTCTTGGCTGCGTGAAGTCCAAGCAGATCGATAACAGGTCTCATCCAGAGGTTGGTGAAGGCTTGGTTGCTCGAGGAAGGTCAGACAAAAGGGGTCCTCATAAGAAGCAGTCTAGATCAAAATCAAGGGGAACAAACACCGGAAACTCAGACAGGGATGATGAACCTAAGAAGTTGAGATGTTTATACTGTCATAAAGAAGGTCACTTTAGAAGAGACTGCCCTTAAAAGAAGAAGGGTAAGAAATTTTCAGAGCATGCTGAAGCTTCTGTTGTAGAGTAAGGTTACACAAGTGCTAAAGTCCTTGTAGCTACAATAAGAGATGCTGCTGCTGGGTGGATCTTGGACAGTAGATGTATATTTCATATGACTCCTAACAAAACTTGATTTAAAGACTTTCAAGGTGGAGAAGAAGGTCAGGTGTTGTTGGGGAACAACAAGTCATGCCAAGTTGTGGGAAGAGGCTCAGTTAGATTCAAAATGTTTGATGGTGTTGAAAGAATTCTCACTGATGTGAGGTATGTCCATGAGCTCAAGAGAAATTTGATTTCTTTGGGCACATTAGACAAACTTGGTTATTCCTTCAAAGCTGAGAAAGAGTAATCAAAGTTATGAAGGGATCCTTGGTGGTGATCAAAGGTGTTAGATCAAATAGTTTGTATAGCCTGGTTGGTAGCACCGTCATAGGGACTGTTGCAGCAGTGTCTGAGGAAAAGGCTGACAAGACAACTTTGTGGCACTTGAGATTGAGTCATGTCAATGAACTTGGGCTGAATAAGCTGAAAGAGATGGGGTGTTTTGGCAGAGATGGTGTTGTAACAAGTTCTGATGGGTTGTCAGATGGTGTTGGAACAAGTTCTGATGTGGTGAGGATGGAGCTGGAGCTGGAAAAGCAGCAGAGACTTAAACCTTCAGAACATGTGTGAAGCAGATGTTTCGGCAGATGTTGAAGAAGAGGTTGAGCCAGTACCTGAGGAAGGTGACCTGTACAATTACTTGCTCGCTAGAGGCTGAGCAAGGAGAAAAATTAAGCCAACTGCTAGACTGGGTGTTGAAGATGTGGCAGCACTTGCATTCAGCGTAATAAGTAACGAGGGAGACTTGGAACCTAGAACATATACTGAGGCAATATCCTCCAAGGATAGGAAGCCGTGGTTCTTTGGTAAAGAATGAAGTTTGGAAAATTGTTGATAAACCTGTGAATAAGAGGTTGGTTAGCTGCAAATGGGTGTTCGAGAGAAAGGACGGAATACCCGGGGTAGAGGAACCAAGGCATAAAGCCAGAGCCAAAGGCTTTACATAGAAGGAAGGATTGATATCAATGAGATTTACCGTTGTGAAACATAGGTCGATCAGAGTTATTCTTGCTGAAGGTTTTGTTACAGTGGATGTTGGAACAAAAGTCTCTGCTGGAAAAATCTTTGTATGGATTGAAGCAGTCACCTCGGCAGTGGTATAGAAAATTTGATCAATTCATGTGCAAATTTGAATACCAGAGGTGCAAGTATGATTGGTACATCTACTATAAAACGTTAGGAAGTACTTGGGTTTACTTGCTATTGTATGTGGACGATATGCTGATTGCTTGCAAGGATAAAGCTGAGCTAGTTAAGTTGAAAGCTCAACTGAATTCTGTATTTGCGATGAAGGACTTGGGACCCGCTCGGAAGATCCTTGGGATGCATATCGTTAGAGACAGGAAGAACAAGGTGTTGTTCTCGAGTGAGCGAGATTACCTTGAAAAGGTTATCAATAAATTTGGAATGGCAGATGCTAAATCAGTGCTCACACTGTTAGCTCAACATTTCAAAGTTGAGGAAGGAGCAGTTTTTCTCAGATGATGTTGAGGAAAGTTCTATGAGGTCATTTGGTGGAGCAACTGGTGATGATGACAGGATTATGGGGTATGTAGATTCAGATTATGCAGGGTGTGTTGATACAAGGAGATTCCAAACTGGTATGGTGTTTACAGTGTTTGGAACAGCTGTGAGTTGGAAAGCCATTTTACAACATGTCGAAGCGTTATCCTCAACGTAGGCTGAGTATATGGCTATAACAGAAGCTGTTAAGGAAGCACTGTGGTTGAAAGGATTTTTGACAGATTTTAGATTTGCACAGAGCTGCGTGAAAATATGGAATGACAGTCAAGGAGCCATACATTTGTCCAAGCACCAAGTATTCTATGAAAGATCGAAGCACATTGATGTGAGACTACATTTTGTTAGAGATGTTATTGAGACAGGTGCTGTGAAAGTGTTGAAGATAAGCACTGATGAAAACCCATCTGACATGATGACAAAATATGTTCCTAGCGAGAAGTTCAACTTGTGTCAGGAGAAGATTGGCATGATCAAGCAGTAACCATGGGGAAAGGAGAGATGACTGAAATGAGTTGTTGGATCAAGGTGGAGATTGTGAAGTCTTGTGATCTCAACATTCATTGTAGCGGTTACTAATTTGGAGTTGAAGTCTTGTGATCTCAACATTCGTTGTGGCAACTGGCAACAATCAAGGGATTCATTGAGGCAATTATTGTGACAAAAATCAAGGGATTCATTGAGGCAATTAATTCAATAATCAAGAGGCCATTTAAATGCAGCAAAGTCAAAAATTTGTTGTAGTACTTAACCAGGCAGCCAAGAGTGCATGAGTGCATGAGGAAGCCAAGTAGAGTAGAGAGGAGACAAAAGCTTGAGAGTGGTGGTACTTATCGGAAGCTTGTATGTCTAGTAGTAGAGAGACGAAAGCTTGGAAGATAGAGTGACCGAAAGCTTGTATGTCTATCTCGAAGAGGGCTTGTACTCCATTGTGATCAATAAATCTCTTCTTGTTGCTGGACTAGTCCAACTCCAGAGTGAGTTGGAAAACCAGAGTAAATCTGTGTCTTGTTCGATTTCGTTTTATTTCACTAGTTGTGCCAACGCTTGTTGTGCAGGAATCCTCAACAACACTCTCAACACCTATAACTTTTGTCGTTTCAGAATCTACCTTTAGGGTTGGTAGTCGTGTTATTGGTTTGTAGAGTGCTTCTCTTGGAGTTTGAAATTGTACAAATTTTATTATGTAGAGCTTTTGACAATATTAAAATTAAGAGGAGGGCACTTGATGCTTTAACTATTGATCTGGAGTTGTTATTTTTTATTTCTTCATGAACTTTACATGTTTCATTCACTAACAATATTTTTATTTAATTTTGAAAATGAGTACCAAAGAAAGGAAATTCAGTTACTAGCGAATGAAGCTAAATTACATGTATCATTCTCTAATTGTGAAACCGATCTTATTATGCAAACTATCTTATTATTTTATTTATACTCATCATGTTATATATATTATCAGGTTACGATCACAATGTAAAAAAGTTATCACGTATGAGATTTGATTTTTATATTTTATGATGGAAAAGGTAAAGATGATGGCAAAGACAATTCACCCTTTTCTAGAATAAATTATTTTTTTATTATGTTATGATTGGAAAATTTGACTTAATATTTTTTGGATTTTTATTTTTTGAAGTTGTATAGGATCATAGAACACATATTTTACATAGTAAAATTCACCAGTTTTTTTATTAGAAATGAACTAACAAGCAAATAGTTTGTTTATGTGCTGGGTGAGCTTGACAAAATTCGAACTGAGTTATAGTATATGAAAATAATAAGTCAAAATTTGAGCTGAGTTCGAATATTACACTATACTCTACACGTGTGGATCTACCAAATGCATTTATAATTTTTTAATGATTTGGAGTTGATAAAGTACCAAAAATTACATTACCAAAACTACAAAATTAGGTTTTTCGGTAAACAACAACGGGATACCAAAATTATTGCGCCTGTGCGTACTTGACCTCCCATTAGTTGCACCACTCATTGATTCCCGTTGGAATGCTCATATATTAATTCGTCGTTATCAGGAAATGATCTGATGACAAAAAGATGTCATCGGCTAATTTCTGATGAGAGTAGAACAGACATATATGTTGTGATTTAGAATAGAAAAAATATATATATGTATATATCAATTCGTCAGCTCTATTTCTCTCTTCCGCAAAGCAAAAAAGAAGTGGGTGTGCGTGTTGATGTGTAACCCGGTGCTGTCATTAATACTAAGCTCGTCTCAATAGTGACCAACAGCAGGGGCGATGAGTGTCGATGGAGGTGTGGTTTAGGATGATCAAATATTATTTAATTTATGATAAAAACAATAGCACGTCTGATAGATGTATTTGGAATAGAATAGGTAATAAAAAAAAAAAGTAAGAGTAGGTGATGAATTTGTTCAGTGATGTTTTCTTGTCTTCTTCCTCCTGATCTCTCCGCTTTTCTCTTTCTCTCATCTGCTTATTCTCTTGCTCCGTTCTAATTTCAGTGCATTCATTATATATTGAACACAGGTCCAGTTACGCTTTCTGGGGTTTCAAAATCTGAAAATTTGTTCCCTACCCACTTTCTTTAATTCGTGTTTGTCTCGCTCTGTCCGAATTCATTTCTCTCTCCCTGTGATTTTGAAATAAAGTCAAGAAGCAGTGTTTAATTCGTTTGGTGTGATCTTGAAGCTACCTACATACTTCACAATTAATGCCTTTCAATCTGAATGCTGTATTTTAGGTTTGAATGTGTTATGCTATATGATCTGCTTTGGATCTGGGGTTAGAAAGACAACATCAACGGATTGATTACTAATGGCTGCATTATTGAGGATTTGGTTTGAAGATTGATGATGATGATGTTAAAGTATGGTTTGGCTTTTAAAAGGTTTGATTCTCTCTTACTTACTGCCTTCCTTTGCCTTTTGCTGTTTCTTTTGGACCAGTGGCTGGCTACCTGCCTGTGATTGAATATTGTAGTTATACTCCACTGAGTTGTAGTTGTAGTTGATGTCTATGTTTGGAGCTGTCTTTTTGGGCTTTTAAGGCGGTGCTTGTCTGCAATTTCTGACTTTGATTCTCTGGTGAACTCAGTGTGTGCTGAGATTGTGAGACTGGAGTAAAAGAAGAAGAAGGAGATTTGATCATTAGTCATGCGAATCTCCCTATGGAATCCTATATCTCACTGTGCAGCCATGATGATGGACAAGAAGAGCAGAAAGAGGGAGGGGTTGCCAGAGGACGCCTCTAGTGACCTCCGGAAGCTGCAGGAAACTAAGCTACGAGAGGCGTTGGCAGAGGCGTCTGAGAGTGGATCGTTGGCCAAATCTCAAGACATTGACTCTGATTTAGCCAATCAAGATGGGAAGTATGGGGGGAGGTCCAGGTCATTGGCAAGGCTTCACGCCCAGCGTGAGTTTTTGCGTGCCACAGCTCTGGCTGCTGAAAAAAGTTTCTGTGCCGAAGATGCAATCCCTGGCCTGTTTGAGGCCTTGTCAAAGTTTCTTACTATGTATCCCAAGTTTCAGTCTTCTGAGAAGATTGATCAGCTCAGAGCAGATGAATACGGGCACTTGTCCGAACTGTATGCTAAGGTGTGTCTTGATTACTGCGGTTTTGGACTGTTTTCTTTTGTTCAAACACAACATTATTGGGAATCTTCTGCATTTACATTGTCTGAAATTACTGCTAATTTAAGAAACCATGCTTTATATGGTGGTGCCGAGAAAGGGACAGCTGAGCATGATATTAAGAGTAGGATTATGGAGTACTTGAACATCCCAGAGAGCGAGTATGGCCTGGTTCTGACTGTCAGTAGAGGTTCGGCATTTAAGCTTCTGGCTGACTCCTATCCTTTTCAGTCTAACAAGCAGTTGTTGACCATGTTCGACCATGAGAGCCAGTCTGTAAATTGGTTGGCTCAGAGTGCAAAGGAGAAAGGAGCTAAAGTGCACAGCGCATGGTTCAAGTGGCCAACATTGAGACTCTGCTCGAGGGAACTGAGAAAGAAGATATCAACCAAGAAGAAAAGGAAGAAGGATTCATCTTCCGGGCTATTTGTGTTTCCTGTGCAGTCTAGGGTATCTGGTGCCAAGTACTCCTACCAATGGATGGCTCTAGCGCAGCAAAACAACTGGCATGTCTTGCTGGATGCTGGCTCATTGGGTCCTAAAGATATGGACTCACTCGGTCTATCGCTATTTCGCCCTGATTTTATCATCACTTCATTTTACAGGGTGTTTGGTGCAGATCCTACTGGATTCGGGTGCCTATTAATAAAGAAGTCTGTCCTTGGGAAATTGCAGAATCAGAGTGGGCAAACTGGTTCTGGCATTGTGAGGATCCAGCCAGTTCTCCCTCAGTACCTGAGTGATTCCGTTGACGGCTTATCTGGTCTCGAAAATGTTGTAAAGGGAGACGTTACTCCTGAAACTAGTTCAGGGTTTCAGTTGCCAGCCTTTTCAGGTGTTTTCACTCCCAATCAGGTGTCTGATGTGTTTGAGTCTGAAAGGGATCAAGAATACTGTTCCGATAAAGATGGAGCAAGCACTGTATTTGAGGAGACTGAGAGCATCTCAGTGGGAGAAGTCATGAAGAGTCCCATTTTTAGTGAAGATGAATCCGTAGATAACTCGTATTGGATTGATTTGGGTCAGAGTCCATTTGGATGTGAGGATTCAGGCCAGCTGACTAAACGGAAAAGTGGTTATCCGTTACCATTACCGCCCTCGTGGTTTTCAGGCACAAGGATCAACCAGCAACTCTCCCCGAAAAAGGGATCAAAGACTTACAAGTGCCCTTTGTACGATGACAGACAAAGGGCTTATAAAATACATGATGACCCAATGCTATCATTTGATGCAGTTGTAGCCATGTCACGAGAAGAAGACGGTTTGAACAACATCCCTGAAGAAGTACAACCTGCAGAGCCAGACTCACCCTCAAGTAAACTTGAAACTTATTTAGTTTCTGAACAACATGGAGAGATCCAGGAAGAACATGAGTTTAGACCGAAGAACCAAACTTGTCTATTTCAAAGCAGCAGCAGCAAGGAGAGTGCTGTCCCGTTTGACTTCAGTAAAGAGGCCAAAGCCGGTGCAATAAAGAGAGAGACAGAGAGTGGGTTTAGGTTACTAGGACGCAGAGAAAGCAACAGAGTGGGTGGTGGTAGATTTTTCATTGTTGACGATGGAGATAGGGATGTAAGTATAGGTGTGGAAGAGAGCAGGCGCAGCGGGTATTTGTTCAGCAATGTTGCGCAGCCTGGAGAGATTTCTGAGTCTAATGCACATTGTGATGATGCTTACTCTAGTGATGGGGAGTATGGGGATGAGCAAGAGTCGGGTAGGAGGGAGCCCGCGATAATCTGTCTTCATCTTGATCATGTTAACATGTTGGGTCTCAACAAAACAACAACTCGACTAAGGTATTTGATCAACTGGCTAGTGACCTCATTACTTCAGCTACGATTACCCACTCCGGATGATACCATGGGAGAGCCTCTGGTCCATATTTACGGCCCAAAGATCAAGTATGAAAGGGGTGCAGCCATGGCATTCAATGTCCGAGACAGTAGCTGTGGAGGTCTACTTCACCCAGAACTGGTACAGAAAATGGCGGATAAAAATGGGATATCACTTGGGATTGGTTTCCTCAGCCATCTGAGAGTGGTGAGCACTCCAAAACATTACTGCGGGGCAATCGAGTTAGAAGACACAGCCTTATGCAAGCCCATGGCTAAGGGGTTCCAAGATGGGAAGAACGTGTTCTTTCGAGTCGAAGTGGTTACAGCATCTCTAGGATTCCTTACAAATTTTGAAGATGTGTATAAGATGTGGACTTTCCTTGCCAAGTTTCTCAACCCATCCTTTGTGGAAGGAGATGGACTCTCCACCGTCCCTGAGGACTCAGAAACCTAAACCTTGGTGGAGGTGCTTGCTTTGTTTTCTTTCTTTTTTCAGGTGATTTTTGGTACTAAGAATTATAGACCCTTCTGGCGAGCTTTGACTTCAGCTTAACTTGATATCTGATCACTAAAAAGTCACGACAAAGCTGATGCAAAATCAAGCCATTGTGTGGTGTGGCCTCATGTTTTTGACCACTTATGTTATTATCTAGATGACTTTGTTTATCCTCAGGTGGGGTGTAAATCAGTATGCTGCTG
This sequence comes from Umbilicus rupestris, assembly GCA_963678935.1. Taxonomy (NCBI): domain Eukaryota; kingdom Viridiplantae; phylum Streptophyta; class Magnoliopsida; order Saxifragales; family Crassulaceae; genus Umbilicus; species Umbilicus rupestris. Next base: position 3,646,850 of record OY787619.1, read on the forward strand.
GTATATGCAGAGAGATTGTGATAGTAAAACTTTTACACACATTTACACTTCCCGTCAATTTTTTTTTTTATTTTACTAGATTTTATCCTCCTTATACAAAAATATCTAAAGTCATAATTTTATCATTACTATAAACTATCAACTTTCTTTTTTTTTCCTTGGAAACTTTAGGTTGCGTTCTTGTGATATCATGAGTATTTTATCATAGTGTTTATGATTTCAGCACGTTTGCCGGGATATATGCTGCCACAACTATGACAAGAAGAATTCAGAGGATGCGAGGGGCGGTAAGTAGCTATTGGGCAGTAGTCATCGTGTTACCATGATTGTTTAGGATATACATGAGAGCATTGATCATTAGAATGAACCAAAACCACCACTGCTTTCTTTCACAGCTTCATCAGATCAGATCACATGGATAATTGGGCATGGGTATAGTCCTTAACATCAAAATGGCGCAATCACTTTTATCTTGGCCTTCTTGTCCATGCCCACTAGCCGCAAAGAAGACAACATCAAGCTACTGCTCGCGTTGTGTGGAACATCATCTTTTTAGCTATAGCCCAGTGAATTGGCTGACATCATAGTTAAGGAAAGCTGAGATGCCTAGTGGCCAGAACTAGAGAACCGGAACCAACAAATGCAATTTGGGTACGAGTGTAGTGTTGTTGAACTCTTGTTGGCCAAGCTTGATGTTGTTTTGATCTTTTTTTGAACGAGTTGCTGCATGACTCGTGTTGGCAATTGATTGAAGGTTCAATTCTATAAATAATGTAGATAAAGTTTGTGAGTACATTGTATTTAATGAAGTGTTTCTAGTGATGAAAGACAAGCAACATTATTGTTATATTAAACCAAGTGTTACATCAATTCAATATAAAATAAATGAAGTAACTCTATAAATTATCTAATCCATTTAGTACCTTAATCCAATTTAATCTATTCAATTTGATTCAATATAATCAAATCAATATAAAACAAATTTAAATTGAAGATTATAAATCGAATGATTAAAATGATAACCAAATAAACAAATTACGCAAAGTAGAACGGAATAAAGATAAAAGCAAACCAAAATGAGTTGGGGCTCATTAGACGATTTCCTTAAAGCTTTTATTGACATCCCACCGGGTGCTTGGAAATGGCAAGAGCTTCCCAGGATACAATAACTTGTGAGTATACCTCGTTGCATCACAAGATGGTGCAACGAGGTATACTCCGGCGAACCAAACTTGTGCAAGCAACTATCACCAAGGAAATACTCAAAAGAGTATGAAGAATTCAAAGGAAAAATCAGCCGGCTATCAATGGAGGAGATGTCGTTGTGTGGGTTGTGTCCCCTCAAACCCTCATTTGCACCTTCTTTTATAGGGGAGGATGGGGCAGCCCATCATAATGGCATTGTTAATGCCAAAGTCCACTTAAAGACACCAAAATGAATGTTCCAAAGGAACTCTTGGTCTCACAATGAAGTCCCTTCATTTCACAAGACCAAAATCGATTTTCAAAGCTCTTGAAAAGATGAAAAGGTCTTTCATTAGTGCATAGATATTATCAAGGCTACCTCTTCAGATTTTCCATGCTATTGGAAAACAAATAGCCCACAAAAATTATGACAATGTCATAATCAAGTTAAGTTTTTTTTTTTTATCTTTAAGGCTTTTCACTTGATCCATGTGAAAATTAAATGCTCTCCATAACTTTGAGCATTTCATTTTATTCATTTTGGCTTCAATTTGGACATGTAAATAATTGATTTTGTTCCTTTCATTTGTAGAAATTTAAATCCAATTAAATACTTTTCTTGTATAAATATGGTCACACCACATTTTCTTCACACTTAATTCACCAAATTTTCCAACAATCCCCCTTATGAAGAAAATCATGGGGTGAGAATAAAATCAAGACTCTACTCGATATGATGTTAGTTTCTTCGGTCAATATTTGTATAGGATAGGTAGGCAAAGTCTTTGAACCTCCCCTCGGAAGACATATCTTCTTTACTGACTATTCAGTAGACACGATGTCATTGAACTGTTCGTCGTATAATGTAAACGAAACATATATCTTCCACAAATGTATTTCTGACACAAGTGCATTTCTCATGATTGGGTTCTTTTTTGGCCATGAAACCTTTGCCTGATTCTGTGAAAGTTTGTAAAGAATTGACCCCCATAATTCTTCTTAGAAACGGCCACACTTCTTTCTCACATAGGTGATTCTTTATTTCAAGTAATCCCGCATTACTTGTCGGAATCTCAACATCTGAAATCTAAAAATCATTACAAGCTTCAAGATTAACCTCGTGCGGGAGCCAAAAATTTATAAAAAGAATGGGAACGGGGGTTAACCCCCTCAGTGACCACACATAGTCTCAGCAGTTAGGTTGTCCCTTTGAATCAAGATCTTGGGATCTCCAGTCAGCATGGTTGGGTTTCCTTTGCCTTGACTTTATTTATCCAAAGGCTCAAGTCCCATTCCTCTAGACATCTTCTCTACTTGGTCCCTATTTAACCCTTTGGTTAATGGATCCACAATATTATCTTTGAACCTTACATAGTCATTACTAATGACTCTTGAAGAGACAAGCTGTCTAATGGTATCATGTCGTCGACGTATATGTCGGGACTTACCATTATACATTATAATTTGGGCCCTTCCAATTGCAGATTAGTTGTCACAGTATAAACATTTTGTTGGCACAAGTGTTGTCCATTTTTGAATATCCTCTACAAAGTTTCTTAATCATTCAGCTTCTTCGCCACATTTATCTAATGCAACGAATTCAGCTTCCATAGTGGATCTAGTAATCACTGTCTGTTTAGAAGACTTCCAAGACACTGCAGCACCTCCCAGAGTGAATACATATCCACTTGTCGCTTTTGAATCTTGTATATCAAATATCCAACTTGCATCAGTGAAACCTTCAATGACTACTAGATATCTGGTATAATGTAGACCATAATCACGAGTAAATCGTAAGTACCTCAGTACTCTCACGATTGCTTTCCAGTATTCTCATCATGGATTACTCGTGTATCTAGCAAGTCTACTTACAGTATAGGCAATGTCAGGTCTAGTACAATTCATTAAGTACATTAGACTACCTATTACTCTCGCGTATTCCACTTTTGGGAGATACTTTCTTCTTTGTTTTTAGACAAGTGTTGACTGATGTCTATTGGAGTTCTGGATATTCCTAAACTATCCTTTCCAAACTTATCTAAGATTTTCTCGACGTAATGTGACTGACTTAAGGCAAGTCCATCATTAGTCCGTGTAATCTTGATACCTAGAATTACATCAGTCAGTCCCAAATCTTTCATATCAAACTTAGAGTTTAATATAGCCTTTGTGGACTTAATCATGCCATCATTGCTTCCCACAATGAGCATGTCGTCAACATATAAACATGGAATCACATAGCCGTGTTCCGTGTCTTTAATATAGACACATTTATCACACTCGTTGATTTTAAACCCATTTGACATCATCACGGAGTCAAATTTCGCATGCCATTGCTTTGGGGCATGTTTTAGGCCATACAGAGAATTTACAAGTCTATAATCTTCTCTCTTGACCAGGCTCTATACAACCCTCGGGTAGTTCCATATAGATTTCTTCCTCAAGATCGCCATTGAGGAAAGCTGTTTTCACATCCATTTGATGTATTTCTAAATTACGCAAAGCCGCAATTGCTATTATCATCTTTATGAAAGTGATTCTCGTCACATGAGAATATGTATCAAAATAGTCAAGACCTTCCTATTGTCTATAACCTTTGATTACAAGTCTTGCCTTGTATTTATCGATAATGCCATCCACTTTCATCTTCCTGGTGAAGACCCACTTAGAACCTTGTGTTTTACTTCCAGGAGGAAGATCAACCAATTGCCACGTATGATTTTGCAAGATAGAATCAATTTCACTCCTTATGGCTTCTTTCCATAAGGGACCCTCAACTGAGTTTGTAGCCTCTTTGTATGTTCGAGGTGCAGCTTCGAGCATATAGGTTAGAAAATCAGTACCAAATGATTTTTCTATCCTAGCTTGCTTGCTTCGTCTAGGTTCTTTTGATTTATATCATTTCCAGAAATATCATCTCGTTCTTGAGTTATTTCCTTAATATCTTCAAGTAATTGATGAGATGAATCCAAATCATTTTCCTTAGATTCATAAGGAAAAACTTGTTCAAAGAACGAGCATTTTTTATTTAAGATGGAATTTTTGTGTATATCAGGATTTTTTGATTCATACACAAGGAATCTATACGCATTACTATTTTGCGCATAACCAATGAATATACAATTATCGGTTTTTGGTCCTATCCTCATTGGTTTAGGACCAGGGGTCATTACCTTAGAAAGACACCCCCACACTCGCAAGTATTTAGAGGAAGGCTTACTTCCTTTACATAGCTCATATGGAGACCTCTCCTCCTATTTGCTAGGTACCTTATTTAAAAGATAATTCGCTGATAAGATGGCTTCCCCCCACATTCCATGGGGTAACCTAGAGCTTAACAATATCGCATTCATCATCTCTTTTAGAGTACAATTCTTCCGTTCTGCAATGCCATTTGATTGAGGTGAATATGGTGCACTTGCATCATGAATAATTCTGTATTGTACACAATAGGCCCCAAACGGTTCTACATATTCACCTCCATGGTCACTTCTCAACCTCTTTATCTTTTTGTTGAGTTAGTTCTCAACTTCTAATTTGTACATGGCAAGCTTTTCAATTGCCTCATCTTTGCTTTTAAGCACATATACATAACAAATTTTGTACTATCATCAACGAAAGTCACAAAATATTTGTTACCACCTCTAGTTGGCATGAATTTTAAGTCACATAGGTCACTATGGAATAATTCAAGGGGTTCAGTTTTTCTTTCAACACTGTGAAATGAGGTTCTCGTCAATTTTGCTTCAACACAGTATTCACACTTGTGTTTGGAATCTATATGAGATTTGGGTATATACTCCAAATTCATTTGTTTCCATATTGTGTCATAATTTACGTGGCCTAGTATTTTATGCCATAAATTAGAGGACTCAAACAAATAAACGGAAAAAATTATTGATATTTTTGGGTTTGATGGTTATTACATTCATCTTCCACATGCCATCCTTTACATAACCTCTTCCCAAATATATACCGTTCTTTGTAAGAACAATTTTCTGGGACTCAAATACCATCTTCAATTTATGATTATCCAGCAGTGTCCCAAAGATCAAATTCTTCCTTACATCGGGCACATAGAGAACCTCTGTAAGCTTCAGCTCCTTGCCTAATGTCAGCTTCAGGACTACTATACCCTTCCCCTTGTTCTCAGAGGTGGCGGAATTGCCCATGTACAACTTCTCTCCAGCCTCACTCAGCTCTGGTGTGGAGAATGCATTCTTATCCGAGCAAATGTGGCTGATTGCTCCTGTGTCCAGCCACCAATCCTTGGGATTAGAATCCACCAAGTTCAGCTCAGAGATAACAGCTACTAGAAAATCTTCTTCAGCTTCGGTTGAGTTGACTTCCTTCTTTTTCTTCATTAGAGGCTTCTTACAGTCAGCTGCTCGGTGACCCTCATTGTCACAGTTGAAGCATTTTCCCAGAAACTTGGGTGGTTTTCTTTTCTTGAACACTACACCCTTAGTTGCAAGTTTGTTAGAGGGTTCCTTCCTCTTTGAGTTCACACCATGCTCTACTAGGTTGGTACTTTTCGATGGTGTTATTGAACCTCTTTTCGGAGCCACAATTGTCTTCCTCAATTCGAAGACGGACAACAAGGTCTTCAAAACTCATATCCTTTCGCTTGTGCTTGAGATAGTTTTTGAAGTCCTTCCACCCCGAAGGTAACTTCTCGATGACTGAGGCGCCTTGAAAAGATTCACTTATGTGCATCCCCTTAGAATGAATCTCATGGATTATCAATTGCAGCTCTTGTACTTGACTTACCGCCGTTTTAGAATCTATCATCATGAACTCAATGAATTGGCCTATAATGTATTTCTTAGAACCGACATCCTCAGTTCGGTATTTCTTATCCAATGACTCCTAGAGCTCTTTGGCTGAGCGTTTGGTACTGTACACATTGTACAGTGCGTCTTTTAAGCTGTTCATGACGTAGTTCCGACACAGATAGTCGGAATCTTTCCAAGCACTATAAGCCATGAAAACTTGTGAGTCAGTTTCATCCTTCTTATAAGTAGGTGGATCTTTGGTTAGGAACCGAGCCAATCCAATGGTGGTCACGTAGAAGTGCATCTTGTGTTGCCATCTCTTGAAGTTTAGTCCTGTGAACTTCTCAGGCCTTTCGGCCGGCATCACTGCGACGGGCACTTGTGCCACTGACCTGCTTGGAATTGAACCCACAGGTCCATTCCCGGCCATAGCCATCATCATTGGGGTGTTACTAGGCGCAGCACTATGTGTGGGCAACACTGCACGAGCAACCAGGATGTTGGCATCAATGTCCATACTTTGATTAGTGTTTTGGTTTTTCATGTCTACAAAAGACCAACTTGTTAGTAATCAAGAAATATAAATTGTATTCACAATTTTATCTACAAGGTAAAAGCTTTAAGATTGTTGGCAATTGATTGAAGGTTCAATTCTATAAACGATGGAACATGTAGAAAAAGTTTGTGAGTACAATATATTTAATGAAGTGTTTCTAGTGATGAAAGACATGCAACATTATTGTTATATTAAATCAAGTGTTACATCAATTCAATATAAAATAAATGAAGTAACTATATCAATTATCTAATCGATTTAGTACCTTAATCTAATTTAATCTATTCAATTTGATTCAATATAATCAAATCAATATAAAACAAATTAAATTGAAGATTATAAATCAAATGATTAAAATGATAACCAAATAAACAAATTACTCAAAGTAAAACGGAATAAAGATACAAGCAAACCAGAATGAGTTGAGGTTCGTTAGACGATTTCCTTAAAACTTTTATTGCCGTCCCACGGGGTGCTTGGAAATGGCAAGAGCTTCCCAGGATACAACAACTTGTGAGTATACCTCTTTGCACTACAAGGTAATAATCCGGCGAACCAAACTTGTGCAAGCAACTATCACCAAGGAAATACTCAAAAGAGTATGAAGAATTCAAAGGAAAAATCAACCGGCTATCAAGGGAGGAGATGTTGGAAATGAGAGATGTTGTTGTGTGGGTTGTGTCCCCTCAAGCCTTCATTTGTACCTCCTTTTATATGGAAGGATGGGACAGCCCATCATAACGGCATTGTGAATTCAAAAGTCCTCTTAAAGGCACCAAAATGAATGTTCCAAAAGAACTCTTGGTCTCACAATGAAGTCCCTTCATTCACAAGCCCAAAACCAATTTTCGATGCTCTTGAAAAGATGAAAGGTCTCTCATTAGTGCATAACCATTATCAAGACTACCTCTTCAAGTTTTCCATGCTATTAGAAAACAAATAGCCCATAAAAATTATGACAATATCATAATCAAGATAAGTCTTTTTTGTCTTGTAAGGCTTTTTATTTGACCTATGTGAAAGTTAAATGCTCTCCATAACTTTGAGCATTTAATTTCATTCATTTTGGCTTCAATTTGGACATATAAATAATTAATTTTGTTCCTTTCATTTGTAAGAATTTAAATTCAATTAAATATTTTTCTTGTATAAATATGATCACACCACATTTTCTTCACACTTAATTCACCAAATTTTCCAACAACTCTTGCGGCATGTAGATCCTAACAAAATGATTTTGGATTCTTCTATAGTTTAAACTAAGATGTTGAATAGTTATTAAAAGGGCAATAATCGGCTAAATATTGTTTTAGAGAATGTTATATAGTAAGGTCAACAAAGCATAGTATTCTCATGTTTTATGGGAGAAATTAATAAATGGGTTTTAGCCCTAAACACCAGTTCTTATAATATTTACTTGTATAATGTTTAATTAGTGCATGGATGGACACGCTAATTAAGTTAAATGAAGCATGCAGCTTTCCTTTCCATTTTATACGGAGTTCTTACATACCAGCTAATAAGCTAATTTCTGTTTTGTAGTGCATTCATAGCGTACGTATTCATTTCTTGGCAATCCCTATTTTTAAATATCTATAGGTGTCAATTTCAGTTTCAAGTATTAAATCATAATCAAATAGAATTTGTTGCCTTGACAAGTCCAAAGGGTCCATCAAATGGGCAAGAGTGTACGTGTATTAAGCAAGAAAAAAAATTGTGCTAAGTTATTCCAGCAATAAACAATGTAAATTATATTCTTAATTTAACCAAGGGTAATAAACGACGTCCCGGGCAGGGGATATGAGCTTCGCTCGTGAGGAATGGTGCTTTTCGGACATTCGGAGTCATTTCGAGGATCAAATCTTAGTTTTTCTATTCTCAGGAGATTATCCGATTTGACAACAATTATCTTTTATTTTGTTTTCTCTTTTTGGTAGTTTTTTTAGCATTATCTTAGATTATAAAATTTAATTTTTGTTTCCATATACATACGGTTCTCATGTATTAGAGACGTATTTTTTAATCAATAAATTTTCAGAGTTCTTTTCTAACTTTCTGGTGGATTCCAGTATTCTATTTTTTATATTTGGTGCTTGTGAATTCATTGGCTTCCGCTACATTATTAGAGAATCGTACTTCGCCCGGGTATACCACTCATTTCATGCAATGAACACATACACTAAAGCATGTCATATGATGAGTAAAGAATAAACTATAGGTGCTAAACTACTGTGTTCCAAGTAAGCAAACCACTCTTGGATCATTACCTACTAAACTAGATACTACCATTGCAACGAATATAATTAGTATCAATCCTACTCAATTCAAGTTAACTATCTTAAATTTTTGTTGTATTGGTCTTTAGCCTAAATATTTTTACGACATATTCACATAAAATAAGAGTTAAGCATGTAGAATTAAATACATCATATGAATTAATTTCAAACTTTATTTCATTCGAAAAATAATTAGGTACAACGAGATTCGAAGAATCCTGATTATTCACTTCACATAGTGATTAATTAAGAATACATCCTATGAATAGCAGATTAAAGAAAAAGAGTTAAGAGTAGAGAAGAGGACTTCGCTACAAAATTAATCCCTTATCATCAAAGATGATTTTAATTTTCAATTCAAATAGTCTCTTGTCATGCTTCCAAGTTCAAATACCAATTTTGAAATCATAATATTTTACTTGGGTCATTTGGCTTCTATTATAGCACAACTTTTGTAAGATCATAATCAATAATTCTCGTATCTACGTTGTTTTGGAATGTGAAATGACGCTTTAGGTTCTTAAGGTGTCATTTCATATGTGCAAAGCGCCTTATAGTGACTAGGTGGGCCACATCATTGAGTAAGTGATGTTAATCTTCTGTATCAGAGTCCTCTTTATTTTCAGAGTGTTGACACTTCTCTTCTCGGTCATTCACAATTACATTGATGGACTCAATCACAGTCCCTGTTATGTTGTTGAAGACAAGGTATGCTCTGCTATTTATCGAGTATCCCAAAAATATCCTTGGATCACTCTTTGAGTCAAGTTTCGTTCTATATTCGCGGTCTCTCAGAATATAACATTCACTTCCGAAGATGTGAAAGTATTTGACGGAGGGTTTCTTCTCCTTCCAGAGTTCATAGCATGTCATATCTGTCCCTCTTCTGGTTGACACACGGTTAATGATGTAGCATGAGGTATTCATAGCTTCGGCCCACAACTTCAGTGGGACTTTTCTTGCATGGATCATGACTCGAGCCATTTCCTGTATTGTTCTGTTTTTCCGTTCGATTATCCTGTTTTGCTGTGGAGTAATGGGTGATGAGTACTGATGATTGATTCCACGGTTTGTGCAGAACTCATTCATGGCTTCGTTCTCGAACTCTTTCCCATGAGCACTTCTTATACCGGCTACTCTTAATCCTTTCTCTTGCTCTAGCCGAGTAACTAAGGCCACTGCCACCTTCACTGTGTTTGGTTTTTCATGCAGAAAATCGATCCATGAGTAGCGAGTATAATCATCCACACATACAAATGCATACCTCTTTCTACCACAACTCTCCACTTCCATTGGTCCCATCAATCCATATGCAGTAGTTGGAGAGGTTTAGTGGTGCTCGTCTCAGTGACTTTTGGCTGAGGGACCCTTGTCCGCTTCCCTATTTGGCATTCCCCACACACTGTGTTCATCTTGCCTTTGATTTCGGAAATACCACGGACTAATTTATCTGAAGCAAGTCTTCATAACTTCCTCAAGTTGAGATGTCCCAACATTTTATGCCACAGATTCATTTCTTCCGTCTTCGTCAACAGACATGTTGATACAGAGGTTGTTGTAGAATTCTCTAGTAAATAGCCGTTGTTGGCGGACCTTGTACCCTTCATTATGCATCTTTCCTCTGCATCAAATACTTGACAGATCTTTTGAGCAAAATTTTCAAAGTGCGTACCGTCACATAGATGGCTGATGCTTTATGAGATTTGATGTTAGGCCTTCCACAAGCATCACATTCTTTAATTTGGGCAATCCATGAACTTCTGAATGTCACGTCTTGTTCTTTGCAGGGTTGAATGTTTTCAGGTAGGATTTGTACCCAGTCATATGTCCAGAGCATCCACTGTCGAAATACAATTCCCTTTCTTTATAGATCTTGTTGAGTTGAAGCACACATAAGTATGATATCCCATTCCTGATATGAGCCTCAGACAATTGTTTGGGAGTCATTTTTGTGGTCTCCAGTACTTGTTGAGTATAGGGCAGGACCTTTGGATGTGACCAACTTGATTACAGAAACAGTAGCATCGTTTGTCTTGTTGAGATCTAGTTAAGTGTTGCACGGGTTGACGCAGCATCTTCTAGCTTTTTCTTCTGGGCTTTTTCTTTGAAGTCTGTTTTTGTCTTTCAGCTAGTGCCTTCATGCTTTGTACTTCTGGTTTAGCATCTTTAAAAAACTTGGTCTCTCTAATGTCATTCTCTCCTAGGTACGCGATTCCAGCATTGCCTCCTCCATACCTTTGAAACGGCAGCAAATTGTCCAAGTTGTTCGACCCTCTGTTGAGCATCTTTGCTATTTTTCTGTATAGGTTTACTTCTTTCATTACGTCATCGTATTTCTTCTCTAGTTGATCAGCCTTTTTTGCCATAGATGAGATAACCCCTAAGAGCTTCTCTTTTTCATTCTTCAGTCTGGACACTTTTGCGATAAACCCCTCATTCACCTACTTCAAGACATTTGTCAATCATATGTGTGTCTAGCCAAGTACTTCTTTGTGATTTCATCTTCATCACTGCTATCATATTCACTGTCTTGACCTTTTTCGAGAGTAGTGACATGTTTGAACTCTACCTTTTCTGTAATTTGGCCATGGTATTCTGCAACACCTTCCCCGGACCTTATTCTGTGTGTCAAGTGATCATCAAGGGAGAGCGTCACCGGTTGAGTGAACTCACAGAGGTCCGACTAAGAATCTGGAAGAGATTGGAGAGTCGGAGACCTGAGCTACGAAGATCAACTTGACTGAATAAGTTTAAAATTCACTACGAATTGCTGATAATGAGTTACAACGTCTGTTGTAGCACTCTCTTTATCACTCTACAGAATTAGCTTTATCTGGGCGAACCTGAAAGACACCCAACAATTATTTACCCAATTCGGCAACTTGCCTACATCTGGGGAGGATACTCCGATCCTCAAGATTCCACTGTCACGGTTTGAAGTACAAAGGACTCAAAACTCAGCCTAGCTAGTTTAACATCTACATCTCACTAGTGGAAATCTTAGCTAAGTCCAATCACACAGACTAGCTCGCAGTCTGATCACACGGACTCGCGTCGTGCTACCTACACACTCCAGTAAAGAACAGCTATAGACCTGACACATAGACTTCGCATATCATATTAAAATGTGTAATAGACGGTATGCTATAGCAATCTTTGTAGCAGAATTATTGTAACTTCTGTCGACGTCTTCTCTTGCACCTTATGTCAAGCCGACGGACTCTTTCTGAGTTCTTCCAACTAAGATATTGCCTTCCCCTTGATCAATGCCCACTGGTCACTATCAAGAAGAGACGTTTAGCTCTCAAGATAGCCTGCGACACCTCCTGTCCGCAGCCGTTCTCCGAAGCAGCTGTTTGATCCTTCAACGAGCCATGCTCCAGTTGAGTTTTGTGGATCAATACTAGATCAAACTCTACGAGTTCTGATCTCCTCTTCGCTCAACACAACTCTGTTACTTCAGCCATATGCTGTTAACTCTCGTTGTGTGTATTATCTGCTCTGATTCCTTGATTCACCCTTTCCTTTTTTTTCCCTGCATCACTCTTATAGGTCATCAATGATCAGTGACGGAAATCCTAGATACCTTAGGATTCATAGTGTAGCACAACATCTTTTAGAATCTTTGTCTAGATTCTTGTGAAGTTTTTAGAGTTTGTTAAGAATCCGTTTCCTCAATCGGAATTTAGAAATCTTATCTTTTTGAATCTCTCTGACTACGTGATGATGCTGCTGCTCACTTGATGACGTTTGCACAGCTTCCCGAGCTCTTGCGACACCGCCAGTACTTCGGTGGACTCTCTCCGTGTAGCTTCAAGATGATCAGTCATTCTGCTCTAGCTTCAAATCATCACGGGTTGCTATAGCAGATTCTGACATTTGTTTGTTACCCAGTCTGCCTCAGCTTTTGTGGTCCACAGAGTGCTATAGCAAATTCTTGTGCTTTGTTACTGTCTTGTCCATCTTCAGATGGTGCTCCAACTGTAAATCTTAGTGCTGTAGCAGATTCTTGTACTGTTTTGTCAAGGATGCCATACCTCAACAAAGTTGTTGTAGCACCCTATCATACATTGTGTTGTGTAGTTGATAGAGTAGGTTAGTTTGTGTGATCAGACAGAGCTAAAATGCTAGCTAGGTTAGAAGTAGAGGTTATTCTAGCAGAGGCTGCGAACTGGTTACCTTTGTACTTTAACCGGTTATATTGGAATCTTGAGGACTCAAGAAAAGTCCTCCCTAGACGTAGGCATTGGCCGAACTTGGTAACAAAATTCTTGCGTTTCGAGGTTTGGTCTTAGCAAGATTATTCCTCAAGAGTCACAATCAGTTGCTATAGCAACATGATTGACCCATACCAGCAACACTTCAAATTGAAAATATTTATTTTTTAAAACAATTAGTGTTGATACCCCTACTAAACTATATATTACTATTACATCTAATATATTAAGTATCAACCCTACTCGGTTGAGCTTATCACCTTAAACTAGGCTTTTACTTTCCCGTCTAAGAAAGTTTTCTCCCGAAGAACTTTGGTAAAACTAGGATATTAAGAAACTTACAAAATGAGAGTCTTGTATGACTAGAAATAATATTTACAACTTTTTGAATATTTGAAGTAAATTAGTATCTTCCTTTATACATACACTCTGACATCCTCAATGGATGGTGGCAATCATTATAATCTTATGACTATGATAACACGTCTTGATTATTCTACAAGAAATGTCTACCGTAAAATTCATTATCGACATTGAGATTGACACCGCTCTCATTCTTGAGTCAAATTGGGATAGGTGTTAACTTAGTGTGTGTTCTTTTATGCTTATATTTTAGTATGATATTTATTACTTTACTTATATTTACTTATATGTACTATAATTATTATTTTTTATTGTAGTAGTGGTGTTATGGTGGTGGTGGTGGTGGTGGTGATGATGATGAAAATGAATAGTGGTGGTGGTGTGTTGATGAAAGATATGATGAATAGTGATGGTGGTGTTGTTATGTTGGTGGTGGTGATGATGAATAGTGGTGGTGGTGTGTTGATGAAAGAGATAATGAATAGTGGTGGTGGTGTTGTTATGGCGGTGATGAATAGTGTTGGTGGTTTGTTGATGAAAGAGATGATGAATAGTAGTGGTGGTGGTGATGATGAAAGAAATGATGAATAATTATATGTACTTATATGTATTTATATTTACTTATAAGTACGTATATAAATACTTTAGAAGTACAAAAGAACATAGTCTTAGTTTTGTTATAGCTTGGATTTTGACACCATGCTTAAGCAAGAAAATTTGAATAGCACATGTGTTATCAAGTAAACATGTTCTTAGAGGGTTTTTGTTATATGAACATTTCCCATCTTGAAATGGATGAGGACAGTTTAGTATAATGTATAAGAACACATTATGAATGAGTATAACGCGGTATTAGTAGCCTATTATCTAAATTAAAATTATATTTATGTTTAATTCTTTGTTTATTTTCAAGTTTTTTCAAAGTTGAGAAAAATTGTTTAAATCAAGTCAATTTGTCAGTGAAAAGAACACTATTTTAAACTGGCTTCCTTTACTAGTAACGATATAAGGGCATCCGCACCCGTTCAGAAATTTTTATCTATCTCAGAAATTTACTATTCATCAAACAGTAATAGGAATTCTGCACAATTCATGCACCCATTCATTCTTCAGCAGCAATTCCTATTACAATTCACAATTAAAAAATTAATATTTTATTCAAAAAAATTTAAAAAATTTTGAATTATTGATCTCAATTATCGATCTGAATTATTGATCTGAATTATTGATGTCAATTATTGATTTGAATTATTGATCTCAATTATTCAGCTGCGATAAGATTTTCGACCAATCATGACGAAACACGTATACCTGATGATACCTTGTAAATTTGTATAAAAGGAGATCCACCCCTGTTATACATTCACACCTTCATCACTCTTCCTTGTTCTTATAATTTCATTGCTCCACTCTCATAGGTAAGTGATGAATCCTTTCAATTTCGATGAGAGCTTTCAATTGTTTCAACAAAGAGTGAATGAAATGAGTGAAACTGGTAACTCATTTGTAATGGATGCGGTAGCGATAGCTACAATGGGTGTTCAGGAGACCGAAACACGGTCTCGTCGACAACAAAATCGACCCAGACAAAGAGTGGCAAGGGGGCAGAATTTGTTAGAAGACTACTTCATCGAGTGTCCAATTTTCGGAGAAAGAGACTTTCGCCGAAGGTATCGTATGAGTAGAAGTCTTTTTAATCGTATAAAAACTAAACTCTGTAACAATGATGCATATTGGCATCAACGAAGTGATGGAGCTGGAGTGGTTGGTCTTCTTCCTGAACAAAAGATGACTGGTGCTATCCGAATGTTAGCATACGATGCATGTGCAGATCAGTGCGCCGAGATCACACGGATGGGAGAATCGACAACACTCGAGTGCTTAAAGAAGTTCTGCGCCCAAGTAGTTGAACATTACAAAGGTCGTTATTTACGGTCTCTGAATGAAGCAGACCTCACTCTCCTACTTAGAAGGGCAGAACAACGAGGTTTTCCAGGTATGATTGGAAGTATAGATTGTATGCATTGGGAATGGAAGAATTGTCCAACGGCATGGCAAGGGTCCTACTCAGGTCGTAAGGGTCGTCCAACTATTATCTTAGAGGCTGTAGCATCGTATGATACATGGATATGGCACAGTTTCGTTGGTGTGCCGGGATCGCAGAATGATATTAATGTCTTGTATCAATCTGACATATTTGATTCGTATTTTGAAGGCATGACTCCTCAAGTGACATATAAAGTTAATGGGAGCACGTACAACAACACTTACTATTTGGCTAATGGCATTTATCCAAGGTACTCCTCGTTTGTTAAAACAATTCGTAACCCACAAAGTGATGCTGAAAAATTATTTGCAAAGAAGCAGGAATCATACCGTAAGGATGTTGAGAGGTGTTTTGGGATCTTACAATCTCGATGGGCGATAGTACGACATGCCAGTATGTGTCACAAAAAAAGTGTCTTGAAAACGATTATGTTAGCTTGCATTATAATGCATAACATGATCGTTGAAGAAGAATTTGTTGAGGAAGAGTTTGTAGAAGTTGAAGAAGAAGATCCACACAATCCGTATAATGCTTTTACCGTATATGATGGACCAACAGATCAAAGTGGTAATCGAATTCGTCATGACCCGGTTGCGAGATCGCAACAATCTCAGGTATTTGGGGATCGTCTTACCAATCTTCAATCTGCATATCTTCACACTCAAGTTCAAAGTGATTTGGTGAAGCATAATTGGTTTATGGAAACCAATCAACAAATATGAGGTTTCACATGTGTGTTGTCTTTACCTTCCTTGTTGTAATTTTAATCATAATAAATTGCTTTTATTATCAATCAGTTAAGAAGGATTGAGTCATAAATTAATGATTGAGTCATAGATAATTTAGTCATAAATTACAATCAATCAATTAAGAAGGATTGAAAATAATTGAGTCATAAATTGCTTTTATTATCAATCAATTAACGTGATTGAGCAATCAATTAAGAAGGATTGAAAATACATTAAATAATAGTTAAAGTATATAACAATTGTTTGATGACGATAGCAATTGAAAATACATGAAATTACATTAAAGAAATTAATCATCAAGTTGAGGACGATAGCAATTCGAAAAGTGTCCAGAATAACTTCCATCTTCAGTATTTGGTTCGTCTTTTTCTTCTTCCTCATATCGTCGTAGAATAGCAGCCTTCCTCTTTGAAAAATATTTCTTTGACTTTGGGGTCATTATGTCGGTATTTAATTCCATAATCCTTGTCTCTTCTGTCAATTTTCTAGTATTTTCAGCTTGTTCTTGCATTTTGTGAGCTTGTTCTTGCATTTTGTGAGTATGCGCCATTTGCTTTTGAGCAAGCTTGATTTGAGTTTGTTGGATACCCAATTGTTTTGCTTGATTTTCTGCAATAATTTTCAAAGCATTACCGTAATCATTTGATGATGCACTGACCTTCTTATCTTTTTTCCTTGCTTCTTTAGCTGCCTTCACTCCTTGCGGTCTAATCGGACTAGATGAACTTCCTAAATTATTTTCAGGTGTGGGAGATAATGGTTCTTCATAGCTGTCGTTTAGGGGCATTTCAATTCCATGGTGTTCTTCAATGATTGGACTATTTTTTTGTGCAAACGTCGGTGGAGGAATGGGCGGTGTCGGTGCGAATGTTTGATGTATCTTTACTTGTTCCCAACATTCAAAATGCATGAACGGCTTCTTCTTTTTTGCAACATACATAATTTGAGCTTTTCGTATCTATCAATCAAATTGAAAAATATATATTAACCAATAAATTTGAAGTTATAATATTAAATAAATTTATTGAATGATTTTACCTCATCTTGTAAATTACTGCCAGATTCCGGATTTCTTCTTGCGTATGAAATACAAGACCCCCACAAAATTAAATTGGGCTTCAATTTCGCGAATCTAGAAATAATTGCCGCTTGAGACCTCGGTTCAGTGCTCCTTACTTCATCGTCGCCTATAACCCAATTTGCTTCAAAATCTGCGTAAACTTTTTCCCTCAATTTCGCAATCTTTTGTTTATTGCCTGAAATTGGATCGGTGGATTGACGACAGTACGATATGCATAGCTGCACATCCTCAGACATAGACCAATTTCCCGACATTTGTAACGAAAAGATCAAATTGAAATTTAAACAAAGTAAAGGAGTTCAAGTGAAAGAATAAAGGATGGTGTACATTTTAGTTGAGGAGAGTGGTAGATTTATAGGAAATTTTTTTTTTGAATTGGACACTTTTTTTTGAATTTTTATGATTTTTTTACCATTATTTCCGTTGTATTTGAATCTGAACCATTGGATCAGCAGATCTGATCCAACGGTTCAGATTAAATTCAAACGGAATTATTATTAAAAATTAAGTAAAAATTCGGAAAAATACGAAAATAAAGTGAAAAAATATGTATATTTCTTTTCAAATGTACATTTTTTTTCAGATTTTTTCGTTATTTTTTTTGAATTTTTATGATTTTTTTACAAAAAAATCCGTTGTAATTTAATCTGAACCGTTGGATGAGCAGATCCGATCCAGCGGTTCAGATTAAATTTCAACGGAATTATTATTAAAAATTCCGCAAAAATTTGAAAAAATCCGAAAATAAATTGACACAATATATATATTTCTTTTCAAATGTTCATTTTTTTCCAGATTTTTTCGTTATTTTTTAAATGTATTTATGATTTTTTTCGAAAAATTTCCGTTTTATTTTAATCTGAACCGTTGGATCGGCAGATCTGATCCAACGGTTCAGATTAACTTTCTATTTTTTTATATATATTGGGCCGAATTTTTTAATTAAAATTATATTATTTTGTTAATGGGCCGAATTTATCTGGCCCAAATGACGATACGTGCATATCACGTGCCACCATAAATTTGTTTTTAGGGTTTCCGCCATGGAGAACGATCGATCTCCATGGCGACCTCGCGGAGCAATTTCTGAAGATCGTTCTTCCTCGCCATCCGTCACTGCATGCTGAATTCGATCGATCTCACTTGGAATCTCGCACGAACATCCTCAATTTGAAGACCCTTGCATATGCCCTAACATGCAATCTATATACTTCATTCTGTTGAGTGATGCATACCAAACTTCTTATCAGTTTTGCCCAACTCAACTAGATTTGATATTACAAAATCATCATATTTATTATTTTAGTATGCTTATAAAATTAGGTTAAATAACATCTTCATTAATCCTTGCGAATAGTTTACGTGGCTTGAACATAAGACTATCTACAATGCAAAAAAAATTCAACACCCTACTTTATCACTTTTTAACACTCCACGTCATCTTCTCTATCTTCCACCTAATCATTCAACACACATTCAACTTATATCCTCTACAATGATCTTGTTTAATAAAATTCAACACCCTATCCCACAACTTTTATTTATCTTCTTTTATTTTCTTCATAATTTAATTTTTGTAATTACAATTCAATAAATTTATCATTTTGCATTCAAAAAAAAATTAATAGTAAAAAAAATTATATATATATATTTTTTATTTTTAATATTTTTATTTCATCAATTTTAAATTTTATATCATTGCATCTTGCAAGAAATAAAGACGAGAAATATATATAGACATTATTAAAACAAATACACACCCATAGCTTGAGATGAATATGACATCATTGATCCATAATATGGATTATAATTTGGAGCAGATGAAGACATGATGAAATTTGGTGCAAACCCATAGTTTGGAGTGTTTTGAGTTTGTTGTTGGCTGGATTGTTGATTTTGAAACTGATAATTGTGGAGATTTGGGTAGACAAAGGAATTATTGTTGGGATCCATTTGGCTAAAAAGAAGGATTTAAAATGGAGAAGAAATAAGTTTTTTTTTTTCGGTGTCCAAATCAAATGAAACGAGTATGTATTTATAGAGCATAAAAAAATATGAATTTTGGTATAAAAATTAAAATCTAAAAAAATCAGTCAACCAACAAACAAGACGTATATTGGTATATCACACATGGTCCCCACCACATCTTCATTCAACATGTTTAATTAATTCAACACCCAATAATCCAAATCATATTCAACACCATATTCAACTACCTCATTAAACCTATTCAACTACTTAATCCCCATATTCAACTACCCCATTGTAAATAACCTCAATTCAATACCAAATAATCTTCATATTCAACACCCTATTTAACTACCTCATTAAACATATTCAACTACTTAATCCTCAATTTCACAACCCCATTTTACATAGTCTAAAAGGCCAACATCACTCATTTTATGACTGAAGAAAGAAAACTGGGTCCGGCATTCTGTGGCATACATCACCCCATCAAAACCGAAATCAGCCAATGGAATCACAACCCTTATCCAAACTTGTTATCTCAAAATCATACATATCCTCCAACCCCAGACAGAATTCTGTGTAAAACAACATGGCCTCTTCTTCTCTTCATGTTGCGGCCACCATGATGCAGCCTGGCCTGTCCGCCAGGTCCTTGAGATCCAGCCAAGGCGTGTGCAAGGCCTTTGGAGTGGAGTGTGGTGGAGGAAGAGTCAGCTGCTCATTGCAAACTGATCTCAAGGACGTGGCTACCAAGTGTGTGGATGCAACTAAGATGGCTGCCTTTGCTCTGGCTACCTCGGCCATCGTCGTGTCGGTATGTCTCATCATAACTTCTTCTCCTCGTGATTCTTTAAGAGCTGAGTACAGATTTGTGGGCAGGGAGCAAGTGCGGAGGGAGTCCCGAAAAGGCTAACCTTTGACGAGATCCAGAGCAAGACTTACATGGAAGTGAAGGGAACCGGAACAGCCAACCAATGCCCAACTCTGGAGGGTGGCAGCAGCGCCTTCTCCTTCAAGGCGGGAAAATACAACATGAAGAAGTTATGCCTGGAGCCAACCTCATTCACCGTGAAGGCTGAAGGTGTCAACAAGAACTCCCCACTAGAGTTCCAGAAGACGAAGCTCATGACCAGACTGACCTACACCCTTGATGAAATCGAGGGACCCTTTGAGGTCAAATCCGACGGAAAAGTGAGCTTCCAGGAGGAAGACGGCATTGACTATGCTGCGGTCACTGTCCAGCTGCCAGGAGGCGAGCGTGTACCCTTCTTATTCACCGTCAAGCAGTTGGTAGCATCAGGGACGCCAGACAGCTTCACTGGCAACTTTGTAGTGCCCTCCTACAGAGGATCCTCCTTTTTGGACCCAAAGGGCAGAGGTGGCTCAACAGGTTATGACAACGCTGTGGCCTTGCCCGCCGGAGGCCGTGGAGATGAGGAGGAACTGGTGAAGGAGAATATAAAGGACGTGTCTGCATCTACAGGCACTATCACTTTGAGCGTCACCAGCAGCAAGCCGGAGACTGGTGAGGTTATCGGGGTATTCGAGAGCGTACAGCCTTCTGATACCGATTTGGGTTCTAAAGCTCCCAAGGATGTGAAGATCCAAGGAGTGTGGTACGCTCAACTTGATTCTTGAATGATTCTATCTTCAGTTTTTGTATATTCATTGTAATGAACAACAAGAACCAACCTTTATTCCTCTATGAAATCTTGCCTTATCATCTCAATTCCATCCATTACATTGTACCGAATGTAAACAACTCAATCTCGAATTTTCTGAATCTTTTTTTTTTAATGGCACGATTTTGCAAATTTGTTCTCCAAGTGCAATCTTTTTGAAGTTTTATCCAAAATGCCATAATTTTGACAAATCGCTATTTCCAGTAGCAGTTTTTTCTCATTTCAAATTTCGTAGTCGACATCAGCGATGATATGACATGTTCCCCATAAACCGCTATTCCCATTATCAGTTTGTTTCTTCGCAGAACTCAGTGCCTCTGAGTTAAAATTCCGGAACAAACCGCTACTGGGAGTAGCAACTTGACCAAATTTAAAATCAAATCGCTACTCCCAGTAGCGGTTTGTCTCGGAATTAAAATCGCACAGAGCTCTTTTTTTCTTTCTCTCTCTCCATTCTTCTCTCCGCGACTCCCTTCTCCTCCTTGCGCGATTCTGCCGGCTCCCCGTCCGCCTTGTGTCTTCTTCGTAGGTTGTCAGCCGAAGCCTTAATCAAATTGGAGGTAAGCCCTAATCTTTGCTTCAATTGTAAGTGCGAGATTGAGATTTAAGATTGAAATTAGGATTTAGGGTTATTGTGGCCGGATTTGCGAAATTAGATTTAAGATGTCTGGACCTTGTGATATATGAGTCTGGTTATGTGTTAAACTTATGTTTGTGTAATGAGAATTTTATCTGTTGATTTGTTATTGGAATTTTAGGTGTTGATGTGAGAAATTTAGGGTTATGTTTTGTTACTGAGAAGTTTAGGTGTTGTTACTTGACTATGTTGTTGGAATTTTGTGTGGCAAATTTGTGCAATTAGGATTGTTAAGCATATTTTTAGTTGATGATATTATGTATTTACTTTCGGTAGGTAAATTTGGTGAAATTGTTTGTTAAATGGATAACGAAGAACTTGGTGGAATGGTTATGTCCACATTGGACACATACCCAATTCCGACGAATACGATCGAGATAATATGGAGAGGTTAGATGCAATCGGAGATGAGGATAATTTTCAATCATGGACGTCGGCTCATGTGGGGTTAGAGTATTTAATAATACTTTGTGGGATTAACCCGGGTTTAATGATGTGTCGCATTGGATGTGTAATATGGATGTAGATGAACATTTGCTGGGTAGTAGTGGATTTTCAATGAAATCGCTTCACAAAGGGATGCTATTTGGATCAAAGAAAAATGTGATACATGCGTGTCAGAGATATTCAATCGTAAATAGGATTGAATATAAAACGTCAAGTCAGACGGGAGTCGACTTATCCTAAATTGCAGAGATGCGGCTAGTAATTGCGCGTGGCCTGTCCGAGCGGTTAAAAAACCCAAGGCCGCTATGTGGGAGATTACTAAGTATGGACAGGCACACTCTTACGAGAGAGTTATTATTCAGAAGGATAATGTTCACTTCAACAAGTCATTCATTGCAATGTAAATCAGCGGTATTATTAGGGAGAAATTGAGGCTCACTCCAAAGGCTGTCAAACAATTGATGTTAAAAAAATTTGGGTACGACATTCCATACTTGAAGGCGTGGAAAGCAAGACAAAAAGCTCTTAAATATCTTTTTAGGGATTGGAAGAAATCATTTGCCGAGTATCCCAAATTTATGAACATTTTGCAGTACACAAATTCCGAGAGCGCTGTATTCTGGCAAACAACACCGTTGAATAGCGAGCGGTAAACTGAGTGTGGATTGGGTCTTTTGGGCATTTATACGGCTATAGAAGCTTTTGTACATTGTCGCCTCGTAATTTTATTGATGAGACTCATCTGTATGCTAAATACAAAGGGATGTTATTAGTTGTTGTGGTTGTGGGTGTGGATGCAAACAATCATATTATTCCATTGGCGTATTCCTTGGTTGAAAGTGAAAACAACGACAACTGGAGATGGTTTATGACATGTTTAAGGACCGGGGTAACACACCGCCAGGAGCTTTGCGTTATTTCAGATAGGCACATTGGAATTACAAACACAATGAAAGACGGGGATTAGACACCACCAAAGGCATATCATCGTGTTTGTTCACGACATCTTGTCAGCAATTTTAACATGCTGATGAAGAATAAGCAATTGAAAGATTTTCTAGCACGTTTTGCCCACCAGAAACAGATTGACAAAATTCATCAAGCTTTTCACAGAGTTAAGGGAAAATTGACAGATAATGTTGCAGCACTGAAATGGCTTGATGATTTACCAACTGAAAAATGGGCGTCGTCGTATGATGACAAAGGGAGAAGGTGAGGTTCCATGATTACCAATGCATTTGAATGTTTCAACAACATCCTAAGAGGAGGACGTGACTTTCCAATTACGGCTCTTGTGCAATACACCTTCAAACAGGCCAACGATTATTTCATGGGAAGACGTGATCAATACCAATCAGATGAAAGTATTTGGATGCCCTACACAGAGGATGTTCTTGCGTCACTCAATCTGATGTGTGTTCAGGGACGTCACATTTGGATTGCTGAAGTGCCTTTGATATGTTTTAACATAGCAGCCTCACATTATCCATCTAGAGTCTCACGACAATTCGGAATCCGTCAGGCGATCCCCCGCATGCCACATCCAAGTCACAAAGAGTTGCATGCGATCACCCGTAAAAAATTAAGAAAGGATTGGAGCAGAGAATTGCAAGTGTATGTGACGATGTGGAACAATCGGATCCACAATGTTGTCGGCTGTGAATTTGAGAGTACAATAGACGGTGGGTATATGGACGATTATTATGCAGGGTACAATTCGGTTACCCGCCGATTTATTCAGCCATGCAAGACTCAAGATAAGCCAGTTCCATATCGACCGACATCACACAAGGTACCATCACATGTAAGTCACTTATTGTTAAACGAATTAAATATGCTGACCTATGATTTTCGATTATATCATCGTAAATTTTTGCTTTTCACTTTTTCAGGTTCTTTCTTTGGTCCGATCTGGCTGGATAGCAGCTCAAATTTTTTTCAGATGATGTACCTGAAACATCTAAAAAGCTAGCATACGAGTTGTTTCACACTAGTTATGCTGATTTGGCAGATCTTAAGGAGGAGGCTGCTATGAGAATAATGTCGGACATTGTCCAATTTTATGAAGGTAGTTGCAGCACCCGTTCAATATTACATTTTCAATATTTGATCTAATTTGTTTTCCACATTTTCACATATACTATTCAACCTTCTCAAGAACCTGTACACGAAGACGCAAATTTAGATGAGCAAGGTCCTTCATAAGTTACTCAAGCTACACACCTTCATAGGAGCACCAGGCCAAAACAATCAGTTAGAAGATCAATAGGTCCAGTTATTTGTTAGATCTTAGGTTGCCGTACTTTCCTAAACCCGAATAATACTATGTATCTTGACAATTATGATAATTTTTCCTTATTGAACATCACTAATCTTATTTCATGAAATGTAAATATGCTGCGGTTTGTACAACACTAAGGAGTGCTGTGAAATTTATTTCATGAAATGTAAATGTGCTACAGTATGTAAACTAATGCGCGGTTTGACTCTAAATTTGGTCAAGCCGCTACTTCCAGTAGCAGTTTGTTTCAGAATTTTAACTCAGGGGTACTGAGTTCTCCAAAGAAACAAACCCAGTAGCGGTTTGTAGGGAACATGACACATCAGCGCCATGTCAGCGCTGATGTCGACTACGAAATTTGAAATGAAAAACAAACCGCTACTGGGAGTAGTGGTTTGTCAAAATTATGGATTTCGGAAACATACTTCAGAAAGATGGCATATGAAAAATTAATTTGCAAAATCGTGGCATTTAAAAAAAAAAATTCGAATTTTCTCCGACCCATTTGGATATTTTAGCTGGAGATTCAGCCAATGAATACGTTTACCAGCATGGGAAAATCAGCTAACATCCAACTATGTGAAACTCTTCTTGTTCCTTGTTGTTCATGTGCTTGGATAGAGACTGCCAGAGTATTCTGGAGCATCACAAGTAAGAT
This sequence comes from Umbilicus rupestris, assembly GCA_963678935.1. NCBI lineage: Eukaryota > Viridiplantae > Streptophyta > Magnoliopsida > Saxifragales > Crassulaceae > Umbilicus > Umbilicus rupestris. The sequence continues at coordinate 3,671,775 of OY787619.1, forward strand.
AAATAATGTTGAATGCTGAATGAACAAAGTGTTCCGAAGGGATTATGAAACCTTGCAACTCGCCAACATCCCTAGATGTGTTCTCTGGTCCTTGGGTGTGTAGACGATGGTAAACCTAGTGTTGGAAAAATCGAGTATATTTTTCCCTAGTTAATATTCACAAATAGTGTGAATATAACTTAAAACTACCCAACAAAATAGTTCTATTGAAAATATAATGCAAAAGGAAACTAAGCGGATAAACAAAATACTAAAGCAGTAAAATAAAAACATCAAATTTAACGAGGATTGGTAATACCTATGTTTTCGAGTGCCGTTGATCACTTTCACTATCTACAAAAGAGGAAGAAAGTACAAAGTGGTGGATTTGAGCTCTACTTATAGCTCCAGAAACTAAGTACAAACCGATGTGAGATAATAACAAAACTAAGAAGCCAAACTTTAACAAATCTCCACCTTGGCGACTTAGTGATCCTGATCGCGCGTCGTCGTGCGCGTCAAATATAATCCTTCCTCTCCCACTAGTACAGCGGTTAAGTAAGGGTCGATCTCCACAGGGAGCAAGTAGTAAGTCTTTAGCTAGTAACCTACACTTACGAAGACGGGGGGTTGTATGAGTGATTGGGGGTTTTGCGCGATGCGCGAGTAGCAGTGAATATCGTAACGCAGGAAATTGCACTAGACGTGCGCAAGCAGTATAGATGAGATACTATGTTTATGAGAAGTACTGGGCAGACAATCCTCTATGAATGCATTCCTTATCATCGACTCTAAATGTCTATAGTTTGTGTCTTACTTGGGTTAGTGTCCGGTAAAGGCTTCCTAACACACGCGCATGTTCCGTTCAAAGTTCATGTGCTATTAATCCTAGAACTAGACTAAACAGCTGTGAATCCTGTCACAGTAGCAACTGCTTACCCTAACTCGTTACTCCTAGTTGTCACGATAAGTTTGCGGTTCAAGGCTTCCCCTACTCATGCAACTAGTTTAACATAGGACAAGCAAGCAACACAAATAGGATTGCGGTTCAAGGCTTCCCCTACTTATGCAACTAACTGTCTCAGTATGCGCAGGATTAATACAAATAAGTAAACTACACATTAAGCTCAAGTCTCAAAAGTAATACATCATAGATTCATGCCCGACCAACACTAAGTGTTTAGCTAGACATGCTAGTGGTAAACATCATAAAATAGTAAATAACAACTACTGTATCAGAGAAAACGGTAGCAAATAGTGCGTGCAGTGTCTTCTCTTGGCTGGCGCAGTCGGCTGGCGCAACTCTCCTTGACAGGTCCGTGTGTTTTCCAGTTCTGCCGCGCAGTGCCTCTGGAATGCCACTGAGTGATGATGTTACGATCCCCTGAAACCCTAGACTTTCTTTGTTTAAATAGTGCCCAGGAAGTTCATCTTTTGGCAACTTCCAAATCTGGTCACTGGGACTTTGCGCCTGGCGCACGGCATTGATTGGCGCAATCGGGTAGCGCACCTCTGCTGTCTTTCGCCATTTCTTCTTCTGTTTGCGCCGCTAGCTCCGCAGGCTGATCTTTCACTCCTAGAACGCTGCCTGTTAGCGCGTATCCGACTCAAGGACTCGTTTTGACCTGATACACAAAAACATTGGAAACGAGTAATCTTGCTCATGAAATATTGCAAACAAGCATAGGGTTATGATCTAAATAATGTGTACAAATAGGCTCTATCAGATCCACAAATATTTCTCCAACTCAAATTTGCTGGATATTAATCAAGTGTAATAGTGTTTGAACTTGATTACCGTCACCACCTTGGTCATCATATCTGCAAGATTATCTGCGGTATTAATGTTCAGAAGTAGTACTCTACCTTCTTCAATAACCTCTCGCACGAAATGATAGCGAACGTTATACCAGCTAAATTAATAACACTCTTACTGTCACAAAACACCTTGACGTGCTTCTGACCATTTCCCAAGTCTTCAAGCAAACTTTGCAACTAAATAGCTCCTTCCACAGTTTTTGTAACTGCCATATACTCTGCCTCTATAGTAGACAAAGCAACTATAAATTGTAAGGTAGACTTTGAAATTTCCGCAGCGTCTCTGAAATACAGATTTGTGTATAGAGCTGCAAGCGAGCCGATACACTCGTGAACAACTCGCGAACATGTTTGGTCAAAACTCGGTCAAAGCTCGGCTCGATTTTAAACCAGCTAAGTACGAACATGATACTTATGCTCGTTTATTAAACGAGCCAAGCTTGAACAAAGTGGTACTTGGCTCGTATAAACTTGAACAAAGTGGTACGAGCCAAGCTTGAACAACTCGTTTATTTTTTCGATTAAAGCCAGTTTATAAACTCGATTAAAGATCGTATGGATAAGTTTATTTATTCATCTAAACTCGATTAGTCACTCAATTGAGTTCTAAGTTGAAGAATGCCTACTTTTTTAGTCATCCAAACGATTCGTCTCCTAGTCATTTTTGTTGCTATGATGACGAAGGTTGAAGATGATGTCAAAAACGAGTAATTCAAACGATTCGTTTCCTAGTCGTTGTCTCGTTTTAAAGTTCGTTGCTAGAAAAATATACTTCAACTATAATGAAGTAAACTACTCGTTTAAAGCTCGAGCTCGGCTCGAACTCGTGAAAATTAAACGAGCCAAGCTCGAACATATATTTTTTAAGCTCGTGACTACTCGGCCAGTGCTCGAACTCGTAAATAAATTAACGAGCTGAGCTAGAACACTATGATACTCGGCTCGACTCGGTTACAGCCCTATTTGTGTACAAGCAGTTGCTATAGCACACTCTTGAGCTCCCAAATCTCAAGCAGCAACATAACACAATGAATAACGAAATGTTCACCCAGTTCGGCCAAGTGCCTACCATTGGGAAAGACTGAACTCAGTCTTTTAATCCACTAAGCTCAAGGTTCTCTCGTACAACACAGTTCGTCAACACGCAACCTACGCTACTCAACCTTAGCTAGGACTTCGACCACAACCTGAACAGGCTCTGACTTGTGTCACAACTACCTACACTTGTATCAATTCAGAATAGCTACTGACTAAACGAATCTCAGCCTATTCTAATTAACACACAGTCTCTACAGGTCTGCTGTAGCACATAGCTAATGCATAATTTGTCAGCGTTGCTCCAAGCCTTTTGCTGAGCCGATCGAACCTCTCCACGAGTGCTGCACACTCTGGAATGCTCCCCCTCAGTCAGTGACCTCCTTTCACTAGTGAGTCCTAGCCTTCTGCCAATTTCCCGAGCACCTCCACTCGACAATTGCCCTCCGCGGCTTCCCTTGATCAACCAACAAGCAACAACTACTCTAAATTGGCTTCACAGATCAGGTACTGATCAGACTCTGCAAGTCTTGATCACTTTCTGCTTCAATCACCTCAGCTCTGCACTCACGCTCTGCTCGTGGTGATGATCGAAGCACGACTCACTCACAATCACCCTTCGTAGTACTCTGTGTACGCTCTGGTGTTTGCACTCTTGTCTTCGATCAGCGAAGACGCTCTGCTCAGCCTCCTTTAAGTACTCGACCGGCCTTGCACAGGTTACCATTGTTTGGAAGTTCCCTAAAGCAACATAATCTCTTATTGTAGGAGATTAGATTTGATTTCGAAAATCAAATCTCCCACAAACAAATCTTTACCTGGGCACAGGAATCTTCTCTGGGATATTCTTCATTGAACATTTAGAAACTCCAGGTAGAACACTGCTCTTCAATACGGTCCGTTGAAGGCAAACTCCAATGGGCGCTGAACTTCTGCTACAGCTCCGTTCTCCAAGAACTGCTACAGTAGAAGCTTGTTCACGTGAGCTGGTTTTGTCAAACGCTGCCACACGGCATAATCAATCTCCCCCTTGGCGTTTTGACAAAACCCCTTCTATGATTTGATTGATTGATTCTCGTTAGGTCCCTCGACTCCCCCTTGATGTCTTCCTCCCTCTTTTTGGAACATATGCCAAAGGGAAAAGAAGCGGACTGGATTATGGCGCCAAAGCATAGAGACCCAGAGAGGATCTCAGGTCTTTGAATCTGATTGCATCCAGAGGCTTGGTGAAGATATCTGCAAGTTGTTTTTCGGTCACCACGTGTTGGAGAGCAACAATCTTCTTTTCTACCAAATCACTGATGAAGTGATGCCGAATATCAATGTGTTTGGTCCTGCTATGTTGAACAGGGTTCTTGGAAATGCTGATAGCACACATGTTGTCACAGTAGAGGACCATTACTCCTTGATCGAGGCCATACTCAACTAACATCTGTTTCATCCAGATCATTTGTGCACAGCAACTTCCTGCTGTAATGTACTCTGCCTCAGCCGTGGACAAGGAAATGCTATTTTGCTTCCTACTAAACCAAGATATCAAGTTGTTTCCCAGAAAGAAGCATCCTCCAGATGTGCTCTTCCTATCCTCAGCGCATCCTGCCCAGTCTGCATCACTATATCCTATGAGATTTGCATTTGTATCCTTAGTGTACCACAAGCCATAGTTAACTGTACCTCCGACATACCGGATGATCCTTTTCACGAGTTGCAGGTGACTTTCTTTTGGGTTGGCTTGGAACCTTGCACATACCCCTACCGCAAACGAGATGTCGGGACGGCTAGCAGTCAGTTACAGCAGGCTTCAAATCATACTTCTGTAGATAGCTTGATTCAATTTCACCCCATTCTCATCTTTGGCAGCCTTGATGTGGGTGGCAGCTGGTGTTCGTTTGTGACTGGCGTTGTCCAGCTGGAATTTCTTAACCAGGTTCTTGCTATATTTGCTTTGTGCTACAAAGATTCCATCTTCTTTTTGGGAGATTTCCAGACCGAGGAAATAAGTCAGCTCTCCCACCATGCTCATTTTGAACTCATTCTGCATGTGATCCACAAACTGCTTTACCAGATGCTGGGACCTTGATCCAAAAACAATTTCATCTACATAAATCTGGGTGATGATCACATCTGACTTGGTTCTTTTCACAAAAATAGTTTTGTCAGCTCCCCCCTTCATATCCATGAGTTTCAAGGAAGATGGTCAGTCGTTCATACCATGCTCTAAGAGCCTGTTTGAGCCCATACATAGCTTTCTTCAGTTTGTACACATGCTCCGGATAATGAGGGTCTTCAAACCCTTTCGGTTGAGCTACATAAACTTCTTCGGAGAGCTCACCGTTCAGAAATGCACTTTTGATATCCATTTGATACAACTTAAATCCGAGGTAGCATGACATGGCAAGGAGCAGTCTAATAGCTTCCAGCCGAGCAACTGGTGCAAAGGTTTCATCGAAATCCAGACCTTTAATTTGTGTAAACCCTTGTGCCAACAACCTGGCTTTATTTCTTGTGATGTTGCCCTTCTCATCAGTCTTGTTTTTGAAGATCCACTTGGTACCTATGATGTTTACTCCTGGTCTGGTAACTAAGTCCCACTTATTGTTTCTTTTGAACTCAGCTAGTTCCTCCTGCATTGCCATCATTCAGTATTCGTCACTCATGGCTTCTTTGAAGTTCTTTGGTTCTGTCTGGTCATAAATTACATTTGTCCGGGGATGATTCCTCTGAATCTCCTTTGGGGGTTGCCTTGATGGTGTGGGAAGAACTTCATTAACTAGTTTGAAAATTCGCAGCGCCTCTGATAAACAGATTTGTGAACAAGCAGTTGCTACAGCACACTCTTGTTCACCCGGAAACTGTTTCAGCAGGAATGAACAAGGACAAAGGTTTGTTCACCCAGTTCAGCCAATTGCCTACGTCTGGGGAGGACTCTTCTCAGTCCTCAATCCAGTAATCTCAAGGTTTGCAAGTACACACGGTTACAACCCACGCGACCTATCCTACTCAACCTTAGTTGGATCCTCGTACACAATCAGAACAGGCTCTGACTTGTGTCTTCACACCCTCTACTGATATCTATCTAGAATAGCTACTGTCTCCTCGAAACTCAGCCTATTCTAAACAATACTCAGATTCTGCAGGGTTGCTATAGCATCTGCTGTAGCGCACCACTGATGCCTAATCTGTCCGCGTCGCTCCGAAGCCTTTCGCTGAGCCGTTCGAACGATTCCACGAGCGCTGCACACTCTGGAATACTCCCTCTCACTCAATGACCTCCTGTCAATAGCAAGCACTGCCGCCCAGACACTTGGCCGACTCACTCACCCGTCAGTTCTTCCGCGGCTGCCCTTGATCAACCAACAAGCACCACTGCTCTGAATTGGCTTTCCCGATCAAGCTTGGATCAGACTACGCAAGTCCTGATCACCCTCTGCTTTAGTCACCACAGCTCAGCGCTCATGCTCTGTTCTCGGTGAAGATCAAAGATTTGGTCCGTACACCAAAAATACTCTCTCGAAATTCTGTGTGTGTGTACTCGTTCACGCTCTCTCCTTTGATCAGCCTTTTCTCGAACCACTCAGCTCTGCGCTCACGCTCTGCTCTCGGTGGTGATCCAATCTCTCCGCTCTAGCACTTTGAATATATCTCTCGGCATATTACTCTGCTCTCTTTGTGCTTGGATTCTATCTTGGATGGATACTTTGCTGCTATGCCCAGCCTCCTTTAAATAGGAACTCCATGCTCCATCAATATCAAATTTAGGAAGCCTTCCAAAAAGCTCTCCTAGATTCCTTAAAGATCTCAACAAGATCTTATCTCCTAATTTATAGGAGATTAGATTAGATTTGCAAATCTAATCTTCTCCAAACAAATGTTCTCAAACAAATCTTCACTGGAATATTCTCTCAGAATATTTAGAAGCTCCTCCAAGATCTCAACAAGATCATATCTGGGAAGATTATTCTTTGCGCCAATACCGCTGCTACAGCTCCTGCTGTAGCAACTGCTTGTTCACTGAGCTTGTTCACTCTGACTGGATTTGCACAAGCTGCTGTCTTCACACGGGCAGCTGCATCATCTTGCTCTCTATCTTCACGAAACTCTACCAACCTGTTGCGATGCTCCAAGTTGATCGGCAAGCTGCTGATTCTGCGAATTGCATTTAGAAAGCTTCCGTTGCTCTTCTTTTCAATTCTGGGCAGCTTGTTCTCCACACGGAAATCTGCTATTTAGGATGCTACAGCTCTCTGCTACACAGGTTGCTGTAGCAACGCCTTGTGCACTCTGCTTGGTCATTCTGGAATGCTCTGCATCAGTTGCTGTCTTCACACGTTTGCTGTAGCAGACTCTTGTGCACATTGTAGAAGTTTGTCAATGATGCCATATACATTAACAATCTCCCCCTTGGCATTTTGACAAAATCCAAAGACCCTTATGATCTTAGGCAATCCTCATCTCGTCTTCAGACTTCTTCTCTAGCAGCTTCCTCACCTTCTTCAGGATTCATCTCAAGTAGTGTCTTCAGATAGCTTCTACCAACTTCTTGCTCTTTGTCGATTTGTCAGTCTTTAGAAGAAGCTCCAGCTTCAATCTTCGCGGGATGTTGTAGCAACTTCTTACTCAGGTTTTGTCAAGGATGCCATTACCTTAACAATCTCCCCCTTGGCATTTTTTACAAAACCTCCTGAGCATCTTCTGCAGGTCTCCTCTTCTCCGTCTGGGCTCGACTGGCAAAACCTGCCAACAAAATGCAAACAGCGAAACACATCTTCTCCCCCTTTTTGTTTCAAATGATAGGGGGGACCTCAAGATAAACTCAGCGAATAGGCCAACACGTCTTCTTTATCCATCGAAGAAAGGGAACTCTTGGTTTCTCAGCATGTGTCTCTTCTGAAGAATTTGGAAGACTAATCAGTGGTTGCTTCTCCACCCACACTTGTACTGGTTTTCGAACACACTGCTTCCGAGCTCTGTTGTGTCCAGTAACCCTTTCTTGTTTCCTTTCGGCATTGCTTCGATGTCTCCTCCGATCTGCACCAGTGCCTTTTGCAATCCTCATTCTCCAATTCGTTGTCCCTCCAACGTATCTGATGTTTCCGTGCACAACTGGACAGAGACAATCCTTCATCGGCTTTGATGAGCTGAAGGTCACCTGCATGCCACGTCTGATCCTTGGCTTCATCCGGCGTTGTCCGTCTGTGGGTGGTCTATGAGGTCTCCAATACTTGTTCAGGATCGGGCATCTTCTCTGGATGTGACCCTCCTGATCACAAAATAAACATCTGCGACTTTTGCTCCTGGGTATCTTTTCTACTACAGGTGGTTGATACAGCTGTTGCTGTAGCAGCCTCTTGTTCACCATTCTAGGCACCTTCTTCTAAACTGGCTTCTGAGACAGGACAGGTTTCTCCACGGCAATCCCAGCATCTTCTGGCTCCGTAGCTTTGACAAATACCATCATCCCAGTATTTTCTTCACCGGTGTATCCAAGACTAGAGTAGCCTCCTCCATATCTTTGGCGTGCTAGAATATCTTCAAGAGTGCTTGAGCCACTGTTAAGCATCTTTGCGGTCTTCCTGTAGAGGTTGAGCTCTTCCTTCTCTGGAGCAAACTTCTCTTCTGCTGGGCAGCCTGATCCGTAAGAGAAGTGATCGTCTTCAGCAGCTCCTCTTGTTTTTCTTCCAGACACGATACTTTGGCAGTCAATCCATTGTTGATCTCGATGGCTTGCAGTCACTCTTGGTGCAACAGGGCAAAGTTTCTTGCAATAGACTCCTCAGTGATTTCCTCATCATCACTACTGTCTGACTCTTCAACAATTTCTGGCTTTGTTGAAACGGTGTTCTTCATATTAGTTGCACTTATCATAGCAACATTGCTCGTTTGTTCAGAGTCTTCTTCACCGGTTTCGTCTCTCCAGTTTGCAGCAGAAGTCTTGTTCCTTTCATGAGTCGCTTGGAAGATCTCCCATGCTTGCTTGGCAATTTCACACACGGAGATTAGCCTGAAATTATTTGCATCAACAGCAGCAAATATCGCGTTCAAGGCTCTAGAGTTAATGGTTGCTACAGCTTCTTCTTCAGCTGTCCATGTCTCCTCTAGTTTCTCCGGTGCAACTCCTTTGTCGTCGATGGTCAGTGGGTGTGACCACCCAGACACTACCGCTCTCCAAATCCTCTCATCCATCGCCTGTAGGAAAGCCTTCATTCTTGCCTTCCAACAACTATAGTTTCCCTCTTCCAGTAGGGGAGGCTGACTTGGGCTTTGTCTCTCTTTCATCTTCTCTTGATTAACTCAGCAAGGCATTCAGGATCTTCACTCTGTGTGTCGAGTGGCCGCTCTGATACCAATTGAAAAGTCGCAGCGCCTCTGATAAACAGATTTGTGAACAAGCAGTTGCTACAGCACACTCTTGTTCACCCAGAAACTGTTTCAGTAGGAATGAACAAGGACAAAGGTTTGTTCACTCAGTTCAGCCAATTGCCTACGTCTGGGGAGGACTCTTCTCAGTCCTCAATCCAGTAATCTCAAGGTTTGCAAGTACACACGGTTACAACCCACGCAACCTATGCTACTCAACCTTAGTTGGATCCTCGTACACAATCAGAACAGGCTCTGACTTGTGTCTTCACACCCTCTACTGATATCTATCTAGAATAGCTACTGTCTCCTCGAAACTCAGCCTATTCTAAACAATACTCAGATTCTGCAGGGTTGCTATAGCATCTGCTGTAACGCACAGCTGATGCCTAATCTGTCCGCGTCACTCTGAAGCCTTCCGCTGAGCCGTTCGAACGATTCCACGAGCGCTACACACTCTGGAATACTCCCCCTCACTCAGTGACCTCCTGTCACTAGCAAGCACTGCCGCCCAAACACTTGACCGAGTCACTCACCCGTCAGTTCTTCCGCGGCTGCCCTTGATCAACCAACAAGCACCACTGCTCTGAATTAGCTTTCCCGATCAAGCTTGGATCAGACTACGCAAGTCCTGATCACCCTCTGCTTCAGTCACTACAGCTCTGCGCTCACGCTCTGCTCTCGGTGAAGATCAAAGATTTGGTCCGTACACCAAAAATACTCTCTCGGAATTCTGTGTATGTGTACTTGTTCACGCTCTCTCCTTTGATCAGCCTTTTCGCTAACCACTCAGCTCTGCGCTCACACTCTACTCTCGGTGATGATCCAATCTCTCTGCTCTAGCACTCTGAATATAACTCTCGGTATATTACTCTGCTCTCTTTGTATCTTGGATTCTATCTTGGATGGATACTTTGCTGCTCTGCCCAGCCTCCTTTAAATAGGAACTGCATGCTCCATCAATATCAAATTTAGGAAGCCTTCCAAAAAGCTCTCCTAGATTCCTTAAAGATCTCAACAAGATCTTATCTACTAATTTATAGGAGATTAGCTTTGATTTGCAAATCTAATCTTCTCCAAACAAATCTTCACTGGAATATTCTCTCTGAATATTTAGAAGCTCCTCCAAGATCTCAACAAGATCATATCTGGGCAGATTATTCTTTGCGCCAATACCGCTGCTACAGCTCCTACGGTAGCAACTGCTTGTTCACTGTGACTGGATTTGCACAAGCTGCTGTCTTCACACGGGCAGCTGCATCATCTTGCTCTCTATCTTCACGAAACTCTACCAACCTGTTACGATGCTCCAAGTTGATCGGCAAGCTGCTGATTCTGCGAATTGCATTTAGAAAGCTTGTGTTGCTCTTCTCTTCAATTCTGGGCAGCTTGTTCTCCACGCGGAAATCTACTATTTAGGATGCTACAGCTCTCTGCTACACAGGTTGCTGTAGCAATGCCTTGTGCACTCTGCTTGGTCATTCTGGAATGCTCTGCATCAGCCGCTGTCTTCACACATTTGCTGTAGCAGACTCTTGTGCACCTTGTAGGAGTTTGTCAATGATGCCATATACATTAACACTGTTCTTCATCCAGGGTGTCCTCACGTTCATTTAGACTTTCTGCATCAGCACTTGCTGTAGCATCATCTGGTGCAGAGGCTTGTACATTCCTGTTCTGTCTCACTGGTACAGCTTCTGTGTCTAAGTCTTCATCATCTACGCTAGTGGGAGTAGCCTCTTCAACATCATTGACGACTACATTAATGGATTCCATCACTGTCTTCGTCTTTTCATTGTTAACATGATATGCTCGGCTGTTTATTGAGTAACCCAAGAACATGCCAGCATCACTCTTGGGGTCAAGCTTATTTCTGTATTCCCGATCTCTTAGAATGTAGCAGTCACTCCCAAAAATGTGGAAATATTTTACTGTGGGCTTCTTCTGATTCTAGAGCTCGTAACAGGTCTGATTCGTTCCTTTCCGTATGGAAACTCTGTTAATGATGTAGCAGACTGTGTTCATTGCTTCAGCCCAGAATCTCAGGGGAACCTTCTTTGCATGAATCATGACCCTGGCCATTTCTTGGATTGTTCGATTCTTCCATTCCACGACACCATTTTGTTGAGGACTGATTGGAGAAGAGTACTGATGAGTTATACCTCTTTTTTCTGCAGAACTCGTCTAGTGCTTCATTCTCAAATTCCCGTCCATGATCACTTCAGATGTTGGAAATTCTGAGGTTCTTTTCTTGCTCTAGACGGGACACCAGGGAGATAATTACTCCCACAGTATCTGATTTCTCCCTGACAAAGTCAATCCATGTGAATCTGGTATAATCATCAACACAGACAAATGCATACCTCTTCCTTCCAATGCTTTCAACTTCCATAGGCCCCATCATGTCCATGTGAATCAATTGAAGAGGTCTAACTGTATTGGTGTTCTTGACCTTTGGGTGTGACGCCTTCTTCTGTTTGCCAATCTGGCATTCTCCACAGATGGTGCTCGGTTCACCTTTGATTAAAGGAACTCCTCTGACTAACCCTTCTGTAGCAATTTTCTTCAAGGTTCTTAGATTGATGTGTCCCATCCTTCTATGCCAGAGATTCGTTTCTTCCGTGTTGGTCAACATGCACTTTGGTGAAGAGGTTGTTGTACCAATTTTAAGGAGATAACAGTTGTTTTTTGACCTGGCCCCTTGCATTGTACACTTTCCTGATTCGTTAAAGACTTGGCACGAGTCTTGTGTCAACTTTACCTGCATCGTTCCATCGCACAGCTGACTAATGCTTGTGTCAACTTAACCCTTCTACCAGCATTACATTACTCAGCTTGGGCATCCCTTTGATTGTCAGTGTTCCCTTGCCCAGGACTCTTCCTTTCAAGCCGTTTCCAAATTTTACTGTTTTGAGCATGGAGTTATATTCTTCAGGAATGATCTTTCTCCGGTCATATGCCCTGAGCATCCACTGTCAAAGTACCAGCTTACATTATTTGAAGAACATGCAGTGCTGACAAGTGCAATATGCAAAGTTTTCTTGTGTTTCTAGTTTATAGGGTTTTTGTTCAAGTTTTCCCTGGTGAGTGTTGATGGGCAGTACCTCTTAATGTGTCCCTTGCGACCACAGATATAGCATCTTCTAGATTTGTACTCTCTCATGCCGTGATATAGAGGTTGCTGTAGCAGGACCTTGTTCATCTTCTCATGTGCCCTTCTCCTTTTTGTGATTGATCTGTGTCTGACTAGGTTGCATTCATCTTCACTGAGATCAGTCTCGTCTTCACTTAAGCTAGCTGAGAAGGAACTGTCACCCTTTTGCTCAAATTTATTCATTGGTTTACTGGTACAGTCGGCTTGTCGATGACCATATCCATCACAGTTCCAGCACTGAACACTCTTTCTCTTTTCTTTCTTCTCATCTTCATTTTGAGCAGGCCCTTTCCCCGCCTTTGATTTCCTCCACCCCTTCTGGGTTGTCTTCGAGAAGATAGCCTCACCCAGATTTTGTTTCCATATTCTTCAAGAGCTTCCCGAGATTTTTAACTAGCAAACTCAGGTGATCATCAGGTACAGATTTTTTTCTTCGGTTTCAGCTTTCAGTTCTACATTATTGTCTTTAAGGCTGGGCTCTTCTTTGACTAGCTTCATTTCAAATTGTTTGAGGGATCCGATCAACTCCTCCAGCCTCAAATTTCTGACATTCTGAGCTTCTTCAATAGCTGTTACCTTCATGTCAAATCCGGTGGGCAAGGACCTGAGGACTTTCCTAATTAGTTTCTCCTCAGGAAAGGGTTCTCCAAGAGCATGAGCTTTGTTTGACAGGTCACACAGCTTGCCATTGAACTCAATAATCGTCTTTTCTTCTTGCATCTTCAGATTCTCAAATTGAGTTGCTATGATCTATAGTCTGGACATTCTCACTTTGTCGGTTTCTTCATGAGCAACTTGCAAGATTTCCCAGGCTTGTTTTGCAATGTCGCAGTTGGAGATCAACTTGAAATTGTTAGCATCTACTGCAGCAAAAATAGCATTCAGTGCCTTTGAATTACCAGTTGCTGCAGCTCCCTCTTCATCAGTCGGTTGTACTTCAGGCTTCACCTTAGTAATTCTCCTTTCATCCATGGTAATGGGAGGAGACCATTCAGCCACAACTGCTCTCCAGGTTCTCTCATCTATTGCTTTGAGGAATGCCTTCATCCTAGCCTTCCAACAACGATGGACGGCTCATGCTCTGTCCTTTCTTCATTGCACCTTGCTTAGACGCTCAGGATCTCTAGTATGTTGAGTTCCTGTTCTGATACCAATTGAAATTTCCGCAGCGTCTCTGAAATGCAGATTTATATACAAGCAGTTGTTATAGCACACTCTTGAGCTCCCAAATCTGAAGCAGCAACATAACATAATGAACAGCGAAACGTTCACCCAGTTCAGCCAAGTGCCTACCTCTGGGAAAGACTGAACTCAGTCTTTAAATCCACTAAGCTCAAGGTTCTCTCGTACAACACGGTTCGTCAACACGCAACCTATGCTACTCAACCTTAGCTAGGACTTCGACCACAATCAAAACAGGCTTTGACTTGTGTCACAACTACCTACACTTGTATCAATTCAGAATAGCTACGGACTCGACGAATCCCAGCCTATTCTAATTAACACACAGTCTCTGCAGGTCTGCTATAGCACCTATTGTAGCACACAGCTGATGCACAATTTATCCGCGTCGCTCCAAACCTTCTACTGAGCCGATCGAACCTCTCCACGAGTGCTGCACACTCTGGAATGCTCCCCCTCACTCAGTGACCTCCTGTCACTAGCGAGTCCTAGCCTTCTGCCAATTGCCCGAGCACCTCCACTCGACAATTGCTCTCCGCGGCTTCCCTTGATCAACCAACAAGCAACAGCTTCTCTGATTGGCTTCACAGATCAGGTACTGATCAAACTCTGCAAGTCTTGATCATTTCCGTTTCAATCACCTCAGCTCTGCGCTCACGCTCTGCTTGTGGTGATGATCGAAGCACGGCTCACTCACAATCACCCTTCGTAGTATTCTGTGTAAGCTCTGGTGTTTGCACTCTTGTCTTCGATCAGCCAAGACGCTCTGCTCAGCCTCCTTTAAGTACTCGCCCGGCCTTGCACAGGTTACCATTTTTTGGAAGTTCCCTAAAGCAACATAATCTCCTAATTTGTAGGAGATTAGATTTGATTTCGAAAATCAAATCTCCCACAAACAAATCTTTACCTGGTTACAGGAATCTTCTCTGGGATATTCTTCATTGAACATTTAGAAATTCCAGGTAACACTGCTCTTCAATATGGTTTGTTGAACGCAAACTCCAGTGGGCGCTGAACTTCTGCTACAGCTCCGTGCTCCAAGAACTGCTACAGCAGAAGCTAGTTCACGTGAGCTGGTTTTATCAAAGGCTGCCACACAGCATCATCAGACATCCAACTAACTAAGGTTTTAGCAAGAGTGAACACATAATCAGTCATAGACCTTCGCTTATCCAAATCACCTACATTGTCAGAATGACAATATCCATCTACACATTGATCAACAGCATTATCTTGCTCAAATATCTACAATATGTAGAATATACCATAGAATCCATTTCACAACCAACCAACGTCCTTCACCATGATTATGCATGTATCTACTTACCGCACCAACTACTTGTTAAAAATTAGGTCTTGAACACACCATTGCATAAATCAAACTATTAACTACATTCCATATGGAACATCTACCATGTATTCTTGTTCTTCATAATTCTTAAGAGATCACACCTTTCATTGCTACAAGTTTCATAAGTGATCTTCAATCTCCCAATTTGCATAGTCACAATAAAGCCTTTAGATTTCAAGACTCCCAAAGAGATGAGATTCTTCTTCATTTCTGGAACACAACAAACATCCGTCAAGTATCTGGTTGAACCATCTTGAATCTTCAGACAAATTTTACCAATCTTTAAAATTTCGCATGGGTACTCGTTGCCTATGAAAACAACTCCTCGGGCTGCTTCCAATGGCTTTTTTTATGATAAAAAGCACATTCATCGTTACCTAGCCTTCTTTTGACTGAGATCTCCCTCTTCTTCCTTATTATTGGTCTGGGGACGCCCTCATATAGTAAGTGCCTAGATTGCTTCAATTTCGCTTTCTTTTGTATCCTTCTTCCAAATTTCATTACTTTACAAACCAAGGTTGACTTAATCAAAAGATCCCAATGAGTAAGCTCGTAATAAGATGATCATACTCATCGAGAAGGATCATCATAATTGCCATATCTAGAACTTACTGTATGACCGGTTCCAACAGCACTTTCTTTTTGCAATGTCTAAATCTTGGCAATGTCTCGAGAAAGATCCAAATAGCACTTTCTTACTATATCGAGAAAGATCCCAACAACACTTTCTTTTGGCAATGTCTAAATCTTGCTAACAAGGATCATCTAGAACTTCACATTGCCATATACCGAAATGACCGGTTCCATCAAACTTCCCCACCTCAAACCTTGCATTCATCATAATTGTCCTGCCCAGTCGAGATGGCTGGCCTTTGGTTGGGGTAAACTACTCATCCACCATTTCTCCTAATTACAATACTAGCAATTGTATTTTCAATAATATATAAACGGAATACAAACCAATGCATAGGTACCTTTAGCCCTTATACCAATTGTTGGGAAAATCGGGTATATTTTCCCTTATAAGTAGTTACTAGCCACAAATAATGTGAGTAGAACTCAAAACTATCTCGACAAAATAATGCTACTGGAAAGATAATGTAAAAAAGAAACTAAAGCAGATAAACAAAATACTAAAGCAGAAAAATAAGAACACCAAAATTTATTGAGGTTCTATAAAAATATTATCTACATCCTCGAGCACCGATGATCACTTTCACTATCTCCAAAAGAGGAAGAAAGTACAAATGTTGAGATGGTTCTAAAGTTGTGGATTTAAGCTCTACTTATAACTCCATAAACTAAGTTAGCACCACAATTCTAACTGATGTGGGTTAATAACAAAACTAAGCAGCCAAACTTTAACACATTGGCAATCTGATAGTAACTTGCAGCAATCTATTGATGTTGGATAAATGTGACAAAGATGTCAAGGGCTTGTAGGAGTGCTTGAAATCAGTTTTTTCTAAACTCCAGGGGTGAAAATAGCTAATAGACCCACAACAAGTATGACTGTAAACAGTGCAAAGAGGAATAAGTTATGGGATGCTTTCATGTCTCCTAAATCAGATTGGTCATCATAAATATTATGAAGAGTATGTTCAGTCTTGGTGGCCTAGTCTCATTTTTGAATTGTTTCAATTAGAGCCTCCATTCATACGAGAATATATGATATGGGGTAGTACTAACTCCATTCATTAATGATTGGTTCAAAATCCTTATGTTTAGCCTAACAACAACTCTATTGGGAGAATATTAACAAGGAATCTGAATAATTATTAAAGCATACCAACTCGACTAACTTCAATGTTTGAAATGGTTGTCTATAAGACCTAGTAGCTGATTATGTATCCGCCATATGCATTTAGTAATTGTATACACTGATTGGAAGACTGGATTTATCCTGAATGAGCATAAGAATATGTTAATTTCCTCCTGGAGAAAAAAAAGAAAAAATTCACTTCTTACAGAAACAATAGGTTAGTTATGGATTGTCAAATGACAATGTAATGATCGTAACTACAACTAGTATACACAAAAGCCTGCATCCCTTGTCAATAATCCTTCAACTATAAGAGGTTTTGTGGCTTTCGCTCATGCATATTTCAATGTAATTATGTTCTTTCCATTTCAATGGAATGTTGAGTGGATATTGTATATTTATAAATTTGAAATTTTTGGGATTGTAAATGCACGTTAAGTTGTTGGTCAACATCATTTAATTGAACATGTATAAATTAAGTATGCATCGAAATACTTTCATGCTCCAAAGAAATAAAATAAGATTTATGTGTTTAAATTATCACAAAAATACACTTGGTTGATAATAGATCCATATAGAATTAATTTAGAATTTGAATATTAGAACTCGACATAGGTCGTAGAACTTTGCTTTGACAGGCCAAGCATATACGTACAGAAGCCCTTGGAGACACAAATTGAAGAGTTCGATCGGCTCGGCAAAAAGCTTTGGAGCGACGCGGACAGAACCTGCACCAGCTAGTTGCTATAGCGGGTGCTATAGCAAACCTACGGTCATGTTGTACTAATTAGAATAGGCTGAGTCTGTGGAATCAGAGTTAGAGCTATTTTGAATTGGTTCAAGTGAGTAGGTATGTGTGAAACACAAGTCAGAGCGTGTTCTGATTGTGTGTGATCGACTAGCTAAGGTTGAGTAGCATAGGTTGCGTGGAGTCGACCCGTGTTATACAACAGACCTTGAGACTAGTGAATTGAAAGATTAAGGTTCAGTCTTTTCCAGAGGTAGGCACTTGGCCGAACTGGGTGAACAAATCGCTGTTCATTGTTTTATCTTGCTGCAAAAGATTCGTCGGTACAAGAGTGTGATATAGCAACTGCTTGTACACAATCTGCAACTCAGAGGCGCTGTGTATTTCATATAAGATAATTCCTAAGAATATTTCCAAGGCATATTCTGAAAAATATTCTCGAACCATATTCCTAAAATTATATTCCCATACAATATTTCTAAACCGCATATAATGTTTTTATATTCTATACGGTTAGAATATCCTAAAGAATATTTGATGTTGTGTAAGCGGATTGGAGATTTATGACACGATCCAAAAATGCTTGTGATTCTTGAGCTCTTCCAACAGTGTCATGACCAATTCAATTACCACTTCGATCGCTTGGCCCATCTTACACTGTAAAAGCAATTAATGGATTTTGTAGATTGTCTTCTTCGGTCTCTATAAATTCTTCTTTAATAATCATGTTATATATTATAATGCAAGCTAACATAATTAGTTTAAAATATTTTTCCGATGACACATACATGCATGACGAAATATTGCCCATCGAGATTGTAAAATCCCAAAGCATCTCTCAACATCTTTGCAATAAGACTCCTAGGTTTTTACAAATAACTTATTTGCATCATTTTATGGATTGGCAATTTTTTAGACAAATGATTGAGTACCTTGGATAAATTCCATCGGCTAAATAATAATTGTTGGTGTATGTACTCCCATTGACTCTATATGTCATTTGTGGTTGATCAAAGATACCTGACTGTACAAGACGTTGAAATTATTCTGTGCATTAGCACACCAATGAAGTTGTGTCACATCTATGTATTACAAGGACACTACCTTTAATATAATAGTGGGACGACCTTTATGCTCGAAGTATGACCCTTGCAAAGCAAATGAACAATTCTTCCTTTCCAAATACATACAATCGATGCTTCTAATTATATCTGGAATTCTCGCTACTCTGCTTTGCATAAAAGTCAAGAAATGTCTAGTGCTCAGGAGACATAGGTCTATGTAGTGGTGGACTACTTATGCGCACTACTTCTTCATGCATTCCACTGTTGTCGATTCGTTGATTCTAGTGATATCGCCACACTGATCTGCACATGACCCGAACACCAAAATTTGAATAGCTCCAATCATTGTTTGTTCAGGAAGGAGACCATGCATTTCGGCAACATTACGTCGTTGATGCCAAAAGGGGTCATGGTTACAAAGCTTGGTCTTGATACGTCTAAACAAGTTGCTGCTACTTTGGTACCTCTGGCATAAGTCTTCCTGACAGAAAACTGAATATTCGACGAAGTAGTCTTTCAACAGATAGTCCCCTTGGTCCCCTCTACTTTGATAGATTTGGTCACAGATGAGGTCGTGCATCGTCTTCATGACTGATTGTTGCTATCACGACCACATCCATGACGAATGTGTCAGCCATCTCATCCATTTCTCTCATTCGTTGTTGGTTCATCCTGAAGCTTTTATCGAAATTGAAAGGATCCATATCATTAATAAGTGAAAGATAAAAAGATTGAAGTAATGTTTGCCAGAAGATTGAGTGAGTACAAAATGGTCATAGATGCTTGTTTTATAGAAACTGTGATAGTTATCTAAAATCTTATCGGTTACACGTGTCACTAAATGATTCATCAAAAAATTTATCGAAAATCTATCTTAATAATTCAGACGATAATAATACGATATGATGCAATATTAAATAAAAAATTTCAAAATTATTATTTCTTTTATTTTATGAATACTAATAGGAAGTTCTATTGTTTACATCGTTGCACAAACTATAGAAATAGTAAGTCTTGTTCTATGAATAGTAATAGGAAGTCATCGTTGAAGATGTCTTCGAGGAGTAGAAAGTCATTAACGGGCAGTGGTGGTTCCGGAGGGTTCCGGGACCCCCCAAATTTTTTAATAAAATATTAATAAGTATTAATAGAATATTAATAAAACCGTAAAAAAAAATATGACCCCCTCGCTCGAGTGTCTGAATCCGCCACTGTTAACGGGTACATATGTTCTTATGTGTATCAAGGTACATTGTGCTCTGACTTCATTTTAATATCCAACATATGTTTCTGATTAATTGATTGGTTCTTGGAGAAATTTTCATTTCACGCTCTTCAAATGTGAGAAACTCATGCGAAAAATGAGTATTTGGTCATGTTGTCCTTAAAGGAGTTCCAAATAAATAAATAAAACTGACATACATTTCAATTGGTCTCGCTATTTGATCTATTTTTTATTTCCATTAAAATTTACGACATCCAAAACACGTTTCAAACTACTGGGGCGAAACCGTAAATTTAGAAAATGTCGGTCTTTGACTTGCGTTGACTACACGGGATTTTCGTCTCCCCCAGCGGAATGCGACATTCGGCTCCGGTTCCAGTACGGATGAGGATTAGATCTTACCCGGTTTTGATTCGGCTTCTTCGCTCCCAGTTCAAGTCTTATAGATCAATCCACGCATCTGTTACCCTCTACTGGAGGCCGCGTGATGAGTATCGTCTCACCCGGCCTGAATTGGTAGACCGCATCTCCCGCCTCTTAGTCCTCCACCGGTTTGATGCTATTGGTAAGTTGTACTTCGATTTCTCCGATGAGCTCCTTGACGGGGTTCTTGTGAAATTAAGATTGAACCCTAGTGCTTGTTTGAACTTCTTTGAATTGGCTTCCAAGCAGCACAAGTACAGGCCCAATGTCAGGTGCTATTGTAGGATTGTTCATATTATGTCTAAAGGTAGGAGATTTGATGAGACTAAAGATTTATTGAATAAGTTGGTTGGGCTGGGTAAGACCCCACTTGTTGTGTGGGATGAGCTTGTTAGGGTTTATAGGGAATTTTCATTTGCGCCAGTCGTGTTTGATATGATTTTGAAGGTTTATGCTGAAAAGGGAATGATGAAGAGTGCCCTGCATGTGTTTGATAATATGGGCAAGTGTGGCAGTATACCCAGTTTGAGGTCCTGTAATAGTTTGCTGAGTAATTTGGTTAAAAATGGTCAGTTTCGTGAGGCATGGACTACCTTTGAGCAGATGAAAAGGATTGGGATTGTCCCAGATGTTTTTACAATTTCGATTGTGGTGAATGCATACTGTAAGTATGGGAAAGTGGGCAGAGCGGTGGAGTTCGTCAAAGAAATGGAGAATCTGGGATTTGAACCTAACCAAGTGACTTTCCATAGTTTGATGAATGGATATGTTAGTCAAGGGGATATGGAAGCAGCTAGAGGCGTGTTGACGGTGATGCTGGAGAAGGGGATTTCAGTTAATTCAGTAAGTTATACATTGTTAATTAAGGGTTATTGTAAAGAGTGCAACATATCTGAAGCAGAAAGGGTGTTTCAGTCAATGAAAGAGGACGAATCATTGATTGCAGACGAACATGTATATGGAGCATTGATTGATGGATACTGTCGTGCTGGAAAGATGAATGATGCTCTCAGACTTCGAGATGAAATGTTGAGCTCAGGTTTGAAGATGAATGTACTTATTTGCAATTTGTTGATTAATGGATACTGCAAACTCGGCCAAATTTGCGAAGCAGAAGCATCTTTGATACAGATGGGTCATGGATTGAAGCCTGATGGTTATAGCTACAACACACTCCTGGACGGTTACTGCAGAGAGGGCCATATTTATAAAGGTTTCAAGTTGTGTGAAAAAATGCTTCAGGAAGGACTTAAACCCACCATTGTGTCTTATAATACTCTAATAAAAGGTTTATGTGGTGCCGGCGCATTTCATGACGCTTTGCACCTTTGGCAGCTGATGCTTAAAAGAGACGTGACTCCAAATGAGATTAGCTATTGTACTTTGCTTGATGGCTTTTTCAAGGCGGGGGATGTTGATGGTGCTTTGAAATTGTGGAAAGATATTTTAGCAAAGGGCTTCACTCAAAGCAGGATTGCTTACAAAATCATGATCAGTGGATTGTGCAAATTGGGAAAGATGGTTGAAGCTGAAGAAATCATAGTTAGGATGAAGGAATTGAACTGTATGCCTGATGAACTGACATATAAAGCCCTCAGGGTAGGATACTGCAAGTGCAAAGTTAGGAACACCAACCAGGCTGTAAAAGTTGAAGACATGATGTAAAGCGGTTGATATCTCCTTCAATAGATATGTCCATTGCTCTTAATACTGCACAATTTTAGCACCTAATACTGCCTACGCATGAATTAAAACATTATCCATGGAAAAGGTTATTGAATATGTATTCTTTTCCATAAGATAACGGTTAGTAATCAACTTTTTGCAAAAGATGACTTTCTATAAATTTCAGCAAAGTAATTCCTTTCTTATGTGTTTAATTTTTAGGATGTTTATGAAGATTCTGATGCCTTTTGGAGTTTGTGTCGGCTTTGTAAATTCTCAGAACAAAACATGCTTTTGTAGTAGAGTGTGTGAATAAGAATTCTGTTTCCAAGTCATTTAGTAATTACTTTTTTTTCCTGCTACATTAACTTTAGTGTTAAGTAAATTTTTATGTGATAGTGCTTCTGTTAAGTGGTAGTTACAGATTAGCTTTAGGCTATTGAAAATTCTTGGTTTCTGAATGTCACTTGTGAGTGGCCAAGTTTAATTACCTTCACCATTTCTCCCTCTGAATTTGTGTATAATGTTGCTTATAAGTTCTGGCACTTGATAACTTTCTAGGGATGCCCTTGATGCTGCAAGTATGTCTAGTTCGTTTTTGCTGCAGAAGACTGCTCATGACCGACCTATGTGGATCTTAACGAGAAGCTTCCAAAAACAGCAGTACGATATCCTCTGATTCTCTACTCGTCTTCTTGGCCATGTCTTTTATTGCTTTCATTTGCATACATCTAACTCAAATTTCCATGGTGCAGCTCCAGACAAATAAGAACTAGTTGAGAAGGACAAGTGAAGGTCCCTGTCGCTTGCTAGCTTTGCCATATACGAATTCTTCTTTAGTATAGTTGCTGGGCGGTACTTGTCAGTTTTCCAGTATATATCAAAAGGCTAGTTCTTAGCTGTAACAAAGATAATGGTCAAATAGGTAGGCAGATGCCAGATGAAAGTACCCTAAATTCAAATGGGGTCTCCTTGGAGAACATCATACATGAGCTTACTGAAGAACGATGCAATTGGAGCTGGCCGGTAGCCATCAGACTCGTTGAAGAAGAAGAGAGCTAGAGGAAAAAAAAAATTTCTGTTACATGGAATATTCCAGCTCAGCTATCAATTATAAACAACAACAAAAACAACGCACGAACCCCCTTAGAGAGCATCTCCAATGCTAACATGCAAAAGGCCCTATATGTAAAAGTAGTCCACGTGTCATTGGAAAATAGATATTCATATATTTATTGTCTTCTCCAACGCTCCACTGAAATTAGCTATAATTTTAGAGAAACATTATCTCAATTGCTAAATTTGCAACAAATGTTCCAATCGCTATTCTTAGCGCGATCCATTTTTTGATATCTCTTCTCGTTCTTTCCACAAGCAATCGTCTCGATTCAGCGGTGCTTGTGTCGGCCACCTTTCGCTTTGTGTCAAAGGTGAGTATTCATACTTTGAGTATGTTGGTTCATCGCTACTCCAGGGATAATTGTATTGTTTATGGATTTGGGGTTTCGTGGTTGATTCTGAAGAGGGGTTTGAATCCTGATGTGATTATGTTCAACATTTTGGTTAAAGGGTTGTGTTTGGAGAGAAGGGTTGAGGAAGCTTTCTGGCTGATGTTGAGACTGGAGGAGTTGGGGTGTAGTTCTAATTAAGTGACATGGACTACATTGTATGGAGGATTGTGTAATTTGGGAGATTGTGTGATTTGGAGAATTCGGAAGTAGTGGCTAATTTGTGCGAGTGCACCATTTGTGACACATTGGTTTTCGCAGGGGCAGAGGCTAGTGAAGTTGAGGGTGGGGAGTGCGATGGCGGATGCTGGTGGGTATAGGTTTGGGTGAGAAACATGGCTACTCAATCGGCTGTCAATGGCGAGCCTGATCAGGTGAGCCAAATCTCCATTTACTTCCTGTGCGCACCGAAAATTAGATGATTATGAGTTTTAGGATCAACACGTTTTTCTCAGAATCCGAAAATTACTCTGTGTTCGCAATCGTTGAGTTTATCAAAACAAGTTGATGTTTATCTCTGCAGAAATTGATTGTCTTACTATGTTATGATTTTAATGTACAAGGTTCTGGTAGAGAGGAAGGGATTTGGGAGAGTTCTTGTTATGAACAGGCCAAAGCAGCTGAATGCCTTATCCTTTGAAATGGTATATATTCCTTTTAATTGAAGTTTTATACTAATAATTCAATATGATTACAAATTTTGTTCAATATGCTTTTAATTCAATATGCTTTTAATCACAGATTTTATTTTGTTCCATCTGAAGGTTTCTATAATGCTGGGCCTTTTTCTTGCCTACGAGCAAGATAAGAAGGTGAAATTTGTTATTCTTAAGGTAATTCCTTGTCGTTACATTAAAATTTTGATACTCTAGAAAAGGCACGACACTAGTATCAGTTCTCGTGCTACTTTCACAGGTTAATGTTGGATGTTAGTTTAGTAATATTGGTTGACCTAAGAAGGGGGCACGGTGCGATATAGGTTTGATATTTTTTTTAATGTAATACTATTAGAAGGCTTGGTTGCCACTATGAAAAGTTGGTTTGATTTATTCACCATTTGTAACATCAGTAATTATTATGTGGTAAAAGCATAATTCGAAACCAGGCTGTTGAATTGTTTTTGTTCATCTTAGGTCCATTAATTTGTTATGATATAGGGGAAGAGAAGAGCAGATGTTGCGGCTATTGTTCGCCATATTCATGAAGGTATAAGACCACTGAATTGCAAATTATTTTGGCGAGCACAAATCATTCCTAAGTGAAAGATAGAAGAGAGGAATATGAGGTCATAGTAAAGATACAAGTGGAACATCTTGCACTAAAAAAAAAAGCAAGTAACAATCGACGAAACAAGGGAGAAGCGGGAGCAAGAAATGTATGAAGCTTCCATCATGGCTACAGATACAACTAATATGGAGCCAAAAATGGCTAGCTTCTATAATTCAATTAAGGCTGAAATTTAGGAAAAAGACTGTAGGTGTTTAACTTCAATCTTGGTTGGCATCGAATCTTTTTGTTGTGGTGATTTGGAATCTTTTTGGTTGCCATCGAAAAAGACTGTAGGATTGGAAGCATTGCACTATATATAATTGCACCTTTTTTTTTGGTATAGGTGATTGTTGAATCAAACACCTAAATATTAATATTGTTTGTACATGTTTAGTTTTGATTGCGCCCATAGTAAAAGATCATAGTTCACATTCCATAATCCAATTGGATGAAGAGTAGCTATTGAAATAGCATTGAAATTTGATTTTTAAATATACATAACCGTTATGCATAATCTCATTGGAGCACAAACTATTTTTTATCATTTAAATTACACATAACCAACATAATATTATATTTCAGCCAATCATTTTAGATATCTCCCTTGGAGATGCTCTTACTCCTTTAGTATTGAAAAATTTTCAACATGACCATGATTCCATAACTTTATTCCAAAAATGTCACTTTTTTTTTAAAAAAAAACTTAACCATTATATCACTTGTTGATGTTTTCTTTTAATTGTTGATTAGCGGTTGAGTTGGCACATGACTGAATATAACAAACCGCTTTTGACCCTTTGTTTTTGTCATAACATTATTGTTTTCTGGCATAAAACAAAATACCTTCGTATAATCCTTGAAATAAAGTTAATTAAAAAATAAAACGCTATAATGAAAGAGTTAGTTATAAGAGTACAATATGAAACCGGATACTGTATCAATACGACGCGCTCTCCTCGCCATGGTCTACCAAATGAGTATAAGAAGCGTGAAAGCAATCAAAAGACGGCTTTTTAGTTTTCTGATGACTCTCATCTTACAAATTTCAACTACGGCTCGGCCAGATAAGACTAAAGCAAGAACTTGAAAATGTCAAATGTAATATTTTAGGAACAGAATTATCAAGATCATATGCTTGTAATTATAATTAGTAATCCAATTAGAAACTTACATGAGACGGACGCTCGTGTCAATTCGGTCGATAAGGAATTGGAAAGCTTGCGCATTGCATGGCTGAACAAATCTACGAGTGACCGAGTTGTGCGACATAATCAAGATAGCCATCATCCCCATCACTCTCCAATTCACTGATGATAACATTATTTGCCTCTATTGTTCCATCGTGTCACATTGATGAAGCATGCGTGCGTGGACGGGTGGATAGTGGATCAAGACCCATTGATTCCGAAGAATGTCGAGAGATGAAGGGTGAGTAATCGTTGATTCTAGAGGAATGCCGAGGAAAGACGAAAAGAAAGGAAACCTTTGATATTTTATTAATCAACTGAACTGCCTTCAAAAGGCATACAAAGCATGTTTAAATAGGAAAAGAAACAGAAAAAAAAAAAACTAAAACCTAGAAAAAATAAAGAAACTGAAACCCTAAAACATAATACTTCGAAGAAAAAAATTAGGAAACGAAGTCAGATGGCCCAAAAGCTCACGTGAGATTCATCAGTGGGCCCATTTTGCTTTAAAACATATATTGTAATGGTCCGTCTGACTCCGGCAGCCCAAAACTTGCTTGCCTGCACTGTTAGCTTGCACCTTGTTCCGGCGACGCCATTTGGTCCGCATCACACATGTTCTTAATTCTAACTCCCTTTTTCTATTTTTTTTTCGATCCTTTTCTTGTTATGACATGCAATTCTTTGTGACTTCGATGTGACATGAATGAGATTAATTGCTTACACTCAAACTATAGTAATAACCTAGACGGATAATGTTGTTTTGCTATGTTGATGCCGATCAAATGTACCTCTGCCATCCAAACACTACGTCTTCGAACACACATCGGATTAAGCTCAATAAGAATATCTTGATGTTGGGCATTCATATGATGTCAGTCTTCTGCTAACCGTCTAACTAGTCTCGATAGAACACAACACATGTGGAAGTATCCATATATGTGTGAGGAACATCTAATTTTGTTGCACAATGAGAGAGAAATAAAGATATTAGAATTAAATAAACTTAAGTTTATCAGTAAATTAATGCGACGATACCCAATAACGAATCGGCGACAAGCTGTTTGGGCCGACCAATATGCATGTCCTTTCATGCCTATAATTGGAGTAGTAGGGTGCAGCCAATCTATTATCGATGGGTGATATCACAAGCACTACAGAAATACCTATATGGATAGGCTAACACTACCTATATCCAGATCTGTCATTGCATTTATGATTCCAATATACATATGTAAAATTATGCAAAGTGCTTCCCGGTATTTTTACTCCAGACCTTACGTGATTCATTAACCACGCTCTACACCTAGAGCATACACTTTCAAGCGGTGACATTTTCCAAAGCATGACACTGTCAGTATTAGTGAGTTGTAATACGTTCATAAATCTCAACTATTGTGTAAAAGATGTCTTCAAATCTCCAAACAGTTATTCAAGAGCCTTTTGCCTTGTTTTTCATGTCTTTACATATGGAATGTCGTATCCAAATTCTTTGAACATCAAATGCTTTAAATTGGCACTGCGTTGCTATTGTCGAGATACCATAGGTTGCTTCAGCAACTTCTGCCGCTCGGTTGCTGACGTTTTGGTTGACCCAAACCTGAAGAACACAAACAGATTTGTTCACCCAGTTCGGCAACAGCCTACGCCTGGGGAGAACAACTCTCGGTCCTCAAGATTTCACAATCTCAGTTAGAGTACACCTCTACTCCTAACCTAGTCGAAATCTCCGCTCAATCTATCAAAACAAACTAGCTACACATGGTAATCTACTTTCAATAATAAATAGCCAGTAGTTCTACAACTCTCAGCCTATCCTATAACAAAGTATACCCAGATGATGCTGCAGAAACTTCTTCCGCCAAGTTGCTGACGCTTCAGTCGACGACTTCTCCAAGCACTCCCTGCTGAGTTGTTGGACACTCTGAGCTGCTCCCCCTCAATCAATGACCTCATGTCACTATCAAGGTGCATGCTGGGACAGTCTGCGCAAGCTGCACTTTGCAACTGTCAACCCTTCGGTCTGTCAACGAGGCTCCGCTCCAGTCGACTCCCTCGGATTAATATGGAATTAGACTATACCAGTCCTGATCACTCTTCAGCTCAAACACAATTAACGCTCCAGCACTTCTCTGCTTCCGCGAACTCTGATCTGTACTTAGTGTGTGTGTTCTTCGATTCTATTATCTAATGTGTAAATCTATGCTTCGGTCTCTACCTGCATATATATATTCAGCACCTTCAGTCCCAACAGATAATGCTACCTTCCAAATTCTCCCCTGGATCTCTAGAAGATTGTTGAGATTTGAATCCTCCTCTGGATTCCCGGAAGATGCTGAGATTTTGTTTCCTAAAACACAATTTAGAAAGAAACTTACTTGCCTTCATCCGAACCTCTTGCCGAAGAACTCTGATCAAATGGGGCTCCCTCTGATCGTTGCTACGCCGTCAGCAATCACCGGACATCCTCCGAGCTATTCCTGATTGATCGGCTACAAAGAAATTCTCTTTATGCTTTAGCCTTGAATCTTCAAGGGATGCTATAACCTCTTTTGGTTCTTGTCTTGATCGCTTCTGATCATATGTATGACAAGTTGAATTTTAACCCTTCTCATGTCAAGTTTAAGGATCAATATAGTCAAAGAATTTATAAATATTGGGCAGGCCCAAGTCGAGTCCCAAGGAAGCAAGATAAGCACGTGTACTAAGTAAGACGATGTTTTGATTTAGCTATTCGAGCTCGAATAATAAAGTGTGTAACCTAAAAACTAATGTGATTCGAAAGTTTATATTATTTCCTTACAAATTCAAGATAATATTCCAAGATCACAACTTCACCTACATGTACCGTTCAAGTAGATAATGAATGAAGCATATATGCATTGTCGAATAAGAGATGGGAATAGACCGTGTATGTATCCGAATGAATACCAACTGTCGTTGCGCCTTTACACTTCAAACATACACTTTAAATATGAATCCCTTCTATCACGGCGTATAGTCAATTATTTCTAGCTCGTTTAATCACCAACTATCGTTGCGCGATTATCCGAGATAGAGATCAAAAAATCCTAGTCTTCCAAGCTAAAATGCCAACTTCCCCAATAAGATTGTATGTCACCGTCGTGGTCACTACTACTTAAGGTTGATTCAATTGTTAGTCGAGTTTCTACTTCATTCTGTCGGTTTATTGGTATTAAACTTATGCGTTCATGCTTTGAGATGATGTTTCATCAAACACCTTGTATGCATAAGCTAAGACATGTAATCATATTGAATCAAATTTTCAAATTGACATCAAACATGTATATTCATAACATAATCATGAGTTGGGTACAAGTAAGATCCGTAGGACCCTAGAACAAGGGTTGCTACTCACACATCAAGCTATTGGACATAGCATACATCATAGAAGATAAATTTGGAAAATCTAAAAAATACAAACAATAGAGGAATGATGAAACTTCTCTATGTGTGTTGAATCTTCACTTCCCTTAATGTTGCCTTTCTTTCTTCTCCTTTGGACTTGTGTGAGCTCCCTCTTTTCTATCAAACTAGGTTGAGAAATCTGATTTCGGACCCCCTCAAACCTACCCCTTTTTTATTTATATTCTCATTTTTTTTTTGTATTTTTGGTCGGTTAGCCCGTATCGATCGTATCACATGCCAATACGACCGATACGATTCATACGGGCATTACGAGCGATACTAGCTCAGCGGGAAATGGAACTTTCAGGTCCTGACGTACCATTCGTATTGATCCGATCGATACGGGCAGTACGGGCTGCTGGTCACTCTGCACAATGAGTCTGACTTGGGTCTCTTTTTTGGCCATTTAAATCTTCGAATTTCGTGCTGGTGTAAACTATGAAGTTGTTGTGATTTGCGTTAGCTATGTAACATGCTATAGAACATCCAAATTAGACATTGATCATGCACTCGGAAAGCCATTGAAGCTGAATAGGTCAATCTGCTCAGATTTGGTCAGTGTTTGTCTGAATCTTTGTGTTTTGCCTTAATTTGCTCCAAACGAACTACAAACCTTCAACCTAATAGAATGTAACCTAAAAAAAGAGTAACGTGGTAAAATGACAATAAAAAGTTTGGAGAAACGAATAAAATTCTAGTACAAATTAGGTGAATAATCGGTCGATAATTTGACCGATCAATGTACCAGCTTCAATCATCATAGGATGCTATAACTTCTTCTAGTTCTTTTGTTTTGTCAGTCTTCATTTGCATGTACTAACTTCTGGTACCACAGGATGTTGTAGCCTCTTCTTCCGCTCGGCGTCTTCCGCTTTGTCATGGATGCCATATCCGTAACATGCCTGATGGCTTTTGGAGCAGACCTCAACTTCTCTTGAATATTACAGCTAATTTTCATATCTACGAAGTGGACATGTCGGCGTTGTGTGGGACATTAAGATGGAAGTGGGTTGTACATTCCGTGGGCTGATCCCACCAAGCCCGGCCCATACACTTCAATTCATGGGTCGAGTATGGTGGGTTATGGCTCACGGGTCGGACTGGGTCGAATTAAAAAAATATAGAGTCAACCCAGGTTCGACCCGCCCCAGCCCAGACCCAGCTCATTCGACCCACGAACCCGACCTACGAGCTAAAAATTAAAATTCTAGCAGTTTGAAATTCAAAAAACACCAACCAATAGGCTCCACCCATGATTAAAATTCAAAAATATAGTGGTTGGAAATTAAAAAAAAAATACTTAACCCACAGCCTAAAATTCAAAAATATATTCGTTGGAATTTTAAAATACCAAAAAATCATAAATTTGAACTCATTCTTAAATTCTATAAATATTTCATCATTATGTCCTGTTTTTCTCACCAACAACCCTCTAAAACGTATCTTATTCTCAAGTTCTCAAGTGCTGAAGTCTTAATTTTCAAGCAATAGTGAAATCAAATTTTCAAGCTCAAATTTTTTATTTCGGTATCTTTTATTTTAATGAATAATTACTAATTTTTATTGTATTTGTTGCATTAATTTACTATTGTAAATTTTAATTGATAAAATTTTGTTTATCTTTTTCCCAATGATGAGAATAACATGGAAAATAGTAAAAGCGTGGATAGTGTTCCAAGGATGGAGGAAACTCCAAACTCATTATCGAATACTCACAGCGTCACTCTTGAATAAATTCAATCAAACAGTTATCGTAAGAAAGAATATAGATTTTTATAAATTTCATAACGTGTGGTATGAACAATTTTCTCTAAATGATCACTAGATAGAATCGACTCGAGATATGCTTAAAAGTTGTCTACCTTATAAAAATGCTATCATTTGGAATGAAAGAAACTTTCAAATGTTAATTGATGAAGAAAATTGACATAAGGCCGAACTGATTCTTTTATATTTAGAAGTTTTTTATGTTACTACTAACATTCCTACTTCTCCTTTTTTATTACATTAATTATTTACTATATTTACATATTTTCAAAAACAGAGGAATTGAAAAAACAATTGTTGACATTAGTTATTCCACGGAAGCAAAATTTAAAAAATATTGGGAGAATATTCTTTTGATAGGTTACTTAGCCTGTTGTATGGATCCTATAGTACATAATTTTTTGTTGAACAAGTATATTTAGTACTTTGTTTGAATAATGATATTACTTGTATTAAACAAAATTTTTTTAATGCTTTATTTGAATTATTTGATTTGCATGTTGCGAAACTAGGTTCCGAATGTGGTTCGTCTTCACAACAAGATACAATTAACGTGTCTTCGTTTGTGAGGAAGATTTTACATTTTACCAATGGTAAGCCTTTAAAAGGCAAGCCATCCGTGAGTATTCGATTACCTCCTTTCAATCAAACACAAGAAGTTCAAATTACAATGAACTTCAATTTTATTTGTCCCGGACCGAACCTCCAATAGATCAAAAACTGGATTTGTTGGTGTGGTGGACGGTAAACAGATTTTTGGCCTATACTATCTAACTTGGCTAGGGACCTACTAACCGTTCTGATGTCAAGTGTGGTGTTGGAAGACAAAATATCACAGTTGAACGAGAATAAAATTAAAATGTGCATTTGCCTAAAAGATAAGCTCGCTGCTGAAAAAAGAGAATAAAATAATAGAATAAATTTTGATTATAAAACTGGAGATGGATTATAATAATAATTCATTGTCATTTTCTTTTTAGTATCTTTTATGACCAACTAGCCCTAGATTACTGTAAGGCTGAAGTATTTATAAAGTTCTGGCATATAGTTTGTGTTAGGCTTTCACCATTGGTGTGTAATTCCACCGGACCAGGATGTTTGCCTCCCATTTAATAAATGAACAGGATTTAAATAAATTAAAATAAATATTATTATTTTGTACTTAGAATCATTTTAATATTATTTTCTAAATGTAATGTAGTTAAAAAAAAGTATATGTACTAAGTTTTCTAAAGTATAAACTCTAAATATTTTATTATAAAATATTCAACTCATGTGTCCAACCCGCGAAACTAATCCGTGACCTCAACTTGTGGTCAGCCCAACCCAGCTTGTTCGTGGTGGGCTAAGTTATAACCCGCGGGTCGGGCTGGGTCTATATTTCTCTACTTGATCCAGTGGCGGGTTGGTTCATTTTTTGTTTGAACCCAACCCAATCTAGCCCATGAGTTATGGCATTTCGACGCAGCTCGATATGTGGGCTGACCCACTTCCATCTCTAGTTGGATAGCGCGGACAGAAGACTTGAGAAAAGAATGTTGAGCGAATGGGGAAGAAAAATTGGCTTGAACATATATTATAACAACAAACTGCTATTGTCATAGCAGTTTGATAGGAAATCAAAGTTCTAAAAACAATTATGATGATGCAGTATGGCAGTGTTTGACAAAACCAGCACAAGTGAACAAGGAGCAGCTACAGCAGGGGATGCTATAGCAGGAGCTTGTTCAAGTTGCTGCAGCATTTGTCCGAGTAGCAGCAGCAACCTGGGCGATTGGCTAGAAGGCCTGGCAGCTCTGCGGAGAGCATCAAAAGGTTTTTTTAAATGTTGCGGAGAATATTCCAGTGGGGATTTCCTAGCTAGAGAAGGAGATTTGTTTTGGAGTTCAAAACAAATCTAATCTCCTAAAAATTAGGAGATAATTGTTTCTTTGTGGGACATTGCTAAATTCTGTTCTTGATTGAAGCGGGCGTTGCTACTTAAGGGAGAACAGGTCAGAGCAGAAAGTTTGATCGAAGCTGAGGGATACACGAGTGCATACGCAGAATTCAGAGAGAGTGATTTTGGTGTACGACGAGTTCTTCGATCATCACCCGAAAGCAGAGCGTGAGCGCAGAACTGTGGTGACAGAAGTAGAAGGAGATCAGGACTTGCGTAGTCTGATCCAAGCTTGATCTGGAAGCCAATTCAGAGCAGTGGTGCTTGTTGGTTGATCAAGGAAGGCCGCGGAAGAACTGACGGGTGTGTGGCTCAGTCGAGTGTCTAAGCGGCAGTTGTCGCTAGTGGCAGGAGGTCACTGAGCAAGGGGGAGTATTCCAGAGTGTGCAGCGCTCGTGGAATCGTTCGATCGGCTCGGCAGAAGGCCTTGGAGCGACGCGGACAATTGTGCATCAGCTGTGTGCTACAGTAGATGCTGCAGCAACCCTGCAGAGTTGAGCGTAGTTTAGAATAGGTTGAGTTTCGAGGAGACAGTAGCTATTCTAGATTGACATTTGTAGAGGGTGTGCAGACACAAGTCAGAGCCTGTTCTGATTGTGTCCAGTGATCCATACAAGGTTGAGTAGCATAGGTTGCGTGGAGTTGTAACCGAGTGTACTCGGAGACCTCTGTGATTAGTGGATTGAGGACTGGAGAATAGTCCTCCCCAGACGTAGGCAGTTGGCCGAACTGAGTGAACAAAATTCTGTCTTGTTCATTGTTTGCTGAGACAATTTCCGAGTGAACAAGAGCGTGCTGCAGCACTTGCTTGTTCACAAATCTGTCTGTCAGAGACGCTGCGAATTTCAATTGGTATCAGAGCGGGAGCTCAACACACAGAGTAAAAGATCCTACAGTGTCTCTGAAGAAGCCAAGACACAATGAAGGAAGGACAGAGCACAAGCAGACCTCCATTGTTGGAAGAAAGCAACTATGGATATTGGAAGGCTAGGATGAAAGCCTTTCTCAAGGCCATTGATGAGAAGACCTGGAGAGCTATCGTGGTCCAGTGGTCTCCCCCAATCACCATGGATGAACAGGGAGTCACACGCATAAAGCCTGAAGAACAATGGACTGCTGAAGAGGGAGCTGCAGCAACTGGTAATTCAAAGGCCCTGAATGCGATTTTTGCTGCAATTGATGCTAACAATTTCAGGTTGATATCAAATTGTGATATGGCCAAACAAGCTTGGGAAATTCTGCAAACTGCACATGAAGGAACTGATAGAGTAAAGCTGTCAAGATTACAGATTATTGCCACACAGTTTGAGAATCTGAGAATGCTGGAAGAGGAGACTATCACTGAGTTTAATGCAAAACTTTGTGATCTGGTAAATGAAGCCCATGCTCTTGGTGAACCTATCCCTGAAGAGAAGCTGATCAGGAAGGTCCTCAGCTCGTTGCCCACAAGATTTGACATGAAAGTGACGGCCATTGAAGAAGCCCAAAATGTCAGACTCATGAGGCTGGAAGAGTTGATGGGATCCCTCAAACAATTTGAGATGAAACTGGTTAAAGAAGATCTCACTCCTAAGGACAAGAATATTGGACTGAAGGCTGAAACAGAAGCCAAGAAGCCAGCTCCAGATGATCAGCTGAGTATGCTAGTCAAGAACCTTGGAAAGCTCCTGAAGAACATGGACTCAAGAACTGGGCAAAGCTCATCCTCACGAAAATAATTCAGAAGAGGTGGAGAAAATAAAAGGAGAGGGAAAGAACCTGCTCAGAATGAAGATGAGAAGAAAGAAAAGAAAAAAGGTGTCCAATGCTGGAACTGTGAAGGGTATGGACATAGTGAGGCTGACTGTCCGAGCAAACCCCTCAAAAACTCAGAGAAAAAGAACAACAAGTCCCTGACAGCAAAATGGAGTGACTCTGAGGAAAGTGATGAAGAAAATTGTGTTGTGCTAAGCAGTGTGTCAGATTTCAACCACAAAGAGCTAAAGAAGGACGAATTCCACTATGGGATTGAAGTATCCGAAAGTGAAGATGAGGAGGACTCAACTGTCAGCCTTATTGATTATCTGGGGGGAAATACTTGAACAGTGTGAGGCAGCCCTTCATACGAATCAAGCATTGACTGACAGAGTCAAGCTTCTGGAAGAAGAACTAAGGAAATTTCTCTCCTTATCCAAAAGTCAAGTTACCATTCTGAAAAGGGAAGACACAGGAAGCCAAGCCACTGACATTGGTGTCTCACCAGCAACAGCCAAGGCAGCTGATCCTCAGAAAAATATCTTGGATGAAATTTTGTCTTATCAAAGACTTGGAAAAGGGAGAACGGGGCTTGGATATACTGGTGAAGAAAGCTATAGAGGAACAGTTTTCATAAAAGCCTCGGATGCTATGATATATGAAAAAAATAATACAGATGAATTTCCAAAACCTGCAGGGAAAGATGGAACTAGACACGTGAACAAGAGGATGCTGCAGCACCTGACGCATCATCCATCTAAAACAAAGCAAGAGCCTCAGAATAAAAGGAGTTCATGCACAAATAATGGTGGTGAGAAGAAAGGGAATCAGAAGATATCCTCTAACCTGAAGCGGCAGCAGAGAACCTTCTCAGCTGAAAAAAGGGGAACGAAACCCAGAGCCAACACATGCTGCATAAAGACTCCTTGCCCAGTAGATTCGGGAAATGCTTATTACTGGAAAGAATCGCAGAGGAGGATCACTAAGATCGCTGCACCAGGGCACTGGAAAGCAAAAGACAGGAGAAAGCCACAGGTAATACAGGTGTGGAAACCCAAATATGACAAACGAAGAGATAGGAGTCTTGAGGGTCGGAAGAGGAGGAACTCTAGACAAACCCATATATGGGTGAAGAAATCATCATCAGAACCTCACAAGGATCCGCCAAACAAAGCTGTCATCCGGAATGAGTAGGAGAACTAGCTCGCGTCTACTATAGCAACCTGGTCAGAATAAGCTTGTTCACGTGTTTTGGTGGCTAAAGCTGGGAGAAGGCACATGTGTGACATGTGATTCAGAAGCTTCAAATTGAAAAAGAAAAATAACGGGTAAATCAACTTCTAGGGCAAAGACAGTTGAAGGAGCTTCAAGAATTTGGCAGCAGATCGACAAGGCAGGTCTAAAAGGAGGTCTAAGTCGCGTAATGAAGCGCCTGCTCAGCGTCTAGACGTGGTGGTCTGGGAGCCCGCACCTCTCCCTTTGTCGCACAGCGATCCTTCTCCACAAGGAGGAACCCCGCAGAAAAGGAGGCGTCTAGTCCGTGACGGGGAGCCTGTAACCAGTGCAGCAGTGATGACTGAAGAGGCTATGCTTGAAGAAGTCTCGAGAGAAGAACAAGCTACAGAGGATGCTGTAGTAGGTCCTGCAGAAGAGAGGTGCAGAACTCTTGTCATGTCTCCTGGCATAGTAGGTGAAGGGGAGGAGATAGAAGCTGAGTCTCCTGAACAAGAACCTGCTGCAGCACATCCTCCTCCACCCTCAGACAAAGGAAAAGCTCCAATCCGGATTCCTGATTCCAGCAGTGAAGAAGAGGAATCCAGTGAAGAAGATGGAGGTACTACTGGTGAATCGTCTGAGAGAGGACCTGCATTGGCAGACTCAACTGCAATCACAGTAGGGGGGATCTGGTTCAGAAATAGGAATGCCTCCCAATCATGGAGCGCTGTTGAGAGAAAGCACATTGTGACTGAAAAGAGACTGGACCTGGACAAGTACAAATCAACAACCATTATCCAGCTTCTCACTGAGGTAAACCTTCTCAAATCCCTGACTTACCCATACAGATTCAATATAGCTCTTGTTAGGGAATTTATTGTGAACATGGAAGAAAAATTTGGTGAGGAAGGAGGAAATGAGTTTGGAAAGAGTTGGGTGCGGGGTAAGAAAGTACTTATCACCCCTGAGAAAATAGATGAGTTTCTTGAGATACATGGTAATGCCAGAGAGCCCACGGATGTCTAGCCAGAGGTACTGGCTAAGGTTCTGACAGGAGGAGTATGCTTGTCTTGGGGTGGTCCAAATCTTAGTGCTGCTGATCTCACCTCAAAAAATGCTCTGCTGTATCATTTGGGCATTAGAAACTGGATCCCCAGCTCTCATAGGGGAAAGGTTAGCAGAGCCTTTGCTAACCTTTTACACTCTATTGGGAAAAGGAGGAAAATCAGTCTGGGCAGTGTGATGTTTCCCCAGCTGGCTACTCATGCTGGCAGCACTTCCTCCAGCAAGCCCATCATGCTACCCTCCCTCATCTATGGGATGATGGTCTCACAGCATCCGGAGCTTGGTGAGATTTCTGAAGGTTTATCCGAGGAGCTGCAGGTCTTTACAGTAGACCACAAACTGTTTAAAGGGAAACATGCAGTGGACATAGCCTATGAGGATCCGCTCTTGGTTGGTGCTTCAGCCCCAGCTCCTCTGGAGGAATCCCTTCCCCCTGCCGCCACGATCCAAACAGCTCTCCGTGCCAGAATTGTGAGCCATCTCAGATCTGAGCTGCTCATGCTTGAAGCAGAAGCAAAAAGGAGGGATGCTAGGCCCGGCCAGATCAGAAGTCTGCTCAGAGACCTGGAGTTCCCAGCGGATGAAGAGCAGGACCCTTGAGCATCTGTGCCAAAAAGGGGGAGAGTAAGAAGCTGTCACTGATGAACTTTGTTTTTTTTTTTCTGGACCCTGCGTGGTCGTGCTAAGGCCGAGTGTGGCCACCTCTCACTCTTACGTTTAATTTTTTCGTTTGGTGTATTTACTGGTTCATGGAAGTGCGCATCAGTGCCCTAGGGTTTTGTCAAAATGCCAAGGGGGAGATTGATGATGCAGTATGGCAGTATTTGACAAAACCAGCACAAGTGAACAAGGAGCAGCTACAGCAGAGGATGCTATAGCAGGAGCTTGTTCAAGTTGCTGCAGCATCTGTCCGAGTAGCAGCAGCAACCTGGGCGATTGGCTAGAAGGCCTGGCAGCTCTGCGGAGAGCATCAAAAGGTTTTTTTAAATGCTGCGGAGAATATTCCAGTGGAGATTTCCTAGCTAGAGAAGGAGATTTATTTTGGAGTTCAAAACAAATCTAATCTCCTAAAAATTAGGAGATAATTGTTTCTTTGTGGGACATTGCTAAATTCTGTTCTTGATTGAAGCGGGCGTTGCTACTTAAGGGAGAACAGGTCAGAGCAGAAGTTTGATCAAAGCTGAGGGATACACGAGTGCATACGCAGAATTCAGAGAGAGTAATTTTGGTGTGCGACGATTTTTTCGATCATCACCCGAAAGCAGAGCGTGAGCGCAGAACTGTGGTGACAGAAGTAGAAGGAGATCAGGACTTGCGTAGTCTGATCCAAGCTTGATCTGGAAGCCAATTCAGAGCAGTGGTGCTTGTTGGTTGATCAAGGAAGGCCGCGGAAGAACTGACGGGTGTGTGGCTCAGTCGAGTGTCTAAGCGGCAGTTGTCGCTAGTGGCAGGAGGTCACTGAGCAAGGGGGAGTATTCCAGAGTGTGCAGCGCTCGTGGAATCGTTCGATCGGCTCGGCAGAAGGCCTTGGAGCGACGCGGACAATTGTGCATCAGCTGTGTGCTACAGCAGATGATGCAGCAACCCTGCAGAGTTGAGTGTAGTTTAGAATAGGCTGAGTTTCGAGGAGACAGTAGCTATTCTAGATTGACATTTGTAGAGGGTGTGCAGACACAAGTTAGAGCCTGTTCTGATTGTGTCCAGTGATCCACACAAGGTTGAGTAGCATAGGTTGCGTGGAGTTGTAACCGAGTGTACTTGGAGACCTCTGTGATTAGTGGATTGAGGACTGGAGAATAGTCCTCCCCAGACGTAGGCAGTTGGCCGAACTGGGTGAACAAACTTCTGTCTTGTTCATTGTTTGCTGAGACAATTACCAAGTGAACAAGAGCGTGCTGCAGCAACTGCTTGTTCACAAATTTGTCTGTCAGAGACGCTGCGAATTTCAAAATAGTTTCTTTTTAGTGACTCATAAAATTGGAGGGAAACTTTTGTAGTTGATTTTCTATTATATGGAATATTCTAGCTCAGCTAACAGTTATATATAAAAGAAAAAATACGCAAGTCCCTTAAAACTAACACAATTACCCTATGAGCTAAAAAGAAATATTGTTGAGTAGGAAAAACATGCCAAAACCGTTTGGCCCTTTCATACAGGCTACTTAAACGGATGGAGGCATGCTACCAAATTGAATTCAATGGATGAAGGCATGCTACCAAATTGAATTCATAATATCGATAATGAAGACAATTTTCATATGTTCGAAGGTCCCATTAATTCCTGCACAATGAGCAGGCTAGACTATTAAGGAAATAATTGATTCGCTTGTTGATGCGGTGATCCCTAAATTGAATTGGGGTGTGCCAAAAGAATTTGCTTAGATGCTCAACTCCGACTCTTGGATTAGACCTATTTTGTTGTATGAATTTGGCTGACTAACTCTAACATGTATATACCCAATACGAGAACAATTCCCACCTTCTCATGGGAACTTCAACATCCTCATAGTATCAGACTATGGGTGTGTTCTTTATCAATGATAGTTGTTGTTGATGTTTATTACTTTACTGATATGTACTGATATTTAATGATATGTACTTATACTTATTGATATTTACTGATATAAGTGAAAAATCAATACATATTTTTATTCGATAATTAATCAGTTAATCGGTTTTGTAATGATTCGTTAACGCAATCAAAGTATTGTGATCGATTGATTTACTTACCGATTATTCATCCACTCGATGATGAATTTGGCTTCTCTCCCGAACTTTTCTACGCATTTTTACCACTTCACACTTAATTCAGGTCAAATCATTTTAAACTACATCTTTGTAGGCCATTTGGAGCAAAATAAAGAAAATCACAAGATTCAGACGAATACGAACCAAAAAATGAGTAGATTTACCTATTCGTCAGTAAAGACTTTCCAAGCACATGATTCTTATCCGATTTAGGAATGTCATATCTTGTTGGAAAGCTAACTTGAAGGGCTGCAACTCTTTAGTTTACACTAAGACCAAATTCGAAGGTGTAGAAGGTCAAACAAGCGATCAAAGTTAAAACCACCGTGCTGAATGAATAGTAGTCCGGTTCAGAGCTGAACCGACCAAAAATGCAAATATTCGAGACGCTCTGAGACGGCCCGGTTTGTGACTGAACTGGCGGTTCATCAAGCAAACCGGTGGTTTTGTCATAGAACCGCCGGTTGGATCTGAACCTGCCAGAAACCTATTTCAAAAAATTAGCCCAATTGAATTTTGTTATAAATAAAAATCCAGAACTCATTCACAAGGTTGAAGATTTTTGGAAACCAGAGGCAAGAGAGCAGAGAAAAAATGACAAGAGCTTGAAGCGAAGATCATCGTCACAGTTTCTTCGTTCTCTATTTTCTCCACTCTTGTATCGCTGGTAATCATCATGAGTAATGAGTAGTCCTTTAATTCTGGGATTCTCCGAATCTCATGCCTGTACTCAACAATTCATGTTATCTTAGTAACTTTTGATCATGTTAATGGAATTATTTAATTCTACTGTTTTAATTTATCGTTCCTGCATGTTTGCCATTGATTGGGATACCTTCATGTTAAAATGAAATTAGGTTAAGGACAAAAAAGAAGATTGGGTCTGAGTTAATTAATCAGATTGAATAGGGTTAATGTCGTAGCATGGTAGCTTATAGTTTTTATTATTGTTTTAAAATGTAATATTATACTATTTGCATATCAAATATTAATTTTGAGGCTTTGTTTTTTACCAGTGAAAAACTTTAGTGATTTTTATTACTTTACTAATGATTATTGATATGTGCTGACATGTAATGATATTGTTGAGTCATTAATCTCAATTTTCTTAGCTACCTGAATTTAGTTTTGTATAGAAGATATGCAGTAGGCTAGGACAGGTGCTATTTGGGTTTTGGGTAACATTTACACTTGGTTGTCCTGTGCCTTTAGTTTATCTGGTCTTTGCAGGTCATTCCTGCATATCCAGTTTGATCCGGGCTAAATGGAAGCTGCCTGAATCTGTGAGGGCAGCGGGAGGAAAGGAAAGGTGTTGGCCTCAATCTTCACTAAAATATCAAGTAGCATTTTTTTTAAAACAAACTAGCTTAGGAGGGAAAATTATTATGGTATAATCTACTTTGTGCTGAGTTTAGAACTTAGGACAAGTTACTCTTAAAGTCATTTGCTTTGTTTTTGGTTTAGGTTGCGGCTCCGAATTTGTTTTTTGGCTTGTGTTGTGCAGGTCAAATTTAATTGGGTTGGACAAGGCCCAAAGTTACTGTTGGCCCAGTTCAAGGAAAAACGAAAAGAGGAAAGCTAGGGAACGAATTGATTTTCAAAGAGAGAGAAGCCGAGAGGGAGAGCGAAGGCGATTCCGAGAGAGTTAGGCAATTGGCTTCAGGTGAGCTTCCGACGGGCGTGGAGTGTCGACTGAGGCCAGGAAGGAGCGTCGGCGTCTGGTGGAGCGGGTTGACGGCTTCGGGCGGAGAGGAGCGCAATCTAATGCGAGTGCAGTGCGGCTGCCGGTCATGAGCGAGGTCAGCTCGTGTGGTGGCAGCGGTCTTGGAATCGTGGAGCGTCGGACTAGGAAGCGAAGGGCAGCGATCGGGTGACTTCAGGTGACGACCATTGCGGGGGGCGTAGTTTCTCCGCGGCTTCACTCAGGGACTTCGGAAGGGGGTTAAATCCCTTCCATCTCTTCTTCTTGCGTTCTATTTTTGCTATTGTGCATAACTACTGCTTTCTTGTCCGTTCTGCTGATTGTGTTGATTCGTTGCTTGTAACTGAACACCTGATTATAGTGAAAGATTGGGCTGAGCCTCCCCGGACCCGGGGCTCTAAGGATGTAGCCAAGTTTACTTGGTGAACCTTGTAAAAATTTCTTGTGTCGCGCATTTATTTTCTGTCAAGTTTTTCGGTTAGCAGATTATTCTTGAATTGGTAACTTGCGTAGTTCACTGGAAATTAATAGCAGATTGCGTGTCATGCAGCGTTTCAATTTCTTGATTGCTTATTTGGTTGTTCTTGGTCCCTTAGGCATTTGTAGTTCATTAGAATTGCATATCAGATATTTACTGATATGTATTGATATAAATAATTTATAAGTACAAAAGATACACCCTATATCTCGACATGGGTAGAGGTAGTGGAATTACCTACATGCGATGCCAAAGTGGTCTGGAAGCTGTTTAAGAGTGCCATCTTTCCCAGATTTAGTGTGTCGTGGAAAGTTAAAAGAGACATGGGATTACACTTCAAGAAAAAGAATTTCGAGGTCTAACATAAGATGTGTTGGATCGTTAGTCAGCCTTCCCTCTTGAGTAACTCAATTTTGGATTACCCGAGAGGTATTGTAGTGAAAGTTCAGATCGAGTTACCCGAGAGGTCAGCGGGTAACTCAATAACAGCAGCGGAATTAAGAATAATAAAAATAATAAGAAATACGAATACTCACGATTTAGAGTGGAAATCTCAATGCTAATTGAGCACTGAGTAAAACCACTACCTTTTTGTATCCGCTAGAAGGATTTGTGAAAGACGGATCATCGCTTTATTTAAATCTCTTGTCAAGTACAAAACGAACAACTTATCGCCTCCAACACCTAAGCTATTCTTTTGTCTCTCCTTGACTCAATCTAACTCTCGGACAATTCTTCTTCCACTCTTGAACTTGACTTTTCAAGATCTCAGAGTTCACGTATTGCTTTCTTGGTGCTCGCTCCGTTCTTGTTTACCTCAAAGACTGTTTTCCGTAACCTCTTGCTTGGTTACATAAAAGAGCAGCAGGTGATCTCCCGGATACCCTGGATTGATGCAATTGATTTGCACGCCAGCATTCAGGTTTCTAAATCTGCCTGAATCCAAATCTCAATCAGATATCCCTTATTTAAGATAAGGAACCCAAATCAAGTTTGTTTTCTTATTTAAATTAAGAGATAATCTTGGAGATCTAATAAATATCTCATAATATATATTAAATGCATTCGAATATCCTTGAAGGATATTCGAATATATG
This sequence comes from Umbilicus rupestris, assembly GCA_963678935.1. NCBI lineage: Eukaryota > Viridiplantae > Streptophyta > Magnoliopsida > Saxifragales > Crassulaceae > Umbilicus > Umbilicus rupestris. The sequence continues at coordinate 3,714,676 of OY787619.1, forward strand.
CTAGATTCTTTCCTGATTCATGTCTCGCCTTGTTTCTAGGACCCCGCTGACTTTAACGTCATCATGTTCCCTCTTGCCTTCCCCGAGGCGGAACTCAATCGCCCACTTTGTATTTTTCCTGCACATTCATTATTCTTTGTTAGTTGAGTGTTTGTCAGCACCAAAACACAAGGGTTCAACAATATTCCCTCTTTTTGATGATGACAAACAATCCTTCCATAAGGGCAGAAAATCACAAGTACTGACAGCTTATATTAGATATCCAAGTTCCCTGTCATGTGAGTCAGTTAAGTTATACTCAAGCTAAACAGTTCACAGAGTCTCCCCTAAGGTAATCTGAATGATAGACTGTATGTGGTGACCTCCTTCCCTGATAATACAGTTACACAGTTCTCCTAAGATAGACAGCGGAATAGAATTTAAGTAATGACTTCCCCCTCAAGTTATGCAGTCCCTTATCGCTCTTCCTCCTTTTGGCATCATCAAAAAGGAAATCGTTAGTAACAAGTTAAGGATCACATCAATTTAGAATTTTTCGTTTATCAATCATAACCGGATGCCATACAAAGTGGCACCAACCGTAAGATAGGAGGCATAATTAACAACTAACATAGATAAAAGTCAGTGCATGATAAGGAACAAAAAAAATAGCAAGGAACGGGTATAATGAGGTAGGGAAGCAAGGAGGGGATGAACCATGAGAACATGAACCGATCATTGGACCTCACAGATAGTTTCTTGCAGTTGTGCGATGAGCCTCTCGAAGTGACCACTCTCGACAGTGGGATCAATTAACTCCTCCATCATAATCACCCACTATAGCCTGAAGGTATACCCAGGAGGTATCTATACCCTCCAGCCTTTGACTACCTTCCATAACAGAGCTGGCATCCCCCCTGAGGAACATCTGAACCGACCCTATAGGTGAACGTATGGCTCAATTTATTGCAGTTATCATTCGTGAACCCTTTCCATGAACGGATCTCTTCATCCATGGTGTGAAAACATGCCATATGGTGCATCATGACTGGAAAGATTGATATGCACCCTTTTTGGTATGTCCATTACTTTGCTGTCAAATTTTTCTTTCTTGATTTCCCTTGTTTTCCCTCTGATTGTTTCTGCATGAAAACTCCCTCTCGAAATTTTCTGTTCAGCCAATATACTCGGTTCGAGTCTTATGGTTCAATCAAGGAGGGGTATGATGCGATTGAGTTAACCAAATGGTACAAGAGAGGCACCATACAAACACGAAATATTAAATGAGAAAGTATATGTGTACCTCAAGATTGATTACCCCAGTTTGTAATATGACAATGGGCTCATAGGGGCATCAAATCCTGAGCAACTAAGGGTGGCTTTGAGATCTTCCGTGGCTTGTAGAGAGGGATCAATTTTCTAGAAGACTCAATAGGTCTAGAAGGAAACTTATCATGTCTTCTTGAATCAAAGTTAGAGAAAATTATGATATCTACATGCTTAGGATGCTAGAATACAACAGCTACTCAGAAGTGACAAAAAAACAACATCTCATAATTGAATGCAATCTAGAACAGGTACTTACTTATGCTCTTCATAGCCAGTCATTGAAGAACTATGACAAGTAACACACATATCAGTCAAGGGAGGTCATACCTAGTTCCAAGCGCTATTTTTCAAAAGGTTCCCCGTGCAATGCCATCGTGAATATATCAGCCACCTGATTATCCGTAGGACAGTAGTCCATTCTGATCAACCCTTTTTCAACAAAGTCACGTAAGAAATGATAACGAATCTCAATATGCTTAGTACACGAGAACTGAACAGGGTCCTTAGAGATGCTAATGGCACTAGTGTTATCACATAAAATAATAGAATGATCAATTTTAACACCAAAGTCAATTAGTTGTTGCATTAACCATAAGAGTTGAGCATAGCATACCGCGCTTGCGACGTATTCCGCCTCTGCAGTGGAGAGGGTAACTGAACTCTTCTTCTTCGAGGCCCAAGATATAAGACAAGGGCCGAGAAATTGTGCCATTCCTGAAGTGGATTTTCGATCCAGTCAGCATCCAGCATAGCCAGCATCTGTATACCCTATGAGTCTCAGGTCACCTCCTCGGGGATACCACGGACACATATTGTCTGACCGTCTGAGGTATCTCAGTATTCTTTTTACTGCCCTGACGCGTGTCTCCCCTGGGTAACTTTGAAACTATCTGGTGCAACTCGTCTTGCATGGCAACCACCCAGTCGGGGTCCTTAAGTGCTTCCTTCACGGTTTTAGGCTCTGCAAGAGACACAAAAGCAGCACATTTACTTATTAGTGAAACATCGAAGGGAGTATTGTGTACCTGCTCATGTGAAGAGGAGCATTCATAGTACGATAGTCGAGTGGGTTGATGAACATGTCTTCCACTTCTAGTGACCCTTTGTTCTGGGCTCGGAGATTGTTGGGTTGTCTCTACTCGTCCTTCCTCGTGAGGGAGATCGTGTTGTTCCCCCTCAGATTGTGCATCTCCAGCCTCTTCTTCCTGAGGAGTTGGGTCAGCGACTTCCTCCGCAGGGTTGACGTCAGGTGCTTCCTTGTGTGTTCCTTCGGGAGTGCAGTCAGTGTGATCGTCTCTCCAAGTCAGTTGAAGTTCGTCTTCCCCCATAAGAAATTCTGGATTCGGTCCCTTTTTACGATCACCTCCTCTACTTATAACATTCATGAGGCCACAGAGATCCATATGGATCTTCTCGAGAGGGGTAGCTGTGGTCACTGTCTGCTCAGATTTGAAGAATACTCTTGTTTGCTTTCTTCTAACGCATGCATCGCAGACTTCGTCTGTCTTGCTCCCCACTCTGGTTAGACTGTCTACTAGACTGCTTCTATAGAGTTTATATAGAAATTTTAGACAGACATGTCTGAATCTATTGCGCCATAGCAGGGTGTCATCTTGATTGGTTGACAGACAGACTTCCTCGTCGGTATGAAGTCTGGGTCAATTATAAAGAGTTCACTTCGCCGTACTCCACGCATAATGATCTTTCCTTCTCCCTTAACCGACTACCTTTCCTTTTCCCTTGTTCCCGAAGAATATGTATTTTCTGGAACCTTCTTGAAGAGTGATGAACCATGCTTGGTTTCCTGTCATATGTCTTGAGTATGCACTGTATATGAACCAAGGCTTAGTTATTGCTCTTACCTGCAAGGGAAATGTTAGTTTTTTCAAACCAGACAAACTTGGGTTTGTTGGGTTTAGAAGGAATAGTACGAATATAACAAGTATCAGACAAGTCAATTTTACTCTTTGGGGTATTTCGTGGTTTCCCCATCCCTGAGTTTGAATAGTGTCGAGGCTGAGTATACTTATGTTGGGTTCCCTGTGAGGGAACACATTTTGTCCTTCTCCGAGTTCCCTCAGGGGGAGTTCTGGCTTTCTTTGGAGCACTTTTACCATAAGTTCGTTGGACCTTTTCTTCTATCCCTTTCCATTTGGGACAGTCCCTCTTGTAGTGTCCTTCCATTCCACAATGCCAACATACTCGATGACATTTCAGACCCACATATTTGCTTCTGCCAGCGGGAACTAACTTATTGTTCTTACGGGCCAAGAGATCTATCTTGAGTTTGCTGGTTCATACTCTGTCTACTCCAGATTTGATATGCTTTCTTTGCATCAAAAGGAATAGACGGCTTAGTAGGATAGTCCAATCTCCGATTCTTCACCTTTCCATGAGAGTTTTGGTCAGCATCAGTACAAGGTTCCTTTTCAGGTTTGGTTCTTGCTGACTTAATTGAAGCGCCTAGTGTGTCTCCTTCATCGGTTTATCCTACTCCAGATCTGAAATTTGAAAAGTTCTTGCTTTCCTCCTCCAACTTAAGAGCAGCTTCTTCTTTGATCAACTTTTCTCTTATCTCTTCCTCGCTAGCTCTAGCATTTTGAAAAGAATGAAGTAACTCAGCATTGTCCGATTCCAGTTGAGTACTTTATCCCGAAGAGTTATTGCTTCCCTTATGCTTTCCTCACAGATGACGCACTGGTGCTTATGTGGAGTCCTTTCTTCCAGCTCCGCAACCTTTTCAACGCACTCTTGAATTTTCTATTCATCCTCAGCTATTTTCTCATCTTTCTTTGCAATGATCTTTTTCAGCTTGTCATTGGTCTTTAGAAGTCCTCTTATTACTTCTACATAATCAGAGTTAGAGTATCTGAATCATCATAGTTATCAAAATGGTTTACCTCAGAGGTGCCTGACCCAGCCATTAAGCAGCCTTCCCTCACAGGTGTTTCTTCATCGATGTCTGGATCCAACTCTCCCCATGAGCTAAGCATTGCTTATCTGGTTTTCTGAGTTGGAGGTTCTCCTCTCTTCTTACTATTGCAGTCGAAGGAGCAGCGTCCTTTTTTTTGGCAGTGGTAGCACTCTAGGTCCTCGTAGTCCAGTTTCCACGCCTCTGATCAGGATTGAACTTGAAAGGACCTCTGTTTCTTCTGAGGGAAGCCGTTCTGAAAGCTCTGGTCATAAGGACAGTCTCTTCGTCCTCACCATCATCGTCCGGTTGGTCATTTTGGGCAATGTCAAATGCTCTTTCTATCCTTAGTGCAATGGACTTAGAGCGGTCAGGTTCACGTCTAGCGATTTTTCTTTCTATAATTCCAGCGTGACTATGTAGTTTGGCCACCAGTTCCTCAAGGCATTGCGATCACTACCTGCCAGATTTGAGATGAAAGTGACCGCGATCAAGGAAGCTCATGACGTAAGAAGGATGCGACTTGATGATTTGATGGGATCGCTCACCACTTATGAAATGAGCATAGCCGGCAACCATTCTGCTGTCAAAGAAAGAGCCATCGGACTCAAGGCAGAAACTCAAGAATATGACAATGGAGATGATATGTCAGAAGAGATGGCCCTCCTAAGCAAGCAGTTCGGAAGATTCATGAACAAGTTGAACAAGAAAGTGGTGGGACAATCTGCTCAGCACAACGGGCAGTACAGATCCAGAGGAAATTCTCAAACCAGAGGCAGATAGCTCGACTCAAATGAACAAAGTCATCCCAAGGGGATTCATTGAAGAGAGTGCGAGGGATACGGGCACATACAGGCGGAGTGCGCAAACACCCTCAAACGAAACAAAAAGTCGTTGAACATGACATGGAGTGATGGAGAATCAGAGGAAAAAGCATTTGAGCAAAGCTCAGATAAGATAGTTGCACTAACCTCAGTTGTCTCTATGACAGGATCAGACAGCGAAGATGAAGAACCAACAGACGAATGCATCATCAAAAAATTCTCGTTCCTGCACACAAAGTGGACTGAAGTAGTCAGCATCAACACAAAGCTCAACATCACAATCAGCAACTTAAAAGAGAAGAATGCCCATCTGCAAAATTATAACAACATCTTGGAGAAAGAAAAGACTGAGCACGGCATAATCATCAATAGATTGCGACAAGAACTTGCTGAAGTTACAGAAGAGCTAAGCTCTTTCAAGAAATTTCAGAGAATGCTCAACACTGGAACTGCGAAGCTAGACTCAATTCTATCCATGCAGAGACCGAGTAATGACACACGAGGCGTTAGATTCACTGGATCCAAGACAACTAACAAGATGGTGTTTGTCAGGGAAGCTGAGAAGATCACCCCAATCACATCCTGACGCACAGAAAAAAAGCTCAAGGAAGGAGAAAAGAAGTGTTACTATTGCCACAAATCTGGGCATATCAGAAGAAACTGCCATATCAGAAGGATGGACTCAAGCACGAGGCGTGGCAGCAAATGGATCTGGAGAGCAAAGGAGAGAAGAGACACCTGCCTTGTTGCCTACAACATGACTACACATACTGAAAATAGCACATGGTATTTTGACAGTGGCTATTCCGGGCACATGACAGGTAATGAGAAGTATCTAACAGACATCAGACCAACCCATAATCAACATGTAGTCTTCGGCGATGGGAAGAGAGGGAGTCCTTGGGAGTGGCACCTTAAACACTCAAGGGCTACCAATGCTTCGAAATGTTCTCCTGGTGGAAGGACTAACAACAGCTTACTCAGCATAAGTCAGCTCTATGATGGGGGAAACCAGGTGGAATTCAACCCAGAACTCCTGCAAAGTCGTAAACAAGCAAGGAGAATGCTTATTCAGAGGCCATCGCTCGATAAACAACTGCTACCTGCTGGAACACAACACAACCAATGAATCAATCTGCCTCAAAACCAATACTGAAGAACTTCAACTTTGGCACAGACGAATGGGACATATTTATGGAAGGATGCTCCAAAGACTGGCAGTTGAAGGACTAGTTCGTGGGATTCCTGCATTCACTGGCGAAGTAGACCTACTATGTGGAGAATGTCAACTGGGGAAGAAAACAAGAACAGCACATCGGAGAACCAATCAGATCTACACCTCAAAACCACTGGAAGTTGTGCACATAGACCTCATGGGCCCCATGCAAGTGGAGAGCATCGGGCGGAAAAGATATGTTTTTGTGTGTATCGATGACTATACCAGGTACACGTGGATCTCCTTCATCAGGGAAAAGTTAGAAACTGTCCAAGTAGTTGTTCAACTTACCACTCAGCTGGAACAATCAAGAAGGAGACTCGGAGAATATGTGATAGCCATCAGAAGCGACCATGGATGAGAGTTTGACAACGAGCAGATGATGGAGTATTGCATCAACCATGGAATTCAACATCACTTCTCCTCTCCAATCACTCCTCAACAAACGGAGTCGTGGATAGAAAGAATAAAACTCTTCAAGAAATGATCAGAGTAAAGGCATATGAAGCGGTGCCCTTCTCGCCGAGCAATCAGCAAGCGAATGCTCCAATTTGTGCGCAGCGGTGAATGCTAGGCGAAAAGAAATGCTGGAGGAGGAAGAAGTTTCTCTGTCGAATGCTCCTCCAGGATGCGGAGGAGAAATTGCTGGGCGCGTCAGATCCGGACAGATAAAGGAGCGTGTGACCGCGTGGCTTCTCTTCTTCTCCCGCTCCGCCTCTTTCTCCCGCTTCCCCCTACTTCTCCCGGCTTTTTCTCCTTCTCCCTCTCCTCGTCTTCTCCTCATGCGTCTGCGTCTGTTCGTGTTCTTTGTCTCTTTCCCTGGCTTGGCTGCAACGGTCCGATTTGCAACGGCCCGATTGCAACAGACCAAAATAATTACTAACGGAAATAATTTCAAAATATATGAAAAATTAAAATAAAATAAAATTTTGAACTTCAATTTTTTCTATAAATTGGATGCTCATGTGGATCTCAATTTACATCAAAATCTCACAACAAACTATTTTTCCTTCTCTCTAATATTATCACTCAAGGTTTGATTTTTTTCCAAAAATGAGTGCCGCAATTCAATGGTGTATGTCTGAAGACGTGCAATTGTGCATATCTTATTGTCGACAATCCGTTGATCCGATTTCAGGTAAAAAAACAAAGAAAAGATAAGTTGTTTGAAAAAACTCACGCTGATTTTTGTGCAAATTGGATGTTGGGTGAGAACGAAGTACTTCTGTCCACCGAATCAAGATCTCAGTCGGCGCTAAATTCTCGATGGTCAAAGTTGAAGCCCAATTTGATTTTTTGGGGTGCATGTATTTCCCACTCAAGAAGAAATCCGGAATCCGGTAGCAGTTTGCAAGATGAGGTATGTTTTTTAATCAAATACTTTTGTAGTTATTTAAAGCTCCATCATCTATATAACATATATTTTTAATATATAAGTTCGCAAAGCTCAAACTATGTACGTTGCGAACCGAAAGAAAATATTCATACACTTTGAATGTTGGGAAGACGCACCAAACATTTGCGCCTACCCAACCCATTCCTCCACCGAATTACGCATATGAAGGTAGTCCTTCCACTAAAGAAGTACATGCAAATGAAATAAATGTGAACCTTACCTTTGAAGAATCGGAATTTTCTACCTCGGAGCACAATCATAGAAGTTCATCATAGTCCGAAAAGACCGCCGGGAGTAAAAGCGGCTAAAGAAGCAAGAAGAAAGGGTAAAAAGATTGCAGGGTCAAATAGTAACTACAATGATGCTTTGCAAACCATTGTGGACAACCAAACAAAACAATTGGCTATTCAACAAAAGCAAATCGAGCTTGCTCAAGAGCAATAGAGCATACCCACAACATGCAAGAACGGGACGCGAATGTAAAAAAAAATGGCGGAGGAGACGAGGATTATGCAATTGAATACGGATTTAATGACCCCAGAGTCCAAGAAATATTTTTCAAAGAGGAAGGCTGCAATTCTTCGAGACTACGAGGAAGATGAAGATGAAGACAACAATGAAGAAGGGAACGAACGTGACGAGTACTTTTCAAATTACTATCATTCTCGTCGCGACGATTAGATTATGCTCTGAAAATTTTTAAATAATTTGCAACTTATTTTGTTATAATGGGCAAATATCTTGTCAAAATCTATATCAATAATTCACTAACATGCCAAAAACAAAATTAAGTATCAACTTCAAAAATTATTTTTTATTTGGTGAATAGTAAGAGAAATTTCTCATGGAGAATGTCATGGCTGCATCAATTGTGCAGAATGCTGTTACTATTTGATGAATAGTAACAGAAATTGCTCCGGGAGAACTTTTTCACAGAGAAAATGGGTGCGGATGCTCTAATGCTCCATTCCAAGAACTTGCCATTAAAGTTCTGGGCTGAGGCCATGAGCAATGCGTGCTACACTCTGAATTATCAGAGAAGGTACGAACTATGGACTGGAAACAAACCCTCATCCAGATACTTCCATATATTCGGAAGCACATGTTACATACTGGCGGACTGCGAATACATATAGAAACTAGACTGTAAGAGCGACGAACGAATATTTATTAAATACTCCACAAGCAGCAGGGCTTATAGAGTGTTCAATAGACGAACTGGAACCGTGATGGAGTCTGCAAATGTTGTGGTGAAAGATGATGACCAGATGAGTCTGCCACGACACACAGACCAGGGTGAGGTGGAGGTGCAACAGCGTGCTGAAGAAGAGACTCAAAATGTTCCAAAAACTGTTCGAACAATAACCCTGTTACACATTGAAGAAGTGCCCGAGGATGAGGAGCAACCAGAATAAGGCAACCCAGAGCCAAGCTCCCAATCAACAAGCAGAGTTTAGACTAATCATCCAATCACCAATGTCATCGGAGATCCAGCAGAAGTCCGACGAACACGAGGAAACCCAAAATCAATTATCGTGACATGATAAATCACTCATGCTTCCTATCCACAATTGAGCCGAAGAACATCAAGGAAGCAATGAAGGGTAAACACTGGATTCTGGCCATGCAAAAGGAACTAGGAGAATTTGAAAGAAACAATTTATGGGATCTCGTTCCACTGCCGAAGGGAGTCAATGTCATCGGCACCAAATGGGTGTACAGAAACAAGACGGATGAGAAAGGAATATCATTCGGAACAAGGCCAGACTGGTGGCTCAAGGGTACATGCAAATCGAAGGCATAGATTTCGAAGAGACATTTGCTCCCAAGGTAAGACTGGAGGGAATCAGATTATTGATAGCTCTATCATGTCACATGAAGTTTAAGCTGTACCAAATGGACGTAAAAAGTGACTTTCTGAATGGAGTCCTATCAGAAGAGGTGTACGTCACTCAGCCCAAAGGATTCGAAAACCCAGCATATCCAGACCATATATACCGGCTCACGAAGGCTCTCTATGGGCTGAAGCAAGCTCTACGGGCATGGTACGAGAGGCTAACGGAATTCTTATTCCAGCACGGTTACTCCAGAGGAGGAGTAGACAAAACACTATTCATTAGACGCACCAAGAAGGCACTCATCATCACTCAAATCTGTATGGACGATATAGTCTTTGGATCAACTTCACAGAAGTTGGAGGAATAATTTATGGGACAGTTGAAGAGCGAATTTCAGATGAGCATGGTTGGGGAAATGTCCTACTTTCTAGGACTTCAGGTGGTGTAAAAGCCAGACGAGACCTTCATATCATACACCAAGTACGCCAAAAATTTGATCAAAAAATTCGGCCTCGAAAAGTCCAATCACAAGAGAACTCTAGCGGCCACTCATATAAAAGTCACCAAAGACGAAACAGGCAAGCCAGTGGAACAGTCTCTATACCGCAGCATGATCGGCAGCCTGCTATACCTCGCCGCGAGCAAACCAGATATCGCATACTTTGTTGGTGTGTGTGCCATGTATCATGCCAATCCCAAGGAGACACATATGACCCATGTAAAGAGGATCATCCGTTACATAAGCGGAACTGCAGAGTTTGGACTATGGTACACACGAGATACCAGTGCATGCCTAATTGGGTATAGCGATGTAGACTGGGCTGGAAGTGTTGAAGACCGAAAGAGTGCCTCCAGAGGATGCTTCTACCTAGGAAACAATCTGGTTTCTTGGTTCAGCAAGAAGCAAAATAACATCTTGCTATCCACGGCTGAAGCAGAATACATCGTTGTTGGGAGTTGCGGTGCTTAACTACTATGGATGACGCAAATGTTGTTCGAGCTGGGTGTTCAACAAGAAGTTATGACCATCTTCTGCGACAACATGAGACCATCAGCATCTCAAAGAATCCAGTACCACACTCCCGGACGAAGCACATCGACATTCGTCATCATTTCATCCGTGAATTGGTCGAACAGAAGGTGATCAGCCTGGCTCACATTTCCATAGAACAACAGGTGGCTGATATCTTCACCAAAGCATTGGACTGCTCTCGCTTTGAAGCTCTCGGGTCCTCTCTGAATCTATGTACACCCCAACATTGAAGAAAAGATGGCGTCAAAGGATTTGCTCCTGCTATTCAAAAATCATGTATTCTGGGCGGGAAATTCTGATACGGGAGAGAAGAAACAATATTGAATAAGGTGATGACACGTCATTAAAGTTCAGAGAATAGTGTGGATGATTGAAGTATAGGCTCCTAACAAAGTTCAGGCCCCATTCATGCTCCTTCACTGAAGATAAGAAGACTACTTATATCAGTCTCTCTCCCAAACATACACACAACGTATGCCGAGTCTTAGAAATCAAGAAATCCCCAAATCAAACTCTGCAAACATCACGATGGTATGCACAACTGGAGGAAAGACGGCATCGGCAGCAAGAAACTTGACGTGTAATATTTTTGTACTCCAAATTCAGTGAATATGAAGTTCCAATGCAGGTCAAAAACAATTTATAAACTGAAGTATTTCGGGTCGTCCAAAGAGTAAACTAAGCTTATGCACTACGCAAAATCTAGTTTTGTTTAGCTAACTCGATCTGTGAATTGATTTTTTGTAATGATTTGGATTAAGACAAGCAAGCTAAGGTTAAATTGCCAAATTTCAAGAAGATTCCAAGGTTGATTTCACTTGCCTAGTGTTTTCTAATAAAGTGACAAAGATGAATGGATGATTGAAGACTATAGAGGTTATGAATAGATCAATCTTCTAAACTAGCTTTCACTCAATTTTGATTATCAACCTATTACGGAAATCGAATCTCAATCTCTCAATATATTGATTCGCTCTAACTTCCTCCACTAATCACAAACCGTCGCTATGATGATCAGTAAAAGAGTTCGGATGAAGCTAACCTAACCTCTAACTTATCTCTTTATGCTACTTCCGTATGTCAATAAAATCAAAGTCGGTTTTACTCTCGTCTTTCCTAAGTATGTATCTCTTAATAACGTACTCAAGTTAAAACGGATTTCATGCTGGCATTCTTTCAAACATCTAGCATGCATAATTTGACATACTTGAGTGAAAACCGTAATCCATCAATCATCCACCTAAACTTTCGTTTAGAACATCATCACAATACTTCAAACACACTAGACAAGATTCATCAAACCTTGGAATTAGGGAGATTATTCACAATACATGGAAAATGATTTCATTGCTTTCATAGATAAAGAACGAGTCACAAATCCGATTCTCTAATGAAAATAATAGATTACAACCATGCACTCGAGTAATCAAGGATCGAAACACCTCTTTTCTTCCTCCTTTTCTTCTCTCCTTCGTGCCCTTTTTTCGCCTCCCAGCTCGTCTCTCGCGTCCAATCCAGTCTACCCTCCTTTCTCCTTCCGGTTCCCTTCAAATTCTATGAAAATATGCTAAGCTGTCCGTATCGGTCGTATCAATACGGTCGATACGACCGATACGATACGATCATATCCACTCGCTACGGTCGATACGACTTCAGCTGTGAAATCGAACAATCGACACGGTCGTATCGACCGTGCCGAACGTACCAATACGGGCAGTGCGGGAGATACGGGCAATTTTACATATTCCTCGACTCTTTTGGATGCAGTTGCCTCAAACTTTACTTCCCATGGCGCCTGAGCAGATTGGCCCTGAAAGAAGAAGGAGAGAGTGCATAATGGTCATAATATTCCAAAAATGAACGAAAACAACCAATAAACACAAGCGAGAATCGGTCGGGAATCCAACCGATCAAACACTCCACACTTAAAATTTGATCGTCTCGAGCAAACAATCAGGACATGTTATATTATATTCAAGACTCTCTATCCCAACTTAAGCTTTGAATAATAGAGTGATGACCACCAAAGCACGGGCTTCACGAACTCTAGCCCCACACCTCACACTAACACTTCACACTTATTGCAATCAAAGAGTTTTCGAGCCGCGTAAAAATACATGAGGGCACACACTCAAGAAAATCAGTACTTGAGCCAACCAAAACCAAATCTCGCAATCTATTCATTTTCAAGGCAAAGCATTCGAAACAAGGGTTTATACACAACATGCAGAACTCATATCCAAGCCTTGGACTTTGCATCACAATTCAAAAGGAAAGAGGAGTTCGGCAAAAATTCATTTTCAAAAATAGTCATAAACCAATTGATTCTTACGTGCTAACACAAGGGTCATTCTCTAGTATAGCACGCTAGCACACAAGCAAATTGTAGACTTGCACAAGAATGATATGGCGGATGGGCATAAAGTCAAGCTCTTACTATTTCTTTTCTCTCTTTTTTTTCTCTCAAGCTTTCGAGGAGGAACTTTTCTTCCTAACCTCGGTCATTTTTTTTTTCATTAGGTGCAAATACTTTCGAGGGAGAACTTTTCTTCCTAACCCTTGGCATTGCAGCCAGAATCACACAATAAGAACTTGACAGTAAGCCCAAATAGAGGTTGAGGATGCGCAAGAAACAATTACAAGCGAGGAGCTAAGCAAGCAAACAAGAGTCACCTAAAAGCAATCGCAAGGTTTATGCATTATATAATGGTTTTTTTTTTAAAAAAAGTGCAAGCTACACCAAGGTCCAAAGCAAGCAATGAAAAATTCCTAGAATGCGAGATAGGCAGCGGATAGCAATAATAATGACTCACAAGAAGGCGCGATCATGAGAACTTACTCGACCCTAGGCTCTAAATCAGCAAAATGAAAGAGGCTAGATGCGGTATGTGAAACTCAAGCACGTTGATCCCAAGCTTAAAAGAGGTCAAACACTCTTATAACAATATGCATAGTATGGAATCAATGAATATTTTGGCACCAAGCACTCAATGCATATTCAAGCAAGTTAATCAATGAAACAGTCAACTAATATGCACCAGCCACTCCACACTTAAAATAAAGCTTAGTCCCTAAGCTAAAAATTAAACATGAGAAGAGTGCATAGGAACTCCCCTAGTGAGCGTGGCTATTTCGTGTTGGAGTCAACATATTTCTGCTACCTTGATGACCTAAAAAATGGGAAGAGAGGTGGACAAATAGAGCACAATCAAGTTCATCAGATTCATCGCCAAAATGAGATATGAAACATATATATCTATGACAATGAAACAGCCTCACGATGAGATTTAAATAGTTCAGAATTTCATATGGACACAAAACAGCAACAAGCAAATGTCAAGTGCAACCAACATAGCCAACAAAAGATAACTACCAAGAGAAGTCAAGTCAATATAGCAAGGATATCAACTAATATATCAAAAAAATAGCATCCCAAAGGTAGTCACTCGGCGCCGCGCTGGGAAGGTCCGGCATCATCACCACCCGGGCCAGTCCATGGCATAGGGTCTTGCGGCTCAAAAGTCTCAGATCCGGGAGCGGTAGGAGGTGCTGGAAAGTCATGAATTCCTCCGGCTTGAAGCAAAGCGGTGATAGCCCTGGTCGTCCACTCCTGAGAGCGCATAAGATAATCAAGCTAGGGGCTTAGTCCGGAGCTTGATGTGTGGGCTGAGCATCCTCTTGCGCCGCTGATGGTGGAGGCGCAGTCTCGTGTCGGCGCTTCGAAGCACGACCAGCCGCTGTAGAAGGGCCATCTATCCTATGATACCATGTACCATTAGGTAACACCATCCGCATTTGCCTAAGAGGGGCAAGGTCCAAAACTGGGAACATGCCCGGGGCAGCCGGTGGAAGTTCATAGCGAAAAGCTTCGGCGAGCGCAGTAATGAAGCCGCCACCACCAAGAACATATCTCTGATCATTGTTTTGGAACTCTTCAAAGCGGAAAGTCAAGTATGATATAACGTCAAACTCCATGCCTTTGTCAAGAGCGATGAGGAGGTCCAAATCCTGTTGAGACACTTTCGTCCCCCCTTCAACACGCGGATTGAGTGATGTCGCAATGATGCGATGCATATATTTCCATTCCGCGTCTCTAATGCACGTGGAGGGTGGGCTAGGAGTGAACACCGCGTCTTGCCCGAATAACTTCCGCCAGAATTCTGTCGGCTCAATATCACTCGCCACAGGAATAGTGCCCTCCATAGGAAATTCCAGAATGTCATGGAGTTCCTTTCTAGATAGGTGGCCCTCTTCATTCCCCAATTGAAATTTCCAGGCAGTCACCCTCTGCCCTTCGATCACAACTTCAAAGGAAGCGATAAACTCATGGACCATGTTTTTATGAGTCGGCCATTTAGCCCCTACAAGCACCCCAAGGCCGAACTGCTGCAGCCGGCTATTAACTGAGTCAAAGATGGAGAACCTGTGCATTGTCGTTATGTCGGGCATGGAGGTGGGCACAATTTCCTTCTTCCCGTCGAGGATGCGCTGAAGCCGCTCCGCGGACCTTGGATTGATGAACTTGTATGTCTTAGGGAATGGAGGGGGCAGACCGGGACGGCGGACAAATTCTTCTTCCTGCCGGCTGTGGGCTGTTTTGTGGGCGGCATTTTAGTTGAGGAGCTGAGAAACAATGCGGGTGAAGGCTGAGGGCTGTGGTTGAGTGTGGGAAGCTGCTGCCCTATAGAGAGTCAATGGAGCTGTTGCGGCTTTTGGTTGAAAAGGGCTGAGTACGGAGTTGTAGCGGCGCTAGGGTTGGAGCACGGCGGTCCAATGACGGAGAACTGGGCACTGATGGTCGAGCTGGCGCGGAACGGGTGAGCGCGGAGAAGGTTGCGGGGAAGGTCGCTGGGGTTGTGGTCGGAGGCTGGTGCGGTGGGTGGAGAAGGTTTGGGGAACGGTGGTCGCTGTGGAAATCGCGATTTCAAAATCGGAAATCGCGATTTAGGTCAAAATACAACCGACTGACCGTATCGATACGGTCGGTACGACCGGATCGACCGATATGACATTATCCACATGCTACGGTCGATTCGACCCCCGTGGAGATTGCAAGGACTGTATCGACCGTATCAATACGACCGACACGGTCCTGACTGCCAAAACGGGCCGTACGACCCAGCCGAACCAAGACGATATCGAGAAGAACTAAACCCCAAACATAGAAATAAAATAAGAAGACCAAGATGCAAGCCTAGCACATAACTCCTAACGCAACAAAAAGAAGAAGAAGAAAAAAAAGCAAGAAACAAGAGGAACTCACAGAGTGGGTTACTTCCCGAAAAGACCTAGTTTAAAGTCTTGGCGAGACGTAGCTAAGGGCGCGCAGGATCAATCCAAGTGGTAGCTCACATAGCCTACTTTCTTCTCTAGCCCATGATACAATTTAATACGATGCCCATTAACCTTAAACAACTCCCCTTCAGAATTTAAGAGCTCCACATGCCCATCATCAAATACATTCTCAACAAGAAAAGGTCCCGACCACCTAGTCCTTAACTTACCGGGAAAGAGTCTCAATCTTGAATTGAACAAAAGGACTCGGTCTCCTTGTTTGAAACTCTTCCTCATCAGTTTCCTATCATGCCACCTCTTCGTTCTTTCCTTGTAGAGGAGCGCGTTATCATAAGCATCCAAGCGACTCTCGTCCAATTCATTCAATTGTAACAACCGCTTCTCTCCTGCAGCACGTAAATCAAAGTTCAATCGTGTAATTGCCCAAAAAGTCTTATGCTGCAACTCAACAGGAAGATGACATGCTTTTCCATAAATCAATCGATATGGAGACATTCCAATAGGGGTTTTAAATGCAGTACGGTATGCCCAAAGTGCATCATCTAGCTTAGAAGCCCAATCCTTTCTAGACCGACTGACTGTCTTCTCGAGAATGATCTTAATTTCCCTATTCGAAACCTCTACTTGCCCGCTTGTCTGTGGGTGATAAGGGGTGGCAATCTTATGGTAAACACCATACTTCTTTAGCAAAGCCTCAAAATTCTTCTCCTTAAAATGAGACCCTCCATCACTAATAACCGTACGTGGTACGCCAAATCTAGGAAAAATGATCTTCTTAAATAGCTTCGTAACAACTTTAGCATCACAAGTAGAAGAGGCTACATCTTCTACCCACTTAGACACATAGTCTACAGCTACTAGGATATATGAGTTTCCAAAGGAGGTGGCAAAGGGACCCATAAAATCTATCCCCCAAACATCAAAAATTTCTACCTCTTGAATAGGATGTTGGGGCATCTCATTGCGCTTAGAAATATTACCACTCCTTTGGCAACTATCACATCTCTTGGCGTAATCGTAGGCATCTTTGAAAAGCGAGGGCCAATAGAATTCACATTGGAGAACTCGCGATGCAGTCTTGTTTCCACTACTATGCCCACCATAGGGAGAATCATGACATTGAGCAAGAATGCTCATCATGTCCTCCTCAGCCACACAAGTCCTATAAATTCCATCTGCACAAAGCTTATAAAGATAAGGCTCATCCCAGTAATACTTTTTCACATCATGCAGAAACCTCTTCTTCCTGTGATGATTAAGATCAATAGGAAGTAGACCACAAACCAAATAATTCACATAATCTGCATACCAAGGAGCTGCTTGCAGCTCCACCCCCATTAAGCTCTCTCCTATGAACAAATCATCTATGGGAGTTGCAGCCACCCTAGCCTGGGGATCTTCTTCTAACCTAGAGAGATGATCAGCTACTAGGTTCTCTACCCCTTTCTTATCCTTAATAAGAATGTCAAATTCTTGGAGTAGGAGTACCCACCTAATCAATCTAGGCTTAGAATCTTTCTTAGCTATGAGGTACTTAATGGCAGCATGATCGGTATAGACTATGGTATGCGATCCTACAAGGTATTGTCTGAATTTTTCAAAGGCAGACACAATGGCAAGCATCTCTTTTTCCGTGGTGGTGTTTTTAGCCTGGGCTTGGTCAAGGACTTTACTAGCATAGTAAATGGCATGTAGCTTCTTATCAACTCGTTGACCTAACACGGCACCTACTGCATATTCACTTGCATCACACATCAGTTCAAATGGGAGTTCCCAATTGGGAGGCTGAATAATAGGGGCGGAGGTCAAGGCATCTTTAAGCCTAGCGTAGGCTTCAAAACAAGCATCATCAAAATGGAAATCAACATCATGGCATAAGAGATTAGTGAGGGGTCTAGCTATCTTGGAAAAGTCCCTAATGAAACGCCTATAAAACCCAGCATGACCCAGAAAACTCCTAATCCCCTTAACATCCCTAGGAGGCGGAAGTTTGGCTATGACCTCTATCTTAGCTGGATCTACTTCTATCCCTCGGTTGGAAACTAGATGTCCCAAGACTATAACCTTTTGCTCCATAAATCAGTCTCAATACATCTCTCAAGAACATGGTAAAGGTAAAGAAGGCAATGATCAAAAGAAGACCCATAAACCGAGAAGTCATCCATGAAAGATTGCCATCATGCATCTTTGAAAAGTTGCAGGGGCATTACAAAGTCCGAATGGCATTCGCCTATAGGCGAAAGTCCCATAAGGACAAGTAAACGTCGTCTTCTCCTGATCTTGTGGATGAATAGTGATGAGCGGACAAATAACCTTTTATTTGTCCACATTTTTCCCCTTACTTCTTGTTTATTCCGCAATTCTATAAAGCCATTTGATGATTTCTTTGTCCATTTCAGGTTAAAAAATATGTATCTCACGATACGAAGTGGCCCGAAGAAAATCTAGACGAATTCTGGTCGATGGAGATCAAAAGCAGGAAGACTGAGCAAACTGCAGAAGTGATTCGGCCGAATCATAGGTGATTCGCCCAACAGCCTGACCGAATCACTCTCAGCTGTGCGAATTGACCTGATCCGGGGAAAGTCTTGAAGATTTGACCGAATCACATAAAGGGTGTGACTGAATCAAAAGTGATTCGGCCAAGAAAAGTGATTCGCCCAGTCCGAGATTAGCACTGAACAGATGATTCGGCCGAATCAGAAGTGATTCGCCCATGAGGTGCCCGAATCAGTTGAGCTCCATAAGACGTTTGACCGTATCAACACAAGGGTATGACCGAATCAAAAAGTGATTCGGCCGGGATAAGTGATTCGCCCAAACTCAAAACAGCACTGAACAAAAGATTCGAGCGAATCACATGGACAGTGACCGAATCACCTGATTCGGGCACTTCGGGCACTTTTTGGAAATCTTCAAAATGTACAAATAGAATGAGATGGAAGTGAAGAAAGAGAGCTTCCATACTTTTTGCAACCCTAGGCGGCTGGAACTCGAAGAAGATGAAGCTTGATTGAAGATTCTACATCAACCTCTCTTAAACCCTAGCTTTGTATTTACATTGATGTTTCCCTTAGTTTTCATGTATTTGTGCACACTCATTATGAGTGAGTAGTTGTTCTTGTGGTTAGGGATTAAATGGATCCCCTAGGATTGGATATGATGTAGAACTCTAATTTATTGCATTGAATGAAGTTTGGTTTGATTATATTGTGCCCTAGCTATGTATTCATTGTATGCACACCAAGTGTTTGACGAAATGCTTAAGTGAGTATGCTTGGTTAAAACCCCTAAGGAAGGAGCGAGAGTTGAACTTAGGATGTTTCATAGCTGTTGTATGATCATAGATGGAGTGTTTGTGCGTGAGAACGACATGCATTCTTGACATTAGGCTAAGTTTTAAGCGGATTTGAGTAACCGGCCAATAGACCGAGAGGGTGCGGTTATGGGACTCAAATTCTACACGGTTCAATAGAATGAGAGTTTGAGAACCATGTCATTTATGTATCCTCTCCATTCTAGGGAAGGAGCGAGAGTTGAACCTAGAGCGGACGATGCATTAGCCTTGCTTTTATCAACCAAATGTAGTTCATGCATGTATTAGTGAGTTATTTCATTTTCCTCATATCTTAGGGGAGAAGTTGAATCCCTAGTCACCCTTTTTATTCATTAAGCAAAACCCAAAAATATCATTTATCTTTAGTGCTTGCTAGAGATACCTCTATAGGAGGACAAACCCCCCCCCCCCCCCCCCCCCCCCTCCCAAAAAAAACCGTAGACTTACAATAGTAGCATTGATTAGTTGTCAATTAGTCTAAGCTTTTCCCTTGGGTTCGACCCGAGGTCACTCGGTTATAAATATTGTTTGATATTTGCGCGACTAGAATAGCACTTCATTTTGCTTGCCTAAAACGCCAACGTCAAAATGGCGCCGTTGCCGGAGAATTAGCCATTAGACTAGATTGCTAATTAGTATTACTTTTAGTTAGTTTACTTCACTCTTTTTTGTCTTTTATTTGTTTGTCGTAATTGCTTGCGTGCGTGCTATTCTTGTTTGTCTCTATTAAATTTCACACTTACAAAAGCTCTCTTTGATTGCTTCATAGGTGTTTGAATGCAAACTAGAGCAAGGAGCAAGAGAGTACAAGAACAAGCTTCTACCTCAACTACAAGCCAACCTTCTCATCCCTCCGCTTCACACGAGCTTCACACTCCTCATTTGGATACTCCTTCGCCTACACGAGCCGAACAACCGGGAAATATGGATCCACAAATTCCTAGAAGGCAAGGAAATGCTCCTCTTCCGCAAGAGGAAGAAGAAAGACCGGTTGGGGCATACATCGCCCCAACCATTGGACATTATGGTTCCCCTATTTGCTTACCGGGGGGAGAAGACCAAGAATTTGAAATCAAATCCGCCCTCCTCCATATGGTGGCCGCACATCAATTTGACGGGTATGGAAACCCAAATGCACATTTGGCCCAATTTACGGAGCTATGCCGCACATACAAAATGCCGGGCATCCAACAAGAGTGGTTATACATGAAGGTTTTTCCGTTCTCACTTTCCGAGAAGTCTAAAGATTGGTTGATGAGTCATGAACCGGATACATTCAACACTTGGGAGGGACTAGCACAAGCCTTTTTAATCCAATATTTCCCTCCCGCCAAGACAAGTTTTTGTGCTGGGTGCGATTTAAAGGTATGGCAGCTTTGTGAAAGCTCTTAGAAGGTTTTCTAAAATGCTGCTGAGCATTTTCCAGCAAGGTTTGCTAGTCAGAGAAGGAGATTTGCATTGAAGATATTAATCAAATCTAATCTCCTAGATTTTAGGAGATAATTGATCTTGTGGGTCAATTGCCTAAACCTAGAAATTGCTTAAAGTGGTGTGGGTATTTAAGCAGAAGGTTTGAGGGCTGAAGAGGTTGATCGAAGCTGAGTGATACACGAGAGTAGACACAGATTTCAGAGAGAGGATTTTCTGGGTGCTACGGACGTTGTTCTTCGATCAAACACACACGGGCAGAGCGTTGAGCGCAGAGCTGTGGTGAGCATTGCAGAAGAGAATCAGGTCTTGCAGAGACTGATTTGTGCATTGATCTGGAAGCCAATTCAGAGCTTTGGAGCTTGTTGGTTGATCAAAGGCAGCCGCGGAAGAACTGACGGGTGGAAGGCTCGTTCGAGGTTCGTGCGGAAGAACTCACTAGTGACAGGTGGTCACTGAGTGAGGGGGAGTTACTCAGAGTGTGCAGCGCTCTTGGAGTGGTTCGATCAGCTCGGCAGAAGGCCTTGGAGCGATGCGGACAGTGTGCTTCAGCTGTGTGTTACAGCTGTTGCTGCAGCAACCCTGCTGAGTAGTGTAGGATAGAATAGGCTGAGTTCTTTGAGAGGATTGTAGCTATTCTAGACTGACATATTGTAGAGGGTGTGCTGGCACAAATCAGAGCTTGTTCTGATTGTGCTGAGTGGTCAACAAGAGGTTAAGTAGCATAGGTTGCGTGCGTTGTAACCTAGTGTACTTGGAACCTTCGGTTGAGTGAATTGAGGACTGGAGAATAGTCCTCCCCAGACGTAGGCAGATTGGCCGAACTGGGTGAACAAACTTGTGCATTGTTTGTTGCTTGCTGAGATTAATTCTAGTGAACAAGAGTGTGCTGCAGCAACTGCTTGTTCACAAATCTGCCGAATTGAGACATTGTGAAATTTCAATTGGTATCAGAGCGGGAACTCGACACACAGAGTTAAAAAGATCCTACAGTGTCTCTGAAGAAGCAAAGACAATGAAGGAAGGACAGAACACAAGGAGACCTCCATTATTGGAAGAGAGCAATTATGGATGTTGGAAGGCGGGAATGAAGGTCTTCCTAATGACGATGGATGAGAAGACGTGGAGAGCAGTAGTGTCTGGATGGTCACACCCACTGATCATCGACGACAAAGGAGTTGCACTGGAGAAACCAGAGGAGACATGGACAGCTGAAGAAGAAGCTGTAGCAACCAGTAACTCAAGAGCCTTGAACGCGATTTTTGCCGCTGTTGACGCAAATAATTTCGGGCTGATCTCTGACTGTGAAGTTTCCAAGCAAGCATGGGAGATCCTCCAGTCGGCTCATGAAAGGAACAAAACTCCTGCTGCAAATTGGAGAGACGAAGACAGTGAAGAAAAATCTGACCAAATTAGCAATGTTGCTTTGATGTTTGAAACTGATATGAAGAGCACCGTTTCAACAAAGCCAGAAAGTGTTGATGGTGCTGATGAGTCAGACAGTAGTGATGATGAGGAAATCACTGAGGAGTCCATTGCAAGAAACTTTACCCTGTTGCACGAAGAGTGGCTGCAAGTCATGGAGGTCAACAAAGGATGTCATTTGGGGATGCAGGTCATCAGGTAAACTTTACACTGCAACCTGCACGCACTGTTTGCTATTGTTTTCTTGGATACTTTAGATATTATTTACTGTTTCTATGATGTTTACTACTAGCATGTCTAGCTAAACGCTTAGTATCGGTTGGGCATGAATCTATGAGTATTTCTTTTGAGACTTGCACTTAATGCATAGCTTGTTTGCTTATATTAATTATGTGCACACTATTGACAGCTAGTTGCATGAGTAGGGGAAGCCTTGAACCGCAATCTTACTCTTGTTGCTTGTTTGTTATATGTTAAACTAGTTGAATAGCCTGACGGTGACGACTAGGAGTAACGTGCTAGGATAATCAGTTGCTACTGTGACAGGATTCGTAGCTGCTTAGACTAGAGTTAAGAATTAATAGCTCATGAACTTTGATCGGAACATGCGCACAAGTTAGGAAGCCTTGACCGGACACTAACTTTAGTAAACCAAGCTATAGACATTTAGAGTCGATGATAAGGAATACAGTCATAGAGGATTGTCTGCGCCGATACTTCTCATAGTCACAGTACTTAATCTCTACTGCCTGCGCACGTCTAGTGCAATTCCTGCGTTTACCACTGTTTACTCGCGCATTGTGCAACCCCAATCACTCACACCCCCAGTTTTCGTAAGTGCAGGTCACTAGTTAAAGCTAATCTACTTGCTCCCTGTGGATTCGACCCCGACTTAACCGCTGTACTAAGTGGAAGAGGAAGGA
This sequence comes from Umbilicus rupestris, assembly GCA_963678935.1. NCBI lineage: Eukaryota > Viridiplantae > Streptophyta > Magnoliopsida > Saxifragales > Crassulaceae > Umbilicus > Umbilicus rupestris. The sequence goes on from OY787619.1 coordinate 3,737,610, forward strand.
ATTAATTTGAACGCGCATCAATGCCCAAGGAATGATTTCACATCGCGCACATTAGTGGAATAAGGCAGATTAGAAATAAGATCTATTTTGGCTTTGTCTACCTTGATCCCTTCCTGCGAGACAATATGTCCTAGTACTACTCCATGTGATACCATGAAATGACATTTCTCATAATTGAGCACTAGGTTTTTTGAAATGCAGCGCGCTAAGACCTTATCAAGATGAGTTAAGCATGCGTCAAAGGTACTCCCGTGTACAGTAAAATCATCCATGAACACTTCTATGCATATACCAATCATATCAGAAAAAATGCTCATGACTAGACGTTGGAACGTACCTGGCGCGTTACACAGCCCGAATGACATGCGCCGAAATGCAAACGTACCGAATGGGCAGGTGAACGTGGTCTTCTCTTGATCCTCCGCAGCTATGGGTATCTGATTGTACCCTGAGTATCCGTCCAAGAAGCAAAAGTAGGCCTTCCCCGCTAATCGATCTAGCATCTGGTCCATGAAAGGTAGCGGAAAATGGTCCTTGCGCGTGACTGCGTTAAGCTTTCTGTAGTCGATGCACATGCGCCATCCAGTTTGCATGTGCTTGGGAACTAGCTCGCCTTGCGCATTCTCCTCTACTGTGATTCCTCCTTTCTTCGGCACAACGTGCAATGGACTGACCCATTTGCTGTCCGAGATTGGGTAAATGACTCCTGCGTCAAGCAACTTCAGGATCTCTTTCTGCACCACCTCGATCATGTTCGGGTTCAATCTGCGCTGAGGCTCCCTGGATGGTTTGGCACCATCTTCCAATAGGATCCTATGCATGCATACGTCCGGGCTCACTCCGCGCAGGTCAGCAAGTGTCCATCCTATAGCGCGCTGGTTCTTGCGCAGCACCTACTGTAATCGTGCCTCCTGCTCCTCTTCTAATCCTTTCTTTATGATCACTGGCAGGGTGTCTTCATTTCCCAAGAATATGTATTTGAGGTGCTCTGGGAGTTGCTTAAGCTCGACCTTGGGTGCCTGTTCAATAGAGGGCAAGATTTTATTAGCAGTGCAGACATTAACTATACCATGTACCTGTCTGGATGCTGGTTCAGCACTGCTCAGCTCATCCTCTTGCGCCTCCAACTCTGCCTGTGCCAGTGTCTCAGATTCTTCTGCTGCGCTTGCACATTGCGCATCTGCAACCAAGTCATCTATGCTGTCCATCGCATGCACTGTGGCGTCCTCATGAGGGTGCTGCATCCCTTTGAATATGTTAAAATGAATCTCCTCGCCATCGACCTCCATTGAGAGCGTACCCCTCCACACATCTATCTTGGTGCGCGCTGTCATCAGAAATGGTCTGCCCAGTAGGATCTGCGCACTGCCTTTGCTCGACTCACCCTCCATTTCTAGGACATAGAAATCTGCTGGGAACACCAGCTCTCCTACTCGGACAAGGACGTCCTCGATCATGGCCGTCGGCTGCTTGCACGACCGATCTGCTAGCTGAATGGTGAGACCTGCAGGCTTTAGTGGTCCAAGGCGCAATGACGCATATAGGGAATAGGGTAACACATTTATAGATGTGCCTAAGTCAATCATGCAATTGCTCACTGTGGTCTTACCTAAAGTGCAGGGGATGGTGAACGTACCTGGATCCCGGGATTTAGGTGGTACCTTATGTTGCACGATCGCTGAGGCCTGCGCATTTAGCATTACCTGTGTGCACTCGCCTTTCCTCCTCTTGTTTGTGCATAGCTCCTTTAAAAACTTGGCGTACCTAGGAATCTGCCGAACTGCTTCAATAAGGGGAATGTTTATTTCCACCTTGCTGAATAACTCGTAGAGCTCCTTATCAAGCGCTTCCTTCCTAGCTGATGGTGCCTGTACAGGGAAAGGTGCAGGTATGTTAGTACGATTCATGCCTTTGTCTTTTGATTGTGCCATACCTGGCGCCTCGCCCTGCTGGCTTGTGACTGGCGCTTCTGGTTGCACATCTGGCTCTGCTGGATCTGGAGCTTGCGCAACTAGTTGCGCGGGCGCCTTTGCTGTCTGCTCTGTTCCTATCGTGCACCCGGTCCTCAGTGTCACTGCGTTGACTCCTCCCTTGGGATTCTGGATCACTTGCGAAGGTAGGTTGCCATCGCTCTTTTTCAGCTCATACACCGTGGTAGCAATCTGTGATAGCTGCTTCTCAATGGATTCGAACCTCTTGTCATATTTCTCATCATTCCTGCGCACTGTGTCTGCTAGCTGCCCCACAATATCTTCTAAGGATCGCCTCGGTTGCTGGTTGTTCTGCGCTGGTGCGTCAGTGCGGCGATGCGGTGGATTGTAGGGCGCAGCTTGTTGCGTCTGCTGCGGACTGCCTCTGGAAATTGTTTTCCTCCTTCGATCTGAACGCATTTGCGACTAGTCCAAAACGCGGCTGATTCTGCCTCTGTGGCCCTCAGTTATCCCATCCTCCTAGAGCATTGACATCTGCTGATTCCTCGAAAAGTGTGGGACACGCATCAGTTTTGTGCTCAGTGGATGTGCAGAACTCACATGCCTTTGGCGCAGCTGGTTGCGCTCCCTGCGCATGCATCAACTTCTGCAGCATGGCCTTCATTTCCTTTATCTCAGTGCTTGTTTCTACCTGATGCACAGAACGAGCACGACTATTTTCAAGTGTTAGCTGATGTCTTACCTATCCAGCAGAGTCTTCTATTAGCTGCCACGCGTCCTCTGGGTACATGTTGCAAATGTCGCCTCCTGCGCATGCATTCAATAATCTCAGCTCCATGGGCAGCAATCCATTCAGGAAATTCTCTGTCAGCACATTCTGGGGCAGGCCGTGATTGTAGCAGTTGGCCTCCAGCTCCTTAAAACGCTCGTAATACTCTGATAGCGACTCTCGTACGCTCTGCCTAGGTGCAGCCAGCTCCCTCCTGAGTAGCGCGATCTTTGCTGCGGGATAGAACTTGTCCAAGAACTTCTTCTGCAGCTGCTCCCATGTGTGAATTGATCCTGCTGGTAAGCTCATTAGCCAATGCCTGGCTGTGTCACACAGTGAAAATGGGAACGCTTTCATCTTCAGCGCTTGGTCGCTCTCCCCTTCGGCCTTCATGTTCTCGCAAATGACTAGGAATTCTCGCACATGCTTGACTGGGTTCTCGTTGTTCATCCCGTGGAACTTGGGCATGTGATGAATGAGCGAGCTCCTGAGTTCAAAATGACCGTCTGGTGGAAGCACTATGCACCATGGCTGGTTAACCGTAATTGGGGCTGACATCTCGCGCACTGTTCTGCGTCGCGCGACCTGTCGCGCGGGTGGCGCATTATACATTTCAGCGGCCATCCTTGCTTCAACCTCGCGCTGCACTTCCTCTCTGAACAGGTCTGCGCGGTTATGTGCCCTCGCATCCTCTGGTGTTCTGTCCCCTAAGTTGTCTCCAACGACACTGTTATCCTCCATTACCTGTTCTAAATCTCAAAGAAAATGAAATTAAAAGACAACTGAGCTGTTGCGTCTGTCAGTGCGCAACTAGAATCTGCGCAGCGCAACTGTTTCAAGGTTACGCAGGCTGATGTTGATTCCGCGCTGTCAGAAACAACAACGAGAATAAAGCAAACAGAAATAACTAACTATTGTAAAAGAAAACTTAAGCTAATTAAAGCTTATCTGTGTTGCTCCTCGACAACGGCGCCAAAATTTGATAGCGCGTCGTTGTGCGCGTCAAATTTATTCCTTCCTTCTCCACTTAGTATAACGGCTAAGTCAGGGTCGAATCCACAGGGAGCAAGTAGATTAGCTTTAACTAGTAACCTGCACTTACGAATACTGGGGGTGTGAGTGATTGGGTTGCGCAGTGCGCGAGTAACAATAGTTAACGCAGGAATTGCACTAGACATGCGCAGGCAGTAGAGATTAAGTACTATCACTATGAAAAGTATCGGCGCAGACGATCCTCTATGAGTGTATTCCTTATCATCGACTCTAAATGTCTATAGTTTGATTTATTAAAGTTAGTGTCCGGTCAAGGCTTCCTAACTTGTGCGCATGTTCCGATCAAAGTTCATGAGCTATTAATTCTTAAGACTAGGCTAAGCAGCTACGAATCCTGTCACAGTCGCAACTGATTATCCTAGCGTGTTACTCCTAGTTGTCACCGTCAAGCTATTCAACTAGTTTAACATATAACAAACAAGTAACAAGAGTAAGATTGCGGTTCAAGGCTTCCCCTACTCATGCAACTAGCTGTCAACCGTGTGCACAGAATTAATATAAGCAAACAAACTACGCATTAAGCTCAAGTCTCAAAGGAAATACTCATAGAATCATGCCTAACCGATACCAAGCGTTTAGCTAGACATGCTAGTAGTAAACATCATAGAAACAGTAAATAATATCTAAAGTATCCAAGAAAACAGCAACGAGCTGGTGCGTGCAGGTTGCAGTGTCTCGGCTGGCGCAGTCGGCTAGCGCAGGTCCTCTCAGCAGGCTCGTTTGTTTTTCTGTTCTGCCGCTCTCTCGTGTGCTGTGGTCCTCTCTTGGTGCTATTGATGCTCTTTGATATTTTTTCAAACCCTAGCCTTCCTCTCTTTATATACTGCTCATGAGGCCCAACCTTGGCAACTTCCAAATCTGGTGGTGTCAAGATTTGGAAACACCATTCTTCTGCGCATGGCGCACGGCACACTGGTTAGCGCAATCGGTCTGCGCACCGTAGTCGACTCTGCCACTTCCTATCTGTTTGCGCTGCTAGCTCCGCAGGCTGTGTGTTGCGCTCCTTAAACGCTGCCTGTTAGTGCATATCCGACTTAAGCCCTCGTTTTGCCCTGAAATATAAAAACACCGGAAACCAGTAATCTTGTACACAAAATAATGCAAACAAGCATAGGGTTAGGATCTAAATAGTGTGTATAAATAGGCTCTATCACGCATCCGCAACACTAGGTGGTGTAGTCCGATAAAGCCACGTGTGGCGGTCGTCAGGGGAAATCATTTGCTGAGAGATTAACAAGGGAAGGTCGAGCGGGCGGACATAGCCTGAGTCGAGGCCGGTGAGGTCGAGGCCAAGGCGGAGGGCAATCCCAGTAATGAACGCGCCGCCCCCAAGGATGCGGGCTCTCGACTTTGCGGCCCATTCGGCGAGGTGGTGACCAAGGAGTGAAGCGGTGTCGAGCGGGATCCGGCGGTGCATAGCACAAAGCATGTCAAGGTCGTGGGTGGGTACTTTGGTGCCGCCCTCATTCCGATCGTAGAGACTCATTGTGATGAGACGATGCAAGTACTTATACACCGGGACTCTGATGCAGGTCGATGGGATGGTGGGGAAATATGGGCAGTCCACGACAGAAATCTCTCTCCCAAAATCATTCCGATCCAGCTCATTGAACACCGGGAGAGTGCCATGAATCGAAAATCCAAATATTTCGCAGACACGCTCCCGCAGAGGGTCCAGTCCCGGTTGCCCAGCCTGAAATTCCAATGTTGCATAGTTCTTCTGGCGGGGAAGCATGTAAAGGAGGCCAAGAATTCTAGTACAAGGCGCGGAATAGTACGCCAGTGACAGTTAATCAACAAATGTAAACCAGCAACTCTAAGCAGGGTAGAGACCTCATCATATATGTGCAAATCCTCTAAAACATAGGGAGGTGCATGTGCAATAGCTTGCACAAATTTTTGTTCTTGTAGATAATACCTGTAGAGGTCAGTCGCTATGGCATTGGGACCAAAGTCCACAGGCTCCGGGAAGGCTGGAGGTGCCGGCTGAGGAGGTGCTGGGTCAGGTGGTGGAGAGGAAGGTGCAGCAGCAGCGCGGGAGGTTAGGGTGCTAGCTTCTGATGATGGAGATGGCGGGGGTCGGCTGTGGGAGGTGATGGAGTGGCTGGCGAAGTGCTGCGGAGGAGGGGCGCTCGGCTACGGCAAGTGTGGTGGATGAGGCGGTCGGAGGGCGGGGGTTCGGGTGGTGGGTCGATGGGTGGGAGATTTGGAGCGGGGAGGGTCGGATTTGGAGGTTTAGGCATTTTGGCTTCTCAATTTTGAGATTTAGGGTTTGAGATCGAGGCACATTGGAGAAGAAAACCGACCGGTTTCAAATCAAACCGGCGGTTTCAGATACGAACCGCCGGTTTTTAAAAAAAAAACAACCGCCGGCTCTGATGAGAACCTACCCTTTTCAGAGAAATTAGAAATTTGCAAAGGGAGGCCAGTTCGCTCTTTAAACCAGCGGTTGAGCGTACCAAACCACCGGTTACATTATTAGAACCGCCGGTTGTTTTTGGAACCGGCCCCTTTCAAAGAAAAACGAAATTTGCAAAGGGGGGCCGGTTCGCTCCATAAAGCGGCAGTTTCTCTCTAAAACTGCCGGTTCCATGATGCAGAAAACTTATAGTGCGGGTTACTCCCCGAAGAGGCCTAATTTAACGTCTTGGCGACACAGAGTTGAAGCGCAAAAATCAGAAACACGCTCGGGAAGTCCCTTGCTGGGATCCCTTAGCAAGAGGTGGATCATCTGGAATTCCGTCCGGTGGAGCCAGTCCCTTGAGGACGTGGTAGTGCTTCAGGCGTTGGCCATTTACGACCAAGGATTTGCCGTCCTCGACAGTGATTTACACATGGCCGTCAGGATAGGCACGGGCCACTCCATTTGGTCTTCAATTTCCCAGGAAATAATCTCATACGAGAATTATAGAGAAGAACTCGCTTTCCCTCATCGAATTCTCTGCACACTATCCTCTTGTCATGCCACTTCTTAGTCCTTTCATTGTAGATGCGGGTATTCTCATAAGAATCAAGCCTGATTTCATCGAACTCATGTAGCTGCAACACTCTTTTCTCCCCGGCGATTTTCATATCGAAGTTCAATGCCTTGACCGCCCACATCGCTTTGTGTTCGAGCTCTACTGGCAGGTGGCAGGGCTTTCCGTATACAAGTCTGAATGGACTCATACCAATAGGGGTCTTGTACGCAGTTTGGTATGCCCGCAGTGCATCGTCAAACTGGGAGGCCCACTCCTTTCGAGAACTAGACTCGGTCTTTTCAAGAATAATCTTTATCTCCCTATTGGAGACTTCAACCTGGCCACTAGTCTGGGGGTGATACGGGGTTCCCATCTTGTGTTACACACCATATTTCTTCAGAAGGGTCTCGAAGTTTCTTTCCTTAAAATGAGAGCCACCATCACTGATGACTGTTCTTGGAACTCCAAAGCGAGGGAAAATAACTCTCTGGAAGAGTTTAATAACCACCTTGGCGTCACATGTGGGGGTAGCCATTGCTTCGACCCACTTGGACATATAATCAACTGCCACTTGAACGTACTGATTCCCGTAGGAGGACGGAAACGGTCCCATGAAGTCAATCCCCCATACATCGAATAGTTCGACCTCGAGAATTCCTTGCTGGGGCATCTCTTGCTGTTTTGATATGTTTCCGGTTCTTTGGCACTCATCGCAAGTTTTCACGAATTCATATGCGTCCCGGAATAAGGAGGGCCAGAAAAATCCAGATTGGAGTACCTTGGCTGCAGTTTTCGATCCAGCCCCGTGTCCGCCGTATCGAGAGGAGTGGCAATGTTTCAAGATCCATCGTATCTGGTTCTCGTCAACACAAGTCCTGTATAGGCCATCAGCACATAAATGATATATAAATGGATCGTCCCAGATATACCTCTTCACATCCGATAAGAACTTCTTTTTCTTCTGATGATACGATAAATCAGGTGGGAGGATGCCACACGCTAAATAGTTGACATAGTCAGCATACCATGGAGCCGCATCAGATTCTACAGCTAGTAGCTGCTCGCCCATAAAAGAGTCGGTGATCGGGATCTCGTCATCTTCGTGCCGGAGTTCTCCTAACTCAAGACGCGATAAATGGTCTGCTACTGAATTCTCCGCACCAGATTTGTCCTTGATTTCTATGTCGAACTCTTGTACCAAAAGTACCCAGCGTATTAACCTTGGTTTCGAGTTCTTTTTTGCCAGAAGGTACTTGATGGCGGCATGATCCGTGTAGACTATAGTCTTCGAGCCAATCAAGTATTGCCTGAACTTTTCAAATGCGCACACTATAGCCAGCATCTCTTTTTCGGTCGTAGTGTAATTTGCTGGCGTGCCGGTAAGGACCTTGCTCGCATAGTGAATCACATGCAGCTTCTTGTCAATTCTTTGTCCTAAAAGTGCTCCCACTGCAAAGTCACTAGCGTCACACATTAAATCAAATGACAGCTCCCAATCAGGGGGCTGCACAATAGGAGTTGAAATCAAAGCCTGCTTAAGAGTATGAAACGCATGAAAACAAGCTTCGTCAAAGTTGAACTTAACGTTCTGACATAAGAGGTCAGTGAGTGGTTTTGCAATCTTCGAAAAGTCTTTGATGAAGCGTCTGTAGAAGCCGGCATGCCCTAGGAAACTCCTGATGCCTTTCTTGTCTCTCGGTGGTGGCAGCTTCTCTATCACCTCAACCTTGGCCCTATCCACTTCGATCCCCTTGTTGGAGACGAGGTGTCCTAGGACGATTCCTTCCTGCACCATAAAATGACACTTCTCCCAATTCAAAACCAGGTTAGTGTCAACACAACGTTGGAGAATATCAGCCAAGTTTTTCAAGCATGCATCGAACAAGCAACCATAGACAGAAAAATCATCCATGAAGACCTCCATGGTTTGCTCAATAAAATCAGAAAAAATAGCCATCATGCAACGCTGAAAAGTGGCAGGTGCATTACATAAACCGAAAGGCATATGTCTATAAGCAAATGTCCCGAACGGGCAGGTGAACGTAGTTTTCTCCTGGTCTTGCGGGTGTATATGTATTTGAAAAAAAATTACTATAACCATCAAGATAATAGAAAAAATTATGTTTTGCAAGACTTTCTAACATCTGATCAATGAAGGGCAAGGGGAAGTGATCCTTGCGAGTTGCCTTATTTAACTTTCGGTAGTCAATGCACATGCGCCAACTAGTTACAGTACCCGTAGGAATCAAATCATTTTTCTCATTGCGCACCACAGTCAATCCACCCTTCTTAGGCACTACATGAAGGGGGCTAACCCATTCGCTATCAGCAATAGAGTAAATGATGCCAGCATCTAGTAATTTCAGAATTTCTTTCTTCACTACATCATTCAACTTAGGATTTAGGCGTCTCAATGCTTCCCTAATGGGTTTCATATCATCCTCTAAATGAATTCTGTGCATGCAAATGTCAGGGCTAATACCAGTCAAATCATCGATCGAATACCCTAAAGCCTTTCGAAACCGTCTCAGCACATCAAGCAGTTTCCTAATTTCTCCATCAGTCAATGCAGCATTTACGATTACTGGAAAGGTAGAGACGAAGCCGAGAAATTCATACCTGAGACTTGCGGGTAGAGGTTTTAATTCTACCTTGCAAGATTCCTTACCTGACTCTCCTTCCTTCGGTTCAGCATTTTCAGCTGCTTTCCCCTCTACATCGACTGCGTATAGGTCCATAGGGATGTGACAACCTACACTAGTACTATATGAACTAAGATCGGTTAGTGTAGCAGAAAACTTCAACTCATGTAAATCCAGAAAACTGCAATCAGAAGACAAGCTAGGGCCTTTACATATATCGGGCATGTAAAACACTACACGTTCGCTGCCTAGAGCTAGGGAACCCCTCTTAACATCAATAACAACCCCAGCAGTACGCAAGAAAGGTCTACCAAGAATAATAGGTATATCTTTGTCCTCAGCAATCTCTAGAACTATAAAATCAACAGGAACGTCCATCAAGATTCCTCTCGGAAGTCTTGAAGAATGATCAGCCAATCTAATAGTGATGCTGGTAGGATTAAGATCACCTAAATTCATTTTAGCATATAGAGAATATGGCATGATAGACACACTAGCACCCAAATCACATAAAGCACGCTGAATAGTAATGCCACCGATGTCACAAGGGATAGAAAAACTCCATGGATCTTGAAGTTTGGGTGGCAAGGCTTGTTGGATGGCAGCGCTGCACTCCTTGCTCAGTGCCACAGTTTCCTCCTCGTCTATCTTCCTCCTCCCACTGAGTATGTCCTTCATGAATTTAGCATAGGAGGGAATCTAGGTGATGGCATCGGTGAGTGGCAGCGTGATATAAAGAGTCCTCACTCGATCAACGAATTGCTTGAAGGCCTTGTCTGTCCTGCTAGCTTTCAGCCACTGAGGGAACGGAACACGTGGTGTATATGGCGTAGGGGTTGCTGATTTTTCAGAAATATCAGCCTCTCGAGGTTCCTTCCCTTTTTCTCCATCAACTGGTGGGTGCGCGAGAGTGTCTACTGATTTCTTAGGCGCTTCTGGCAGCATCTCTACATGTTTCCCACCTCTAAGGGTAATAGCATGGACATCTTTTGGGTTGGGATCTGGTTTTGACGGTAGCTTGCCCGGTTCCCTTGCGGCTCTCCTCGTTTGTTGAGCCACCTGATTTTCCAACATTCTGTTCTGAGATGCTAGCTGGTCAATCGTCTTAGCTAAATCATCAATCCTTGTGTTTGTTGCTTGATTTTGTTTGGCTTGTTGGGCCAAGAATTCTGCTAGCATCGACTCCATGTTCGAGATCCCAGTGCTCTGCGAGTGAAATGGCTGCTGCTAGTTCGACGACTGATATTGACTCCTCGGTTGATACGGGAGGTTCTACTGCTGCTTTTGCTGAAAACCAGGGGGAGTAGGGTTGTTGTTCTTGTAGGAGAAATTCGGGTGGAACCGGTTGTTCGGATTATATGCTGGATTTGAAGTCAAACCGGGTACGAAGTTGGTTCCTTGATTTCTGCCCACGAAGTTCGCATCCTCAACCGTGTTGCTGCTTTCGGAGACCACCACTAGACAGACTTCAGAGTTGTGTGCTGGTGATCCGCAGATCTCGCAGTAAACAGGCAGGCTGGGCGTGTGCGAAACATTTGCCACTGAAGAGCCAATTCCCATGGCTCCCAACTGAGCTGATATACCATCAATCTTCTACGCTAATTTGCTTATCACATCAGTAGACTCCGCAGAGTAGAGGTCATGAGCCCCCTTCCTATCCCGTGGGGCAGCACGCTCACTTGCCCATAAGTGCGTGTTCTGCGCGGTCCTCTCAATCAAGTCATAGGCTTCATCAATATCTAGATCGACGAACGCGCCTCCAGCTACTTGATCTAGCTGACTCCTGACGGATTGATCAACTCCAACATAGAATGTGTGGACAATCGTCATGATATCCAGGTTATGGTGAGGACACAAACGCATCAGCTCCTTGAACCTTTCCCAAGCGTCATATAAACTCTCTCCATCCATAGACCTGAATGTTACGATCGTGTTCTTGTAATGAGCTGTCTTGGATGGTGGGAAATACTGGTTCCGGAAAGCGTTGGCTAGCTCGTCGAAAGAACAGAATTTTCCTTTGGGCTGACTGTCTAACCATCAACGAGCCTTATCAGTCAAAGAGAACAGAAACAGCCTCAAATAGAATGCTTCCTGTGAGACTCCGTTCATCTTTGTAGTATTGCAGATTTTGATGAAGCGCTGCAGGTGCTGGTGAGGGTCTTCATTCATCCTTCCCGTGTAAGGATTCGCGGTCACCATCTGAATTAACCCAGTCTTGATTTCGAAGGTGTTGGCTTCAACATTGGGGGTAGCAATAGCCGATTGATATCCTGCTGCAGTCCGCAGGATATAGTCCTTTAGTGTTCTCCGGGCTGGTTGCTGAGCATTGTTGTTATTATTCCCAGGAAGGTTTCGGTTACCATCCTGGTGGTTCCCTATAATCTTTCCAGGATCCATTTAAGCTTCCGGTAAATGCAACCTCTGAACTACTCTACTTCTGAGTTTGTGAAGAGGCAGGTCTTCCTCCTCTGTGCTAAACATTGGTTCCTGCTGCTTCTTCTTGTTCCTCGGCATTTTCCGTGGCATATACTAGGATGCTCCTCCAATGTTCGGGAAAATAACTGCTTAGTACTAGGGAAATTGTAGCAGAGTAATAGAATGGGATACACGCCGCCATTTTGACAATGCGTATTCTTAACCCTTTATAGTTGTTAGATATAAGTTTCAGGGGTCAAATTGTAGTCAAAAACAGTTTATAGACCTTAGTAAGCCAAGGGTCGATCCTAGGAACAGGCGCGTGTATATACTAGCTAGCAAACAATATGTTCAGCTACTCCTAATGGAAATTCTGAGTTTAGTTCTAAATATTCCTAATTCTCCTAACTATCCAAAATACTAACGATTATTCGATCAGAGAAAATAATTCTAAGATCGAACTTCACACATGCACGCAACACGATTCATACAATCAGTCACACTATATAGTCATGCAAAATAGCTTTGGAAATGACCTAAATTGACATCAGATGAGTCGCCCATTCACGGATCATCACCTGAATTAATCTACACTATTGAATGCCGCCCAATCACGGATTATCAACAGTTTCGATTTATTAGACAAAAAGTGAAATTCGCAGCGCCTCTAATAAACAAATTTGTGAACAAGCAGTTGCTACAGCACACTCTTGTTCACCAGTAAACTGCTTTCGCGGGAAAGATCAAGGACACAAGTTTGTTCACCCAGTTCAGCCAAATTGCCTACGTCTGGGGAGGACTCTTCTCAGTCCTCAATCCACTATTCTCAAGGATTCCAAGTACCCACGGTTACAACCCACGCAACCTATGCTACTCAACCTTAGGTGGATCCTCGCACACAATCAGAACAGGCTCTGACTTGTGTCTGCACACCCTCTACTGACATCTATCTAGAATAGCTACTATCTCCTTGAAACTCAGCCTATTCTAAACAATACTCAAGTTCTGCAGGGTTGCTATAGCATTTGCTGTAGCACATAGCTGATGTACAAATTGTCCGCATCGCTCCAAAGCCTTTTGCTGAGCCGTTCGAATGATTCCACGAGTGCTGCACACTCTGGAATACTCCCCCTCACTCAGTGACCTCCTGTCACTAGCAAGCACTGCCGTCCAGAACCTCGACTGAGTCACTCACCCGTCAGTTCTTCCGCGGCTGCCCTTGATCAACCAACAAGCACCATTGCTCTGAATTGGCTTCCAGATCAAGCTTGGATCAGACTACGCAAGTCCTGATCACCTTCTGCTTCTGTCACCACAGCTCTGCTCTCGGTGATAATCGAAGATCTCGTTCGCACACCAAAATTACTCTCTCGGAAATCTGTGTGTGTTCTCGCTCTCTGCCCTCTTCTTCAATCACCTTCATCGCTCTGAAGGGTCTCACTTATATAGGCGCATCCACTGCTATCATTATCAGATTATAGCAGTTCCCCTAGCAACATCAATATCTCCTAATTTCTAAGAGATTAGATTTGATTTGAGATTCAAACCAAAACTCCTACTTCAGCTAGGAATCTCCACTCTGGAATATTCTCTGCAGCAACTCTGAAACTCCTCTGATGCTCTTCGAAGGACTGCCACACCTTCTTTCCAAAAACAGATTGCTGCTGCACGGACAGACGCTACAGCTCTCCTGAACAAGCTCCTGCTAAAGCTTCTTCCTGCTATAGCTGCTCCTTGTTCACTAGCTTGTTCACTTGTGCTGAACTTTGACTGTAGCTACATCTTGTTCACTTGCTTGTTCACTTGTGCTGGTTTTGCCAAACACTGCCATACTGCATCATCAATCTCCCCCTTGGCATTTTGACAAAACCGCTGGCCACTGATGCACACTTCCATGAACAGGCAAGAAAAACTTACTAAAAATTTTTTTTTAGAACAAGAGTAATGGCGACAATCGGCCATAGCAAAGCCACGCAAGGCCAAAGGCAAAATGAGTTCAAAGATCCAACAGTGGGTGTCCATCAGAGGCAGCAGCTCCTTACTTCCTCGCCCCCTTTTTGTCATAGATGCTCAAGGGGCCTGTCCTCCATCCTCCGAAAATTCCAAGTCTCTAAGCAGACTTCTGATTTGACCGCGTCTAGCATCCCTTCTCTTTGCTTCTGCTTCCAAAGCGAGCAGCTCAGATCTTAGGTGGCTGACAATTCTGGCACGGAAAGCTGCTTCGATAGAAGCGGCAGGGGGAAGTGGTTCCTCCAGAGAGGATGGGGCTGAAGAACCAACCCGGAGAGGATCCTCATGGGCTATGTCCACTACATGCTTTCCTTTGAAGAGTTTGTGATCCACTATAAATACCTGCAGCTCCTCGGACAACCCCTAAGTAATCTCACCTAGTTCTGGATGCTGAGAGACCATCATTCCATAAATGAGGGATGGTAAAACAATGGACTTGCTGGAGGAGGCACTGCCAGCATGAGCAGCTGATAGAGCCTATTTATACGCATTGTTTGGATCATATCCCCGTGCTTGTTTGCATTATTTTATGTACAAGATTACTGGTTTCCAGTGTTTTTGTATTTCAGGGCAAAACAAGGGCCTAAGTCGGATACGCGCTAACAGGCAGCATTTAGGACGCGCAGCACACAACCTGCGGAGCTAGCGGCGCAAACAGAAGAAATGGCGAGAGACAGCAGAGTTGCGCCGAACAATGCGCTAAGCAGTATGCCGTGTGCCAAGCGCAGAGTCCAGTATTTCCTAATCCTGCCATGACCAGATTTGGAAGTTGCCAAGGATGGACCTCTCGAGCAGTATATAAAGGGGAGGAAGTCTAGGGTTTGAGACATCAATCAGGAGACACACAGAGAGGCAACACCCCACATCAGAGGGCCACGAGAGAGCGAGAGAGCGGCAATCTGGAAAACACACGGACTTATTGAGAGGACTTGCGCCAGCCGACTGCGCCCGCCAAGACTACAACCTGCACGCACTGTTTGCTATTGTTCTCTTGGATACTCTAGTTATTATTTACTGTTTTTATGATGTTTACCACTAGCATGTCTAGCTAAACACTTAAGTATCGGTTGGACATGAATCTATGAGTATTTCCTTTGAGACTTGCGCTTAATGCATAGCTTGCTTGCTTATATTAATTCTGTGCACATTACTGGCAGCTTGTTGCATGAGTAGGGGAAGCCTTGAACCGCAATCTTACTCTTGTCGCTTGTTGTTGTCTGTTAAACTAGTTGAATATCCTGACGGTGCCAACTAGGAGTAACGCGCTAGGATAGGCAATTACTACCTTGATCGGATCCGTAGTTGTTTAAGTCTAGTGCAAGAATTAATAGCACATGAACTTTGATCGGAACATGCGCACATGTTAGGAAGCCTTGACCGGATACTAACTTAAGTAAAATCAAGCTATAGACATTTAGAGTCGATGATAAGGAATGCACTCATAGAGGATTGTCTGCGCCGATACTTCTCATAGTCGTAGTATCTAATCTCTATTGCCTGCGCACGTGTGCATTTCCCTGCGTTTTACAACTGTTTACTTGCGCACTACGCAACCCAATCACTCACCTCCCAATCTTCGTAAGTGTAGGTCACTGGCTAGAACTGAACTACTTGCTCCCTGTGGAGATCGACCCTTACTTAACCGCTGTACTAGTGGAAGAGGAAGGAAAATTTGACACGCACAACGACGCGCGATCAAATTTTGGCGCCGTTGCTGGGGAGCAACACAGCTAAGTTCTAGTTAGTTTACGTTTTTCCCTTTTAGTAACTAGTTATTTCAGTTTGTTTTGTTTTTGTTGTTGTTTCTGACAGCGCGCAATCACCATCAGCCTGCGCAACCTTGAAACAGTTGCGCTGCGCAGATTCTAGTTGCGCACTGACAGACGCAGCAGCATTAGTTATCTTTTAATTTCGTTTCCTTTGAGATATAGAACAGGTTATGGAGGATAACAGTGTCGTAGGAGACAACTTGGGGGACAGAACCCAGAGGAAGCAAGAGCACATAACCGCGCAGCCTTGTTCAGAGAGGAAGTGCAGCGCGAGGTTGAAGCAAGGATGGCCGCTGAATTGTACAATGCGCCACCCGCGCGACAAGCTGCGCGACGCAGAACAGTGCGCGAGATGTCAGCCCCTATCACTGTTAACCAGCCATGGTGCATCGTGCTTCCACCAGACGGTCATTTCGAGCTAAGGAGCTCGCTCATCCATCACATGCCCAAGTTCCACGGGATGAACAATGAAAATCCAGTCAAGCATGTGCGAGAGTTCCTAGTCATATGCGAGAACATGAAGACCGAAGGGGAGAGCGATGAGGCGCTGAAGATGAAGGCATTCCCATTTTCGTTGTGTGACACAGCCAGACATTGGTTGATGAACTTACCCGCAGGATCAATTCACACATGGGAGCAGCTGCAGAAGAAGTTCCTGGATAAATTCTATCCCGCAGCAATGATCGCGCTACTCAGGAGGGAATTGGCCGCGCTAAGGCAGAGCGCAGGAGAGTCTCTGTCAGAGTATTACGAGCGTTTCAGGGAGCTAGAGGCCAACTGCTACAATCATGGCCTACCCCAGAATGTGCTGATAGAGAACTTCCTAAATGGATTGCTGCCCATGGAGCTGAGATTATTGAACGCATGCGCAGGAGGCGACATTTGCAACATGTACCCAGAAGACGCGTGGCAGCTGATAGAAGACTCTGCTGGTCAGGTACGACATCAGCTAACACTTGAAAATAGTCGTGCTCGTTCTGTGCATCAGGTAGAAACAAGCGCTGAGATCAAGGAAATGAAGCCCATGCTGCAGAAGTTGATGAGTGCGCAGAGCGCACAACCAGTTGCGCCAAAGGTATGTGAATTCTGCAGGTCCACCGAACACAAGACTGATGAATGTCCCACACTATTTGAGGAATCTGGAGATGTCAATGCTCTCGGAGGATGCGACAACAGAGGACCACCAAGGCAGAATCAGCCGCGTTTTGGACTGGCAGCAAATGGATTCAGATGGAAGGAGGAGAACAATTTCCAGAGGCAGCCCACAGATCAGCGCGCGCCGCAGCAGACGCAACAAGCTGCGCCCTACAATCCACCGCATCGCCGCACTGACGCACCAGCGCATAACAACCAGCAACCAAGGCGATCTTTGGAAGATATCGTGGGGCAGCTAGCAGACACAGTACGCAAGAATGACGAGAAGTATGACAAGAGGTTCGAGTCCATTGAAAAGCAGCTATCACAGATCGCAACCACGGTATATGAGCTGAAAAAGAGCGATGGCAACCTGCCTTCGCAAGTGATTCAGAACCCCAAAGGAGGAGTCAATGCAGTGACACTGAGGACTGGGCGCACAATAGGAGCAGAACAGACCATGAAGGCGCCCGCGCAACCAGTTGCGCAAGTCCCGGATCCAGCAGAACAGAATGCGCAACCAGAGCAAGAAGCGCAACCAGAAATGCCAGCCACAAGCCAGCAGGGCGAAGCGCCAGGTATAACACAAATAAACGACAAGGGCACGAATCGCACTAATATACCTGCACCTTTTCCTGTGCAGGCACCATCGGCTAGAAAGTAAGCGCTGGACAAGGAGCTATACGAGTTATTCAGCAAGGTGGAAATCAACATTCCCCTTATCGAAGCAGATTCCCAGGTACGCCAAGTTTTTAAAGTAGCTGTGCACAAACAAGAGGAGAAAAGGCGAATGCGCGCAGGTAATGCTAAATGCGCAAGCCTCAGCCATCGTGCAACATAAGGTACCACCTAAGTGCCGAGACCCAGGTACGTTCACTATCCCTTGCACTTTAGGTAAGACCACAGTGAGCAACTGCATGATTGACTTAGGCGCATCTATCAATTTGTTACCTTATTCCCTATATGCGACATTGCGCCTTGGACCACTAAAGCCTGCAGGTCTCACCATTCAGCTAGCAGATCGGTCTTGCAAACAACCTGCAGGCATGATAGAGGATGTTCTTGTGCGAGTAGGAGAGCTGGTGTTCCCAGCAGATTTTTATGTGCTAGAAATGGAGGGGGAATCAAGCACCAGCAATGCGCAGATCCTACTGGGCAGACCTTTCCTTATGACCGCGCGCACGAAGATAGACGTGTGGAGGGGCACGCTCTCCATGGAGGTAGATGGCGAAGAGATCCATTTCAATATATTCAAGGGGATGCAGCACCCACACGAGGACGCCACAGTGCACGTGATGGACAGCATTGACGATTTAGTCTCAGATGCGCAATGTGCAAGCGCAGCAATAGAACTAGAGCCACTGGCACAGACAGAGTTGGAGGAGCAGGAAGACGAGGAGCTAAGCAGTGCTGAACCAGAACTCAAACAGGTACATGATATAGTTCATATTTGCACTGCCAATAAAATCTTGCCCTCTATTGAACAGGCACCCAAGATCGAGCTGAAGCAACTCCCAGAACACCTCAAATACATTTTCCTGGGAAATGAGGACACCCTGCCAGTAATCATAAAGAAAGGATTAGAAGAGGAGCAGGAAGTGCGTTTACAGCAGGTGCTGCGCAGGAACCAGCGCGCTATAGGATGGACACTGGCAGATCTGCGTGGAGTGAGCCCAGACGTGTGCATGCACAGAATACTATTGGAAGATGGTGCCAAACCATCCAGGGAGGCTCAGCGCAGATTGAACCCAAATATGATGGAGGTAGTGCAGAAGGAGATCTTAAAGTTGCTTGACGCAGGAGTCATTTACCCCATCTCGGACAGCAAATGGGTCAGTCCAGTGCACGTTGTGCCTAAGAAGGGAGGAATCACAGTGGAAGAAAATGCGCAGGGCGAGCTTGTTCCCAAGCGCATACAGACTGGATGGCGCATGTGCATCGACTACAGGAAGCTTAACGCAGTCACGCGCAAGGACCATTTCCCACTACCGTTCATAGATCAGATGCTGGATCGATTAGCAGGTAAGCCTTATTTTTGTTTCTTGGACGGATCTTCAGGGTACAACCAGATACCCATAGCTGCGGAGGATCAGGAGAAGACCACGTTCACCTGCCCGTTCGGTACATTTGCGTTTCGGCGCATGTCATTTGGGCTGTGCAACGCGCCAGGTACGTTCCAACGCCTTGTCATGAGCATTTTCTCTGATATGATTGGTATATGCATAGAAGTGTTCATGGATGACTTTACTGTATATGGAGGTACCTTTGATGCGTGTTTAACTCATCTAGATAAGGTCTTGGCGCGCTGCATTTCTAAGAACCTAGTGCTTATTTATGAAAAATGCCATTTCATGGTAACGCATGGTGTAGTGCTAAGACACATCATCTCAGAGGAGGGGATCAAGGTAGACTGATAGAGGCTATTTGTACGCATTATTTAGATCATAACCCTATGCTTGTTTGCAATATTTTATGAGCAAGATTACTCGTTTCTAGTGTTTTTGTATTACAGGGCAAAACGAGTCTGTGAGTCGGATACGCGCTAAAAGGCAGCGTTCTAGGAGTGAAAGATCCGCCTGCGGAGCTAGCAGCACAAACAGGAGAGAAGTTGGCGAGAGTCAGCAGAGGTGCGCTAGCCGATGCCGTGCGCCAAGCGCAAAGTCCAGTACTGCCTAATCTTGACGTGACCAGATTTGGAAGTTGCCAAAAGTGAGCTTCCCAAGCAGCAAATAAACAAGAGGAAGGCTAGGGCAACGAAAGAGGAGAAACAAGAGACCTTCTGGAGACGCATCAGAGATCACCTAGAGGCACTGCGCAGCAGAACTGGAAAACACACGGACGTGTTGAGAGGATTTGCGCCAGCCGACTGTGCCAGCCGAGAAGACAAGCTGCACGCACTGTTTGCTACTGTTTTCTCAGACACATTAGTCATTATTTACTATTCTATGATGTTTATCACTAGCATGTCTAGCTAAACTCTTAGTGTTGGTTGGGCATGAATCTATGATGTATTTTCTTTGAGACTTGAGCTTAATGCATAGTTTACTTACTTGTATTAATCCTGTGCATACGGAGACAGCCAGTTGCATGAGTAGGGGAAGCCTTGAACCGCAATCTTACTTGTGTTGCTTGCTTGTCATATGTTAAACTAGTTGATAGCTTTACGGTGACAATTAGGAGTAACGAGCTAGGGTGATCAGTTGCTACCTTGAACGGATTCGCAGCTGTTTTAGTCTGTTCTAAGGATTAATAGCACATGAACTTTGAACGGAACATGCGCACGTGTTAGAAAGCCTTGACCGGACACTAACCCAAGTAAACCGAAAACTATAGACGTTTAGAGTCGATGATAAGGAATGCACTCATAGAGGATTGTCTGACCAATGCTTCTCTTAATCATAGTATTTGATCTCTACTGCTTGCGCACGTCTAGTGCAAATTTCCTGCGTTACACTAGTTACTGTTCACTTGCGCATCGCGCATTTCAATCACTCACACACCCCCCCAATCTTCGTAAGTGTAGGTCACTGGCTAGAACTGAACTACTTGCTCCCTGTGGAGATCGACCCTTACTTAACCGCTGTACTAGTGGAAGAGGAAGGAATTATATTTGACGCGCACGACGACGCGCGATCAAATTTTGGTAACTAGTTAGTTTACGTTTTTTTCCTTTTTTTAGTAACTAGTTATTTCAGTTTGTTTTGTTTTCGTTGTTGTTTCTGACAGCGCGCAATCACCATTAGCCTGCGCAACCTTGAAAGAGTTGTGCTGCGCAGATTCTAGTTGCGCACTAACAGACGCAACAACATTAGTTATCTTTTAATTTCATTTTCTTTGAGATTCAGAACAGGTTATGGAGGATAACAGTGTCGTAGGAGACAACTTGGGGGACAAAACCCCAGAGGAAGCAAGAGCACATAACCGCGCAGCCCTGTTCAGAGAGGAAGTGCAGCGCGAGGTTGAAGCAAGGAGGGCCGCTGAAGTGTATCATGCGCCACCCATGCAACAAGCCGTGAGACGCAGAACAGTGCGCGAGATGTCAGCCCCTATCACTGTTAACCAGCCATGGTGCATCGTGCTTCCACCAGGCGGTCATTTTGAGCTAAGGAGCTCGCTCATCCATCACATGCCCAAGTTCCACGGGATGAACAATGAAAATCCAGTCAAGCATGTGCGAGAGTTCCTAGTCATTTGCGAGAACATGAAGACCGAAGGGGAGAGTGATGAGGCGCTGAAAATGAAGGCATTCCCATTTTCGTTGTGTGATACAGCCAGACATTGGTTGATGAATTTACCCGCAGGATCCATTCACACATGGGAGCAGCTGCAGAAGAAATTCCTAGATAAATTCTATCCAGCAGCAAAGATTGCGCTGCTCAGAAGGGAACTGGCCGCGCCAAGGCAGAGCGCATGGAAGTCTCTGTCAGAATATTACGAGCGTTTCAGGGAGCTGGAGGCCAACTGTTACAATCACGGCCTGCCCCAGAATGTGCTGATAGAGAACTTCCTGAATGGGCTGCTTCCCATGGAGCTGCGACTACTGAATGCATGCGCAGGCGGGGACATTTGCAACATGTACCCAGAGGATGCGTGGCAGCTGATAGAAGACTCTACTGGGCAGGTAAGACATCAACTAACGCTTGAAAATAGTCGTGCTCGTTCTGTGCATCAGGTCGAAACAAGCGCTGAGATCAAGGAAATGAAGGCCATGCTGCAAAAATTGATGAGTGCGCAGAGCGCACAACTAGTTGCGCCAAAGGTATGTGAATTCTGCAGGTCCACCGAGCACAAGACAGATGAATGCCCAACACTTTTTGAAGAATCTGGAGATGTCAACGCTCTTGGAGGACGGGACAACAGAGGGCCGCAGAGGCAGAACCAGCCGCGCTTTGGGCTTGCCGCAAATGGATTCAGATGGAGGGAAGAGAACAATTTCCAGAGGCAGTCCACTGATCAGCGCGCGCCACAGCAGACGCAACCAGCTGCGCCCTACAATCCACCGCATCGTCGTAATGACGCACCAGCGCATAACAACCAGCAACCGAGGCGATCTTTAGAAGATATCGTGGGGCAGCTAGCAGACACAGTGCGCAAAAATGACGAGAAGTATGACAAAAGGTTCGAGTCCATCGAAAAGCAGTTATCACAGATCGCAACCACAGTATATGAGCTAAAAAAGAGCGATGGCAACCTGCCTTCGCAAGTGATTCAGAACCCTAAAGGAGGAGTCAATGCAGTGACACTGAGGATTGGGCGCACAGTAGGAACAGAGCAGACCGCGCAGGCGCCCGCGCAACCAGTTGCGCAAGTCCCGGATCCAGCAGATCAGAATGCGCAACCAGAGCAAGATACGCAACCAGAAGCGCCAGCCACAAACCAGCAGGGCAACATGCCAGGTATGACTCAGTCCAGAAACAAGGACATCAATTGTACTAACATACCTGCACCTTTCCCTGTGCAGGCACCATTGGCTAAAAAGGAAGCGTTGGACAAGGAGCTTTATGAGTTGTTCAGCAAGGTGGAAATCAATATTCCCCTCATTGAAGCTATTCGGCAGATTCCCAGGTATGCAAAGTTTTTAAAAGAGCTGTGCACAAACAAAAGGAGGAAGGGCGAATGCGCACAGGTAATGCTAAATGCGCAGGCCTCAGCAATCGTGCAGCAAAAGGTACCACCTAAGTGCCGAGATCCAGGTACATTTACTATTCCATGCACGCTAGGTAAGACCACAGTGAGTAATTGCATGATCGATTTAGGCGCATCCATCAATTTGCTACCTTACTCCCTATATATGACATTGCGCCTTGGACCACTAAAGCCTGCAGGTCTCACCATTCAGCTAGCAGATAGATCGTGCAAACAACCTGCAGGCATGATAGAAGATGTCCTAGTTCGAGTAGGAGAGCTGGTGTTCCCAGCAGATTTTTATGTGCTCGAAATGGAGGGTGAATCAAGCGCCAGCGGTGCGCAGATCCTCCTAGGCAGACCGTTTCTGATGACCGCGCGCACAAAGATAGACGTGTGGAGGGGCACGCTCTCCATGGAAGTGGATGGCGAAGAAATCCATTTCAACATATTCAAAGGAATGCAGCACCCACATGATGACGCCACAGTGCACGCAATGGACAACTTGGATGATTTAGTCACAAATGCGCAATGCGCAAGCGCAACCGTAGGACCAGAGCTACTGACACAGGCAGAGCTGGAGGAGCAAGAGGAAGAGCTGGGCAGTGCGGAACCAGCACCCACACAGGTACGTGATATAGTTCATATTTGCACTGCTAACAAAATCTTGCCCTCTATTGAACAGGCACCCAAGATCGAACTGAAGCAACTCCCAGAGCACCTCAAATACATTTTCTTGGGAGATGAGGACACCCTGCCAGTGATCATCAAGAAAAGATTAGAAGAAGAGCAGGAAGTGCGCTTACAGCAGGTGCTGCGCAAGAACCAGCGCGCCATAGGATGGACACTTGCTGACCTGCGCGGAGTGAGCCTAGACGTGTGCATGCACAAAATACTATTGGAAGATGGTGCCAAACCATCCAGGGAGGCTCAGCGCAGGTTAAACCCAAACATGATGGAGGTAGTACAAAAGGAGATCTTAAAGTTGCTTGACGCAGGAGTCATCTACCCCATCTCGGACAGTAAATGGGTCAGTCCAGTGCACGTTGTGGCTAAGAAGGGAGGAATCACAGTGGAGGAAAATGCGCAGGGCGAGCTAGTTCCCAAGCGCATTCAGACTGGATGGCGAATGAGCATTGCGCCAGAGCCGCCACCAGATGCACCAGAGGGAGAACTGGAACCTATTGCTTACATTTCTTCTTCCTCTTCATCTACCCTCGTTACTGCAGACTTCTCACATATTATCCATGCTGACTACCCTTCTCACCCTTTGCGCAGGACCAAGAAAAACACAACACATACACACGCGCAGGGTCACTCAGGAGCAAAAGTGGGGGAGGTCGCTGGCACACATTTGGGCACGTAACGAGGTACAGTCGAGCCAACGACGTTAAACAAAGGCACTTGTCGGGAGGTAACCCGATATGTTTTTCTTTCTTATGTTCTTTATTTTTGCATTACATGCATGTGTGCGCTCTCCATGCGCTTGCGCTTGAGTCGTGGGGACGCGTCTCTGTTCAAGTGTGTGGGGGGGGGGGGGGGGGGGCGTTACATTCACTTTTCACGTTTTTGAGCATTTTAGTGTAGCTTAGTTTAAGTTAAAGAGAATAGTAGCAGTAGTGCGCTAGAGTACAGGATGCGCATGCGCTCCCGCTTGTTTTGCGCTATCCATATTGCGTGCGCTGCTATCTACTGTTTTAGTATAATTTTTTCATTTTTTTGCTCCTGTTAGTCGGGATATGCAGGGGATGTGGAGTTGACAGAAATGCTCCAGAGAGGCGGTTAGTCGCTTTTTCTTCGAAGGCAAGGTATATGGTAGAGAGCGTCAGTGGAGGCCGGTGCTTCGCAGCCTTCGGAACAAAAGAGCGCGCTCAGTCACGCAGATGCCAAAGGTGAAATACCCATAGCGTGGCGAGGGGGGAAAACAGACCACCTTCTCTCTGGAAATCGAGCTAAGGAAGGCAGGCGCGGATGTAAACGCGTGCGCTGACCTGCGCAGACAGACCAAAGGAGAGAGAGCGGGGCGAGTTCCATAGCTGCTATCCGAAGGCTAAGACTGGAACTGCTCTGGGAATGTAAGAAATTTGTACAAAAGAAAAATACCAGCAGATGATACGCGCTACAAAAGAATCAGCATGCGCACAAGCATCAACATGCGCAAAGACCATAAGGAAATCATCAGAAAGCTCAGGTTCCCAGGAAGTGCGCGGTAGAATCACGCACTGGAAGAAGCTACGTTATCCACCATATACCTATCTTCGGAGTAGGAGCTGGCAGCCTGGAGCCTAAGAAGAGCTATCTCCCAGCCATCCAAAAATCTTCATCCCGGCTGAGAGGTAATGAATTTCGAAATTATTATATTAGAACTGTTCAGTGCAGTTGTGCGCAGGTGATAGAGCAGTACGAGTTGAGCAATTGTGCATTTGCATCAGAGTGCAAGACTGTGCGCTAAACTCCAGAAGAGGTAATTGTATCCGCGCTTCAGTGCTTGTTCGGGACGAACAAGGGGCAAGTGTGGGGGGTTTGATAGAGGCTATTTGTACGCATTATTTAGATCATAACCCTATGCTTGTTAGCAATATTTTATGAGCAAGATTACTCGTTTCTAGTGTTTTTGTATTACAGGGCAAAACGAGTCTGTGAGTCGGATACGCGCTAACAGGCAGCGTTCTAGGAGTGAAAGATCCGCCTGCGGAGCTAGCAGCACAAACAGGAGAGAAGTTGGCGAGAGTCAGCAGAGGTGCGCTAGCCCATGCGCTAGCCGATGCCGTGCGCCAAGCGCAAAGTCCAGTACTGCCTAATCTTGACGTGACCAGATTTGGAAGTTGCCAAAAGTGAGCTTCCCAAGCAGTAAATAAACAAGAGGAAGGCTAGGGCAACGAAAGAGGAGAAACAAGAGACCTTCTGAAGACGCATCAGAGATCACCTAGAGGCACTGCGCAGCAGAACTGGAAAACACACGGACGTGTTGAGAGGATTTGCGCCAGCCGACTGCGCCAGCCGAGAAGACAAGCTGCACGCACTGTTTGCTACTGTTTTCTCAGACACATTAGTCATTATTTACTATTCTATGATGTTTATCACTAGCATGTCTAGCTAAACTCTTAGTGTTGGTTGGGCATGAATCTATGATGTATTTTCTTTGAGACTTGAGCTTAATGCATAGTTTACTTACTTGTATTAATCCTGTGCATACGGAGACAGCCAGTTGCATGAGTAGGGGAAGCCTTGAACCGCAATCTTACTTGTGTTGCTTGCTTGTCATATGTTAAACTAGTTGATAGCTTTACGGTGACAATTAGGAGTAACGAGCTAGGGTGATCAGTTGCTACCTTGAACGGATTCGCAGCTGTTTTAGTCTATGTTCTAAGGATTAATAGCACATGAACTTTGAACGGAACATGCGCACGTGTTAGAAAGCCTTGACCGGACACTAACCCAAGTAAACTGAAAACTATAGACGTTTAGAGTCGATGATAAGGAATGCACTCATAGAGGATTGTCTGACCAATGCTTCTCATAATCATAGTATTTGATCTCTACTGCTTGCGCACGTCTAGTGCAAATTTCCTGCGTTACACTAGTTACTGTTCACTTGCACATCGCGCATTTCAATCACTCACACACCACCCCCCAATCTTCGTAAGTGTAGGTCACTGGCTAGAACTGAACTACTTGCTCCCTGTGGAGATCGACCCTTACTTAACCGCTGTACTAGTGGAAGAGGAAGGAATTATATTTGACGTGCACGACGACGCGTGATCAAATTTTGGTAACTAGTTAGTTTACGTTTTTTTTCCTTTTTTTAGTAACTAGTTATTTCAGTTTGTTTTGTTTTCGTTGTTGTTTCTGACAGCGCGCAATCACCATTAGCCTGCGCAACCTTGAAACAGTTGCGCTGCGCAGATTCTAGTTGCGCACTAACAGACGCAACAACATTAGTTATCTTTTAATTTCATTTTCTTTGAGATTCAGAACAGGTTATGGAGGATAACAGTGTCGTAGGAGACAACTTGGGGGATAAAACCCCAGAGGAAGCAAGAGCACATAACCGCGCAGCCCTGTTCAGAGAGGAAGTGCAGCGCGAGGTTGAAGCAAGGAGGGCCGCTGAAGTGTATCATGCGCCACCCATGCAACAAGCCGTGAGACGCAGAACAGTGCGCGAGATGTCAGCCCCTATCACTGTTAACCAGCCATGGTGCATCGTGCTTCCACCAGGCGGTCATTTTGAGCTAAGGAGCTCGCTCATCCATCACATGCCCAAGTTCCACGGGATGAACAATGAAAATCCAGTCAAGCATGTGCGAGAGTTCCTAGTCATTTGCGAGAACATGAAGACCGAAGGGGAGAGTGATGAGGCGCTGAAAATGAAGGCATTCCCATTTTCGTTGTGTGATACAGCCAGACATTGGTTGATGAATTTACCCGCAGGATCCATTCACACATGGGAGCAGCTGCAGAAGAAATTCCTAGATAAATTCTATCCAGCAGCAAAGATTGCGCTGCTCAGAAGGGAACTGGCCGCGCCAAGGCAGAGCGCATAGGAGTCTCTGTCAGAATATTACGAGCGTTTCAGGGAGCTGGAGGCTAACTGTTACAATCACGGCCTGCCCCAGAATGTGCTGATAGAGAACTTCCTGAATGGGCTGCTTCCCATGGAGCTGCGACTACTGAATGCATGCGCAGGCGGGGACATTTGCAACATGTACCCAGAGGATGCGTGGCAGCTGATAGAAGACTCTGCTGGGCAGGTAAGACATCAACTAACGCTTGAAAATAGCCATGCTCGTTCTGTGCATCAGGTCGAAACAAGCGCTGAGATCAAGGAAATGAAGGCCATGCTGCAAAAATTGATGAGTGCGCAGAGCGCACAACTAGTTGCGCCAAGTAAACCGAAAACTACTTGTGTTGCTTACTTATCATATGTTACTTGTGTTGCTTGAGTAGGGGAAGCCTTGAACCGCAATCTTACTTGTGTTGCTTGCTTGTCATATGTTAAACTAGTTGATAGCTTTACGGTGACAATTAGGAGTAACGAGCTAGGGTGATCAGTTGCTACCTTGAACGGATTCGCAGCTGTTTTAGTCTATGTTCTAAGGATTAATAGCACATGAACTTTGAACGGAACATGCGCACGTGTTAGAAAGCCTTGACCGGACACTAACCCAAGTAAACCGAAAACTATAGATGTTTAGAGTCGATGATAAGGAATGCACTCATAGAGGATTGTCTGACCAATGCTTCTCATAATCATAGTATTTGATCTCTACTGCTTGCGCACGTCTAGTGCAAATTTCCTGCGTTACACTAGTTACTGTTCACTTGCGCATCGCGCATTTCAATCACTCACACACCCCCGCCCCCCAATCTTCGTAAGTGTAGGTCACTGGCTAGAACTGAACTACTTGCTCCCTGTGGAGATCGACCCTTACTGAACCGCTGTACTAGTGGAAGAGGAAGGAATTATATTTGACGCACACGACAACGCGCGATCATAGACAAAGCTAAGATAGACCTTATTTCTAATTTACCTTATGCCACTAGCGTGCGCGATGTGAAGTCATTCCTCGGGCACGCTGGGTTTTACAGGCGCTTTATCAAAGACTTCTCTAAAATCTGTATTCCCCTGTCTAACCTCTTGCAAAAAGATGTGTGCTTCGATTTTAGTGATGAGTGCAGGGCCGCATTTGATAAGCTTAAGGAGGCGCTGACCAGTGCACCAGACTGGAACCTGCCATTTGAACTGATGTGCGACGCAAGCGATTATGCAGTAGGTGCAGTCCTGGGGCAGCGAGTGGACAAGAAACCGCACGCCATCTATTATGCATCGCGCACACTGGACGCTGCGCAGAGGAACTACACCACCACGGAGAAGGAGCTTCTGGCAATTGTGTTTGCGCTAGAGAAGTTCCGTGCATACGTTCTAGGCGCCAGGGTCATCATATACACAGACCACGCAGCCATCCGTTACCTGATGTCCAAGAAGGAAACTAAGCCGCGCCTGATGCGCTGGGTGGTCCTACTGCAGGAATTCGACCTGGAGATCAAAGACAAGAAGGGCACGGAGAAAACGGTTGCGGACCACCTGAGCAGGATCGTGAAGAAGGAGGAGCCAGGGCAGATCACTGAGACATTTCCTGACGAGCATCTGATGGCGCTGACAGGTAAAGTACCATGGTATGCGCACATTGCGAATTACCTGGTCACAGGTACGTTCCCTCCGCATTTCAATAAAACGCAGTGCATGAGATTGAAACATGAGTCCAAGCATTATCTTTGGGATGATCCTTATATGCTCAGAATAGGACCTGATCAGATGTTAAGGCGCTGCGTGCCTGACCATGAATTTAACTCTGTTTTGATGTTTTGTCATGCGCACGCATGTGGGGGACACTTTGGTCCCAAGCGCACCAGCAGGAAGGTCCTGGACTGCGGATTTTATTGGCCGCACCTATTTAGAGACGCATATGACTATTGCAGGAATTGTGATAGGTGCCAGCGCACAGGAGGCATATCAGCGCGCAACGAGATACCGCAGACGCCAATTCTAGTGGATGAAGTGTTTGATATATGGGGAATTGACTTCATGGGGCCATTTCCTCTGTCTGCAGGATACGAGTACATATTGGTCGCGGTGGATTACGTCTCCAAATGGGTCGAAGCTAAGGCCACACGGAAGGATGATGGTAAGACGGTCGCTGAGTTTCTGAAAACTAACATCTTTTGCAGGTACGGGGTGCCTAAGGCAATCATCAGCGACCAGAGGACGCACTTTTGCAACAGGATCGTGGCGCAAGTTTTCAAGCATTACGGAGTGCGCCACAAGACGTCCACTGCTTATCATCCTCAGACAAATGGACAGGCCGAGGTCTCCAACCGAGAGATCAAGCGCATTCTGGAGAAGACTGTGAGCCATCGCGCAAGGATTGGAGCCAGCGCCTGGACGATGCGCTGTGGGCATACCGCACTGCACATAAGACGCTAATCGGGACTTCACCGTTTCGGTTGGTCTACGGAAAAGCATGCCACCTGCCAGTAGAGCTAGAGCACAAAGCATATTGGGCCTTACGCATTTGCAACCTGAATCTGGATGAGGCCGGCAAGGAGCGCGCGTTTGAGCTCAGCGAGTTAGAAGAGTTGCGCCTGGATGCCTATGAGGGACTGCGCGATTACAAGGAGCGGACAAAGGCATTTCATGACAAGCATATCCTCAGACGCACTTTTGCGCCAGGAGACCAGGTATTATTATTCTCATCACGCCTGAAGCTTATGCCTGGAAAGCTGCGCAGCAAATGGACTGGACCGTACACAGTCACCTAGGTCTTCCCCTATGGAACAATCGAATTAGAAAACGAGCACCGGCATCGTTTTCAGGTGAATGGGCAGAGAGTCAAAAGGTATCTCGGAGAACCTTGGGATGGTACAACGCGCGACATTGAGTTGGCAGAACCAGTAATAACAGATGCGCCAACTGCCGCGCCAGAGGCACCACCAGATGCACCAGAGGGATAACTGGAGACTATTGCTCACATTTCTTCTTCCTCTTCATCTACCCTCGTTACCGCAGACTTCCCACATATTATCCATGCTGACTATCCTTCTCACCCTTTGCGCAGGACCAAGAAGAACACAACACATGCACAGGCGCAGGGTCACTCAGGAGCAAGAGTGGGGGAGGTCGTTGGCACACATTTTGGCACGTAACGAGGTACAGTCGAGCCAACGACGTTAAACAAAGGCACTTGTCGGGAGGTAACCCGACTCGTTTTACTTTTACATGTTTTTCTTTTAGTTTTTCTAGTGTCTTTTAGTTAGTTTAGGACTTGTAGTTTTTAGTCGAGCAGCAGTGCGCAGGTCCGTGCATCTAGAGCTGCGGGGGGGAGCGCTTATTTCTTTAGGGTGGTGTCCATTTTCCTTTATATGCTGAACTTTATTTTGATATTCTGTTGCTATATTTGTGTGCTGAACTCTTGTGCTACATATTTTATGTCCCTATGCTATATTTGCACTGCTTTGACTATTTGTTCTTCATTTTTCTTTTGCTTGCATGCGTGTGCGCTTCCTCCGTGCGCTTGAGCTTGAGTCGTGGGGACACGTCTCGGCTTAAGTGTGGGGGGGGGGAGCGCTACACTTACATTTCGCGTTCTTTGAGCTTTATAGTGTAGCTTAGTTTTATTGAAGGAAACAGTAGCAGTAGTGCGCTTGTGTGCGAGTTGCGCGCACTGTTCAGCTTGTTTGCGCTATCCATATTGCGCCGTGCGCTATCAACTGTGTTTAGTATATTTTTTTCGTTTTTTCTGCTCCTGTTAGTTGGGATATACAGGGGATGTGGAGTTGACAGAAACGCTCTAGAGAGGCGGTTAGTCGTTCGCGCTTCAGAGGAGAGGTATATGGTCGAGAGCGCGAGTGGAGGCCTGTGCTTCGTGACCTTCGAAACAAGAGAGCGCGCTCAGTCACGCAGATGCCAAAGGCGAAATACCCAAAGCGTGGCGAGGTGGGAAAACAGACCACCTTCCCTCTGGAAATTGAGCTAAGGAAGGCGGGCGCGGGTGTAAACGCGTGCGCCGACCTGCGCAGATAGACCAAGGAGGGAGAGCGGGGCGGTGTTCCATAGCTGATCCGGAGGCCGAGACTGGAACCGTTCTGGGAAAGATAGGAACCATAAACGAAGCTGTACAAAAGAAAAAATGCCAGCAGATGATATGCGCTACAAAAGAATCAGCATGCGCACAATAAGTACCAGCGAGCGCAAAAAACCACAGAAAATCATCAAAAGGCTCAAGTTCCCAGGAAGAGCGCGGAAGAATCACGCTCGGGAAGAAGCTTGCGCTGTTAACCATATACCCGTCCTCGGAGTGAGAGCTGACAACCTGGAGCCTATGAAGAGCTATCTCCCAGCCATCCAAAATTTTCATCCCAGCTGAGAGGTAATGAATTGCGAAATCACTATACTTAAACTGTTGACAGCCGATGTGCGCAGGAGGAAGTGCAGCGCAAGGTGATCAGTAGTGCAGAACGCGCCAGAGTGCAAGACTGTGCACTAGACTCCAGAGAGGTAATGGTATCCGTGCTTGAGTGCTTGTTCAAGGACGAATAAGGGGCAAGTGTGGGGGGTTTGATAGAGCCTATTTATATGCATTGTTTGGATCATATCCCCGTGCTTGTTTGCATTATTTTATGTACAAGATTACTAGTTTCCAGTGTTTTTGTATTTCAGAGCAGAACAAGGGCCTAAGTCGGATACGCGCTAACAGGCAGCATTTAGGACGTGCAGCACACAGCCTGCGGAGCTAGCGGCGCAAACAGAAGAAATGGCGAGACACAGCAGAGTTGCGCCGAACAATGCGCTAAGCAGTATGCCGTGCGCCAGGCGCAGAGTCTAGTATTTCCTAATCCTGCCATGACCAGATTTGGAAGTTGCCAAGGATGGACCTCTCGAGCAGTATATAAAGGGGAGGAAGTCTACGGTTTGAGACATCAATCAGGAGACACACAGAGAGGCAACACCCCACATCAGAGGGCCACGAGAGAGCGAGAGAGCGGCAATCTGGAAAACACACGGACTTGTTGAGAGGACTTGCGCCAGCCGACTGCGCCCGCCAAGACTACAACCTGCACGCACTGTTTGCTATTGTTCTCTTGGATACTCTAGTTATTATTTACTGTTTTTATGATGTTTACCACTAGCATGTCTAGCTAAACGCTTAAGTATCGGTTGGACATGAATTTATGAGTATTTCCTTTGAGACTTGCGCTTAATGCATAGCTTGCTTGCTTATATTAATTTTGTGCACATTACTGGCAGCTTGTTGCATGAGTAGGGGAAGCCTTGAACCGCAATCTTACTCTTGTCGCTTGTTGTTGTCTGTTAAACTAGTTGAATATCCTGACGGTGCCAACTAGGAGTAACGCGCTAGGATAGGCAATTACTACCTTGATCGGATCCGTAGTTGTTTAAGTCTAGTGCAAGAATTAATAGCACATGAACTTTGATCGGAACATGCGCACATGTTAGGAAGCCTTGACCGGACACTAACTTAAGTAAAATCAAGCTATAGACATTTAGAGTCGATGATAAGGAATGCACTCATAGAGGATTGTCTGCGCCGATACTTCTCATAGTCATAGTATCTAATCTCTATTGCCTGCGCACGTCTGGTGCATTTCCCTGCGTTTTACAACTGTTTACTTGCGCACTGCGCAACCCAATCACTCACCCCCCAATCTTCGTAAGTGTAGGTCACTGGCTAGAACTGAACTACTTTCTCCCTGTGGAGATCGACCCTTACTTAACCGCTGTACTAGTGGAAGAGGAAGGAATTAATTTGACGCGCACAACGACGCGCGATCAGCAGCCACCAGGGGAAACATCACACTACCTAGGCTAATTTTTCTTCGTTTTCCAATGGAGTGTAGAAGGTTAGCAAAGGACCTGCTAACCTTTCCCCTGTGGGAGCTGGGAATCCAGTTTCTAA
This sequence comes from Umbilicus rupestris, assembly GCA_963678935.1. Classification (NCBI taxonomy): domain Eukaryota; kingdom Viridiplantae; phylum Streptophyta; class Magnoliopsida; order Saxifragales; family Crassulaceae; genus Umbilicus; species Umbilicus rupestris. The sequence continues at coordinate 3,770,393 of OY787619.1, forward strand.
TGCCCAGGTTGTACAACAGGGCATTTTTGGAGGTGAGTTCAGCAGCACTGAGATTTGGTCCACCCCAAGACAAGCACACTCCTCCCGTGAGGACTCTAGCCAACACCTCTTGTTTCACATTTGTGGGCTCTCTAGCATCACTGTCTATCTCAAGAAATTCATCTATTTTCTCAGGGGTGATTACTACTTTCTTACCCCGCACCCAGCTCTGTCCAAAAATATCCCCTTCTTCCTCACCAAATTTCTCTTCCATGTTGACTATAAATTCCCTGACTAGTGACGTATTGAATCCGTACGGGTAAGTGAGGGACGTGAGTAAATTTACCTCAGCAAGGAGCTGGACAATGGATGCAGATTTGTATTTGTCCAGGTCCAGTCTCTTCTCTGTCACAATGTGCTTCCTCTCTACTGAGCTCCAGGATTGAGAGGCGTTCTTGTTTCTGAACCATATTCCTCCGATAGTGACTGCAACAATGTCATCTTCTTCACAGGGCTTCAGAACCACAGGTCTTCTCTCGGAAGGTTCTCCTGTAGCATCCTCACTGGACTCCTCTTCGTCACTACTGGAATTAGGAATGATGATTGGAGCTTTTCCTTTGTCCGAGGGAGTAGGAGGATGTGCTGCAGCAGATTCTTGTTCAAGCCCTTCAGCTTCCATCTCCTCCCCTTCTCCTTCTATCCCTGGGGATTTGACAGGTGATCTGCAGCTCTCTTCAGTGTGGCCTGTCACAGCAACCTCTGCAGCTTGTACTTCTCTTAAGGCTTCTTCAAATAATTCCTCTTCATCCACTGTTGCTGCACTAGAGGTAGGCTCCCCATCACGGACTCGATGCCTCCTTTTCAGCGAGGTTTGTTCCTGAGGAGAAGGAGCGTTGTGAGACACAGGCAGAGGTGCGGGCTCCCAGACCACCAAGTCTAACCGCTGAGAAGGGGCTTCATTGCGGAGCATGGACCTCCTTTCCGTCCTGCCTTGCCGTGCTGCAGCCAGATTTCTCTTCAGACCGCGAGTCTTCACCATTGTCAGATATGATGATGCAAAATGGCAGTGTTTGACAAAACTAGCACAAGTGATCAAGGAGCAGCTACAGCAGGGGATGCTATAGCAGAAGCTTGTTCAGGTGAGAGCAGCAATCTGGGAGCTGGAGGAGTTCGAGCAGAAGAGGCAGGTTGATCTGAGTATGCGATTTGGGGGAAGCTTCACCAGAATGAGCCCTAAAATTTGATTTTACCCGCTATTTTTTTCTTTTTATATGAGATTCTGGGCTCACGTGCCCTGCATGTGCATCTCTCAATCTTTAGCAACCAGATTATTTGAACAAGCTTCGTCAGGCCAGGTTGCTATAGCAGGCAGAAGCTGGTACTCCTACACATCCAGGATAACACCTTTGTATGGAGGATCCTCGTGAGACTCTGATAATTATTTCTTTAACCACACTTGAGTTTGTCTTAATTTCCTCCTCTTCTGACCCTCAAGTTCCTGGTCTATTCGCCTCTCACATTTGAGCTTCCACAGTTTCAGAGTTTCTACCCCCTTATTTTTCAGTTTGTTGCCTTTGGGTTTCCATATCTGATTTTTCTTTGATACTCTCTTGCTTGCTCCATCCCAGTGTGCTGGTTTCTCTATTATTTTGACTCTCCATTTCAGTTCTGATCGTTGATGAAAATTGCCAAGATAAGCTGAGGTGCAGGAGATCTGACAGTGATCGTTGAGCTTAGATTTCCTCCTTCTGAAGTTACCCCTGCTCCTGGTAACTCTTCTATGCATCAGAGGATCCTGCAAGCTGAAATATTTTCGTTTAGGACCTTTCTCCTTTCCACAGGGCTGTGGATTGCCTCCTTTGTGAAGCTGGGCATTTGATTCAGGAGGTTGATACAGTGGTTGCTGAAGCACTTCCTGGTTCAGATTGACAGTTAATTCTTCCTCCATCAGTTTCTGGCAGAGTCCACCTTTCTCTTCACTATCCTCGATTTTCTTTGTTTCTACAGCCTTAACAAAGACTGGTTTACCAGAGGATTCCTCACCTATATATCCCAGGCCCATTCTTCCTCCTCCAAATCTTTGATATGACAGAATTTCATCCAGTATATTTTTCTAAGGATCAATTGTTGGAGGAACACTGGCAGCAGGGTTCTTGAAGGCAGCTTCTCCTTTCTTCTGTAGGTTGACTGGTCTACTGAGTGTTGACAATCTCTCAAGCAACTCCTCCCTCTCTTCTTCCAGATGGTTGACTCTGTCATTTAAAGTTTGGTTTACTTTCAGGGCATCCTCACATTGGCGAAGAATGTCTTGCAGATTTTCCAACATGTTGTGAGTATAGTCATTTTCTTCTTCGCTATCTGAGACATCAATCTCATAATTGAACTCATTCTTTATTGCTGTTTCAGATTCATAAGCGGATACACTAGCTAACACAATAACATTTTCTTCATCGCTTTCCTCAGAGTCACTCCAAGTTGCTGTTAGTGACTTGTTGTCTTTCTTGTCCGAGTCTTTGGCTTGCTTGCTAGGACACTCAGCTTCTCTGTGACCCTTACCCCTCACAGTTCCAGCACTGAATCCCTTTTCTTCTTTCTTTCTTTTCTTCTTCCTCTTCAGCTGATTCTTTGCTCTTTCTCTGATATCCTCCACCTCTTCTGGATTGTCTTCGAGAAGTTGAGGTCTGCCCTGACCTTGTTCCCATGTTTTTCAAGAGCTTTCCGAGATTTTTTACCAGCAGACCCAGTTGATCATCAACTGAGGGTTTCTTTTCATCTGTTTCAGCCTTCAATCCAACATCAGTGCTTTTGTGAGGAGCATCTACTTTGACTAACTTCATCTCAAACTGTTTGAGCGATCCAATTAATTCTTCCAGCCTCATGTGTCTGACATTTTGAGCTTCTTCAATGGCAGTCACTTTCATGTCAAATCTTATGGGCAATGATCTGAGTACCTTCCTAATCAGCTTCTCTTCAGGGATTGGTTCTCCAAGAGCATGGGCTTCATTTGCCAGGTCACACAGTTTTGCATTGAACTCAGTGATCATCTCCTCTTCTAACATGCTCAAATTTTCAAACTGCGTAGCAACAATCTGTAATCTTGACAACTTTACTTTATCAGTTCCTTCATGGGCAGTTTGCAGGATCTCCCAAGCTTGCTTGGCCATATCACAGTTTGATATCAACCTGAAATTGTTAGCATCAACCGTAGCAAAGATAGCATTCAGAGCCTTTGAATTACCAGTTGCTTCAGCTCCCTCTTCGGCAGCCCATTGTTCTTTAGGTTTTATCCGTGTAACTCCCTGTTCGTCCATGGTGATCGGAGGAGACCACTGGACCACAATAGCTCTCCAGGTCTTCTCATCAATGGCTTTGAGAAAGGCCTTCATCCTAGCCTTCCAAATATCCGTAGTTGCTCTCTTCCAACAATGGAGGCCTGCTCGTACTCTGTCCTTCCTTCATTGTTCCTTGACTTCTTCAGAGACGATGTAGGAACTTTTACTCTGTGTGTTGAGCTTCCGCTCTGATACCAATTGAATTTGCAGCGCCTCTAATAAACTGATTTGTGAACAAGCAGTTGCTACAGCACACTCTTGTTCACCAGTAAACTGCTTCAGCAGAAAAGATCAAGGACACAAGTTTGTTCACCCAGTTCAGCCAAATTACCTACGTCTGGGGAGGACTCTTCTCAGTTCTCAATCCACTATTCTCAAGCTTTCCAAGTACCCACGGTTACAAACCACGCAACCTATGCTACTCAACCTTAGGTGGATCCTCGCACACAATCAGAATAGGCTCTGACTTGTGTCTGCACACCCTCTACTGATATCTATCTAGAATAGCTACTGTCTCCTCGAAACTCAGCCTATTCTAAACAATACTCAAGTTCTACAGGGTTGCTATAGCATCTGCTGTAGCACACAGCTGATGCACAAATTGTCCCCGTCGCTCCAAAGCCTTTTGCTGAGCCGTTCGAACGATTCCACGAGTGCTGCACACTCTGGAATACTCCCCCTCACTCAGTGACCTCTTGTCACTAGCAAGCACTGCCGTCCAGAACCTCGAGTCACTCATCCGTCAGTTCTTTCGCGGCTGCCCTTGATCAACCAACAAGCACCACTGCTTTGAATTGGCTTCCAGATCAAGCTTGGATCAGACTACGCAAGTCCTGATCACCTTCTGCTTCTGTCATCACAGCTCTGCTCTCACGCTCTGCTCTCGGTGATAATCGAAGATCTCGTTCGCACATCAAAATTACTCTCTCGGAAATCTTTGTGTGTTCTCGCTCTCTGCCCTCTTCTTCAATCACCTTCATCGCTCTGAAGGGTCTCACTTATATAGGCGCGTCCACTGCTATCATTATCAGATTATAGTAGTTCCCCTAGCAACATCAATATCTCCTAATTTCTAGGAGATTAGATTAGATTTGAGATTCAAACCAAAACTCCTACTTCAGCTAGGAATCTCCACTCTGGAATATTCTCTGCACCAACTCTGAAACTCCTCTGATGCTCTTCGAAGGACTGCCACACCTTCTTTCCAAAAACAGATTGCTGCTGCACGGACAGACGCTACAGCTCTCCTGAACAAGCTCCCGCTAAAGCTTCTTCCTGCTATAGCTGCTCCCTGTTCACTAGCTTGTTCACTTGTGCTGAACTTTGACTGTAGCTGCATCTTGTTCACTTGCTTGTTCACTTGTGCTGGTTTTGTCAAACACTGCCATACTGCATCATCACAAAGGTTTCCAGACAAAATATGTCAACTCTCCTATCGATTCATGTACTAATAATATAGCTACCATGTTTCGACATCAATCCTATTTGTTCCAATTAACTGCCTCAGACCCATTCATCTTTTTGGCATCTAACCTAGTTTCGTTCTAACATGCAGTCATCCCAATTAATAATCAACAATGGTAAAACGATAGAATGAAGCATAATGGAATTGAAAACATAAACTTGCATTAGACTAAAACTCATGTTTGTACAAATCACATGAAATCAGGTTACAGGCATGGGATCCGTAGGATCCCATAACTAAATAGACTACTCGATACTCATCGGGATTACTACCAATACAAGAATGAAGAGAATAAAGAACGAAGAACCCGTGATGACGATCTTCACTCCAAGCTATCCTCTTCTCTCTTGCCTTCGTTCTCCAAAATCGTCCAACCCTTGTGAACGAGCCCTCGATTCCTATTTATACTGAAAGTCAATTGGGCTGATTTCCAAAATTTATTTGCCCCAAGTCTTCGGTTATACCGTCTCAGGAGCATATAGGCCCCAGCTTTGCCAATATAGTGGCAAATGATGAAGCTGAATCTAGCAATGCTGGTTTCCCTTTGGGTAATACCCAGAGAATCATAATTCTCTTAGAAGAAAAAGATTATTTGTGGCTTGATGAACCTTGGAGGATTATATCCAAATACCTTGAGGAAGAATCTTTCCCAAACAGGACATATAAGTCTAGAAAATTCTATGAAACTATTCTTGCTAATAATGGTTGTGAGATTCGTCATTTCACTACAGCCCAGTCTGAAATTTATAATTTCAGCAAGATTGTGATTAAGAGAGTTATCTCTCAATGATTGGGGATTCTCACCTTAGAAGACTAAAGAATTCTCTTTTGGGCCTGGTAAGCCTCCAGTTAGATATAACTACTAGGATTATATTGATGCATTTGACAATGCCTTGTTATATGAAAATCCAAACCATAAGCACTCTTGGTTTATCAAGATTTGTGCTGAGATTGCAAAGACAGAAATACCTGTCTGGTTCGTTCACTAATGGCAATTTTATGGCACCAAGGAAGATATTCTTCCTAAAGATTATCTAGAGCAATATGCACTATGGGAGAAATATTCTCCAAAGGCAAAAGATCTTTTTAATAAGGAAGGCAGGATTCTGCCTTAGAGAATTATATTCTCTCTTATTTTTTATGGAATTCTCAATCCCATGGATTTGGAAATGGGAACCAATTTTCAGTTATTCGGCGGACTGTATGCCCTGTCTAAAAAGGATTGCTTATAGAAAATTCTGGAATAAGATGGCCAGAATTGATACTGAGACAAAGAAGCCTTATGGAGATAACACAATGTGCCAGATTAGAGATCATATCGAGACTTATCAAGATAAGGACAAAGCCGAGAAAGAGAAAGCTTATAATAGTCTTGGTCTGAAAGCTAAAGCTAAAGCCCCGGACCTCTCCAAAGAGGAAATCATTGATGCTTATCTTTCGTCTTTGAAAAGGGACATCTTCAATGTTGAAGACCATAAATCAGATGAATCCATGAGGACAGTGAAGCTGGGAAATGATCAAGAATCCCAGACAAGTGGCAACAAGGAAGAGCTTGATTCCTTTTTCGAGGATGTTCGTCATGTCATTTTGGATAAATTTCTTGAGGATGATGTCAAGAAAGCGACAAGTGCTTATCTTGCACAACGGAGTAAGGATAAGTCTCAGCCGTAATTTTTGAAAATGTAGTCGCTCCTTTGCAGCTAGATAAAGCCAGAGGACAATCATATTGTCCAAGTCGATGTGTTTTGTGTCTGTCTTTTATGTTGGTGTGGGGCTATTACTAAGTCGGCCAAAGGTCTGTATATAAGTTTATTGTGTGTCTGTACGAGGGAGCTTTTGGGCACTCTCACGAACTCTCCTACTCTCTCTACATCTGTATAATAATTTGGAGCTTGAATAATATCTAGTTTTCTATTTTGAAGAATCATCAGAGAACCTGTAAGTTTTATTTATTTCTGTTTTTAATCTCTGTGTGTGTATGCATGGCTAGCCTTATAGGCTAGAAATCTGTGGTGTCTGAAGACTTTGAATTGATAATCGTAAAAAGCTATTATGTTGTGTTTCTTGTTGTAATGATCCTGTAAGGTGCTGGTGGCTCGTGATTCATGATACTTTGTTGTTTAGTATTGGGTGTGATTGGTTACCCCGAGAATTCATGAAAAGAACGCATGTTTAGAATTTTGGGTTAATTGGTTTTAGGACAGGCCTAGACATAAGATGAATTTAGGACTGGATTCTCCACTGTTTGTTGCCCGTCTGAGCCGAGGTTGGCATTTTAGGATGTTTTCGTGCGGGTTGGTCTCAGTTCCTTTAGGAGTCTTATTGTTTTAGTGACAGTCTAACGGACCAAGGTAATTGCTGACACTGTAGCTGCCTCCATATTTGTTCTGAACATGCTTCTATTTGAGAGATTCTCAACGGGACACCTCTGTCTTAGGATTAGACAGTCTAGGTGCTTGGATGAGTGAGCTGCCCGTGCCGTTTTTTGGTATCAGAGCCACAGGGAAGCAGTATGATAATGGATTATGGTTTGAAATTTGGAGTTTTCACATGCCAGCTGATAAAAATGAATTTACTTCACAGAAAACATACTGTAAAGAACAGTATGAAGGAGGAATATGACCTTCCCCAGAATCTGGATGAATTGAATAAATGGACCATTCCAAAGGTTGAGCCTAGCCTGATTTATAAGTTGGGAACATTTGAGAAAATTGGTTCCCATTTCCAAATCCATGGGATTGAGAATTCCATAAAAAATAAGAGAGAATATAATTCTCTAGGGCAGAATCCTGCATTGCCTTCCTTATTAAAAAGATCTTTTGCCTTTGGAGAGTATTTCTCCCATAGTGCATATTGCTCTAGATAATCTTTAGGAAGAATATCTTCCTTGGTGCCATAAAATTGCCACCAGTGAACGAACCCAGACAGGTATTTCTGTCTTTGCAATCTCAGCACAAATCTTGATAAAACAAAAGTGCTTATGGTTTGGATTGTCATATAACAAGCCATTATCAAATACGTCAATATAATTTCAATAGTTATATCTAACCGGAGCCCTTTATATGACCTTCAAAATTTAATTATTACCTACATTATCTATATCTAGAAGTAAATACTTATTTGAATGACATTCTCGTGATTCTTCAGAATTTGACATTATTGACTTGTTTTCCCTCAAAATTGAAACAAAATTATGAGATGTAAACTATCTCGCGTCATTTCTTTTCTCCATCTAAAAACTCGCACACCCATCCGATCGTTGAGAAAACAGCCAAACGAGTCAGTCTCTGCCTAAATGCATCTCGCCGACATGTGGGCTGTATTCGGTCCTGGCATATCCGGTGCCGTGTTCGGTGCTGGATGGTGGTTTTGGATTGACGCCGTCGTCTGCAGCTCCGTCAAGGTCTCCTTCCTCCATTATCTCCCTGGTGCGCGGCGCCCTTTTTCTTCTATTGCTACTACTCATTTTGATCATCGATTAATAATGGGTGTTAGGGTTTTAATATTCTTTTTTTGGCTTTTGGGTCTGGTATAGGCTTTTTTGCTTCTTTTGCGGCTCTGATGTTCAATTGCGTTAAAAGAGAAGACATTGATTACTCGCCTTATGAAGAAGGAGAGTGGAGGTATATCAATTTCATGTACTTACTTCCTTGAATGCCCTTTTTTTTAAAAAACTGTAATTTGATAAACATTACTGCAAAACTTCAAAAACAATATACAATTAACTTGGTGACCATTTGTTCAACCCATGGTTTCCTTATTAAATTTCAATTGGAATTTCATTGCTGTATATACAAACAAACTCAATCTTTGTTATCTTCTTTTAATGTGAGGTCCAATATGAAGGCTTCTGCATTTTTTTCGTTATTGATTGATGACATTTAGATTTGTGAATGAGAGCTTCATTTGTTGAACTCTGTGTCACAATCTCAATCTTATAATTGGAAAAACAATTGACCAGCTTCCATACCCCAAACTTATATGGTACCAACTGTTTGTCTTGGCCTTTGCATTTTTGTTGCATGAGAATGCATATGCCCGGTATTGTATTTTCCAAAAGAAATTGACTATGTTATTAATGTTTTGACATTAGTAGTAAAATTAAGCTGCAAATTTAAGATAGGTTCGCATCCTTATTCTTGAAGGCGAAGTTCTTCATTACACTTATTGATGCCAGTTATTGGTTGCTGTTTGAATGAGAGAGGACATAGCCATGTAGCTGATTATGAATTATGTTGCAAGTGTTTGTATTGCATCTTCTGCTATTTTTTTTTTGTGGGATGTCTGGCTTTTAAATGGCTTTTGTCAATAATGATCAATAGTATGGGTTTTTTCTTTTGCAAGTCACTTGCTTGATTAGTGGCATACAAAATGAACAAATGTAAGGATGCTGGTAAGTCGCACAACTTAAGATTGTGTCAAGTAAAAAGTTTGTTGACCTAGTAAGTTTACTTGTCAAAAGGCATCATCACCATAGTCATTACTCTAGTAATCTGAACTTATGGGTCAGCTATCAGGCAACATAAGAGCTATCAGTAGGTCTGTTCAACTTTGAGAAAGTCCATACTTATGCATATTTCTCGTTGTCTTTAGAGGATTTGTTGTGCTACACTGCTACTTACAATGTATACTGATTCCTATTGAGTCATTATGTCTCATTTCTGATGCTTTTGGTGATATGCAGGTTAAAGCTGTGGCTTTTTATTGCATATGTTGTGTCGTTTGTCTCTTTGGCTGCATCAGTTGGGTTATTAGTTCAGGATTCTCTAGTTTCTACTGGTCCCTCAGTTTGGACAGGAGCAGCTGGAATTTTACAGTGCGTCTTTGTTTTAATAAGGTCAGTGATTGCTTCTATTTAGCTAAGATATCTCATCTTTGAGACAACCACTACATATACTGAATGTAATCCAAGTTCTGTAAGTATTAAATTTATTGGCAAGGCCCCATACTGGTAATTTGTTGCTCATGCACCTTAAAGACTTAGATAAACATTGACTTGCCTACAGCTCTTTTGTGTAGAGAACATATATATCGAGCAGGAGCCAACATCAGTAAAACTCATAATCAATGGATCCGTGTGAAATACATAAACTCTTTTTGTATGTGTAGATTCTCGACTAGTTCTTCGGTGACAACCAAGTATGCCAACTTTTGTGATCTCTGCATCAGCATCAGCTTCCCAAGCACTTTTTCCCTCTATAATAGAAAAAAAATTTAGAATTACCCCTTCCCGAAGATCAGATTTCACATATACTCCCTTTCCTAAATTCGTTTCTCAAATGCCCCGTATCATATTGAAACCGGTCTTGCCAAAACCGGTCTCTTTAAATTTTTTAAGAGACCGGTCTTGTTAAAACCGGTCTTTTTGAAGAGACCGGTCTTAGTACGACCGATCTCTTTAGCTCATAGACCATTTTGTCCCTCAACATTACAAGTTCATATAAAGAGACCGGTCTTGTTAAGACCGGACTCATTCAAAAGAGGGCATTTGAGAAAGCTTTTCATTAGGGCATATACGAAAACCAATTTCGTACACAGGGTATTTCTAAATTTGTTTCTCTATAATATGATATTCATCAAATCTATTTGTCTTTGTCCAGTTAAAGCTGTTTAATGTAGCTAATGTCTGTTGGTATGACACACTAAGTATATAACTCTCTGAAATTTCTGTATTATTCTCGACTAATGGGGTCGTAGTTGCTTCGAGGAATTTTGATGACCAATATTTAGTTGAAACCTAAGCATTAGCAATTTTACTCCTATTTTCTACCTTGTCGCATTAATTGATTCTAACTTTGCTGTTTTTTACCATAATTGAAGCAACTTGTATACTATGTATTTTGCAGTGGCCTGATATACTGGACAGCCCATTTGGAGTGAGGACGAACATGAAAGAAACTGAAATTGTTGCCACTGGGAGTTTAAATATCGGAGTTAGTTCATCATCTGATTACAATGATCTCATGTGTAGATGTGTAAACAGTTTGTCGGCCTGTTATTGCTAATTATACTGGTATTCAAACGTTGACTAGCCCCTTTGGTTCATAGATTGTATAAAGGCTGTTGATAGCTAGGAAAATGTTGACATAACTTTTAACTCACTGAGAAGTTCCTTAACTTAGATTTGTGTCCTGCTGTCTGACGTGCTCGTTGTGCATATAAATTGGTGCAACAAGTACAATTGATGTAGTGTTTGGTCTCTGTAATTGTTAATTTCAGTGAAAGCAATGTCTGCCAAAAGTAAAGATATTTTCATGGACTTTTAAGTCGGAAAAGGTAGGTTTCATCAAAATTCTAGGGATATTAAACCTTGTCAAGTAGTTTTAGCTCTAATTGATCCCACAAAGTGCTTGTCTAGCCAATTGATGTGCAAAGTTTTAGTTCTAACTCTGTAGATAAACTAGAAATCGCTTGCAAAGTTTTGCCGCCGTATATGTTTTATTCTTGATGGTCAATGTGCTAGTTGGCCATTTGAAGATGTTATTAGTTTTGGATTTATAAGAGCATCTCTAAGGGTGTTATGGAAAATGATTGGCTAAAATATAGTATTGTATTGATTATTATAATTTAGATGATGAAAAACAGTTTGTGCTCCAATGGGATTATGCACAATGATTATGTATATTTAGAAATCAAATTTCAATGGTTATAATTCAAAACCTTATCTTTCATCCGTACACTCTCTACTCTTCAATCATACACTCTCATTTCCTTCCTCATCTCGATACTCCTCCCTTCAATTTTATCAAATCATGCCACACGATCTACGAAAATGGTAGAAAATGAGGATGAAGAAGATGAAGAACTACAAACAATGATTATTGTTGCTCAACATCATTTTGAAAGTCAAAATGAGGAGTTGTTACCACGCCATGGTGGATCTACAATGAACCATCGTGTTATTAAATGCGATAGAGACATGCTAGACTTTATCGTGTTTAGTTTTCCAGCACTCCTAGGTATCCAGAATCAAGCCGATCTTTATTTTTAAGAATTCAAGAAGAAATATCGGCTCATGATAACTACTTCACTCAAAGCACAGACACGGTCGGAGTTCGTGGATTATCGCCTCTTCAAAAAATAACAGCGGCACTTCGGATGCTTGCCTATGGAACTGCCGCAGATGCGGTTGATGATTATTTAAGCATTGGGGAAATCATGGTGATAGAAAGTCTCAGAAGATTTGTAAGAGGAGTTGTGGAAATATTTGGTGCTGAATATATGAGAAGACCAAATGATGAAGATGTGGCTAGACTGTTGGCGGTAGCCGAACACCGAGGCTTTCCAAGAATGTTGGACAATATTGATGGTATGGATTGGAAGTGGAAGAATTGTCCAACTGCCTGGCAATGTATGTATACTGGGCATGTTCATGAACCCAATATTATTTTAGAAGTTGTGGCCTCATATGACTTTTGGATTTGGCATGCTTTCTTTGGATTACCGGGATCATTAAATGATATAAATGTATTAGATCGATCTCATCTCTTTGAAGAACTAGCTGAAGGATGTGGTCCTAAAGTATCTTATAATATTAATGGGCACGAATATACCATGTGATATTATCTTGCTGATGGTATATATCCTTCATGGCCTACTTTCGTTAAAACTATTCCATCTCCACAACAAAACAAAAGAAAATACTTTGCTGCTATTCAAGAGTCTGCTAAAATAGATGTTGTGCGAGCATTTGGAGTGTTGCAGTCTCGATTTGCAATGATACGCGGACCTTCTTGATTTTGGATAATAATGTCAGCTTGTATCATTTTGCATAATATGATTATTGAAGACGAGAGTGAATTACAGACTCCGGACTACAAATATGATTCAACTGTTAAAATTGCTGATATATCGTTGAATAGGAGTTGTACTTCCAATATTATGGAGTTCATACAAGTACATCATCAAATTAGGGACAAGCAATGTCATATTCAACTACAAAATGATCTCATCGAGCATATTTGGCAAAGATATGGTGCCTATCAAGACTAATGCGGCGCCTTCCTATATAAAATTTTTTATGTTATGCAGTGTGAACTTTTTTATGCGGTACCTACCAATATTATGTGTTTGTTAAGATAACATTATATGTTATGCAGTGTGAACTTTTTCATGTTCAATGATCTTTTACTGTGGGCGCAATCAAAACTAAACATGTACAAATAATATTATATTTAGGCGTTTGATTCAACAATCATCTATATCAAAAAAAAAAAATTCCAAATCACGACAACAAAAAGATTGGAAAGGCTTGAATCCATTGTCCTATCTATTCTGGTGTAGTCACATAATGGCATTTGCCCTGCTGAGTACCAATCTACATGTGAAGACAAACCCGAGCCAACACTAGTTCTGGTTGCGGAATCGCGAGGTTTTTGTTGAGAGGTTGTTCCTTATTGCTATAAATCCAGAATTGAGAAGTTGTTCCTTTTTTATTGCGGAACGTAAGAGCCAGATGAAAATGTGGGTAGTCCTGAAAGAGTTGTCCAAGATCATCAATCACTAACATATCTGAATCAGTAAAGATGTAGTGCTTTTTATTTAGTAGACCTCGGGAATGCTCTTTATGCTTCACATATAAAAAAGCCTGAACAAAATTTCGCATATTTGTTAGTCTTCCATAGTTTAATGCATTTAGAATCACTGGTCAATAAATTATGATGTGCTCTTACAATGTATGATCTGATTCTTTGAAGCATCAACTTGTTTCTTGAATAATCACCTTGAATTGGATAGACAGTGACCTTGTCTCTATCAATTGAGATATCAGACTTAGGATCAGTTAGAATTGCTATCTCGCTTTTAGGCATCGCAACCTGCACTATTTCAACATGTAGAAGTTAGAACTAGAGTTCCAAAGCAAGATGTTTGCTTAAACATTCCAGAGATGAACAAAGCATAATTAAGCAGCACTGAATAGATATGCCTTCCCCATTGCTTCTTAAAACAAACATTCTGACAAAAGATTTGCTAATGTTTTTCCAGACACCAAAGCTAAATGTGTAAGAAAGTAGCCAAGTCTCTTCATGTTATGTCATGGTTAACATCAAGATGAAAGCGACAATGTAAATTTTTGCTATCGGGTTAGAAGCGTAGGCCTCATTAGCTGTGATAGCAATTTAACTCGATGAGTATCAGAGGCGGTATGGTACTTGTCATCATTACCTGAATGCAATTGATGTAAATATTGAGAATTGCCATCGACCTCTCCACCTTGTTATATGAAACATTTCCTACTGTAACCAACTTGGATGATTGTGCATCCATTGAAGAGTTGTAGATAGAAAAGACAGTGACAAAAGTAACACTTTCATCTGGCGATGATATCCTGGAGAAGCAAGAGAAGTTGGTTTTATTTAAGGCTTTTATACCTAAATGAGCAATCCAAAAGCAGATTAGCGACATTTCGAAATAAAAACATATCTTCAGGCAGGTTGGCACAAAATTCTACATAGGCACACTCATAACATAATCAAGTATATATCTTTTCCAAAAATAATAATGCGAATGAACATAGCCGATAATTTTAGCGTATTTTAAAAGAGAGAGAATAGAGAAATGCTAGTTTATCTCGCAGGAAAAAACTAACACAAGGCGAGACAAACCAAGTGAAGGTGTAGGCTCCAAACACCATATTGAAAATAACACGCATCATCAATCCTCCGAACACATCCCAAAACACATCAAAATTTTAAACCAGTAAGACACCCCAAACAATGTTCACATGGTACCGAGCAAGCATAAAAAGCAATGACAAATTGATACCCACCGACCTTGACAATGCAATCGATCAGGCAAGCCCTGGCCAGCAGTAGGCCCAAATACCAACATTAATTGCCTCAAAACCATAGATGTTTCTAAGGCGTAGAATTTTCTCAAGCATATGCAGAAACAAAAAACAATGTTCCAACCCAAAACCAATCAACAAAAAACGCAAATTCATTCTTCCCCGCGGTCAATAAAATCCATTCCTTCCCCAAACTTGCACAACGCAAATCAATAAATCATAAACAAACAAAAAAAACAACAGCAAATCCCACCATTGTCATAATGACATAACTCTACAAAAGAACCTAGGTAACCAAAAATAAATATCTGGATAAAAATCGAACCTGTCAGGGCAAGGACAAGGGATTTGAATGGAAGGATGGAGAAAGTGGAAGTTAGTGTCGATGGAAATGATAGGGTTCCGACAACAGTGCGAGATTGTGGATTTGCAAAGAAACACAAACACGCTACACCATCCCCCTGTAGCTACCAGAAGATTTGCAGATTTCGCGCCCTAGTTTCTTTCTTTCTTGCCCTCTCGCAAATCCTCGCCTCCAACAACAACAACAAAGGATAGCGATCGAGAGATGATAGCAGATTTGGCGACCGAGAGATTACTTCTCTAAAATTATAGAAAATATCAAATGTGCGTTGGAGAAGCGAAAATCTATATAGGTGTGCTATTTTAGCTAATGGGCCACTTTACATGAGGCCCAGGAAAATATTTCAAAGAACGTGTAAACATATTAATCAAACTTCTCGCACCATAGTTCTTTCTCTGCTCTCGTCTCATCTTCTTTCCCTAGCTCTCTTCTCTTCCTCTCTCCATCTATTTTTCTAACAGTATGCCGTTCAGCCCCATCTATTTTGGCTTTCAATCATTAGTTTGTACCATGACTAAAAGTGAGGGTTCATGCTTTCTAAATGTTTGTGAAAATGTCTCAGTGATGGTTTCTTCTATATCCGGCGTTGACTTGTACGAGTGTGGGCTCTTGTTAATACGGTCGTATTAGGCGCACCCTGTTAGAGATTGAAAAATCAAAGTTGCGCAGAATTCTCTTCTTAATAAGATGGTGCAAACGGAAATGCGGAAACGTGAAAAAATGCCTCAAAATGATCCTCGGAAGCAAGGCCATTCGAGTCCCAAGCCAAATGGCCGACTAGACTACTCCAAGGCAACTATGTCTTATACTATCATGATCTCTTGAATGATGATAGCAGGTCCGGTCGACCTATTTCTATAGCCCCTTGATGCCCATCAATTATCTGAACCTCTCTTGATGAGAGAAATAGGTAACAGTCCCTTCGCATGCCCTTTAGTTCAAATTTGAATTTTTGAACTCAGATTCGTCCCTCTTTGAGGTATCCAACCCCTTCAATATGGCAAGAATTAATGCGGCCTCATTGATGGACGTTGACTTCCCTTCATGTGGTCCTTCATTTGAGTAATTGAAATGCATCTTGCTACTAGCACGTATTGATTGCTCGGACCAGCCGTTGGAGCATTTAATGAAGTCCCTCCCCTCAGCTCGAAACTCCTTGAGCTCAATCGGGAGCTCCTAGGATGCTCCAGTCTTTGCCTAGGACACTTCAGACCTCTAGATGGACCCTTAGGATAAGGCTCGGCTCTCATGTGGACCTCCTTGAACTTCTTTTGAATTGGCATGTTTTGCTTGGTCGCCTTCGGAAATTCTGGGATTTCTTGGTCTCTTTCATGCCAATCTCATCATTACTCCCCTCCCAAATAACAACCTTGTCCTCAAGGTTGAAATCAGGATATCTCTCCAACATATCCTCCATGAGTTCCCATGTCACATCTTTTTCAGGCATCCTTATCTATTTGATAAGAACTTCTCGTACTCCTCGCAGACCCTCAGGCTCGTATATGTGTTGGTACCCCGGGAACCACTTTAAGGGTCAAACTTTGTTGACGTTTGGTGGACTGCTTGCTAGCTTTAGTTGTGAGACATGAAACACTGAGTGAATTTACATCTCCTTGGGAAGCTTGAGCCGGTAAGCCATTGCCCCGATGCGCTGCTCTACTTCATATGACCCATATTACTTTGGTAAGAGGTTATAGCTGTCGTGTATATTGACAGTCAGTTGCCGTCTTGGTTGTAGATTAAGATACACATAGTTGCCAATGTTGAAATGAAAGTCCCCTTGTTGGCTTGTTCTTTCATAGCCTACTAGGCTTTGCGTCAGTGGTCCTTCAGGTCCCTCAATATCATCTTGATTGATAAGTTTTTATCCACTTGTTGTACCGGACTTGAGCCCAACTCATAAGACACCAACTTGGGTGGATCTCACCCACAATGAATCTTGAAAGGTGTAGTTTGCGCTGATATATTGAAAGAAATTTTGTACTAATATTCTACCAAGATAAGCCATTTGACACACTGTTTTGGTATTTTGGCGGCAAAACATCAGAGGTATGTCCCACGCTTCGGTTCACCACTTCTGTCTGACCGTCTGGTTGTGGGTGACAAGTTGAACTCCTCCTTAAATGAGTCCCTAGCACCTTGAAAAGCTTCTGCCCAAAATGCTAGATGAACACTGGATCACGGTCGGGTGATAATCACTTCTAGAATCCCATGAACTTTGACAATCTCCCTGATAAATACCTTCACCACGGATGTTGCAGTGTATGAGTGCCCTAAAGGTATAAAATCCATCCTGGGAAACCCTCATTGAAATCCATGGTCACTTCGGACCAAACTTGGCTGGGCAGTTTGAGTGGTTGTAGAAATCCCCTTGGTGCCATGTCCACATGCTTGTTGCGCTGGCATCCTTTGCATGCAGCTACCATCTTTTGCACATTCTTTCTAATGCCTTCTTAATAAAATTCTGATGTGACCCGCTTGTAAATCTTAATCACCCCTGAATGTCCCCCGAAGCACTTGCTTGGAACTCTTGTAGGAACATGGGGATTTGCCTTAAAGAGCGCGGTATAACAATATGCCCCTCATACAATAGTCGGGTACCAACTTGAGTGTACCTTTTGTTACCTTATTTCCAAGGCATTCTGAAGTCCCTGTAGCTCAGTGCTTTGGTTATACTCTGTCATCGCTTGCCAGTTAAGAATTCTCAGGACCAAAATTACAACCAATTGTACATTATTGTGGTCCTCAGTAAATTTTCTCTGGTTTTCCAAGAAGGCCTTTACTTAATGCCTCGGGCTCGTCAAGACCCCCCTGCTAATGTAACCTACTTTCCTTGGCCCTCAATGTCTCCCAATGTCTGCAGCCACTGTATTCCTAAAATGGCATTAGTTCCTCTCAACTTAAGTCTAGAAAATTGCTTTTACCTGATAGCCTGGCAGATCGAGTTCCACTGATAGAGCCTATTTATACGCACTATTTAGATCTTAACACTGTGCTTGTTTGCATTATTTTGTGTACAAGATTACTGGTTTCCGGTGTTTTTGTATTCCAGGACAAAACAAGGGCCTAAGTCGGATACACGCTAATAGGAGCGTTTAAGGAGCGCAACACACAGCCTGCGGAGCTAGCAGCGCAAACAGGTTAGGAGGTGGTAGATTCAGACTGCGGTGCGCAAACCAACTGCGCGAACCAACGTGCGCAGTGAGCCATGCGCAGGATAGCGGTATTTCCAAATCTTGAACACCATATCCCTACAAAATCTCCTAGGATTTGGAAGTTGCCAAGATTGTCACGGGCCAAATCTGAGCATTCCTCGGGCCTCACAAGCAGTATATAAAGAGAGGAAGGCTAGGGTTTGAGAGAGATACACGAGAGAGAGCTAGAACTGAAAAACATACGAACTGCCGTCGAGGACCTGCGCCAACCGACTGCGCGAACTGAGACACAGCAACCTGCTTGTTACTGTTTCCTTGGACACTTTAGCTTTTATTTACTATTTCTATGATGTTTACCACTAGCATATCTAGCTAAACACTTTGTATCGGTTGGGCATGATTCTATGAAGTATTTGCTTTGAGACTTGTGCTTAATGCATAGTTTGTTTGCTTATATTAATTCTGTGCACACGATTGACAGCTAGTTGTATGAGTAGGGGAAGCCTTGAACCGCAATCTTACTCTTACTACTTGTTGTTATATGTTAACTAGTTGGTAGCTTGACGGTGACAACTAGGAGTAACACGCTAGGATAATCAGCTGCTACTGTGACAGGATTCGTAGCTGCTTAGACTAGTTTCAAGAATTAATAGCTCATGGACTTTGATCGGAACATGCGCACATGTTAGGAAGCCTTGATCGGACACTAACTTCAGTAAAATCGAACTATAGACGTTTAGAGTCGATGATAAGGAATACATTCATAGAGGATTGTCTTTATCGATACTTTTCATAGTCATAGTACTTAATCTCTACTGTCTGCGCACGTCTAGTGCAAAATCTGCTTTCACTATTGTTCATTCGCGCACCTGCGCAACCCAACCACTCACAACCCCAATTTCGTAAGTTGTAGGTTGCTAGCTAAAACGAGTCTGCTTGCTCTTTGTGGGATCGACCCTGACTTAGCCGCTATACTAAGTGGAGAAGGAAGGATTAATTTGACGCGTACAACGACGCGCGGTCATCCACCCCTGAGCATAGTCCTTGGCTCTTTTCAGTGACCATGTTCCAAGAGTCATGAAACTCCCCTTTGTCTAATATTTCTAAGCCTTCCTCCTGGACTAGATGTTGCGCAATAAAAATGTGAGTGGCTCCGCTGTTGACCAATACAATCACCTCTCGATCTCCGATCTTGCCCCTGAGTTTCATAGATCCTAAAGGTGTCAGTCCAGCCACGCTATTGAGGGGGACCTTAACTTCGCCAAAGTCCGAGTCTTCCTCTTCTTGCTCATCGATATACTACTCACCCATTGGGCCGTCTTCCTCTTCATGGACCACTAGTACTTGCAACGTTTTGGCTTTGCATCGATGTCCTGGAGCCCATGGCTCGTCGCACCTGAAAAATAATCCCTTCGAATGTTTGGCTAGGATCTCTGTCTTGGTCATCTTTTAAACTTTGGGCTCGGCTTGGGCAAGTTCTACCCTGGTGCTGGCCTAATATTTGTCCCTTGTCTAGTCACAAAGTTTTCCCTAGTTTGCACCTACCTTTGGTAAGTCCGCTGGCCTCGGTTGGCTTTCTCGACCTCATCCCTTTCTTCTACTTGTTGGGCTAGTGACATTGCTTATCCTAGCCTCTGGGTCTCAAGACCCTTACTGCTGTTCAAACAGTCGGCTTCAACCCCTTCATGAATTTGCCCATGAGGGCTTCGTCAGTCATACCTACAAGTGCCCTGAGAGCTCTTCAAACTACTCACGATACTCCATCACCGAGTCTTCTTAGGTAAGAGCAAAGAAGCGCCCCTGTACCTCCTCCCATCATTGGCCCAAAAACCTTTCGAGAGCAGCCTTACGAAACTCTTCCCATGCCTAGAAAGCTTGCTTGGCTTCACACCATCTGCACTAGGCTAGTGCCTTACCGCCAAGGTACAAGCCTGCTAAATTAAGCTTTTCCGTGTTGATAATGCCAGTTAACTTAGAGTACTGCTCGGCCTTATAGACCGTGCCTACTGCAACCTTGCCCTCAAAGATGGGCATCTCCAACTTTCTCACACGGGTGTCTACCACTCTCATATTTCGCCCTTCATATTGACCCGATTAATACTCTTCGAAGACCTCATTGGACTTGGCCAGCCCTGTAGCCTGGCGTTTCCCCCAAGACGCCTCTCGGATGCAGATGGTATAGACAGCTATCAAAGTGGTCATCAAATCCTCCATCTCTTTCTATTACATACTGCCTCGCCTTGTTGCATAGGGCCTGGAATGTGCCTTACCTGAAAGTCCCTTGTAAGATTGCTTGGGTTATTGGAAAAATAGGATTGGTTCGGTTCCTCCAATCGACTTCCTCCCTCCCCCCGGTGCCTAGCCTTTGTGAGGCCACTAGCATCATCTGGGCCTACTTGATTCTCCCACAAGCTCCACTCCCTCATCCAAAGGCTACAGGAAAGTGCCCAACCTTAGTTGTCCTTAACTTCCTTTGCGCCCCCTTGGACAGTCACTGTTGGAACATTTTGATCAGGTTTTTCAAGTACCTTTTGCATGAGTCCCTCCAAGAACGTCATCCTTTCTTCAAAGCTAGTGAACCTTGCCCTAGTTCTCTCTTAGAATCCCTTCAGATATATCTTGATGGCGTTGACTTCGGAGTTTAGGGTTGTGACTTTCTCCTCCATTGTTGCTGCCCTTGTGGTGGTCATAACCTCACAAAATGAACCGGATTGATACCAAGATGTTAGAAACCGAAAACTCAAAGAGGTGTAGTATTTTCCCCTCAATAAGATGGTGCAAACGAAAATGCAAAAACGTGAACCAAATACCTCAAAATTAATCTTGGAAGTAAGGCTACTCGAGTCGCAAGCCAACTGGCCAACCTAGAGTACTCCAAGGCAATATCCCTAATACATTGTGATCTCTTGATGATGATAGCAGGTCTCGTCGACCTCGTTTTATAGCCCCTTGATGCCCTTCAAGTGTTTGAATCTCTTGATGAGAGAAATATGCGGGAGCCTCTTCGCATGCCCTTGAGTTCAAATTTGAATATTTGAACTCAGATTTGTCCACCTTTGATGCTCTCTATCTGGCCCGTTCAGTATGGTCAATAAGGATTAATGGTGCCTCACTAATGGACCTTGAGTTTCCTTCATTTAGTCATTCATTTGAGTGATTGAAATGTGATGCGCGCGTCGTTGTGTGCGTTCAAATTAATTCCTTCCTCTTCCACTTAGTACAACGGTTAAGTCGGGGTCGAATCCACAGGGAGCAAGTAGATTAGCTTTAACTAGTGACCTGCACTTACGAAAACTGGGGGTGTGAGTGATTGGGGTTGCGCAATGCGCGAGTAAACAGTGGTAAACGCAGGAATTGCACTAGACGTGCGCAGGCAGTAGAGATTAAGTACTGTGACTATGAGAAGTATCGGCGCAGACAATCCTCTATGAGTGTATTCCTTATCATCGACTCTAAATGTCTATAGCTTGGCTTACTAAAGTTAGTGTCCGGTCAAGGCTTCCTAACTTGTGCGCATGTTCCGATCAAAGTTCATGAGCTATTAATTCTTAAGTCTAGTCTAAGCAGCTACGAATCCTGTCACAGTAGCAATTGATTATCCTAGCACGTTACTCCTAGTCGTCACCGTCAGGCTATTCAACTAGTTTAACATATAACAAACAAGCAACAAGAGTAAGTTGAGTTATTTATTCCCATTGTTTTATTACATTTTGCGTGAATCGATTACTCTTTTGTAGTGTTTTCGTATCGCAGGTGTGTTCAAGATCGCATCGGATTTTATCGCATATTTGAAGCATTCACCCAAGACTAAAAAGTCAACAGCAGTCAACTCTGCTGGTTCAATTGGAAATCAGATTTGGTTCAAGCACATGTGGTTCAATCAAGATGGTTCAACCCAAAAAACAATAAAACCTAAGACATGGACAAATTAGGAAAAGAAACATCTCACTTCAACACTCCATTTTTGGGACAGCACTATTCACGGAAGAGAGTGACGGCAGTGGAGGAGCTCTAGAGAGAAGCTGCTGGAAAAGTGGCCGGAATTCACTGTTCACGACCGGCCGGGTACTGTTCATCTCTACTGTTCACGTACTGTCACTGTTCATTACTGTTCACGGACGGAATTCACTATTCACGGCCGGAAACACTATTCACCGAATTTGTATTTTAGCTCAGTTTCGTTTAATCTCAGTTTGTAGTTACTTAACCTAGTTTCTATTGTATACCATGTATATGATGAGTAGCTAAGTCAATATTTCAGTTTGGGGTTTGCATTGCAATAGTTAGTTTGAGGTCAATGAATACATGATTTGAGCTATGGATTGCTGCCCTTGTATGAATGAAACGAATGCTTTAATTGACAATTTAGTGCAGCTTAGCGGTGAGCTAGATTGATATCAATTGTGTTACACTTGACTTGATTGCATTGTTGGGGAAAACCTAGCGGTAGAACCAATTTGTGGTATAAGTCGAGTAACTATTGAACTTGCTCGAAGGCCTAGCGGTTAAGAATAGGTAGAATTGATTGTCGACATATCTTTAGCGGGAATGTTGGACTGAGGCAGAATCCATTAGTTTATGCATGTATTCGATCGATGATAACTAGTTGCATTGCACTCCCCGAACTGATTTTCTTTGAATTGATATCCTCAGTTGTGTTCCTTTTTCTGTGACTTCCATTTGAACTCCGACTCATTTGCTCTCTTTGGGTTCGACCCTGCTTACCGCTTGCTAGTGTGTTAACAGGAGTTACAAATTCAAATTTGAGGCGCACGACGACGCGCTGTCAGTAAGATTGCGGTTCCAGGCTTCCCCTACTCATGCAACTAGCTGTCAACAGTGTGCACAGAATTAATATAAGCAAACAAGCTATGCATTAAGCGCAAGTCTCAAAGGAAATACTCATAGATTCATGCCCAACCGATACCAAGCGTTTAGCTAGACATGCTAGTAGTAAACATCATAGAAACAGTAAATAATATCTAAAGTATCCAAGAAAACAATAGCAAACAGTGCGTGCAGGTTGCAGTGTCGGCTGGCGCAGTCGGCTAGCGCAGGTCCTCTCAGCAAGCTCGTGTGTTTTTCTGCTTCGCTGCTCTCTCGTGTGCTGTGATGATGATGGATGCTCTCAATGTCTCATATATCTCTCTCAAACCCTAGCCTTCCTCTCTTTATATACTGCTCAAGAGGCCCATCCTTGGCAACTTCCAAATCTGGTCGTGTCAGGATTTGGAAACACCACTATCTGCGCATGGCGCACGGCACACTGACTAGCGCAATCGGTAAGCGCATCGTTGTCGACTGATAGAGGCTATTTGTACGCATTATTTAGATCATAACCCTATGCTTGTTTGCAATATTTTATGAACAAGATTACTCGTTTCTAGTGTTTTTGTATTACAGGGCAAAACGAGTCCTTGAGTCGGATACGCGCTAACAGGCAGCGTTCTAGGAGTGAAAGATCCGCCTGCGGAGCTAGCAGCACAAGCAGGAGAGAAGTTGGCGAGAGTCAGCAGAGGTGCGCTAGCCCATGCGCTAGCCGATGCCGTGCGCCAGGCGCAGAGTCCAGTACTGCCTAAACTTGACATGACCAGATTTGGAAGTTGCCAAGTGTGGACCTCTCGAGCAGTATATAAAGGGGAGAAGGTCTAGGGCTTGAGAGCATCATATCATCATCAGAGCCTCACGAGAGAGCGAGTGAGCGGCAAAACGGGAAAACACACGGACTTGTTGAGAGGATTTGCGCCAGCCGACTACGCCAGCCGAGAAGACAAGCTGCACGCACTGTTTGCTACTGTTTTCTTAGACACATTAGTCATTATTTACTATTCTATGATGTTTATCACTAGCATGTCTAGCTAAACTCTTAGTGTTGGTTGGGCATGAATCTATGATGTACTTTCTTTGAGACTTGAGCTTAATGCATAGTTTACTTACTTGTATTAATCCTGTGCATACGGAGACAGCCAGTTGCATGAGTAGGGGAAGCCTTGAACCGCAATCTTACTTGTGTTGCTTGCTTGTCATATGTTAAACTAGTTGATAGCTTTACGGTGACAATTAGGAGTAACGAGCTAGGGTGATCAGTTGCTACCTTGAACGGATTCGCAGCTGTTTTAGTCTATGTTCTAAGGATTAATAGCACATGAACTTTGAACGGAACATGCGCACGTGTTAGGAAGCCTTGACCGGACACTAACCCAAGTGAAATTAAGCTACAGACATATTAGAGTCAGTGATAAGGAATGCACTCATAGAGGATTGTCTGCCCAATACTTCTCATAGTCATAGTATCTAATCTCTACTGCCTGCGCACGTCTAGTGCAAATTTCCTACGTTACACTAGTTACTGTTCATTTGCGCATCGCGCATTTCAATCACTCACACACCCCCTCATTTTCGTAAGTGTAGGTTGGTAGTTAAAGACTTACTATTTGCTCCCTGTGGAGATCGACCCTTACTTAACCGCTGTACTGAGTGGAAGAGGAAGGATTATATTTGACGCGCACAACCACACGCAATCATCGACTCTGCCAATTTCTCTGTTTGCGCCGCTAGCTCCGCAGGCTGTGTGATGCGCGTCCTAAATGCTGCCTGTTAGCGCGTATCCGACTTGGGCCCTCGTTTCGCCCTGAAATACAAAAACACTGGAAACCAGTAATCTTGTACACAAAATAATGCAAACAAGCATAGGGTTAGGATCTAAATAATGTGTATAAATAGGCTCTATCAAACCCCCCACACTTGCCCCTTGTTCGTCCCGAACAAGCACTCAAGCACGGATACTACTACCTCTCTGGAGTCTAGCGCACAGTCTTGCACTCTGGCGCGATCTGCACTACTGATCACCTTGCGCTGCTCTACCACCTGCGCGCAACTGCCTTCAACAGTTTCAATATAATAATTTCGCAATTCATTACCTCTCAGCTGGGATGAAGATCATTTCGGATGGCTGGGAGATAGCTCTTCATAGGCTCCGGGTCGTCAGCTCTCACTCCGAAGACGGGTATATGGTTAACAGTGCAAGCTTCTTCCGGTGCGTGATTCTCCCGCGCACTTTCTGGGAACTCAAGCCTTTGATGATTTTCTTGTGGACTTTGCGCACGCTGGTACGTATTTGTGCGCATGCTGGCTTCTTTGTGGCACATATCATCTGCTGGTATTTTTCCTTTTGTACAGCGTTGACTATGGTTTCTATGTTTCCCAGAACGGTTCCAGTCTCGGCCTCCGGATAACAGCTATGGAACAACGCTCCGCTCTCCCTCCTTGGTCTATCTGCGCAGGTCGGCGCACGCGTTTACACCCGCGCCCGCCTTCCCTAGCTCGACTTCCAAAGGAAAGGTGGTCTTTTTTCCCACCTCGCCACGCTTTGGGTATTTGCCTTCGGCATCTGCGTGACTGAGCGCACTCTCTTGTTCCGAAGGTCGCGAAGCACCGGCCTCCACTAGCGCTCTCGACCATATACCTCACCTTCGAAGCTCGAATGACTAACCGCCTCTCTAGAGCGTTTCTGTCAACTCCACATCCCCTGTATATCCCAACTAATAGGAGCAAAAAAAACCAAAAAAAATATACTAAAACAGTTGATAGCGGCACATGCAATATGGATAGCACAAAAAAACAAGCTGAACAGTGCGCGGAACCCGCACACAAGCGCACTACTGCTACTGTTTCCTTCAACTAATCTAAGCTACACTATAAAGCTTAAAAAAAACGTGAAATGTAATTGCTACGCTCCCCCCCCACACTAAAACAGAGACGTGTCCCCACGACAGAAGCTCAAGCGCACGGAGAACGCGCACATGCAGGCAAGCAAAACAAAGAACATAAGAAGAAAAACATATAGTCCAAGCAGCGCACAATATAGCATGGGGGTCAAAAAATATTCAGCACAATAGTCAGCAAAAGCAACATATAGCCACAGTTTTCAAAAAGATAAGAAAAGAAACCACCCGAAAGAAATGCGCGCCCCACTGCAGCCCTAGATGTCCTCAGAGCTGGACTCAGCCGCTGATCCGCGTGCCTCCTCATCTAAAGAATCAGTGTTGGAGGCTGGCGGCACTACAGAAATGGCGGCGGGCTGAGCCACGAGGTCGTCCTCCGAGAGAGGATCCCATAGCGAATCTGAGCTGGTGCTAAAGATGGGTTCGGCTTCAGGGGACCTCGGAATGGACGGCTGAGCAGGGGGTGGAGCACGGCACACTGACTAGCGCAATCGGTAAGCGCATCGTTGTCGACTCTGCCAATTTCTCTGTTTGCGCCGCTAGCTCCGCAGGCTGTGTGATGCGCGTCCTAAACGCTGCCTGTTAGCGCGTATCCGACTTAGGCCCTCGTTTCGCCCTGAAATAAAAAAACACTGGAAACCAGTAATCCTGTACACAAAATAATGCAAACAAGCATAGGGTTAGGATCTAATTAATGTGTATAAATAGGCTCTATCAAAATGCATCTTTCTACCAGCACATATTCATTTCTCAGACCAGCTATCAGAACGTTCAATGAAGTCCCTCCCCCTCAGCTCGATCATCTTGAGCTTAATCGGGAGCTCCTAGGAGGCTCCAGTCTTTGCCTCAGACATCTTCGGACCTCTAGACATACCCTTCGAATAAGGCATGGCTCTCATGCGGACCTCCCCGGCCTTCTTTAAAATTGGCATGTTTTGCTTGGTTGCCTTCGGAAATTTTGGAATTTCTTGAGCTCTTTCACGCGGGGTCTTATCACACCTTGTGTTACTCCTTTGCAACTTGGGTGACATTGGAGGATTAAAAGGGTTTAAAATGCAACATAAGTATTCGGCCCATATAGTACCCATATTGGGAAGATAAAATATTGTCGTATCGAGGGTAACCCTATTGCAATGGGCAATACAACTTGAAGTTGATAATCATTTGAGGCAATAAACTCATTTTGTGTATCGAGATCAAATCCTGGTCGTATCCAAAGAAGCTAAGACAATCGTATTGGCATTGTAGTGCATACTAAGTCGTATCAAGCGTCCAAGAATCACTCAAACAAAATAGCCGCCTAGAACAAGCTTTGGGGAGGAACAAGCTTAAGGAAATCAACATCAAAATTTGAAGATTCTACGCATCAAAGATGAGTTCTTTCTTTCTCATTTTCATAGTTAGTAATTTCTAAATTATCTTTGATTATGCATGCTTGGTTAATGAGCTTAATTTTGGTGTCCTACGCACACTATGTGTACTTAAATTTCAGTTCACTCAATGAAACCATGCTTTATTATATTCTTAGTAGATTTATTTTATATGCCTTTAAACTATGAGTTTATGCTTATTTTGTGTTTGAGCAAATTATATGTATAAATTGCAAGGCTGGACAACCAATATACCATGAGATGAATAGCCGATCAAAATTAGGTAGAAATAATTCTAGTTGTAGTGACCATAAATATTGGCTTACCATTCTAGTGAGGTATGAAATTCCGATGCGTATGATTAGTCAGACGATTAGCTCACTGTGTCTTATTCGAACAATTACTTGAACTATCCTAGAACAAGTAATTGCAGTAAAGTAAAGACACAGAGTTTGTTACTCAGTTCGACGAATGTGCCTACATCTGGGGGGCTATACCAGGCCCGATGGAGAACAAATCACTATACTAGAGTTTAGGTTACAAGGTCTCACTCTTACAGAACTTCCATTTCTTAAGCCGCCTTTCGAACTAACACTCGAGTGTTCTTCTCTCGAACACATCTTCGTCCTGAAGCTCTGAGCTTTCCACGGAAAGCAGCATCGTAGTCACACGATCAATCATTTAGCACCTCCTGTGCTATCCGTTGTTCTCAAGCTGCCTTCTCGAACAATAACCCAACACCAGCTTGCTTCCTCTTCTGATCACTTGGCCTAAATTGCAAGCTGCTCTCTCTTCGGCCTCTCTTCGCTCTCTATCAGTATATGCTCAGTATTCTGTTTTTCGAAGAGTTAATCAACACTACTCCGTAGTGTTGATTATGTACTTACCACCAATTTCTAAAAGATAATTAGGCAAGATTCCCTTGAGCATCCAAATCTAATCTTCTTGATATGTCTTCTTCATCTTTATCACTTTAGGAAATTGATAAACAACCAGCTAATTTCTTCCAGCTTAGATCGTTTGACTCCTCCAATAAGATAATGTTTGTTTCCTAATACTTAGGAAACATATCTTGAGCTCCAAGATCTTGATCTCCAACAATCTTTCCTTAAAGATTCTTCTAGATCATTCTTCTGTATCTTCTCTTAAACCGCCACAATCAGTGCGCCGCCATTCTTCAAGTGTTTTAAGCATCTTTCTAAAAATCTTGCAGGAGCAGCACTTTGTTCAACACAGTATGTCTCAGTGATTGTTACAACTCCTTATTAATTTTGCTGGAACAACCCTGCATCGACTTTGCCAATACATGCCATATATCTAACAAGGTAATTAAAATAACCAACTACAAAAACTTATTTCTAGAACATCACATTCGATACATTTTCCGTGTTCTAATATTGGTACTAGGGCTATGTTCTTTTGAACTTATAAAGTACTTATATAAGTATTTACATGTAAATATAAGTAAATGTAACTATTCATCATATCTTTCACCACCACCACTATTCATCACCACCACCATCACCACAATTCATCACCACCACTAATCATCACCACCACCACTACCACCATAAAAAGACCCTAAATACCCACTTTTAAGGCACTTCTGTGATTAGATCCCTTCGTGCTCCCTGCTGTTGGTCGCCTTTCTGGCTCTCAAGAGTTTAGCTGCAAACATTAATCCTATCTTTTATGCGTGAATGCACCCCTCTTGACTCTTATGTCGTTCCCCTCAGTCTATCTGTGAAGGGATGATCCTTACGGGATACCTTTAGGTTTAGCTACAGCTTTTATTCCCAGCTTTTAAAAGGAACTTATATGAGGTTCGCCGACGGCTCTTTTATGAGATTCTCTTATGATTGACGCAGCAACTCATATTTAAAAGGGCTTGACAGCTCTGGGTATGGTGTTGTGGTTAGGGTGGTGGTGGTGTGTGTGTGGATGTGTTGTGGTGTTGTGGAAAGAGATGATGAATAGTAAATATAAGTACATATAAGTAAATAAAAACATATAAGTAAATATAAGTAAAGTAATAAGTTTAAGTACAAAATATAAGTACAAAAGAACACACCCTAGATGGCCTCTTATCGTGGACACTCTCTCCTCTGAATCGATTGGATGAGACTCGGGTATTTATATCCATTTGGCTACGCCCCGAACAAATATCCCCCATTGTGAGGAACGTCTGTTGCCTCGTATACTATGAATCTCTCTAATCCATGTGTAGTTCACAAAATTTTAATATTTACCGCTAGTTTGTCTAAAATTCCTTATTGAACATTATAAAGTCTAGTCGAGTATCTAGAGTGAATAACATGTCAACTAATGTAACGAGTGTGATATAATTCTCCCCATATAAGCCCAGAACATATCAGCCCAGAATTATACGACATATTCGCATTAGATTGGGCCGGCTTATGGAGCAACTCTCGGGTCAATGTGGAAGTCGCTGAATGAACGAAAGTCCACATGAACAAAGCAAATGAATTCACACTTTCCTTAGAGAATTATGGGGCTGATTCCTGGTCAAGTGAGAGTGGGCTTGAAGAGTCAATGACCCGCATAGACAATGAGAAGCATCTTGATCGACATTGGATGCTTCCTACCTGGCCACTAGACTTGAATGGTAGTTGACGTTGGCGTTTTAGGCAAGCAAAATGAAGTGCTATTCTAGTCACGCAAATATCAAACAATATTTATAACCGAGTGACCTCGGATCGAACCCAAGGGAAAAGCTTAGACTAATTGACAACTAATCAATGCTACTATCGTAAGTCTACGGTTTTGGGGGGGGGGGGGATATGTCCTCCTATAGAGGTATCTCTAGCAAGCACTAAAGATAAATGATATTCTTGAGTTCTACTTAATGAACAAAAAGGGTGACTAGGGATTCAACTTCTCTCCTAAGATATGAGGAAATGAAATAACTCACTAATACATGCATGAACTACATTTGGTTGATAAAAGCAAGGCTAATGCATCGTCCGCTCTAGGTTCAACTCTCGCTCCTTCCCTAGAATGGAGAGGATACATAAATGACATGGTTCTCAAACTCTCATTCTATTGAACCGTGTAGATTTTGAGTCCCATAACCGCACCATCTCGGTCTATTGGCCGGTTACTCAAATCCACTCAAAACTTAGCCTAATGTCAAGAATGCATGTCGCTCTCACGCACAAACACTCCATCTATGATCATACGATAGCTACGAAACATCCTAAGTTCAACTCTCGCTCCTTCCTTAGGGGTTCTAACCAAGCATACTCACTTAAGCATTTCGTCAAACACTTGGTGTGCATACAATGAATACATAGCTAGGGCACAATATAATCAAACCAACCTTCATTCAATGCAATAACAATAGTGTTCTACATCATATCCAATCCTAGGGGATCCATTTAATCCCCAACCACAAAAGTAACTACTCACTCATAATGAGTGTGTACAAATACATGACAACTAAGGGAAGCATAAATGTAAATACAAAGCTAGGGTTTAGGAGAGGATGATGTAGAATCTTCAATCCAAGCTTCAATCTTCCATCAAGCTTGGTCTTCTTTGAGTTTTTGTCGCCTAGGGTTGCAAAAAGTGGAAGCCTTTTTTTAGGGTTGAGAAAATATGCAAGCTCCTTTTCTTTACTTCTATCTCCTTCTATTTATACTTTGTGAAGATTTCCAAAAAGAGCCCGAAGTGACCGAATCACTTGATTCGGTCAATGTCCATGTGATTCGCTCGAAGCTTTTGTTCAGTGGTGTCTTGAGTTTGCGCGAATCAATTATCCTGGCCGAATCACTTTTGATTCGGTCAAACGTCTTGTGGAGCTAAACTGATTCGGGCACCTCTGGGCGAATCACCTCTGATTCGGCCGAATCATCTGTTCAGTAGTGGTCTCGGACTAGGCGAATCAATTTTCTTGGCCGAATCACCTTTGATTCGGTCACACCCATTATGTGATTCGGTCAAATCTTCAGGACTTCCCCGGATCAGGTCAATTCGCGCAGCTGAGGGTGATTCGGTCAGGCTGGTGGGCGAATCACTTCTGCAGTTTGCTCAACCTTTCTTCTTTTAATCTCCATCGACCGGAATTCGCCTAGATTTTCTTCGGGCCACTTCGTATTGCGAGATACATAATTTTAACCTGAAATGGACAAAGAAATCATCAAATGGCTTTATAGAATTGCGGAACAAACAAGAAGTAAGGGAAAAATGTGGACAAATACAAGGTTATTTGTCGGCTCATCAAAATACCCCACACTTAAGACTTGTTCGTCCCGAACAAATATGTGCATAAGTCAAGCGAGAGTTTTCAGAAAAGGAATACTCACAAATCCCAATTGCAATCATCCATGAGAGTTTAAAGTCCAAATATAGCTAGCTAAGCAAGTAGTTCACTATCACCTCAAATTGGAATAGAGTTGTGCAAATTATTCACTTCACGCAAACTCTAAGGATCATTCACTTCAATGCGATAATAAATGTTCATAGAATCGACGTCAACCTAGCATTCGTCAAATTCAAATTTCCGCTCAATTTCCTATGCAAGTAGTATGAAGATAAGCGTCGCTAGCACAAAAATTTTGTCAAATCAATCACATATGCTTGCTAAGGGCAAGTCCATAAGCTCAAGACAATAAACTCGTTCTAAAAAATTAGGCTATACGTGATAAACCGCAAGAGAAGAGGAGTTTTGACAATGAACAATTTAGAATTTCCTCGTACAAGTCTGGATGCTTAAGTAATAAATTACGAGGGTCATACCTTAGACGCTTCCTAAAAACCCAATGCAAAAACATTGCTCACACATATGCGAAAGAACTTGCGGAAAAGGCACAAAGTCAAGAGTTAAGTGTGCCTATTTTTTGCGTTTATACAAATGCTTTCGAGGGGGAAATTACCTTCCTAACCCTCGGCAAATGCAAAACCTTCAAAATATGATAATTCTTTTTTTTTCTTTCTCTTTCATGTGCCTTTTTTTCTTTTTCTTTTCTTTCGCAATCATTTTGAAACACCCCACACTTAAGTCTTGACAATGTGCCTAAATGTTATTTGATGGGGCATGAAGTGTGAGCAAAGCAAATGCAAAGGCTAAATAGGGACGCTAAAATCACCTAAAAGCAACCAAGAGCAAGCACAAGGTTTTTGTATGAAAACATTTTTTATTTTGTGCTCGCTAAACTCAACTGCATTTTTATGCATGGAAAGAGCTTAAAAAGGAATCGAACTAAGCTAGCCGAACATCGAATCATGTGAATAAAATCATCACGAAGAGGATCAATCGACTTAAAGATGCGATTCATGAATTTAAGGCACAACTCAGTCCAAATTTTTTTTGATACTACTTAATTGCTTAGCAAACATTACTTCGTGTGATCAATACTTAAAGCTTGGATGAGAGCAATTATGTGAGTGTAATGTGCTCAAAGTGAGTGTGTAGCATAGAATCAAGTTGTAGAAAATCAAAGCAAAAGCGCAAAACACCCCACACTTAGAATTTTGCTTAGTCCCTAAGCAATATAGAGAACAAAGGATGGTAAAGAGAAAGTTGCGAAGGAACTTCTCTCGTGTGGAGGTACCTAATGCACATCCGTCCGTGTATGATGCTCTTGGCAGTTGCAATAAATCTGAAACTCACAAAAAAGGTCAGCGCAACACTTGAATTCCCATGTTTAAAACAGCTAGCTATGCGAGATATAATTAATGTAGAACATATAGCTAGGTATGAGGTCAGAAAACAAATGCGCGACAATGTATATGATGAGTTCACTTAGATATGTTTGTGTGCATCAAAAGTCATGAATTTGTGCATTAATGTGCTTGAGAAAGGTTTTGAACAATGGCAAATAAGAGGCAGAAATTTCCAAACTCAAGACAGTGCTGCTGAAGAGTGCCCGAATCAGGTGATTCGGTGACGGCATATAATTGATTCGGTGACACCAGGGCGAATCACTTTTGTTCGGATAAGAGTGGTTGGCCGAATCAGGTGATTCGGACAAGGCAAAAAGGATTGATTCGGCCAAGTGTCCGAATCACTTTAGCTGGGATAGAGGTTTGCCCGAATCACACTTGATTCAGACAAGGCCAAAAGTGGTGATTCGGTCTGGGTGCCCGAATCAATTTACCTGGGCAGTTCAAAACAGTGTTTTTTAAAGAAAATCTGCCAGAGAAACATTCAAGTGCCACAACCAATTGTCATACAAAAAATATCGCGGCGAAGCGTGTCAATTACAAATGGACAAGTCAAGCCAAACACATGTCAATTAAAACATCACAAGTCATGACAAAATATTGTAGCAAACTAAACTTCATTCCCTTGGTTGCCACTGCCAGCTCCAGGAGCTCCTTCAACATTGCCTCCATCCACTCTCCCTTCGAACATGGCTGAAACTGAGTCACTCGCAGCTGCGGTAGGCACAGCCGGCTGAGGTGGTGGCTGAGAGAAAGGAGCTGGAGGCGGTGGAAGGTCTGAAATACCCATGCTGGCTGCCATACGCACCATGACATTTCCTTGCCATGCGACAAAATCGAGGACAAGGGTGGATAATACCTCATGGGAGCGAATGAGCGTCGTGTGAGAATCTGAAAGAGAGTCCAAGCTTGCGCTCAACAATGCCAGGCCTTCGCGTGGAATGGGCTCAGGCTCGACTAGAGGAATGGCAGCGGGAGAGGGTCTGAAATCTTGCATAGGCGCTGGCCTGCCTGGGTGGTGTCTCTATATCAGGGAGTCCATGCTCCTTTCGCTTCCTCTCTATCCTCTTCTCCAAGTGTTGTGGCACATCGGGTCGAGTAATCCAACGAAGCGTCTTAGGCTCTATCATGTGCATCTTTCAGACAGTTTCCAGGTTGAGAATTTTCTTTGGCAAGATTGCGCAGCGGTCTAAAGTGAATCCCAGCCACTTCGCGAGAAGTGTAATAAATGTCCCGCCACCTAGAGCGCGCCCT
Source organism: Umbilicus rupestris (assembly GCA_963678935.1). NCBI lineage: Eukaryota > Viridiplantae > Streptophyta > Magnoliopsida > Saxifragales > Crassulaceae > Umbilicus > Umbilicus rupestris. The sequence continues at coordinate 3,804,508 of OY787619.1, forward strand.
TTGTACTCCTTTCTCTGATATGACTCATACTGAACCGTCAGTGCATCTACAATGTTTACTGATCTGCCGCGAGAAATGAGGAGCATCAAGTCCAAGTCCGATGTATTCACGTACCTGCCCCCATCCTTGCGGCTGTGAATGGATGTAGCTATGATACGGTGAATCAGCCGCCAAACTGGGGAGGTAATCATCGTGGCTGGCTGAGGGGAGGTGAAGAAAATGTCCTTCGCGGCGAGGTCCACCCAGAAATGGTACCGTTCGCGCTCTCTGAAATGCGGGGACTCACCAAGCTCAGTGCACCCAAAAGCTGTGCAAATATCAAGCGCGGGCAGGGTAAAAGTTTGCCCGCCTAATCGGAAGGTCCAAGAACCAACAGTTTGGTCCTTCTTGCCATTGTGCCTTCGACTACCCTCAATATCTTCCTTCGTAGCAGAAAATGATGCCATGAATTCCTTCACCACCCTCGGGTAAGTACCCGGATCATCCATCAAAATATAATGCATATCACTGGCACCAAGGTAATTACTGATTTCATCCATAACTTTAAGCTTGCTCAGTGCGGCATGATCAGGATAAATGGGAGCCAGTACCTCATAATTCTCGTGCTGCGTCAATAAAGCTTGCATCTTGGCGTCCGCAGCAAGGATTTCTCTAGTAAGATAGCGGGGTCTCCTTGTCTCTGCTGCTCCAGAATGAGGGATAACTGCCAGCCTGGCTTGCGAGCGCGACGACTGTCCCACGGGTCTGAAATCGTCGGAAGAGGATGATGAAGATGAGGATGATGAACTGACTGGAGACGGCGGGGGAGAGGAGCGGATTATGATACCACTAGTAGCTCGCCTTGGCTTCGGTTTGGTTTTGGCTGGAGCTTTAGCTTTAGGTTTAGCAATGCCTTTACCCTTCTGACCTGCGGACAGCTTCTTGGCAGGCGGTGGTCGAGGCTTTCCTGTAGTCGTCAAGTTAGTCCTGGCCATTGTAAAGCTGGGCGAAGGAGAAGGGTGACTCGGGGAAGCTGCGGCTGATTCGGGCGAAGAAGACTCAGAGAAGCTGCGGCTCAATGAGTGTCACGGAATGCGAACAACGGTTTAGGGTTAGCTCGGAGAGGGAGGGATTTAGTTGGGAAGGTCGGACGGAAGTGGTTTGGGGTCTGTGGTAGTCGGACGGAAGCGCTCGGGCGGAAAAAGATTTAGGGCTCGGGGGAGAATGAGCGAATAAAGTCGATTCGCACGAATAAATCTCAAACCTCCAGCGAATTTGATTCGGGGACCTGCCCGAATCATCAATGATTCGCCCGAATCATTTACTCAGTGTATGTCCTCGGGTGAGCGAATCATTTGATTCGGGCGAAGGCTTGGCCGAATCGATCTGGGTAGCTGCTTGACCGAATCAAGTGATTCGGGGAGACCGTCCATGATTCGCCCGAATCATTTACTCAGTGTATGTCCTCGGGTGAGCGAATCAACTGATTCGGCCACTCATGAAAACTGATTCGGGCGAACCGACTGGTGTGAGTTAGCCAACTCTGCACAAAATTTTTCACTCAAATGCACCACATTCCTCAACCACTTTAAGACATCTAATATTCACTCAAAACACCCCACACTCAAATATTTTCACACATGAATAATCAAACCAAAAGGTGTAATTTGAGTGCACTCTACCACAAAAATCTCTAAAACCTACAACTTGATATAGGCATGGCGCAACACAAAGTCAAAACATGATTCTACACTACAAACAAGTATGAGCAAAAGCACAAATACTCACCAGCCTAGTTTAAAGTCTTGGCTAAGACGTAGCCGATTCCCTTCTTCATAAGAAACACACTTGAGAAGTCCTTTGCGAGGATCCCTTCTCAAATGGCATGCAATAATTAGGGAATTAGGTAGAATCATCAAGTTTGAAGTCTCCAAGCTCCAAGCTTTGCACTTCTCCATGTTAGGCTTTAATTCGATGGCCATTTACTTTGAAAGTTTCACCTTCTTTGTTTATCAATTCGAAGTGGCCATCTTCATATACTTTTTCAACTTTGAAAGGCCCCGACCATCTTGATTTCAATTTTCCCGGGAATAATCTAAGTCTAGAGTTGAAAAGCAATACGCTATCCCCCTTTGAGAAAGTCCTCCTCCGAATTTTCTTGTCATGCCACAATTTGGTTCTCTCCTTATAAATTCTTGAACTCTCATAAGAGTCGAGTCTAATCTCATCTAGTTCATGGAGTTGGAGGACTCTCTTTTCCATCGCTGTCTTCAAGTCAAAATTTAACTTCTTGATTGCCCACATGGCCTTGTACTCCATTTCGACGGGGAGATGGCATGGCTTCCCATAAACTAACCGGTATGGTGACATGCCAATCGGGGTCTTGAAAGCGGTGCGATATGCCCATAAAGCTTCTTCGAGCTTCGAAGACCAATCCTTCCTTGAGTTCCCCACCGTTTTTTCGAGAATAGCTTTTATCTCCCTATTAGAAACTTCAACTTGTCCACTAGTTTGAGGGTGATAAGGCGTCGCAATTTTATGATAAACTCCATATTTTCGAAGCATCGCTTCGAATTGTCTTTCTTTGAAATGAGTACCATTATCACTAATTACGGTCCGAGGGGCTCCAAATCTTGGAAAGATGACCTTCTTGAATAACTTAATCACAACTTTGGCATCGCAAGAAGGTGAGGGAATGGCTTCCACCCATTTTGAGACATAGTCGACGGCGACTAAAATATACTTATTCCCATAAGAAGATGGGAATGGTCCCATGTAATCGATCCCCCATACGTCGAATATCTCAACCTCTAGAATACCCTTTTGAGGCATTTCATCTCTCATAGAAATATTTCCGGTTCTTTGACAAGCATCACAAGACTTCACGAACTCATATGCATCTTTGAACAAACTCGGCCAATAGAATCCTCTTTGAAGGACCTTTGCGGCCGTTTTAGAACTTGAGCCGTGCCCGCCATAAGGAGAAGAGTGACATCCTTCAAGAATACCTTGTTGGTCGCATTCCGCGACACATGATCTATAGAGTCCATCCGCGCAAAGCTTATAAAGATAAGGCTCGTCCCAATAGTATCGGTTGATATCATGAAGGAATTTCTTCCTTTGATTGTAATTTGCTCCCTCCGATAGAATTCCACAAGCTAGGAAATTCACGAAGTCCGCATACCATGGAGCTTGCGCGGTCTCGATGCTCATCAAGTATTCCCCAATGAATGTGTCATTTACGGGAATCATTACTGAATCTTCTTCTTTTGTTAGTTTGAGTCTTGACAAGTGGTCCGCCACTACATTCTCTACTCCTTTCTTGTCCTTAATCTCTATATCAAATTCTTGCAATAGGAGTACCCAACGGATAAGTCTAGGCTTTGCTTCCTTCTTAGAAACCAAATACTTGACGGCGGCATGATCCGTGTAGACTATTGTTTTGGAACCAATCAAGTATTGCCTAAATTTTTCGAAGGCATAGACAATGGCTAGCATTTCTTTCTCCGTTGTTGAGTAGTTTGCTTGGGTAGAGTCAAGGGCCTTACTAATGTAATAGATTACGTGGAGGCGCTTATCGATTCGTTGACCCAAGACGGCTCCAATGGCGCTATCACTTGCATCGCACATCATCTCGAATGGTAAATCCCAATTCGGTGCTTGAATAATAGGTGCGGTCACCAAAGCTTGCTTCAATACTTCAAACGCCTCAAGACAAGGCTCATCAAAAGCAAATTCCACCTCATTGCGTAGAAGATTTGTGAGGGGCTTTGCTATCTTTGAAAAATCCTTAATAAATCTTCGATAAAAGCCCGCATGCCCGAGAAAACTTCTAATCCCTTTAATATCCCTTGGAGGTGGCAACTTTTCAATCACGTCGATTTTAGCTCTATCGACTTCGATCCCTCTCTTTGAAACACGATGTCCCAAAACTATGCCTTCTTTCACCATGAAATGGCATTTCTCCCAATTGAGGACTAAGTCCATCTCAATGCACCTAGCCAAAACATGTGAAAGATTTGTAAGACAATCATCAAAAGAATATCCATGCACCGAAAAATCATCCATAAACACTTCCATGGAATTTTCAAGAAATTCGGAAAATATGGACATCATGCATCTTTGAAAAGTACCCGGCGCATTACAAAGACCAAAAGGCATTCTCCTATATGCAAAAGTGCCATAGGGGCAAGTAAAAGTTGTCTTTTATTGGTCATCGGGGTGGATGGGAATTTGGAAAAAACCACTAAAACCATCTAGAAAGCAAAAATATTCATGTCCCGCTAATCTTTCTAGCATTTGATCAATAAAAGGAATTGGGAAATGATCTTTCTTGGTGGCTTTGTTTAATTTCCTATAGTCTATGCACATCCTCCACCCCGTGACCGTGCGCGTAGGGATCAATTCATTTTTATCATTCTCCACAACGGTGAGCCCGCCTTTCTTAGGCACCACATGAATTGGGCTCACCCATTCGGAGTCGGGGATCGAGTAAATTATTCCCGCATCTCTCAACTTAGTCACTTCTTTCAACACAACCTCACCAAGCTTAAGATTTAATCGCCTAAGAAATTCGCGACTAGGTTTCACATTCTCTTCAAGTCTTATCCTATGCATGCAAACCTTGGGGCTAATCCCTTTCAAATCATCAATGGAATGCCCAATAGCACCCTTATACAATTGCAACACATGCATAAGCTTAGAGGTCTCACATTCATCAAGAGATGCTTCGATAATTACGGGTAGTGAATTGTTTGGTCCGAGGAATTCATGCCTTTGATTCGGTGGAAGGGGTTTCAACCCCTCACCGAATTCCTTACCTTTTCGTGGGTCTTCTTCAATGGTGTCCTCATCAAGATTATTACCGTCCTCAAGATTCATCAACGAGGCGAAAGATGGACTACCACTATCTTTGGTGAGCAACTCGTACTCAAAATTTGTCAATTCATCATGAGCATCAAAAACATCACAAGCATCATTTATTTCAAGCAAATGACAATCCATAGAACTACTAGGAGAATTTAAAACCTTTTTCAAGTAAAATTTAATTTTGTCGGTTCCCAAGTTTAGTTCTATAACTCCCTCTCCACAATTAATAACGGCTTTTACCGTATTCAAGAAAGGCCTTCCTAGTATGATAGGAATTTCACGATCCTCATCCATTTCAAGCACATAAAAGTCAACGGGAACATAAAATTTCCCTACTCTAATTGGAACATCCTCTAAAATACCCTTAGGTAACCTAGATGATCTATCCGCCAATCTAAGATTTATGGATGTAGGAGTGAGTTCACCCATGTCAAGTTTTTGAAACAAGGAAAATGGCATCAAAGAAATACTAGCTCCCAAATCACACAATGCACTATCTATGCAAAAATCACCAATAGCAATGGGAATAGAGAATGAACCATGATCATTTAGCTTCCTAGGCATGTTATGTTGAATAATAGCGCTACAATTAGCATCCAAAGCTACGTGATCAATTTCATGCATTTCTCTCCTATGCGATATAATATCTTTAAGAAATTTTGCATAAGTAGGCATTTGAGTTAGTACCTCCGTGAAGGGGAGAGTCACTTGGAGTTTGCTCAAGATATCCGCAAAGCGCTTGAAATGTGTGTCCTCCTTCTTCTTCTTCAATCTTTGTGGAAATGGAATGGGAGGCACATATGGAGCGGGCTCTTGAGCTTTTTCTTTTCCTCTCTTCTCAACCTTCTCTTGAGATGAAGGCCCTTCTTTCTCAACCTCAACGGTTGTGTTGGCAACTTTGGTCTTCGCTTGGGGCTCTTCTAAGACTCTTCCGCTCTTTAAGGTGATGGCATTTATGGTTTCGGAAGAGTTCACATCCGGTTGAGAAGGCAATTTCCCTTGATATTTTGAGGAAGAACTCGCTTGTTGAGCAATTTGTGTCTCAAGCATTTTGTTGTGTGCTTGCAATTGGTCGAGTCTTTGAAGGATGAGTTGGTTATCTTTTTGTTGTTGAGCTTGAGTTGCGGCCAATTGCGCGACAATGGATAATAGGAATGGTTCCTCTTGGCTAGGCCTCTCGTCGTTTCTTTGGTAAGGAGCTTGTAATTGTTTCCTTGGTGGGAATCCCGGAGGTGTAGGCTTTGGCTCATTGTTGATGGGTGCTCTCCTCGGAAAGTTTGGGTCTTCATGGAACCTTACATGTTGAGGAGGGTTCCTTGGTTGGTAAGGAGGATTTCTCGGTTGATACCCACTTGATTGAGGTGGCACATAAGCTCTCTCTTGGTTCCTCACAAGATAATTAACATCTTCAAATTCATCCGCATGTTTGGCGGTGCAAGAGTCTTCGTCATGCGACGGGTTAGCGCATATGCTACACGCTTGCGGATGTTCTCTTCTCTTGTTCAAATTCATGTTCCCAAGAGATTGTGCCAAGGAATTTACCGTCTTTGCAAGGGAGTTGAAATCTTCCTTTGTCACGGCTTTAGAGGTTTCCTCCTTGCTCTTTTTCTTCAAGTGGTTCCTTTCACCACCCCATTGATGCGAATTTCGTGCAATCTTTTCGATGATCTTGAAACCATCGGTAGCCGTTAAGTCCATCATCGCTCCATTACTCGCATGGTCCATATGGTTCCTTGCATCTTGGTCCATCCCATCGTAAAAGCTTTGCAATAATTGCCACTTGTTGAATCCATGATGAGGGCAATCTCTTTGAAGCTCTTTGAAGCGCTCATAAGCCTCATAGAAGGTTTCATCGTCCCATTGAGTAAATTGGTTGATTCTATCCCGAATCTTCTTTGTCTTGGCGGGAGGGAAATATTGGATTAAGAAGGCTTGTGCTAGTCCCTCCCAAGTATTGAATGTATCCGGTTCATGACTCATCAACCAATCTTTAGATTTCCCGGAAAGTGAGAACGGAAAAACCTTCATATATACCCACTCTTGTTGGATGCCCGGCATTTTGTATGTGCGGCATAGCTCCGTAAATTGGGCCAAATGGGCATTTGGGTTCCCATACCCGTCAAATTGATGTGCGGCCACCATATGGAGGAGGGCGGATTTGATTTCAAACTCTTGGTCTTCTCCCCCCGGTAAGTAAATTGGGGAACCATAATGTCCAATGGTTGGGGCGATGTATGCCCCAACCGGCCTTTCTTCCTCTTGCGGAAGAGGAGCATTTCCTTGCCTTCTAGGATTTTGTGGATCCATATTTCCCGGTTGTTCGGCTCGTGTAGGCGAAGGAGTATCCAAATGAGGAGTGTGAAGCTCGTGTGAAGCGGAGGGATGAGAAGTTTGGCTTGTAGTTGAGGTAGAAGCTTGTTCTTGTACTCTCTTGCTCTTTGCTCTAGTTTGCATTCAAACACCTATGAAGCAATCAAAGAGAGCTTTTATAAGTGTGAACTTAAATAGAAGCAAACAAGAATAGCACGCATGCAAGCAATTACGACAACTAAATAAAAGAAAAAAAAAGTGAAGTAAACTAACTAAAAGTAATACTAATTAGCAATCTAATCTAATGGCTAATTCCCCGGCAACGGCGCCATTTTGACGTTGGCGTTTTAGGCAAGCAAAATGAAGTGCTATTCTAGTCACGCAAATATCAAACAATATTTATAACCGAGTGACCTCGGATCGAACCCAAAGGAAAAGCTTAGACTAATTGACAACTAATCAATGCTACTATCGTAAGTCTACGGTTTTTTTTGGGGGGGGGGGATATGTCCTCCTATAGAGGTATCTCTAGCAAGCACTAAAGATAAATGATATTCTTGAGTTCTACTTAATGAACAAAAAGGGTGACTAGGGATTCAACTTCTCTCCTAAGATATGAGGAAATGAAATAACTCACTAATACATGCATGAACTACATTTGGTTGATAAAAGCAAGGCTAATGCATCGTCCGCTCTAGGTTCAACTCTCGCTCCTTCCCTAGAATGGAGAGGATACATAAATGACATGGTTCTCAAACTCTCATTCTATTGAACCGTGTAGAATTTGAGTCCCATAACCGCACCCTCTCGGTCTATTGGCCGGTTACTCAAATCCGCTCAAAACTTAGCCTAATGTCAAGAATGCATGTCGCTCTCACGCACAAACACTCCATCTATGATCATACGATAGCTACGAAACATCCTAAGTTCAACTCTCGCTCCTTCCTTAGGGGTTCTAACCAAGCATACTCACTTAAGCATTTCGTCAAACACTTGGTGTGCATACAATGAATACATAGCTAGGGCACAATATAATCAAACCAACCTTCATTCAATGCAATAACAATAGTGTTCTACATCATATCCAATCCTAGGGGATCCATTTAATCCCCAACCACAAAAGTAACTACTCACTCATAATGAGTGTGTACAAATACATGACAACTAAGGGAAGCATAAATGTAAATACAAAGCTAGGGTTTAGGAGAGGATGATGTAGAATCTTCAATCCAAGCTTCAATCTTCCATCAAGCTTGGTCTTCTTTGAGTTTTTGTCGCCTAGGGTTGCAAAAAGTGGAAGCCTTTTTTTAGGGTTGAGAAAATATGCAAGCTCCTTTTCTTTACTTCTATCTCCTTCTATTTATACTTTGTGAAGATTTCCAAAAAGAGCCCGAAGTGACCGAATCACTTGATTCGGTCAATGTCCATGTGATTCGCTCGAAGCTTTTGTTCAGTGGTGTCTTCAGTTTGGGCGAATCAATTATCCTGGCCGAATCACTTTTGATTCGGTCAAACGTCTTGTGGAGCTAAACTGATTCGGGCACCTCTGGGCGAATCACCTCTGATTCGGCCGAATCATCTGTTCAGTAGTGGTCTCGGACTGGGCGAATCAATTTTCTTGGCCGAATCACCTTTGATTCGGTCACACCCATTATGTGATTCGGTCAAATCTTCAGGACTTTCCCGGATCAGGTCAATTCGCGCAGCTGAGGGTGATTCGGTCAGGCTGGTGGGCGAATCACTAGTGATTCGGCCGAATCACTTCTGCAGTTTGCTCAGCCTTTCTTCTTTTGATCTCCATCGACCGGAATTCGCCTAGATTTTCTTTGGGCCACTTCGTATTGCGAGATACATAATTTTAACCTGAAATGGACGAAGAAATCATCAAATGGCTTTATAGAATTGCGGAACAAACAAGAAGTAAGGGAAAAATGTGGACAAATACAAGGTTATTTGTCGGCTCATCAGTAGTCAAGAAAGGCTCAATATGCACAATGAAGAAGGGCTATTAGTTGGGGCAAGTCAATGGTCCAAAGCACTAGAGGGCCTCCTTGAAGAGGGCAATTAAGATTACCGGTTACTCAAGGACAAAGCTAAATGGGGCTGCTATATAAAGAGGAACCTAGGCATCATTTTCGACATTCAGAAAATATCCAAACAAGAGTTTATCTCGGTCAACTTAGTGTGGTCGATGGGCTTAACCTTAATGCCTAGGAAATCCTTTGGTACAAGGAGGTATTCGGGCATTATATTGCCATTGTACCACTTATCCTTCACCTTTCTGCAATCTTTCGCTTCTGCTACGTTTTTCCATCTAATGAGTGGATTTTACTAAACTTGTTAGGCTCCATTTCTCATGCATTTTGGCTCGTTTTCGAGCGATTGTTATCGATTTGATGTCTCTTTACTTGATTTTTAGGACATTTACACTACAAGAATGATCCAGAGGATGGAAATCTTAATCAGAGAAAAAAGAGATAAAGAAGAGCGAGAAATGAGCCTGTAGAAAGCTTCAGGCTTTCTGTAGGCTCATTTCTAGCGATGCCTTATTCCGTTGAGGACATTTCTGAAGTTGTCTCACTCAACGAGGCGATGCCTTAGTGTTTTAGAAAGCTTTAGGTGATGCCTTCACCATCATAAGATGATAATTTTTGAAATATCCAGGCGATGCCTCACCTATAGCCAGGCAACGCCTTAGTATGTTATAACTTTATTAGGAAATGCCTCAATTTAAAAGGTGATGCCTTAACAAATTTAGAAGCCACCAGGTGCTGCCTCTTGTGAGGGGAAGCCTTGTTTCCGGTACATATAGGCAGCTCATCCAGCATTCTTCATTCGATATTTGCAAAGAGCCCTTCGCAGCACAGTAAGCAATGATTGAGTCGGTCAGGAAGACTCATCGTGATATGATTAGCCTTTCTATTTTACTCACGTTATATTCCTTATCAATTTGTCATCATATGTTTTACAGAACTATTTACATTATTTATTGAGTTTGCTATCCCTCGCTCTATTTTGTGCTTTACTTGCATGCTACATTGTATGCGTTCTAAGCTTGCTTAGAGTTTCCCCGCTATTGATTTCCCTAAGTCAGAGTAGTACTGCTAATACATAAAACCTTTATCAGTTAAGATGGATTAGAAAATATCATATAATAATTTGTGTGTGTGCTCGCGTTGGTTCCTTGAACGACCCTAAGTACATACTTAAAATTATAAATAAAGTATGACTGCAACGTACCCTCAATAACACTTTCTTGATTGCTATAGAAGTTAAAAATATTGCCAATCAAAAGGGAGCCATTGCCGGGAAACTAAGCTTTTACATGCAATATAATTAGATGTGATTATCTGAATTCTCTACCTTTAGCGAAATTGTGATTGTTTTCTTGCAGGAACCTTCTCTTGCATTCCTAAAAAGCCTCAAAATCAGCTCACGGCGTACGACACTGAGAGAGAGAAGATGCTCCTGTCCTTAAGCAAAGATTGATCTGACTAGCAGCTCAGTCAGAATTAAGCCCCATAGAAGATGGCAGCTCAGGGTGTTGCGCCGGTCATAGGAGAGCAACCCCCAGAATTAAGCCACACGTCTATGTGGTGCCAACCGACCATGGAATGCAGTCAGCTATCAGGTGCGCCAACGTGGAGGCTAACATGTTCGAGATCAAGTCTTTGTTGATTCAGATGATTATGATAGACCGTTTTGACAGAGGCATCAATTCTTATCCAGCCAGCCACCTCTACAAGTTCCTCAAGATGTGCGACACCTTCAAGATCAATGGTTTCACGGAGGACATCGCATTTCTTTAGATGTTCCCATTCTCACTTCGCGACAGTGCCTAGACTTGGCTGGACAACCAGCTAGAGGGGACCTTTAGAACATGAGAGCAATTAGCCATGATATTCATGAGAAAAATACTACTCAGTCAGAAAGACTGCCAAACTTAGAAGCTAGATCTCCAACTTCACCCAAGATGAAGGCGAGACATTAAATGAAGCCTGAAGCGCTTCAAAGGCCTCATCACGCTTACGCACACGATGGCCTTAAGAAGTGGCTGCTTGTCCACACCTTCGAAAATAGAAGTAGTGTTTCCACCCACCAGTTGTTAGATCAAGCAGTAGGAGGAGCCATCATGGATGTAAGCACAAGGGAAGCCTACGGAGCCATGGAGAAGGTGGCCCAGAACTCACACCTCTGGACGAGGGAAGCCTACGGATTCACGAAGCAGCAGTATGCCCGTTGACCAAGCCCGGCGTGGAGTCCACCGTCGAGGAGGCAAGGTTGTTGGCCAACTATATAACACACAACCAATGAAACTTTTGACGAAGAAGGACCTTTGGCCAATCCTACCCAATCACGAACAACTTCTCTTACTAGACCCAAGAGCCCATGCCATACAGCCAGCAGCAAAACAACTATCCTCTGCGTCAGTAGAATGTGCAGCTCGATGCTGGTCTGACTGGAATTAAAGCAATGCTTGCTGATTTCATTAAGGAGCAATGCCAATTTAATGTTTCTGTGGAGAAGAACCTTCGAAGCCTCAAGAGCCATGTAAGCTAGGTGGACTCACACCACAAAATGCTAGAGACCCAACTAGCATAGCACGCACAGAGCTCCAAGAGCACACCAGGGAAGCTATGCTCATAGCTAGATGGTGGGAGGAATGAGTTCTGTAACGTATATCAGTATTGGACGCGGTTGGTAAGAAGGGAACCTAGATCTATCCCTTGGAAGACCAAATCATGCAATATGTTAGCAATATCGATTTTCATATGTTCTCTGACTCAAAAGTCATTGTGCGAGCTGAAGGATAAGAGAACCCGCATAAAGGACGGAGCAGCAGGAAGGAGCACATCATCCGGCTCCGAAAGGCAGACCGCCTTATGATGTACGGACAAATAACCTTATATTTATTCGTATTTTCACTTTACTTTTTGTTTGTTCCATTATTTTATAAAGTCGTTTGATGTTTTCTTGTCCATTTCAGGTTAAAAACGGGTATTACACAATATAAAGTGGCCCGAAGAAAATTCGGATGAATTCCGGTCGATCGAGAGCAAAAACGAGAGAGATTGGAGCAAGCTGCAAAAGTGACTCTCCCAAGCACATTTTGATTATGCCAGGTGGGTGCACGAGTCACATTTGATTCGGCAGACCTTGGCCGAATCATCCTCTCAGCCGCCCGGATCAACCTGACTCGAGGAGAATATTGACCAACGCTTGATCGGATCAAATGAAGGATTGACTGAATCAAAAGAGATTTGGCCAAGAAGAAGTGTGCTGCCCTCATCAGCTTGACTCGAAAAGGATTTCAACCGATTGACCAAGGCTTGAACTAATCAATTGAAGGGCTTGACCAAATCAAAAGTTATTCGGCCAAGGAGAATTGACTCACCCAGCCCCGAAACACACTGAGACTTTGATTCAGACACTCTTGATTAAAGCTTCCCCGAATCACTTTTGATTCGGACACACTGAGTCAACTAATTAAAGCTTCCCCGAATCACTTTTGATTCGGGCACGACGGGTGAATTGGTAATTTTCGAAGAGTATAAGTAGAAAGAGATGAAAATTTAGAAGGGGCTTTTCCAAAAAATAGAACCCTAGACGATTTCTCTTGGAGGACTTGAAGAATTATCGAGGATTCGGAGAAGACATCAACAATTGGTGATTCTACATCATCCCTCTAGTCAACCCCTACTAGTTTGTCTTCAATTGGTGAACAATTTCAATTAAAAACTATGTTTTGTTTAAAACTCACCATGGGTGAGTAGTCGATTGGTAGTGGGATCCTTTTGGATCCCTTAGGTTAGATTGTAACGCAAAACATGCAATTTGTTATTATGAATGAGGTTTTTGATTGAAAATTCCCATACTTTATCTTCCTGTTAATTTAATGCACACCAAGTGTTTGACGAAACGCCTGAATGAGTATGAATTAATGAAACACCTAAGGATGGAATGAGAATTGAACTTAGGATGTTTAGAAGATTGACCATGTTTATTTTAGATAGCGTTTGTGCGTAAGAGTGACACTCGCATTCTATTAGGCTAAGCATAGAGCGGACTTGAGTTAACTATCAATAGACCGAGAGATTAAGAGACCTTTGTTCTACACGGTTCAATAGAGCGAGAGATTTAAAATTTGTATCCTTAGGTATCATTCCCACTTTAGAGAAGGAGCGAGAGTTGAAGCTAGAGTGCATGATACTTTAGCGTAGAACTATCAAACAAATTACCTTATGCAAGAATTGCTGTTTTGTGTTGCTAATCGCATGAACTAGGGGTGAATTAGGATTCCGACTACGTTTTCTTTATTACTTTCTTTCAAACCAAATTCAATCTTGTTTTTAGTATTACTAGAGATACCTCACCTAGAGGGAAAATCCCAGCTTGTATTTAGTAGACTTGCGTTAGGCATTACTAGCTAGCTTTAGACTAATCTAGACTTTTCTCTTGGGTTCGACCCGAGGTCACTCGGATTATAAATATTGTTTGCGTATCTTGATTGGACTAGTAATTTTACTACCATAATTTCGACAACGTTCAAAATGGCGCCGTTGTCGGGGATTAGCCATTAGACTAGTTTGCTACTTAGTATTGCTTTAATTAGTCTACTTTATTTTTTTCTTTACTTTGTTGATCGTGATTGCATGTTTGCGTGCTATTCTTGCCTACTTTGATTTAAGTTCAAACTTATTGACGCTTTCTTCGATTGCTTGGTAGTTGTTTGAATGCAAACCAGGGCTCGAACGAAGAAGGAACAAGAACAAGCTTCCACGTTAACACCAGATTTTGATACTCCTCCCCAAATTCAAGTTGATCAACAAATAATAGAGAATATAGATCAACCACCAGCAAGAATTGTGGATCAACCGAACCTGAGGAGGTTAGGAAGTGCTATTCGTTCGCAAGAGGACGACGAAAGGCCGGTTGGGGAATACATTGCTTCAACCATCGGACATTATGGATCACCCATGTACTTGGAAGAGGGTGACGATAAAGAATTCAAGATAAAGTTGGCACATCTCCACATGGTAGCCTCAAATCAGTTCGAAGGGTATGGAAACCTGATAGAGCCTAGTTATATGCGCTATTTAGATCTTAACACTGTGCTTGTTTGCATTATTTTGGGTACAAGATTACTGATTTTCGGTATTTTTGTATTTCAGGATAAAACAGGAGCATAAGTCAGATGTGCGCTAACGGGCACTTTTAAAGAGCGCAATGCACGACCTGCGAAACTAGCAGCGCAAAAGGAGATAGAAGATAGCAGATTCAGACTGCAGTGCGTGAACCAACTACGTGAAGCGAGTAGCGCAATCAACGTGCGCAGCGAGCCATGCGCAGGATAGCAGAGTTTCTAAATTTTGATCATCATTATCCCTACAAAATCTCCTAGATTTAGGAAGTAGCTAAGATTCTCTCGGGCCAAATCTAGGCTTTCCTTGGGCTTCTAGACCAGTATATAAAGAGGAGGGAAGATAGGGTTTGGAGGATATAGACATATAGAGAGAGACACATAGCAGCAAAAACACACGAGCTACAGGAATTCTGCCGCCAAGATTCTGCGCGAACCACTTGCGCCAGCCGAAAACAGCAACCTGCAATTGAGCCGACCTGCTACTTTTCCTTGGCTGCTTTAGTTTTATTTATTATTTCTATGATGTTTGCTTCTAGCATGTCTAGCTAAACACCTTGTATCGGTTGGGAATGATTCTATGAAGTATTTCCTTTGAGACTTGTGTTTAATGCTTAGTTCGTCTACTTATATTAATTCTATGCACATGGTTGATAATTAGTTGTGCGAATAAGAGAAGCCTTGAACCGCAATCTTATTCTAACTGCTCGTTATTGTATGTTAAACTAGTTGATAACTTGACGGTGACAACTAGGAGTAACACACTAGGATAATCAGCTACTACTGTGATAGGATTCGTAGTTGCTTAGACTAGTTTCAGGAATTAATAGCTCATGAACTTTGATCGGAACATGCGAGCAATTCTATAGATGTTTAGAGTCGATGATAAGGGATACATTCATAGAGGATTGTCTTTACCGATACTTTTCATAGTCATAGTACTTAATATCTACTGCCCGCGCATGTATCGTGCAATTCTGCTTGCACTACTGTTCATTCGCGCACCTGCGCAACCCAATCACTCACAACCCCCAATTTCGTAAGTTGTAGGTTGCTAGCTAAGACGAGTCTGCACGCTCCTTGTGGGATCGACCCTGACTTAGCCGCTGTACTAAGTGGAGAAGGAAGGATTAATTTGATGCGTACAACGACGCGCGCTCAAATTTTGGTGCCGTTGCCGGGGAGCAACACAAATAAGTTTTAACTAGTTCAAGTTTTCTTTTACAGTAGTTAGTTATTTCTTTTCTTTTTTTCGTTGGTGTTTCTGCCAGTATGCAATCAACATCAGCCTGCGCAACCTTGAAATGGTTGCGCTGCGCAGATCATAGTTGCGCACCGACAGGGGCAACAACCTAGTTGTCTTTTAATTTCGTTTTCTTTATGTTTAGAACAGGGCATGGAGAATAATAGTGTCATCGGCGATAACTTAGGGGACAAAACCCTAGAGGGACCTAACAATGCAAGGGCAGATAACCGCGCAGCTCGGTTTAGAGAGGAAGTACAGCGCGAAGTTGAAGCCAGGATGGCCGCCGAAGCAGTGTATAATGCGCAACGCGCGCAACAGATCGTGCGACGTAGAACGGTGCACGAGATGTCGGCTCCAATCACAGTCAACCAACCTTGGTGCATAGTACTTCCACCCGATGGGCATTTTGAACTATGGAGCTCATTCATTCATCATATGCCTAAGTTTCATGGGATGAACAACGAGAACCCGGTCAAGCATGTGCGTGAATTCCTAGTTATCTGCGAGAACATGAAGACTGATGGGGAGAGTGAAGAAGCACTGAAGCTGAAGGCGTTCCCTTTTTCATTGTGTGATATAGCCAGGCATTGGCTGATGAGCTTACCAGTAGGATCTATTCGCACATGGGAGCAGCTCCAGAAGAAGTTCTTGGATAAGTTCTACCCCGCAGCTAAGATCACGCTACTCAGAAGGAAATTGGCCGCACCTAGGCAGGGCGTAGGAGAGTCACTATCAGAGTACTATGAGCGTTTCAGGGAGCTGGAAGCCAACTGCTATAATCATGGCTTGCCCCAAAGTGTGCTGATAGAGAATTTCCTGAACGGGCTACAACCGATGGAACTTAGATTGTTGAATGCATGCGCAGGCGGTGACATATGTAACATGTACCCGGTGGATGTATGGCAGATGATAGAGGATTCTGCTGGACAGGTGAGGCATCAACTGACGCTCGGGAACAGTCGTGCGCGTGCTGTGCATCAGGTGGATTCCAGTGCTGAAATAAAGGAGATGAAAGCCATGCTATAGAAGCTGATGAGTGCGCAAGGCACGCAACCGGTTGCGCCGAGGGCATGCGAGTTCTGTACGTCCACTGAGCACAAAACCGACGCATGTCCCACAATTTTTGAGGAATCAGGAGATGTAAATGCTCTAGGAGGATGGGACAATAGAGGACCGCAGAGGCAGAACCAGCCGCGTTTTGGACTAGCCACAAATGGATTCAGATGGAGGGAAGACAGCAATTTCCAAAGGCAGCCCGCGGAATGTCGCACACCACAGCAGGCGCAGCAAGTATACAACCCACCGCACCGCCGCAATGACGCACCAGCACAGAATAACTAGCAACCGCGGCACTCCTTAGAAGACATAGTGGGTCAGTTTGCAGACACTGTGCGCAAGAATGATGAAAAGTATGACAAGAGGTTCGAATCAATTGAGAAGCAGTTGTCGCAGATTGCTACCACGGTTTATGAGC